>CM077079.1:83078867-83678867 GCA_039513925.1 Platanthera zijinensis
TTCAAGAAAATTTAAGGATATCTGTTTCCATAGCAGCTTCTGTTCCTGCTACTGGCACTTCTGTTGTTGCTGTTGTTGCTACTACTTATGCTAACTGCTGCATGTTCTGTTTGTTGCTACTGCTTCTTCTGCTACTGCAGTTGCTACTGCTAACTTCTGCTTCAACTACTACTGCTTCTACCTCATCAAGTATCTCCCCTGCCTGGGTTAGTAATAAGTGAAGTCAGTCCCCTTTCTGAATAGAGAGCAGTGGTGAGAGCAGAAAACTTGGGCAGATAGAGTGGAAATGGATGCAGCAAGTGGGGAAATTGCCTCTGCTAAGATGGTCTGGAGGAGTGGTTTGAGAAGTTGAAGAAGGGATTGTATTGGTGGGGGGGGGTGGATGGAGGGATCTAAGATTTTATAGGTAGAGGTTGTGGCAGAGTGTGGTTGAATAGGGATAGTGGAAGAGATAGTAGTAGCTGGTGGAGTGAGAGGTGGAGCATCCAGTATAGAAGTGTCTAGAGGGAAGTCATGTTGAGGAGAGGGAGTGTTCAGTGGAGATGATAATAAATTGAAGGAGGGGAGATCAGCAAGATAAGATGGAAGAGGGGATTGGGGAGGTGTTGGCATTGGTGTATCTTTTTGGGGGGAAGGTGTAGAGGAGGAAATATGTGTTGGAGATTGTGGAACTAGGGATAATGAAGGTAGGGGAGTAGAGACTGGAACATGAGTTGAAGCTGGGGTGTGTTGTGTTGCAGGTAGAGATGAAGATTGGAGAGATGGAGATTGAGAACTGGCTGGAGTAATATTGGATGAAATCTCTTCAAAAGGGTGGGAAGTGGCTGAAAAATCCCTTGAACTTTCAGAAGCTGGGGTGGCATAGGATGAAGCCTTAGAGGGCTTTGTGATCATCCTCTCCCACCTGCCAAACAAGGCACATGTGAGACTTTTGCTGGCATTGATGAATGTGGTCTGGGAGACCAGTGATTCAGCACCCTTCTCTGTCAAGAAGATCCCTAGGATCCTTCCAAAGTTTACTTCCTTCATATTATTCCTTTTCTTGATGAGATCAAAGATGATCTGTGCTCAGTTTACCTGCGTCTTGTTTACCACTACACACATAACCAGAAATTGATGCCTGGTTATATAATCGTGTGCAATGTGCTTGCCCAGCAAGACTTTCCCAACAATATCTGCGAGAAACTTGAACTCGATAGATAGGTGTTTCTTTAGTAGTTTATTTGGGTTGTCTCCAGAGTAATTCATCAGACTCAACATCATGTCATATTCCTCATTATCAATTTCTAATTCTTCTTCTCCATTAACTAATCCAAAGATTTCAGTTAATACACTGGGAGAGAGAGATATGACAGTACCCGTTATTGATCCGATCATTGTGTTGTCCTCGGCTGTAGACATAGTAAAGACTCATTCTCTGATTTCCATGCTGGGTAGTTTGATTCTAATGGACAACAGATTTTTCAATCGCTGGTCTTCCAGCAGTTGTAGAATATGGAGGAATAGTGGATCGGAGTGGTGGAAAGAGTCAAAATCCACGTCGAATCCGGTATAAAACTTCATTGCCGCAAGGGTGCCTGCTGGAATCGCCATGAGTGCACCTGCAAGAGAGAAAAACAAAGATCAAGTGCAAAGGGAACTGAAAGCGCGGGACGGAGGTCGAATAAACCCTAAATATAAGGTTTTCCGGAATATGAAACGACAAACTCCGGTCCACGAAAAATAAAATAAAATAAATCTTCGTTCTGATGTCGACGAAATAATTTAGAGTTAAACAGTTCATCCAACTCAGTCTGAAGGATTGAAGACATTTCGTCGATCTTTAGTCGATGAAAGGTTTCAGAAGTAAGTTCATCGATCTCAGGTCGACGAAAAATTACATCACCAAGAGATTTCGTCGATCTCAGGTCGACGAAAAATCTCAAGAACAGTTATTAGTTCGTCGATCTCAAGTCGACGAACAGAGAAAATTCTTTGAACAAATACAGAGCATTAGATTAAATCCAGACCATTTATCATAACAAGTTGATTGACAAAGAACAGATGCTTGGATGAGTCCAATGGCTTAGTGAATATATCTGCTCTTTGCAAATCAGTTGAGATAAATTCAAGTTTAATCTTTTGTTTGTCAACACAATCTCTAATGAAGTGATGTCTAATGTCTATATGCTTGGTTTTAGAATGCAATACTGGATTTTGTGCAATTGAAATAACACTTGTATTATCACATAGAATAGTTGAATTATTTAAGTTGACACCATAATCCAAAAGTTGGTTTTGTATCCGCAAGATCTGTGAACAGCAACTGCCTCCAGCCATATATTTAGCTTCAACAGTGGATGTTGAAACAGATGTTTTCTTTCTACAGAACCAAGATACAAGTCTTTCACTAAGGAACTGACAAGTTCCAGAGGTGCTTTTCTTGTATACTCTGCATCCAGCATAATCAGCATCAGAAAATCAAGTTAACACAAATGCTAATTCTGTTGAATACCTGAGGCCTAGATCTGGACAACCTTTTATATATCTTAAAATCCTTTTTAAGAAAATAAGGTGTGATTCTTTAGGGTTCACTAGGAACCTAGCACAAAGACATGTGGCAAACATAATATCTGGTCTGCTTGCTGTTAAATACAGTAGGGATCCAACAATGGCCCTATACCTGGTCTGATCAACTGGTTTTCAAGATTCATCAGCATCTACAACAACATTGGCTGCCATGGGAGTTTTCATGGTAGAGGCATCATTCATCCCAAACTTCTTAATAAGCTCTTTAGCATATTTAGACTGAGAGATGAAGGTCCCTTTAGGGGTTTGTTTCACTTGGAGACCAAGGAAATATGATAACTCACCCATACTACTCATCTCAAACCTTGAGTGCATTAAATCAGAAAATCTTTTTAACAGATTGGGATAAGTAGAACCAAAAATTATATCATCCACATATATTTATACTAAGAGAATTTTATCATGATGCAACTTTGTAAAAAGGGTTCTATCTATCATGCCTTTTTAAAAACCATGCTCTAAAAGAAAGCTGGCTAAGGTCTCATACAAAGCTCTTGGAGCTTGCTTTAAACCATAAAGAACCTTATGCAATTTAAAAACATAAGAGGGATGAGATGGAGAGATAAAACCTAGAGGTTGTTCAACATACACCTCTTCTTTGAGTTCTCCATTTAGGAATGCACTTTTCACATCCATCTGGTAGAATTTAAACTATTTGAATGCTTCATAAGCTAAGAAAATCCTTATAGCTTCAAGTCTGGCAACTGGAGCAAAGGTTTGATCATAATCAATCCCTCCTCTTACCTGTATTTTTGAGCAACAAGCCTTGCCTTGTTCCACACTATCACATCTTGGGCATCAATTTTGTTTCTGAATACCTACTTATTCCCAATTACTGGATAGCCCCTAGGCCTTGGAATTAAGTCCCAAACTTTACACCTCTCAAACTAGTTGAGTTCCTCTTGCATTGCAGTGTTCCAATTTGGATCTTGCTCTGCATCAGATATGGATTGAGTCTCAATTTGAGAGAGAAAACAAGCAAACATCACATCAGGGTTGAGTTGATGCCTTGTGTAACGCCCCCATTTGTCACATGGAATATAACAGAGGGTCCGGCCGGGGCCCCATGCCATATTTCACAGACAGACGAGAGAGCCACGTGAGAGTATCAAAAACCTTTATACACGCATCCTAACTCAGAGCATTCTAGCAGAAGAATTTAGTTTACAGAACTCATAACAATGAATGTCCACTACCACTATATATATAACACATTTATATATGACCAGGAATGTTTACACGAATACACCGCACACGGCCTTAAGGCCATACAGGTTTCTCTTTACAAATATATATAAGTTCATACATCGGCACGCAGGCCGGCCACACATGAAATCCAACACTTCGCATGGCCTTCAAGGGCCTACCAGCAGCATGGGCTTCCACCCGCTCCATCCAATCAGCCCGCAACACCTGCATATGGACGTCCACCCCATGGGTGATAAACAAAGCAACGGTCTGCATTCCGCAGACCAATAATAACGACCCTACTCCTTACCCGGGGCAGTGGTTCCTTCCCTGCATGTATAACAATCACAATATATATATCACACATAACATCACAAACGCCGGCATCAATGCCAGGCGCTCCGTGCACTCAGGGCACATTTAGGTTTGTACTTGGTAGGCGGGCATAAGCCTCCAAACCCCTGTTGAAGACCTCACGCACCCGTATCACTCAGAGGTACGCACCTCACCAAAACCCGTGAGCACTACCAGTCGACCTACCCCCGTAGTGTAACAAGCCTAGGGAATTCGCCCTGCTGCTTTGCTACCAATCGACCGCTCATCCGATCTTAACATCGCCACTTGGTGGAATGGGCATAAGCCTCCAAACCCCTGTTGAAGACCTCACACGCCCACCCACTCAGAGGTGTCCGCACTCCAACATCCGTTCTTAACAAGCATGCAACCAAAGGAGCTATGCAAAGCATCCTTCACACCAAGCACATCGTCCTCACCATCTCCGCAGGCTAAACGATGAATGCACGGAGTCTTCTCCGGTTCGCAATATAAACATCACCAATCCCGACATACGTCTGGATGGGCTTCACACAGCATGCCTATGCCGTACTACATACTTCCGGCTCTAGATGCAGACTCGACTGCTGGAATCGCTTACGCTTTTCCATCTCTTGATGGAGCATCCCATGCACATGCATAAACAAAGGGCTTCACCTGCCCAAGGAAGAAAGACCGTTACCCTTGACGATTGCTTCGGCGCCATGGAAGAACTAGCCGGATGGAAATCACCGCAGCGGCCTTGCCTCCGCAACGCCGAACTCGGCTCTCGATTCGGACCAACGAAGCTCCACCGGCGGCCGGAAAGCTCCTCCTCCTCCTCCTCCAAGCTCTCCTCTCTTTCTTCTCTTTAGAAAGAGAATGGCTAAGTGAGAATGAGATTTCATCTCAATCCACGGCCATATAGAAGCTGGAAAGGCTTTGGACCACAAGATCCAAATAGAAGGAAACGAACAGCCGAGATCTGCTCTGAAAAACATTTCAACAGGCCTGACACGCCCTGTGATACGCCCGTGTCACAGGCCGTGTACCCCCAGTCGGTTAGCAACCGACTCAAAAGATACCAGAATACGGGCTTGGACACGCCCGTGTCGGACCTGACACGCCCGTGTCAGTCAATCGACACGCCCGTGTCACCCCTGTAACACGACCACACACAATTGCCAAAACGACCAGAGCAGTACACGGCCAAGGCACACACCCGTGTCCATGGCCGTGTCCCTCAAGCTCGACTATCATCGACGTCGAATGCTGCCCCACGCTCGTCGACCAAGCCTGGACACGCCCTGGAACACGCCCGTGTTCCAGGCCGTGTCGCCGCTTGACGACCGCCAACCGCCAGGTCGACACCTCGATACGCCCAGGATGGACACATGTCGGACACGCCCCGGACACGCCCTAGGACACGCCAGTGTCCCAGGCCGTGTCAAGCGACACGCCGCCCGACCTTGCCGCCTACAAGTCGCTGGCCAACACACGCGACACCTCGCTGGACACGCCCCCCGACACGCCCGTGTCGCCGGGCGTGTCAGCCCCCCCTCAACAATTATCGTGCACATTGTTGAGTAAACGACCCCGAGCAAGACACCCCCTGGGACACGCCCGTGTCCCAGGCCGTGTCAGCCTACAAAATCTAAATTTTTTCTTGGGGGATATTTGGGGTGTTACAATCCTCCCCTCCTTAAAGAAATTTCGTCCCGAAATTTAACGCAACACACATGTATCAACACAACCACGCTGTTGCGATACAAACCAAAACGATCCAGGTTTAGAGCTCAGAGGCCGCAGCTTGTCTCGCCCCATGGAATCGTACCACCACAACTGTTTGTCACAAACATAAATACATACATACAAGATAACAAAATATAATAAAGTGCAACTTCACTTTATTTCGGCTTCTCCGCATCTCGCAAAATCCATTTAGCGGCTTCCATTAAGTCCAAAGCACAGATTTGTTGCTCTGCTTGGTTTGCACTTTGCGGCTCCTGCAACTCAAGAGTGTAGACTCGAGGTTGCGCCCGCGATGCAGATGATTCTACCATGGCTTTGCCCTTTTCGTCATAGGACGCACCGGTCTTTTGCTCACCCTTTGAAGTACAACTCCAGCAAAATCGGGCGATATGCCCTTGCTTCCCACAAATGAAACATGTACGCGGTTCAAATCGTCCTTGCCCAAACGTAGCTCCTGACGCAACATCCGAAGTTTGTTCAGCAGGCCTGAACCGCTTCTTATCACGTTTCCTCAAATCTGATTGTTCTGATTGCGGAACTTTGAATTCGTACTTTTCTACTGCCGCATTCTTCTTCTCCCGCACCCGCTTCAAATCCTTCTCCAGCGCACTAGCGGTATGTACCAACGCTTGAAATCCTTGGTTCACTGAACTCGGGAGAGCCAACCTCAGCTCATCACGCAGTCCTTCATAGAACCGATTCGTCTTTCTCGCCTCTTCCGCAAACGTCGACCCCGCATAGCGACCAAGTCTGGTAAACTCATGCAGGTAATCGTCTACGGTTTTATCACCCTGCACCAGATGCTGAAATTCATTTTCCATTGCAATTCTCTGCGACATTGGCAAGTATTTCGCCCAGAATAATCTGGAGAATTCGTCCATCGATATGTCGCCCAGGTCTCAACCTCTCAACTGGTGCAACTCGATCTCATCCCACCAAAGCCTCGCCTCTCCTTCCAGTAGGAAAGTGGCTAACGGGACTTTCTGCTCCTCACTAATCCTGAGCGCAGTCAAGATTCGCTTTACTCTGGAGAGCCAATCCTCTGCCTCTGTTGGAGACGTCGTCCCGACAAACGTAGGTGGATTAAACTCCATAAATTGCTTCAGTTGCTCGTCCGCTGCTTGCACAGCAACCGGAACCTCAACATGCTCTTGCCTCGCACCAACCTGTACTAGCGCCACAGCAGGCCTCGCTTGCCCGAATGGTTGTGCTTGAAGCATGGCAAAGATCACCTCCGCAACTAAGCGCACCGTTTCCGCAGAAGGGGGAGGTATAGGCACCTCAGCTGGCGCCGCACTATCATTTGAACGCTGGGGCTCAGACTGCCCAGCTCCACTTCTTGTCACCTATAAGTGAACAAGAAAGCATTACTCTCCATGCTAAAACGGCAAACAAACTGAATAGACACACACACATTCCTAGTGGACATTCTTGAGTTCAATTATGCGCTCCCAACTCAACCTTACCCTCTGATACCAAAGCTGTAACGCCCCCATTTGTCATATGGAATATAACAGAGGGTCCGGCCGGGGCCCCACGCCATATTTCACAGACAGACGAGAGAGCCATGTGAGAGTATCAAAAACCTTTATACACGCATCCTAACTCAGAGCATTCTAGCGGAAGAATTTAGTTTACAGAACTCATAACAATGAATGTCCACTACCACTATATAAATAACACATTTATATATGACCAGGAATGTTTACACGAATACACCGCACACGGCCTTAAGGCCTTACAGGTTTCTCTTTACAAATATATATAAGTTCATACATCGGCACGCAGGCCGGCCACACATGAAATCCAACACTTCGCATGGCCTTCAAGGGCCTACCAGCAGCATGGGCTTCCACCCGCTCCATCCAATCAGCCCGCAACACCTGCATATGGACGTCCACCCCATGGGTGATAAACAAAGCAACGGTCAGCATTCCGCTGACCAATAATAACGACCCTACCCCTTACCCGGGGCAGTGGTTCCTTCCCTGCATGTATAACAATCACAATATATATATCACACATAACATCACAAATGCCGGCCTCAATGCCAGGCGCTCTGTGCACTCAGGGCACATTTAGGTTTGTACTTGGTAGGCGGGCATAAGCCTCCAAACCCCTGTTGAAGACCTCACGCGCCCGTCTCACTCAGAGGTACGCACCTCACCAAAACCCGTGAGCACTACCAGTCGACCTACCCCGTAGTGTAACAAGCCTAGGGAATTCGTCCTGCTGCTTTGCGACCAATCGACCGCTCATCCGATCTTAACATCGCCACTTGGTGGAATGGGCATAAGCCTCCAAACCCCTGTTGAAGACCTCACACGCCCACCCACTCAGAGGTGTCCGCACTCAAACAACCGTTCTTAACAAGCATGCAACCAAAGGAGCTATGCAAAGCATCCTTCACACCAAGCACATCGTCCTCACCATCTCCACATGCTAAACGATGAATACACGGAGTCTTCTCCGGTTCGCAATATAAACATCACCAATCCCGACATACGTCTGGATGGGCTTCACACAGCATGCCTATGCCGTACTACATACTTCCGGCTCTAGATGCAGACTCGACTGCTGGAATCGCTTACGCTTTTCCATCTCTTGATGGAGGATCCCATGCACATGCATAAACAAAGGGCTTCACCTGCCCAAGGAAGAAAGACCGTTACCCTTGACGATCGCTTCGGCTCCATGGAAGAACTAGCCGGATGGAAATCACCGCAGCGGCCTTGCCTCCGCAACGCTGAACTCGGCTCACGATTCGGACCAACGAAGCTCCACCGGCGGCTGGAAAGCTCCTCCTCCTCCTCCTCCTCCAAGCTCTCCTCTCTTTCTTCTCTTTAGAAAGAGAATGGCTAAGTGAGAATGAGATTTCATCTCAATCCACGGCCATATAGAAGCTGGAAAGGCTTTGGACCACAAGATCCAAATAGAAGGAAACGAACGGCCGAGATCTGCTCTGAAAAACATTTCAACAGGCCTGACACTCCCTGTGACATGCCCGTGTCACAGGCCGTGTACCCCCAGTCGGTTAGCAACCGACTCAAAAGATACCAGAACACGGGCTTGGACACGCCCGTGTCGGACCTGACACGCCCGTGTCAGTCAATCGACACGCCCGTGTCACCCCTGTAACACGGCCACACACAATTGCCAAAACGACCAGAGCAGTACACGGCCAAGGCACACGCCCGTGTCCATGGCCGTGTCCCTCAAGCTAGATTATCATCGACGTCAAACGCTGCCGCACGCTCGTCGACCAAGCCTGGACATGCCCTGGAACACGCCGTGTTCCAGGCCGTGTCGCCGCTTGATGACCGCCAACCGCCAGGTCGACACCTCGACACGCCCAGGATGGACACGTGTCGGACACGCCCCGGACATGCCCTGGGACACGCCCGTGTCCCAGGCCGTGTCAAGCGATACGCCGCCCGACCTTTCCGCCTGCAAGTCGCTGGCCAACACACACGACACCTAGCCGGACACGCCCCCCGACACGGCCGTGTCGCCGGGCGTGTCAGCCCCCCCTCAATAATTATCGTGCACATTGTTGAATAAACGATCCCGAGCAAGACACGCCCTGGGACACGCCCGTGTCCCAGGCCGTGTCAGCCTACAAAATCTAAATTTTGTCTTGGGGATATTTGGGGTGTTACACCTTGTCTGCACTCCTACTAATATGTCTCCAATTACTTGAGATCTAGGGTGATCCCTAAGTATGACAAGATCATTAGGTTGAGTTAGTTCAGTGACAGTTATTTGATTTGATTCCTCTTGTGCAATTATATCAACTGTTAAAGGAAATCTAACTGCTTCAACAGTCTCTTCTTCACTTTCAGCTTCCAATATAGCTTGTGGAGAGGGATGTGATTAAACCCTTGAGGTAAGGGTTAGATCATCCAAGCTCTCACACAAATTTTGTACCTACAGATTATTATTGGTAGAGATGTCTCTCTCCTTATAAAACATATTAGATTCATCAAATGTCACATGCATAGATTCCTCAATTTTTAATGTTGATTTATTGAACACCCTATATGCCTTGCTGACTTGGGAATATCCTAGGAAAATTCCCATTGCAGCCTTAGCTTCAAACTTTCTAAGATGTTTCTTGTCATTATTGTGAGTATAGCATATACATCCAAATACTTTAAAATAGGTTATTATAGGTTTCTTCCCTTTGAGTAGTTTATAGGGAGTCTTAAGCTTTAGTTTATGTATTAGGCTTCTATTCAAGACATAATTTGCTGTGCTACTGCCTCTGCCCAATTGGAAAGAGACATGTAAGCATCTGCAAGCAATATACCTGCAGCTTCAATGAGTGTCCTATTATTCCTTTCAACTACCCCATTTTGTTGAGGAGTTCTTGGAGCTGAGAAATAATGTCTAATACCTTCCTTCTCACAGAACTCTAGCACAAGAAGAGATTCAAACTCAGTGCCATGATCACTTTTGATCAATGCAACTTGAGTAGAGTACTCAATCTGTATGTTCTTGAGAAAATCTGTGAGAACCTTAAAAGTATCTGACTTAGTTCTCAAAAATAAAACCCATGTGAATCTGGAGAAATCATCTACAATAACAAATGTATAAGACTTTTCTCCTAGACTTTGTACTGCAATAGGGCCAAAAATGTCCATATGGAGCAAGTACAAAATTCTAGGTGAATCACTCTTATTAATGGATTTGAAACTAGATTTAGTTTGCTTGCCTAGTTGACAAGCCCTGCAAAGGCTTTCCTTCTTGTAGGGACCAGAAGGTAAACCTCTAACAAGATTGTCCTTAGATAACCTAGCTATATTTTTATTGTTTACATGTCCTAGCCTTTTGTTCCATAAGCTAGTTTGAATGCTGACAGAATTGAATAAGCAAATTTAGATTTAGCTGATTCAAAATTTACTAAGTAAATATTGCCTTGTCTAATCCCTGTTAAAACAGTTGTGTTGTTTAGGGAAATAAGACATAAAGAATTAGTGAAGCTTATTTTAAAACCTGTATCACATAGTTGGCTTACTGATATCAGATTATGCTTAAGACCATTTACATAGGTCACCTTCTTGAATGTGACAGCTCCACAGTTGAAATCTCCATAGCCTTCTATCAGTCCAAAGCCTTAGTACCCAAAGATTACTTTAGGTCCAGTCTTGGCTTTATAGTTGATTAGGCATTCCTTGCAACCTGTCATATGTTTAGAGCAACCACTGTCCAAGTACCACTTGTTTTGAGTGACAGGGTTCTCTTCTACCTGCAAAGAGGATTAGCAATTTTTGACCCAGATTACCTTGGGTCCTTGTTCTTTAACATAATTGAAGCTTGAAATAAATGAACATTCAGGTTGATCCTTATAACCTAAAGGATGATACCTTTTAGGAGTTATGACCCACTGACTAAAAGGATAAAAGGATTTATCGGTTTTTAGGTTACTCTGGTTATGAACTGAGTTTGACAAATTTGAGTATGTTTGTCGACCTGAGCTCGACGATCTGGGTTGAGTTCTTCGATCTTTGCTCGAAGAATGGAGGTATCCATTCTCAGAGCCCCAGAAACGTTGATCTCTGGTCGATGAACCATACTGGTTTCGTCGATCCCAGTTCGAAGAATAGTTTACATTATTATTTTTATTCAGTGTTCGTCGTTCTGAGGTCGACGAACCATACCCACTTCGTCGTTCTGAGTTCGACGAAATATGCTGAACATAGTTATATTGTTTATTTTTATTTTTCGGATTGGTTTTCTTAAGTTCTAACTGTTTAAGAACTTCATTAACCTTCTCTACCTGTTCAGTATTTTTCTTACCATTTTCAGAGATGAAGTTAATAGGTTTTGAAAATTGTTTTTTCAGAATTAGGATTGGTTCACTAGATGAGGCTCCTAATCCTAGTTTGTTATTGTTAGATCTTGTATTAACTGTGCTAGTTATATCTAACAGTTGTAAACTTCTACCATTCAAGAATTCTTCTAGTTCCTTAGCCTTACTTAATTCAGATTTCAGAAAAACTATTTATTGATTGGCTAAGCTTAATTCTTCAGTTAACTTTTCATTTTCAGCAATGATTTTGTCTTATTCTAAAAGTTTTTCCATGAGAAGTTTGATTTCCTTCTCAGATCTTATTAGGTCTAAACACAAGAGTTTAAATTCATATTGAAATTCTTTACACTGAAAGTCATAGGAAGCAATTACCTGATCCTCTTCAGAGAGGAATTTTTCATCATCTGATTCTTTTGAGTCTGATCTGCTGCTTCCAGCATCTATTGCCATAAGGCAAGTTTCCCTTGCCTACTTTTCTTCAACATCATCCTCACTGGAACTGGAGAAGGATGTTTCATCTTCAGTATCACTCAAGGTTTCAGCTACAAATCCCTTCTCCTTCTTTTTTTACTTGCTGGAGAAGGCCTTGCTGTGCTGATGTCTTCTTGACTCCTTTTCTTGCCTTCTTGTCTTTCTTTTGGACTTCTGGGCATTCTGAGATGAAGTGTACAGGTTTCCTGCACCCAAAAAAGACAACCTCTTTAGAAGGGGTCTTGTCATACCTGGGTTTATCTTCATTCCTTGAGGGCTTCCTCCTGAAGTCCTTCCTTGCCATTTTATAGAATCTCTTAGCAAAGAGACCCATAAGATCTTCATTGGCTGGCAAGCTAGGAGATTCTTCTGCAGCTTTGAATGCTAAGTTCTGTTCCTTCCTGGTAGGTGTTGAAGCCTTTAGTTCAACTGCAGCTTCTCTTGACTTGATCAATTGCTCATAGGATTTGAGCTTTCCAAGCAGAGATTCTGTTGAAATTTCAGCCATGCTTCTGGCTTCTCTGATGGGCCAGATTCTGGAGTCCCAAGTGCAAGGAAAGCACATGAGGATCTTGTCATTGACCTCAATCAGAGTAATTTCCTTGTCCAATGTTCTGAGCTCACTGATTAGTGAGCTCAGCCTGTTGTATATTACTTCCACAGATTCTGCTTCATCTTTCCTGAAATTCTCATATTAGGATATGAGGTTGGATCTTCTATCCTTCCTCTCATTAGCAGAACCTGCTACCATTTGGTTGGGGTATTCCTAAATGGATTTGGATGATGTACATTCAACAACTTTCTAAAATATATCATCTGACATAGTTTTGGCCAGTATGTTCATAGCTCTGGCTTTAGCAATCTTTGCATTCTTATGTGTATTAACTTGATCTGGAGGAGGCACTGCACTGATATTTATTGGAGTTGAAGTAGAGGGCACTAGAGCTGGTGGTCCTGTCAAGATGGAATTAAAGATATCCTCATCAATAGAGTTCATATAAAGCTTGATTCTTGTCTTCTAGATCCCAAAATTTTGCAAGTTACAGACTGGAGGTCTGGTGCTGGCATAATCCTTGTTTTGTGCCATGATATCAGAAAATAAAATCTAATCAGAGAAACTAATAAGACTTATTCAGAGTTCATCCTGAGGATCCTGATTAATCAAGGTGTAAGCCTGTATGATGTGATTAACCTGCCTCTGATACCAATTGAAAGATAGGGTAAGCTCTGACAAACTCTAGAGGGTGGGGGGGGGGGTGAATAGAGTTTTTAAAATCTTTTTTATTTTTGCTAAAATAAGAAGTATTTAATAAAATATGTTACTATGATATAGGTGTATGACTGTACAAGTGCAGCAAATGAACTAGAGAAAAGATAACTAAGCTACACAACAAAACATATCACAGCACAAGAACACAGGAAGATCACAGTCACACATACAACACAAGAAATTTTATAGTGGTTCCCCAAACTTGGATACATCCACTCTTCTACCACCCTAGGTAGGAATCCACTACAGGTTTTGATCAGGTGACAGCCACCAATGAGCTTTTTATCAGGTTCTCAAAAACAAACACAAGTATTTTGGAAGGAGACTTGCAACCAGAATAATTTTGAAGGGAATTAAAACCATGTACAGAGGTGGGGAAGAAAGGTTGATGGAAGTCTTCTTTTCTCAAATCAAAATGAGAAGACTATGTGGATTTTGTGGTGTTGTCAAAGATCCCCCTGAAATCTTGAATGGTTCAGGAGTGGAAGCTTTGCTAAGGGTGAGTAGGCATTTTACTATATGATCAACTCTTCAGAGATCCTTTGACTGATTTGAATATTCTTGTCACTTGAGGTCCCTTACAAAAAAGAAGGTGAAGAAGAAGGACTCTTGATTGTGATTGTTGTTCTTTCTTCTTCTTTTGAGAACAGTTGATTTTCTGAGAACTGTTTGCACTGCACTTCTTGTTTATCTCAAAGAGTTTCTGTATTTTCATAATTCTGGCAGAGAGATGAGCAGATTGATAACTGCCTCTAGGTCGAATTCAAAAACTTGCAATAAATACTCAGCCGAAATATGGGAAATGAAAACGACAAGTATGCTATCATATATTCTATTCTATTTCTGTCCCGAGATATAAGCAATTAATTCCATGGAGGATATTTGCAATCAATGATGCCAGTAATGGCTCGATTCAAAGGATATAAGTGCATTGATTATCCAGAGAATTAACGGCCTATAATAGATATAAAATAAGGAGACAGAAAAGGAAAGAATAAATAACAATATGTCTTACAGTTTTCGTCGACCAGAGAATAGCTTTCGTCGACCTGTGATCTGCGAACAATTGTATTGCATAAACTGACAGATACTGTGCTCTAAGTTCGTCGACCTGAGAATGTGAAATTAGTCGACCTTAGAACTTGGTCAAACTGACGGCGTTGAGATAATAGCACATCTGGCGTATAGTCGTTGATAGCGTTGATAACATAGAGTGATCTTTGGCTTTGAGTAAGCTTTGGCTTTGAGAGAACTATGGCGCTG
Organism: Platanthera zijinensis; assembly: GCA_039513925.1. Lineage (NCBI taxonomy): Eukaryota > Viridiplantae > Streptophyta > Magnoliopsida > Asparagales > Orchidaceae > Platanthera > Platanthera zijinensis. Next base: position 83,093,504 of record CM077079.1, read on the forward strand.
AGAGATCTTTGGTGTTGAGAGTTGAAGTGTTAGTCGACCTGAGAACATGGTCCATCGAACTCAGCTCAGGGAATTTTATCTCTAAGTTAGTCGAGCTGAGCACGACTATCATCGACTACAGATCGACGAACGTAGATCTCCTGTTTATAAAACTTGAATTCTCTAAGTCATGAGTCTTTGGAAGTGTTTGATGTTGGTCCTTTGTACTGTTGACTCTAAGGACTTGACCTAGACTCTAGAAACACATAAAACTTGACCCTTCTATACAATATGGGTCACACCCTAAGAAGAGAACCTAGCCCAAATCACTTAGGGGTTCCAACAAAGGCCATTCCTATGGTGAAGGTTCTTTGGAGAAATCAAGACATCGAGAGCGTGACGTGGGAATTGGAGTCGTCGAAGAGGGAATCTCATCCTCACCTCTTCTCTTAGTGTCTGGCGCGTCTTCCTATTTTTGGTGAATGTTGGCTTTTTCTCATTTTGGTTTGATTTTGGAAGTTATGATAAGTTTCGTGACAAAACTTCTTTTTAGGGGGAGTGACTATAACGCCCCCGATTTTTCGAAAATATTATTTGAATTGGTGTCATCATATTTAAGACGTCAGGGCATTACCCTTTTTGTGTTTTACTGACGGCGCTGCACCGTTTATGCGTTTTGCGTCTGTTAGGCTTATTTGACCAAATTTTGGGATTTTGATTAGATTGAATGCTTTCCTTGGTCTAGAGGAATGATTTTTGAGGTTTTGATCTTTTCCTGTTTTATTGCGACCCGAGAATTTTGGAGTCTCGGTACGTGTTTGGATCTTTGTGATGATTTCTGCTTATGTGAGCATTTGTTGATATTGTCTCAAGAATTGTGTGTTGGATTCTAGGGTTGTCTCCCCTGCTAAATTCTTAGAGTCAGCATTTTATCCTAGAATTTAAGACAATCTGAATTCTGGAATTCCATCTTGCTCAGCTCTCGAGTAGAGCTGAAGTTTTCGAGAAAGCCCTTATTGATCTCGAGATGTTTGGTTTTAGCTCTCGAGAAGGGCCATCCTTGTTATCGAGTGGTCCAGTAGTACTCGAGAATCCCTCCTATTGTTCTCGAGAAGCCTTGTAGTTCTCGAGAAGTCTTTCTGTAGCTCTCAAGGAATGTCATTAGTGTAAGAACCCATTTTTTTTCTTTTTAAACCACCGGGGTCTTAAGCTCAGAATTGCCGCTTTGCGGTGGCACCAACACTCGGGAAGGCCGCCTCTACAAAACGCCAATTTTGTCGGCCTTTTCAATCACAAAAGAGAGAGAAGTAAGTATAAACTTAATTTAATCAAGTCCATAGAATCACATGTAAATGGAAATCACAACAAGTCCATAAAAATAAAGAAAGCAGAGTACTGCAAAAGATCAGTACAGATGAAATATAAACGGGCTCAAGCCCGGTACATCAGAGTCCTCACTACAGTCACTCATCGCGGAAGCTATAAGAAACTCTAATCACTCACGGAGCTGGTCACATGTACTCCGAAACTACACTGGCCCACCTCCATGCACACCGTACTCTGCTTGTGCTGGTCCCTGGGTTGCTGGTCCCTGTCTCCACTTCCAGAGCTCCTGTAATATTGTGGTTCGAAAACCATTAGTCATAAAGACTAAGTCCTATCATCCCCTACCCCTCCCCCCACGGCTCCTAAGGACCGAGCGGAGAGGAGGAAAGGGAAGATACAATGGTGGAGAATAAGCAAGGCGGGTGACAGCGAAACTATTCTAGCAGTAAATATATTGTATAAGCAGCTAAGTATGAAAGGAACATCTAGCAGCTCTACAATAGTGAGCAGTAAAGTAAACATGTAGTAAATAAATATATATATGAAAGGACAAGAAGAAATTAAATATGTAACCTTAACTTATATGAATGCTCATACAAACTTATAAGTTAAGGGGCCTCTTGCAAGGCTCCCATCATATAAAAAGTCTCATACCGATTTATACGTTGGGGTGTCGGTGTATGAAAATATGAGTGTAGTGATACGCTATGTCATGATTCATGCAAGTGCAACTCACACACATAACTCTATGCGCACAGACCTTTAGTACCCCCTGTTCGGGCAGCTAGCTTCACTCCCAGGAACTTCCGTAGTGGCAAGCTGAGACAGTGGGGCGGGCCCCCCACTCCTAGGCGGATATCTACACTACCGGGCCTATTCCTTCCGTACACCCCTAGAAGAACACAACCTAGAGTATCCACGTACTAGTGCTGGCTATATCCACCAGACTTTCTTTGGCTAAGTGTCCCACACCGCCGAGTAAATGTACCGACGCTAGTGTGAATGACTGTCAAATACCAAAGACCCACCACCTTATTCTGTATTCAAACCCTCGAGCCCTAAGCTCCCCGGAATGTCTCGTCCGTGCATCTACCTTTTGAAGCTACCGTCTTGATGGCAATCAAACAAACCTATTCAACCTCCCTAGATATCGGGGTGTGTGAATGTGAAACCCTAGTTATACTAGTTGCTCTTTTAGTTTATTATTCTTATGGTTTACGTTAGCACAGGACTGCCCTTAGCATACCCCGTGAAGGGCTCTCAAAGGGCACTAGGAACTATGATGGTAGCTGAACCCCATCGTTCCCTTTCGCAAGGCACTTAATATTATAGGTTTATACCCGATTACCCGATCCCTTTTTATGTTATACTTGATCTAACCCTAGTGTGTTTTGGCCCTTCCTCACATCAGGAAAGATGACCTTTCGTCGATCCCGAGCACCACTTAACACTAACAAAACTTCTCTCTCCTCATCGTGACTCCTCATATCACTTAACAGGCCATTTCAAATCCCATGAACTATCAATCTCATCCTCTATGTTCAATGCACAGGCTATCACTACTTACGTTATTTTATGCTATTCAGACCAACCTCTATTATATGATGATCATGATAGGAGGTCCCTCAATTCCTCATCAAAAAACCTTAAATTATTTACTGGAGATCTATCATAACATAACTAGCCTAAATCCAGAAAATTATAATTTTCCTAATTAATCTGATATTTAGTTAATTTTCCCAAAAGATTGGTCATGGGTAATTTTAAACATGAACTACATGATTTTCTCAAGTAATAACCACCCAAACATTATGACCACTAAATAATAGAGAGATATCAATAAATACTAATTTCAATGATTTTATAAAAATATTTAGCCTCTAATTAATTTATCCAACATAAATCCATTAATCATATTTAAAGAAGGAAGTACTAAAATTATTCATCAGAAGATTATAAAAAAATAACTAAACCTTAATAATGTACAAAAAGAACCATTGCACAAAAATCATAATTTTCCTGGTTTCCTAGACACCAAAATAAATTCAATTAAATTTTCATGTGAAACAATACTTAGTGAAGCAACCCCTATAAATACACTTCCCACAATTCCATAAATATTCACAGAGCTTTATAACATCATAAAAGGTCCAATGACAAAATTCCATAAGATTCCAGTGAGTGGTTAATTCATAAGAAATTCCTAAGTTGAAAGTACAATTTGATGGTTTGTACATGAAGTACTATATTCATTTATCTATAATTCATAACAAAATTATCCAGATATGAATATCACTATGACAACACTCCTGCCAAAGTTTGACTGAGAATCAAGGTCATATTACCCACCATAAATATCCTAGGGTGTAAAGACTAATCACTTATTCAGTGGTTTATGTGGGGTATTTGTGTCCAAGCACTACCCATTCATTTCCTAGGGCATCTAACCACCTACAAGTATTTATTCTAAGTACCAAGTCCATACAATGACATAACACCCTATGTCTTCACAAGACACCCAAAATCATCCTTAGGGTTTTGTATTGGATCATAGGACAAATCTACCCCCAATCCACCCCATATTCCATGGGAGGGTGCTAGAAACCATGCCTAGTTAGTGGCCAAAATCTCAGCCTCTGTTGAGGTGATTTGACCACCCAAATCACAAAGTGCACTTTTGACCTAAAAACCCCTTAATAGGGCAATGCTTAGGTTTGTTCATTTCCAATCTAAAACATCCCCAAATGAGATGAAAAATTATATAGAGCCTCATGATGAACCCAGGGACAACTCACCATAATTTGGGAGGGTTTGGAAGTCATTAGGCCACCTAATTAATTAATCATAAGATTATTAAATAATTACAAAAACTATAGGAAAAGTATCTCCAAAAATTCCCTTTTTGGAGAGGACCTAGATATAGGTTAGGGAGATTCCCTGTCCAAATTTCAAGTCTTTTGGACAAGGGATGATGTGGGGGCACACAATTTAATCTCTGCCTAGCTCTAGGTATAGACCCCACTAAAATAAGTGCCTTGGTCAAACTAGTTGACCAAATTGACCCAAATTAATTTCAAAATAAAATAGATCCATAGGGATACAAATTATATGTTGCCCATTTCACATATAGAGCTCCTATGTATTTTTCATTAATTTTCTAAAGTTCCTGTTGTCATAATACAGAAAATCATTTTTAAAGAAAAGGATTTAAATGATCAGCACAGTACTTGATGCAAGATCCGATGATTGTTGGATCGTCTTCTTCCTCCAGCCGAGGGCCATGACTGGCCGAACCTGGAGCTTATTCCAAATGTTGCCGCCAGTAATCCAGCAACCTCCCTGGCCGGCCACCGCGACCACCGGGGAGGTGTTTTCCGGCGAACCCAAGAGCTATATTTTTGCGGGAAAAACTAGGAAGAGAAGCTCTTCCCGATCGGACTCAGTTGAGCCTGATTCTTAACCCTAAAGAATTCAAAGATCTACTCGTAGAGAGAGAGGAGAGGAGGACCTTGTTCGCGGGCTAAAGGCGTGTAGATCGACGGAAAGCCATTAGAGGTGAAGGTGTCACCGACGCTCTTCAACAACACACAAAAATCTCTCATCTCCTTCGAGCAAAGTGTGGAAACGAAGACTTGGAGTCTTGTGAAGCTTATAAATCAGTAAAATTGGAGAGGGGAGGGGTCTAACTGATGGTGGCCATTAATGGTCCTTTAAGGTAATTTCGGCCATGGTGGTGGGGGGATGAATATGGCTCAATCCAGCCAAGTAATGGCTGGAAACTCCTCCTCTTCCCTATAGGATTTGAATCCAGCCATTAAAAGAGGAGGGAAAGGAGGCCAAGGCATCAAGTGCCATTACTGGCCATGAAAGAAGGTTCTCGGCAGGGTTGAAGCCTTCTTTATTTTCATAACCGTCGGCCACGAGGCCTACCTCCATTTGACCGGTCAATATTTTTAAATAAGACTTAATTAGGTGTTAATAGAGGAACGGCTAATTTAACACATCCTGGCCTGCTTCCCAAAACTGTCTGGTTCAGCTGAACCAGCAAACAAACCAAAAGAGCCAGAAAAATTCTAAGTAAAATGGCGGTGAGTGAGCTCAGCTCACTCAATTCCATCCACCCTACGGCATTGAGTGAGCTCATCTCACTCAACGCCATCCAGCCTATGATGTTGATTTAGATCAGCTCACTCAACGCCATCCAGTCGACGGCCTTTAGTGAGCTCAGCTCACTCAACGCAATACAGCCTAAACAAGATAGCGTTGAGTGCAGTCAGTGAACTCGACGTCGTTTAGCTTATGGCGTTGAGTGCACTCGATGCACTCAACGCCATTCAACCCAAGTCAGATGGTGTTGAGTGCAGTCGGTGCACTCAATGTCGTTCAGCTTATGGCGTTGAGTGCACTCAACACCATTCATCCCAAGTAAGATGGCGTTGAGTGCAATCAGTGCACTCAACATCGTTCAGCTTATGGAGTTGAGTGCACTCGACGCACTCAACGCCATCTAGCCTAAGAAAGATGGCATTGAGTGCAGTCAGTGCACTAAACGCCGTTCAGCTTATCGCGTTGAGTGCACTCGATGCACTCAACGCCCGAGCCCAAATCCCATTTTAAATAAATTTCTGACCTACTATTTGCAGACCAAGGTGATTTTCAACTTGAGCCCGGGTCACTTGGCCTCCTTGGGCTTCCTTGGGTTTTGTCATGACTTGGTCATGACAAAACCTCTCGTAGGGATCTGGCCAGAAATGGGATGTTACAATTGGTGTTCTCGAGAAGGTCCTTCTGTTGTTCTCGAGAAGTGTTGTTGTACTCGAGAAGTGCTTCCCTTCTATTACTCGTGTAATTCATCCCCAGTACTCGAGTAGATTTGCCTTCAATACTCGAGTAACTTTCTAGTACTCAAGTACTCTCCTTCACCCGATAAGTGTCTTATCTCTCGAGTAATTCTTCCTTCTAGTACTCGAGTAATCCTGCCTTCAGTTCTCGATTAGTCTTCTAGTGCTCGAGAAATCCATCTTCATTACTCGAGTAATCCTTCCCTAGCACTCGAGATGTTCTGCCTTTAGTACTCGAGTAACTTTAAAGTACTCGAGTACTCTCTTTCCTTACTCGAGAGGATTTTGCCTCAAGTTCTCGAGTAACTTAAGAGTACTCGAGTACTCTAAGTCTTCATCCCGAAAAACGGTTCAGCCAATCATGGTTCATTCTTCTAAGTGTAAAGGTTTTTATAATATATCTATCATATATATATATATATATAAATATAAATACCCTACTTCTTCTTCCTCCTTCAATTAGACCGAACTTCTGTTCTCTTTCCCGAACCAGAGCGGTGTGAGCAAGAGAGAGAAAGTCCTTTTGGTGATTCTACCAGTGGCCGCCAATGGTGCTCTAGTGCTCGAAATCGTGAACCGATCATAGATCCTGAAAGCTCTCAGCGAGAGCTTCATCATCGTTGTTAAATCTTCCCTATTTCTTGAGCTTTTCTTATTAGGATTTTTTAGCCCAAACCTTTATTTCGGCAATTTTTGTTTAAATTTCGACTCCTCTCAACTTCTTTTGCCCCGATCTACGATAAGGAGTGATTAGGAGAATTTTTCCGGCAAAACCAAGGCAAGTGGTCGTTTTTCCTCTTTTTCCCCTCTTTCCTGATCTTGATGATAACTGTTTAACTTTTGTTCTTTAATCCTTCTGCACTTTTGCCCTTCGAACTGTAGATATGTTAAATTCCCCTTGGAATTTACTTGAATTTATAAGTTCTTGTCATGATTATTCAACTTCGTAGGGTTGTAGTGATTTGATGAAATATTATATTGTTGGCTTTAATCTCCCTTAGCTATTGTTTTAGAACAGATTAGAGTTTAACAAAGATTGTAAATCCTTTCTGAAGGTTGATCATCCGCTATTTGATCTAGTAATGTCTAGTAGAATCTGATGTATCGAGTCTTGAGATATATCATGATTTTCTCTGGTTGCGGGAGTTAGTGGACGTAACCACCTCCGTGATGAATGAGATTTAAATTATGGTTTTCTTTTGGTTGCGTGTGTTAGTGGGCGAATCCACCATCGTAAGGTTTGTTTCCTTTATTAGTACCTTGTGTAACTCTACCGGGTGTTTGGGCATCTGCGGTGAATTGTGGAGTGTATGAGTATCCCCCGTAGTTAGACGGATATTATATATCCATGAGGGTGTCTCGAGATGAGTGACCACCTCACCTGTGTTTTCGGTAGAGGTGACAACATGTGGCCAAAAAAGTTTTTGAGTGATCTTTCTCATGGTTTAATCTTGTTATCCACCTTTTTAGACTTGTGCATCTGATGTGATGTGTTGTACTTGAAGATTCACATATGTTCTACGTTTCTTATTTTGGTACTTTACTTCTGTACTTTACTTCAGTACTTTTGGTCTTGGGTTGGTAACCTTTTTGACAGTTGTTTAACTTTTTGGATTACTTTTCTATCACCGCTTGTACCTTCTTGCTGAGGTGTTTTGTGTTTGGAATGTCTTAGGGTCAGAGCTTTAGCAGGTAGTGGAGCTAGTTTTGGAGTGTTGAGCAAAAGAGTTGGTTGTGGTTGTCACCTCGCCGTTGCAAGGTATTTATCATTTTGTTTCTTTACCTGGTTAAACATACATTTACTTGATTTGGGTTCGTGTCAGATTGTTGACGCCCACAAGATAGATGATTTCTGGATATCTTGCTAGCTGCTAGTTGTTCTCTTTTAGAGGAATTGAATTACTTGCTATCTGGGATGATTTATTGTAGGTATGCATGTTAGGTATTTTCAAGTATAAAATCTACTATTATTATATCATGCATAGCATATTTTAAAACTCTAACTCATTATATTTAGCAACCGTAAAGTTATTTTTAGTACTATTATCAACCTAGAGTCTTGCATACCATGAGTTGTTCCATAGGGACCGTCTATACTCATGTATGATGATTAATCTTATGAATGAAGTATTTTCCGCAGCGTATAAACTATTTTATTACGTGGACTTGATGAGTCTCTAAGCCGAGGGATACGGTTAGATGCCTAACTTAAATTGTATTTTCACTAAATCACTTAAAGATCTCTCTCTTTGTGTCTAATAGGAGTTTTGCTTGAGCGTCCACTGTTATCCCCTACTGATGTGGCATCCTGACGCGCATTTCCCCTTTCTCTAATAAACTATTATATGTGGTGAAAATGCGGGTTGTGAAAGGTTCCCCAGATTAGGTGTACGTCCACTATCCCTCACCTTTATAACAGCTTGTTATATAAGTCCCTTCTCCAAAACTCGTCTCCTAGGAGCTTACAACCTAGATCCTGTAGGATCTCTCAGTCTCCTCCAAGACCTACAACCCAAGAACAAGACCCTACCTCAGAGAAGGCTTGATATCATAACTCAGTGACCAAAAGACCACCCACCAAAGACTTAAACACAAGTCCTATAGCTCAGGCTATGGAGATTAGCCTTACAACTCAGAGAATAAAACTCTCCTACAGCTCAGATCTGTTAAGATCCTACCTCGTGCACACATGCCCTACACTTAGATCTACAAATCATCATACCTCATCCTTTATAAATCAGGCCTATAACTCAAATCCAAAAAGATCTTACAGCTTAGATCCAAGAATGAATTTAATAGAAAGAAAGGAGTTTGTTATTATTAATTTGACACCAGAGAAAATTTATTTGTTCCTGTCTTCCTGGACTGAGTTATCATATCCCTAACTTTCTTCACAGCAACAGAAATAAGATCTTGAGTAAGTAGCTGTCTGTGCTGGAAGAAACCCATAAACCAAGTTCCTAAACTTTGATGCGCACGAAGCCAGGCTCTTAATTTAGACGATGAGCGTGCTAGGTTCGGATTCCGCACGGCAGAAAGGAGGCAAGTGCACCTTTCACAAGTAGTACAGGATATTCAAGTGGGGAATATTGAGGTCGTATATTTCCCGGGGCCGGTTTATTATTTCTACTCCTTCCGGAGGCACTATTATTTTACCGAAAATAACATGTCGGCTTTTAGTTAACTAAAGCTATTATAAAAGAGAGTTGTAAAAAAACATAGAAAAATTCGATGAAGGTTTAACGCCCGACATCGAATCAGATCGAAACTAAAATGACTCTTAATAATTATAGAACTTAGTTTTCAAATTAATTAAAGGCATCTTGGTCGTGGAGGTTCCACAAACATGAGCTCACTATATCTTGGAATATCGCTCACCTAAATATTAAGACTATTCGACCGAACTCTCATCTGATGAAGGATTCCTCTTAATGTCTGCTTTATGCAAAGAACCCCGATATTGGGTGGGGAACCCAATCTGATAGAATTACGCTTCTCCTCTCTCGAGGGTATGCACACAACTCTTTTTACCCAAGGGTGATCAATCCATATGCACGGCCCTCGGCTAGCTAGCGTATGGATAATGAAAATAGAGCCCACACATCGATATGTGGTTCTACGCGTCATATACCTAGGGCAAACGTTAAGACATTTAATTAAAGTGAGAAAAATACCCTTTACTTATTTAGAGTGATTTTATATGTCTCAATGCTCTTTGATATTGAGGGCTAAGAAAGTTTAGCCACTCATTGGTATGGCGACGGCTTATGAGTTTGATGAGGCATGGTTCAAAAATAAGCGCTAAATGTTTATAAAAAAAGGACATAAAAATAACGTAACGTTAAGAACAAAAGGCTTAAAAAACACTTGCTAACATAGAACTCACACGCACATCAAACACATAATTAAGATAAAGCTAAGTTACACAAAAGGAAAACATAATTGAAACTACAAGTCCTACTCAAACGAGTAAGTGGGAAATTGTAAGTCCTACTCAAACAAGTAGGCGGGAAATTACAAGTCCTACTCAAATTAATAGGCGGGAAATTAAAAGTCCTATTCAAACGAGTAGGCGAGAAATTACAAGTCCTACTCAAACGAGTAGGTGGGAAATTAAAGTGAGTCCAACTCGAATGAGTAGGCAGAAATAAATGCACACACGCAAACACTATAGATAATTAAAAGAAAGCAATAAACACTATCTCATACACACACATACACTCTATATAAAATTACGAAAGCATGAAAAGAAAGCATTAAAAACTATCCCATGTACTCACACACTCTACATAAAATTTAAATGAGCAAAATGAAACTAATTCTCATACACTCACACACACAACAAAAAGAGAATGCAAACAAAGTTATCTAAAAATTAAAATAACAACATTTCTACTCCTAAAGTTTACCAAAAAGACATAAAAAGTGAATAATAAAAGTTAAAGAAGGAAAAAGGTTTTCAAATTAAAGCAAAAAATCAAAGTGTTTCAAAAATTAAAATAACAACTTTTTCATTCTTATAATTTTATAAAAGAGTTTAAAAAGTGGAAAGAAGTCAAAAAGAACAAAAAGTTTTACAAACACAAAAAAAAGAAACTAAGTAAAAAAAAGATAAAAAGATAAAAACCACTTTGAAAACACTTTTACAAACTCACGAAAATGAATATAAAGCACTAAAAAAACAAAACCTAAACAAAGCTAGCATAACAACTAAAAAATGTAATAGGAAACCTAGAACAAAAGCTAATTAAAACAAAACTATGAAAACATAAAAATAAAAAATTAAACTCATACACCCACACACACATTTTAAAGAGAAAGATAAAGAAAAACAAAGGATAAAAAGAGAATAAAGGTGGGGCACTCATATGCATTCAAAGAGAATATGAGGAGAAAAAAACTAACATATTTTATTAAGGAAAAAAAAAGTTTATTACAAAGCTAAGAGAAACATAAAAAAGAGGGGGAGAAAATTATCCTTACATGGCAAGAACTGCACCCAAGCAACCCACAAACAATAAAATTGGGCCAAAAATATGAACCCTTGGTCATTACAGAAAAGTTCTATTTATAAGCAAAATTTTGGGGGTGACATGCCCTGTTCACGGGCATGAAAGGGGGGCGTGTCATACTGGTGTGGGTTAGAAGTCCAAATCCCAGTGACTAGTCGAATTCTAGAAGCTTCTAGAATGGGACACATGGCGGTCACGGGCGTACGCTGAATGACACAGGCATGTCAGCAAGGTATGACTGGTGAAGGCATCGAGCGGCAAATGAAAGCATCGAGCGGTGATTGATGAACATCGAACGTCAAACGGGATTGACACGAGCGTGTCGAAAAGGTCACGAGTGTGTTCCAGGCATTGAGTGTCGAGTCTGCTGGAGGAGTTGAGGTTTGACCAACATTGAGTGTTGACTGGTGTTGAGTGTTGACTGTCATTGAGTCGAGTACAATGAACATCGAATATTGGCGTAATACCGGAAATGGGCGTGTCGGACGGGACACGGGTGTGACTTGTTATTTTCTTTGCAGACAGTGATTTTTCACTAGAATTAAAGTAAAATGCCCAGGTCACGGGCGTGACCAATTTGACACGGGCGTGTACTTTAAAATTTTGACTTTTTCTGAAAAATTTCAGGAAATAAAATAAAACAATGTTAGAAGAGTATGTATAAAAAGGAAGCATTTTATTGAAGAAAAATAACAAAAAACTACAAAAATAACCTTAAAATACTTATATAAAGTACTGAAAAATATGAATATTTAAAACTTATCAAATACCCCTATACTTAAGCTTTTCCTATTCCAGAGCAAAAGGGAGATGAACTTATATGGAATTAAAAGAAATCCTAAATTTAGCTACCGCTTAAATTAATTAAAAGAGAGATCTAAATAAACATCCGAGGTATAAGAGTTAAGTCCTAAATTATGAAGATGATTTAAATAGAGGAAATGTTTTGGCCAAAAGACTTCTTGATGTAATCAAATAAAAAACAAAAATTGTAATCATTAGCTTAACAAATATAAACTGGAATTATAGAAAGTTTAGATTATAGGAGTTTTACAAAAAATAATGCAATTTAAGAATTATGCTCTCAAAAAGATTTTATATTAATTCTAGAATCATTGAATATGGCTAAGGGGGTTGTTTTGGTTTATGAAGATGGCTTTGGTTTAGAGGTGAGGTAATTTATTCTCAAACCACTAATGATTTTTTTTATTTGGATGTTTAGGAAAATGAAATCTTATTTTTCATAACATTTTATTTTTTGAACAACTTCATATTAACCCAATGTATATGTATATGAGTAATGAATTTTATCCTCTTACTCCATAACATATAATCTTTTAAAATATTTGATGCATATGTTTACAGAATGAAATCTTATTCTCATTGACATAGATTTTTAAGGATAAAAGGGTTTTTGGTTTTTCATAAAAGAAAACTAAATTTTAACAAAAAAATTTGAGAGTAACTTTGATAAATTGAACGTTCCTGTGTTTCAAAAAGCATGAAGTAGACATAATTGAAGTCCATGGTTGTTATTTTCTAACATAATACACGAGTATCTATTTAAGATAAATTAGAAGTAGTACTGAAAATGATTCCACTATCTTAAGAACAAAGTATAAAAAATTCTTTAAAACTTAACCCCGAATATTTAAATTTATCAATCTCTAATTAATAAATGAATAGTAAACCAAAAATTAATAAAATTCACTTATAAATAAAGTCGCAACTAGATTTTTTTGACAGTGAAAAAGGGTTAAGAATGGTATATTCGATTTATTTGTTTCAAATTTTTTATTTATTTATAAGTTTATCATCCTTTTTTGTATTTTTTATTTATTAATTTTTTTTGGATTTTTGAACTTATTTCTTTACTATATACATACTAAAGTAAAATGTAAAAATGATATTTTTGAACTCTTTTTTTGAGTTTTTTTAAAAAAAAATTTTAAAAGTATTTTTTTTTTCAAATATCTACAAGAGTGGAATGAGAAATTATTTACAACGATGAGATGGAGAAAGGAAGAGGGGAAAGAGAAAGGAAAATATTTACAAAAATTGTTTATAAAGTAAAAAAAATATTTGGTATTTTGTTTTATAATTTTTTTGTTTATTTATGTTTTTTTGATGATAAAATAATATTTTAGGAGTTTTAATTTTTGTATGTTTTTTTGTAATTTTTAATGATTGCAAAATATAGAAGTGCGGGAAAGGAAAACAAAAGAACACCCTTATGCTTAATTCAAACATTGTCTCCAATATTGCAATATAAGTATGCGGAACGAAAGAAAAAAAAGGAAATGCAGTTATATACAAAAATAAAAAGGGAGGGTAGAAGCTTCCCTGGAACGTGTTCGGGGAGGCCCATTTAGAAACCCTGTGTTATTAAGACAAATAGCAAAGAAAATAAATAAATAGCTAAAAAGATAGACGCGGGGTGCCTCCCAGGAGCGCTTTGTTTATAGTCGTGTAGCTTGACTATTTTGGCGGTGTTATAATGTCGAGGAGGGTTATGGTTTCATTAACACGGATCACTCGATCTCCCGCTATGTATAACTTTAACCGATGAGCGTTTACTTTAAACGAACCTCTTTTCGGGTGGGAGACGAGTACGGTCCCATATGGCCAAACTTCTTCAACTTTGAAGGGGCCGGAACAATTTGATTTTAGTTTACCCGGAAAAAACTAAGATGTGAATTATAAAGAAGGACATATCGCCCGGATAAAAAAAAATTTGGGGCTTGATTTTTCGATCGTGATAGAACTTAGAACCCTCCTTATAGAACTTGTTGCTCTCGTAAGCGTTTGCACGCATTCATCGAGCTCATTTAGTTGCAGTTTTCTATTTTGAGCAGTTAAGTTAGCGTCGAGGTTTACGAGTTTTAAAGCCCAAATAGCTCGATGCTCTAGTTCTACGGGTAGATGGCACGCTTTTCCATAGACTAATAGAAATGTCATATAACCAATTGCAGTTTTGTATATCGTACGATAGGCCCATAACGCATCGTCGAGTTTGACGGACCATTCTTTCCTATTAAGTGAAATGGTTTTTTTCTAATATACATTTAATCTCTCTATTTAGTACCTCAACTTGGCCAATTTTTATGGGTTGTAGGGGGTGACAAGTTTGTGCGTACTCCATATTTAAATAATGTCTTAGCCATTTGGGCGATACAAAAATGCATTCCCCTATCGCTAACAATAGCTCGAGGTATGCCAAAGTGAGAAAATATTTTTTTAAGAAAGGTAACGATGACTCGCGCATCATTGGTGGGGAGAGCTTGCGCTTCTGCCCACCTTGATACGTAGTCAACCGCCACAAAAATATAACTATTTTTAAAAGACAGAGGTAGGGGGCCAACAAAATCGATGCCACACAAATCGAAGACTTCGCACTCTAATAATAAATTTTGGTGCATCTCGTCGCGACGAGAGATGTTACCCAACCGCTGGCAGCTATCATAGGAGCACACAAAAGTGTGCGCATCTCTGAAAAGAGTGGGCCAAAAGGAGGCCGCCTCCAGAGCCTTCCGCGCGGTCCGGTTAGACTTATAATGCCCACCAACCGGACCATTATGGCAGTGTCTAAGTATTTGCGTGCACTCCACACCCGCGACGCATCTTTGGACAGCCTAGTCCGCATAAATATGAAAAAGAAATGGGTTTTCCTAAAAGAAATTTTTCATGTCAAAAAAGAAATTCTTCTTTTGTTGGCTTGATAATTATTTTGGGAGCACCCGCGCAACTAAATATTTTGCAAAATCTGCGAACCAAGGAGAGGAAAATGAAATAGTATTTATGGCTAGGAGGCATTCCTTGGGGAATCTGTCATTTATGTAAGATTCGATGAGCGCTTCCGCACCCAGTTTTTCCAAACGGGAGAGGTGATCGGCGGCTAAATTTTCTGAGCCCTTCTTATCCCGGATCTCCAAATCAAACTCTTGTAGGAGGAGGATCCATCGAAGAAGTCGGGGCTTCACATCGGTTTTAGCTAATAAATATTTTAAGGCGGAGTGGTCGGAAAATACAATAACTTTAGATAGAGTTATATAGGAGCAAAACTTATCAAATGAAAAAAAAGACGGCTAAAAGCTCCTTTTCTGTTGTCGTGTAGTTTCCTTATGCGAAAGTGAGCGTATTGCTAGCGTAAAAAATAGGATGAATAAATTTGTTTATGCGTTGGCCAAGAATGACACCAACGATAATATCACTAGCGTTGCACATAATCTCGAACGAAAGTGAACAATCGGGCGCCACTAAAATCAGAGAATTGATAAGTTTTTGTTTTATTAAATTAAACGCGGACTCGCATTTGCTACTAAAGACAAAATTATATTCCTTCTATAAGAGGCGAGTAAGCGGCTTTGTTATCTTACAAAAGTCTTGAATAAAGCGCCTATTAAAGCCCGCGTGGCCTAAGAAACTCCTAATGGATTTACGTTTGAAGGCAGGTGAAGTTTTTCTATAATTTCTAACTTGGCCTTATCGACCTCCATCCCCGTAGACTAAATCTTATGGACGAAAACCAAACTTCCTTTAACCATAATGTTAAGCTTTTTTCAATTTAAAACGAGATGCATGTCCTTGCATCGCTGGAGGGCACAATGTTGATTACAAAGACAATTCAAGAATGAGCATCCGAAAACAAAGAAGTCATCCATAAAGACTTCCATAATGTCTCCTACCAGGTCTCCAAAGATCGCCAACATACATATTTGGAATGTAACTTGTGCATTGCCGAGACCAAATGGCATTCTTCGGTAGGCAAAGGTGCCAAACGGGCTGACAAAAGTTGTTTTCTCTTGGTCATCGGGGGAAATGGGGATTTGGAAAAACCCTTATAAACCATCAAGAAAACAATAATATGGTTGACTGGATAAACGCTCAAGAATTTGGTCTAAAAATGGTAGTGGGAAATGGTCCTTGTGGGTGGCATCATTTAGTTTTCTAAAATCGATGCACACTCGCCAACCCATAATAGTACGAGTTGGGACGAGCTTGTTATGCTCATTCGCCACTATAGTTAGACCGCTCTTCTTGGGCACGACATGAACGAGACTAACCCATGCACTATCTGAAATAGGATAAATAATCCCCACATCTAATAATTTTGTGATTTCGGCTTTAACGGCGTCTTTCATGTGTGGATTAAGACATCGCTGCGGCTGAATATTTTTGTTGCAATTATCGTTAAGGAAAATCTTATGAGTGCAAAAAGAGGGGTTAATCCCCTTTAAATCAAAAAATTACCACGCAATTGTGTGGCAATGTTTAACAAAAACTTCCAATAAATCTGAAGACTCTGAATCGCTCAAATGGGAAGAAATGATATTGGGAAGGGTATCATCTTTTCCCAAAAAGGCATATTTGAGAGATTTGGGAAGGGGTTTTAATTCTAGGTAGTGCGGTTCTTCTAACGAGGTTTTAATTCTAATGTCTTTCAAACCAATTGATTAGAAAGGCAAATCTATAAATTATTCCTCTTCGCAATTAAAATTTTCGATCGCAAAAATGTCGTCATTAAGAAAAATTTACTCGAAAATAGGAGAATAACGATCTCCAAAAAAAGTATCTAAATTATAACAAAAATCATCGCTCGATGACGAGTCTTCCATCGAGGGATTAATAGAGAGAGTAACTTCATCATCTCCCAACCGAAGGAGGAGATGACCATTACTCACATCAATTAATGCACGGGAGGTGGCGAGAAAATGGTGACCGAGTATAATTGGTATATCGGTGTCCTCCTCAATGTCCAAGATGACAAAGTCTATCGGAAAGATAAACTTATCAACTTGGACAAGAACGACCTCCCCCAATGGGAAACTTAATTGAGTGATCCGCTAGTTGGATACTCATTTTAGTAGGGCTCGGAGAACCCAAACCTAATTTTTTAAAGAACGAGAACGACATAAAATTAATGCTTGCACCTAAATCTGCAAGAGTGTATTTAACTAATATATTGCCAAAAAGGCATGGGATGGAATGTAAGACCCCAACCTCGGAGATGATCGCGGGGCGATCAAACGGCTCTTTTGGAGATCTGAACAGGGGCACACGGCCAGGCACACGGCCGTGTGCCTACCCGTGTTCAGGGATTTATTGTGTTTTGTGCTGTCTCGAGTCAGAGAGGTACACGGCCTGAGACACACGGCCGTGTCTCAAGCCGTGTGTGGGGCACACGGCCTCGAACACGGCTGTGTTCGAAGCCGTGTTCTGGAAGCCCGACGATCGTCTTGAAGCTCCAGGTAACACGGCCCGTGGCACACGGCCATGTCAGGAGCCGTGTCGATCGGCGAATGAGCTACACGGCCAGACACACGGCCGTGTGTCAAGCCGTGTTCGGCCCAGTTTTTGGGATTTTGGATCTAATCTCGGCCGTTCGTTCCCTTGGATCTGGATCCAACGGTGGGGGCTGCTCCTGGGGGGTTATTAGCCGGGATTAGGGCTTTGAATCCTCACTTTTCTTTGGTCCACTCTCTCTCTAAGTGTTTAGAGAGAAGGGAGAGCAAGAGGAAGGAGGAGCCCAAGATCCGGCCGCCGGAGGAGTTGTGAAGCACCGATTCGCGATCCGAGTCCGGATCCTCGAAGGCAAGGGCGAGGCGAAGCTTTCCATCCGACTGCATCTTCATGGCGCCGCGGAAAAATGCGAGGGTAACGATCCTCTTCATAGGGCATGTGTAGTCGCCCTTCTTTCTATGCATGGGGAAATCCCCCTCTCGCGAGTGAGCGTTGAGGCACGGAATCCCTTCGGGTAGATATGTAAAGTCCCCGTTGTTAGAGCCCGGAATCGGAGTACGGGTGTAGGCATTGTGTGTGAAGCCTATTCGGGTTTAACCCGGATCGGTGATGTTTGCATTGCATGGTCGGAGAAGACTCCGCGCCGGTGAATTTAGTTTTCCGAAAATTCTACACGGTAGATTGCATACAGGGATCCTTGGGGGTTAACCTCGAGGCGCACCCGGAAAGCTTGGGCGAAATCGCATTGCCGCCACGATGTTGCCTTGGAGGGCAAATCGGTACATAACGGGGTTATGTGCGTGTTTTGATCGTTTGTGGGAATGAGGAGAAACTTGGCCCGCACCGATGGCTAAATGGCCGTGGTGAAGTGAGCAACGGGCGGGTGGAACTCTACCCATTCCAAGTGGTCTCGGTAGAAGCGACCTAAAGTACATGGGACTTCCCGGGGGCTGGAAACGGGCCTAGGCTTCGGCTGAAAGGGCTAAATGCTCACGTGTGTTGCCATCCGAGGGATGGTGGTGGAATCGCAGTGTCGGACTGGGTCCGGACCGGGTTCACCGATTAGTGCCCTGAGAGCACGGAGTGTGCGGCCGTGCGTGCCGACACTTGTGGCGAATAGAATACTCTATAGAATTGTTATGATAGTTTTATATGCAGGGAAGGAGCACCGCCGTCCCGAGAAACGGGACGGGGTCGTTATAATTTGGTCAGCTCTTGCTGACCGTTGCCCTTTTGTATTGCCACCTCTTGGGTGGGTTGTTTCTACAGGTGCTGTTGCGGAGCCAAGCGGCAAATAGCGGGCTAAAGCCCAAGTTGCAGCGCCAGCCCTCGAAGGCGTAGTTGTTAGCTTTTTCATATTCATGTATGGCCGGCCTGCGTGCTGATGTATATAAGACGCTATTTTGTTAAGCGAACATTTTTGTAAGGCCTTAAGGCCGTGAACTCTTTGTGTATGTACTCATTCCTGGGTTGTAGTGGACATTCATGCTCTGTGGCTGGGTTCTTATCTTTTGCAACTTAATTAAACTGCTTCCGCTAGGTGTTGTGTAGGACGCTCTGATTGGTTGTGTGGTTTCAACGCGTAACCAACCGGTCTGTCCGTAGTATATGGCGTCGGGCCCCGGCCGGACCTACTGCTATATGCCATGTGACGGATAGGGGTGTTACAAATTGGTATCAGACTTCTGGTTTCGGTCAGGCTTAAATGAATTCGTGGACGAATTCACTTTAAGGGGTGGTGAGCACATTGTGTGCGTCATCGTTATAACATGAAAAGAACCCATGAATGTCCACTTAGGAATGAAAATACACATGATTGAGGAACCTGCGTGTTCCTATAATTGCTGTTTGCAGTAATCCTTGGTCGCTTATCGGTGTTTTGCACGATTTTAGGTGACCAGAAGTGGCGCTGGGCCGTCTGAACGGCCAGGTTCTGAGGCGAGCAGTGCGCCAAGCGATGTTCCTGCAACACCTTTGTCTACTGAGACCATTAGGTTGGTGGCAGAAGCAGTCATGGCAATGATCAATTCGCAGCCTGCAAGGCAGGTGCAGCAGCCTGCTCCTGCTGTGGAACAGGTACCGCTTCAGGCGGCAGAGCGAAAGAGGGTTGAGCAAGTTGTGGTGGAACCAGAGTTGCCGCGGAGAGCAACTGAAAGACAACTGAAGCACGTGATGGGCTTTCACCCACCAGTGTTCACGGGGGCAGAAACCCCGACCCAAGCAGAGGATTGGCTCTCAAGGGTCAACAGGGTGATGACTGCGACGCAAACTGAAGAGTGGCAGAAGACCACTATAGCGACGTTCCTTTTGGATGGGGACGCAAGACTGTGGTGGGAGGGCCTAGAGCTGCATCAGTTGAGGGGAAGGCCATTGGCCGAAGTCCCGATGGAGGAGTTTGCAAGACTATTTATGGCTTGATACCTCCCCTCGGTGCAGAGGATTGCGCTAGAGAGCGAATTCCAGAAGTTGGTGCAGGGTGATAGCACCGTTGATGAATACCTCCACGAGTTTACTCGGTTAGGGAGATATGCCGGCGCTACCTTCGCAGACAAGGAGCGCAAGACGAGCCGCTTTTATAAAGGGCTAAGGGATGATTTGAGGTTGTTGCTGTCGGGGCCCAAGACGCAGGGTTTCATGACCCTAGTCAGTTCGGCCCGGTCCTTGGAGAAGGATATGAGAAACGTGCAAGCGAAGAAGGAAAGGGAATCCGGTGGCAAGAAATCAGAGTTCAAGGCACCGACTACATCGAAGTCGGGCTACCGTAGATTCTTCAAGAAGGCTAAGACATCGGGTCCAGCTTCTTCTGCAGGGGCCTCGGGGGCAACTACCCATCGAACCCCGGGCGTTTGCTTCACGTGTGGAAAGCCGGGGCACTTTGCCCGTGACTGCTGGAGTGGACGCGCAAAGTCCGAAAGGAAGCAAGGAGCCACCTACGAGGAAAAGGGCAAAGCGGTGGAGTCGACCGCGTCCCACTATGCTCCGACTCAGCCTAGAGTCTACAACTTGGGCCAGCAGGAGGCCATCAAGCAAGCGGATGTGGTGACAGGTATGAGTTAATTTATGCAAGTTGACTTGAGAATACTATTACCTATTGCTTGTTAAGCTAATGTCTTTTGCTTAGGCTTTGTGGTAATTAGCGATAGTCCGGCACGAGCACTGTTCGACACTGGTGCTTCGCATTCTTTCTTGTCCGAACAGTTTATATCGCGCATCGGAGTCCCTTCTTCGATGGCAAAGGACAAGCTAGATGTGTTGCTACCCAATGGGTGCTCGATGCGTGCGGACAGAGTGTGCGCCGTGAAGGTTCACATTGGGAGCCAAGAGTTTGACTTGCTAGCGTCATTGGTGCCGCTAGTAGAGTTCGATGTTATCTTTGGAATGGATTGGCTGTCAGAGCAGAAGGCTTGGATCGATTGCGACCGTAAGGAGGTCAAGCTGGGTGTAGGGCGGGAGACTACTTTCGAGGGGCTTAAGGGGTCGAGCAAGACACTAATGTCTGCTCTTCAGGTGGTGAAGGCGGTTCGTGCTGGTGCAGAGCTGTTCTTTGCGATAGTGGGGGCTGTGGAGCCAAAGTCCCCGTTGGATAGCATCCCCGTGGTTTGCGAATACCCCGATGTGTTCCCGGATAGCCTTCCTGGAGCCCCACCGCAGCGAGAGATTGATTTTACGATCGAGCTCGTGCCGGGTGCCAAACCCGTGTCACGTGCTCCTTATAGATTGGCGCCAAAGGAGATGGCGGAGTTGAAGGTTCAGTTGGAGGAACTGATGGAGCAAGGTTATGTGCGTCCAAGTTCTTCGCCTTGGAGCGCACCAGTCCTCTTCGTTAAAAAGAAGGCCGGTAGTATGCGGCTGTGCATCGACTACAGGGAATTGAACAAGTTGACGGAAAAGAACAAGTACCCGATCCCGAGGATTGATGATCTCTTTGATCAGTTAGTCGGATCGTCTGTATACTCCAAGTTGGACTTGAAGTCGGGGTACTATCAGCTGAGGATCAGGGAATGTGATATCCCAAAGACGGCGTTCAGTACGAGGTATGGGCATTTCGAGTTCACGGTCATGCCGTTTGGACTGACGAATGCGCCATCGGTGTTTATGGATCTGATGTACAGGACGTTCAGAGATTTCCTGGATCGCTTTGTGATCGTCTTTATTGACGATATTTTGGTGTACTCGCAGTGCGAAGAAGACCACTTCAAGCATTTGCATTTGGTGTTGGAGACTTTGAGGAGGAATGAGCTTTACGCAAAGTTCTCCAAGTGCGAGTTCTGGCTACCTTTGGTAGCGTTCCTGGGTCAAATAGTGAGTGGGGAAGGTATAGCGGTGGATCCGGCGAAGATAGTTGCGATACGGGAGTGGCCTGTGTTGTCTTCGGTAGCGGAAGTCCGTAGTTTCCTTGGGCTTGCCGGCTATTACAGGCGCTTCGTGGAGAACTTCTCGCGGATAGCGTTACCTCTCACAAAGTTGACCAGGAAGGATCAGAGATTCTTATGGACGCAAGAGTGCGTGCAGGCTTTCGAGGAGCTGAAGAGGCGGTTGACCACGGCGCCAGTGCTTAGTTCGCCGAGTGGGACCGAGGGCTTTGAGGTGTATAGCGATGCTTCGGGTAGCGGTTTGGGCTGCGTGTTGTTGCAGCATGGTAGCGTGATAGCGTATGGATCGCGTCAGCTAAAGGTGCATGAAAGAAATTATCCGGTGCACGACTTGGAGTTGGCGGCCGTGATATTTGCACTCAAGTTGTGGAGGCACTACCTATACGGAGTAAGGGTCGATATATACACCGATCACAAGAGCCTAAAATACTTGTTGGATCAAAAGGATCTCAATATGAGGCAGAGGAGGTGGATGGAGTTCCTGGGGGACTACACCTTCAAAATACATTATGTACCCGGGAAGGGCAACGCAGTTGCGGATGCGCTGAGCCGCAGGGCTCCCGCCCGAGCCAACTGGTTGTCGGTGCATGATGAGCGGCTAGTGCGGGAGTTGGAGGAGCTTGAGATCTGTTGCGTTGACAAGCGGACGAGCGCCAAAGCAATGTTAAACTGGACAGAGGTGCAGTATGACCTGGCTGACCGGGTTCGGCAGGCATTGGAGTTAGATGACTCCATGAAGGAGCTTTTGGAGGCCGCTACGGTTGGGTCAAATTCCCAGTTCTCGGTGGAAGATGGTTTGTTAAGGAAGGATCATCGTTTGTGCGTCCCAAGTGGGGGCAACCTCCGGGCGGAGTTGATGTACGAGGCTCATCATACCAAGTACTCAATCCACCCAGGGAGCACGAAGATGTATCGTGATCTCAAGAAGTTGTTTTGGTGGCCGGGGCTTAAGAAATATGTGGCATTGTACGTGGCTAAATGCCAAACATGCGCCTTGGTGAAGGCGGAGTGCCAAAGCTGGGAGGATTTCTGAAGTCCTTGCCTATACCGGAGTGGAAATTCGACGATATATCTATGGACTTTGTGCACGGGTTGCCAAGGTCGCAGAAGGTGAACGACGCCATTTGGGTGATCGTAGATCGGCTAACCAAGGTGTCGCATTTCATTCCGCATAGGAAGGATGATCCAGTCGAGAAATTGGCAAAGTTGTACGTTGACAATATTGTTAGGCTGCATGGTGTGCCTCGTAGCATTGTGAGTGATTGCGATGGGCGGTTCACGTCAAATGATTGGAGGTTAGTGCAGCAGATGTTGGGAACAAAGTTAAAGTTCAGTACAGCTTTCCATCCGCAGACGGATGGGCAGACCGAGAGGGTCAATAGAACGATGGAGGACATGCTACGCATGTGTGTCCTGGACTTCGGTAAGCATTGGGAAGACCATCTTTATTTGGTGGAGTTCGCGTACAACAACAGCTACCAAGCGAGCATACAAATGGCGCCCTTCGAGGCCCTGTATGGTCGGAAGTGTCGCACGCCGTTATCGTGGCTTGAAGCGGGTGAGGCAAGGTTGTACAAGAAGCAGGAGGTGGAGAGTGCTACCTCGTTAGTGCGGATCATTCGGGAGCGCTTGTTGATCGCTCAGGACCGGCAGACGAAGTACTACAATGCCAAGCACCGGAACGTGGAGTTCGCGGTAGGCGATTGGGTGTACTTGAATATCAAGCCGTTCAAGGGTGTCTCACGGATTCGACGCTTGAAAAAGTTGAGTCCGAGATACCATGGGCCGTTTGAGGTCCTGGAGCGAGTCGGCGAAGCGGCATATCGTTTGAAGCTATCGGTGGAGTTGAGTGGATTACATGATGTGTTCCACATCTCGGTTTTGCGGAAGGCGGTGCAAGAGCCTTCGCAGGTGATCGTGGCTGATCAAGTACCGGTTGAGGAAGGGTTGACAACAAAAGTCAAGCCCATATCTATTGAGGATTTCGAAGTCAAGCGGCTTCGGAACAAGGAAATCAGAATGGTGAAGGTCCGTTGGGATAACTGCGGGCGCGAGGAGCTCTCTTGGGAGCGAGAGCAGACAATGCGCGAGGAGTACCCCGAGTTGTTCCCCTCAGGTACTCGATTTGTTTATTCTTTTGTGTAGTCTCTGTTCTTAATTTCGGGACGAAATTCTCTTAAGGGGGAGGGAGTTGTAAGACCCCAACCTCGGAGATGATCGCGGGGCGATCAAACGGCTCTTTTGGAGATCTGAACAGGGGCACACGGCCAGGCACACGGCCGTGTGCCTAGCTGTGTTCAGGGATTTATTGTGTTTTGTGCTGTCTCGAGTCAGAGAGGTACACGTCCTGAGACACACGGCCGTGTCTCAAGCCGTGTGTGGGGCACACGGCCTCGAACACGGCTGTGTTCGAAGCCGTGTTCTGGAAGCCCGACGATCGTCTTGAAGCTCCAGGTAACACGGCCCGTGGCACACGGCCGTGTCAGGAGCCGTGTCGATCGGCGAATGAGCTACACGGCCAGACACACGGCCGTGTGTCAAGCCGTGTTCGGCCCAGTTTTTGGGATTTTGGATCTAATCTCGGCCATTCGTTCCCTTGGATCTGGATCCAACGGTGGGGGCTGCTCCTGGGGGGTTATTAGCCGGGATTAGGGCTTTGAATCCTCACTTTTCTTTGGTCCACTCTCTCTCTAAGTGTTTAGAGAGAAGGGAGAGCAAAAGGAAGGAGGAGCCCAAGATCCGGCCGCCGGAGGAGTTGTGAAGCACCGATTCGCGATCCGAGTCCGGATCCTCGAAGGCAAGGGCGAGGCGAAGCTTTCCATCCGACTGCATCTTCATGGCGCCGCGGAAAAATGCGAGGGTAACGATCCTCTTCATAGGGCATGTGTAGTCGCCCTTCTTTCTATGCATGGGGAAATCCCCCTCTCGCGAGTGAGCGTTGAGGCACGGAATCCCTTCGGGTAGATATGTAAAGTCCCCGTTGTTAGAGCCCGGAATCGGAGTACGGGTGTAGGCATTGTGTGTGAAGCCTATTCGGGTTTAACCCGGATTGGTGATGTTTGCATTGCATGGCCGGAGAAGACTCCGCGCCGGTGAATTTAGTTTTCCGAAAATTCTACGCGGTAGATTGCATACAGGGATCCTTGGGGGTTAACCTCGAGGCACACCCGGAAAGCTTGGGCGGAATCGCATTGCCGCCACGATGTTGCCTTGGAGGGCAAATCGGTACATAATGGGGTTATGTGCGTGTTTTGATCGTTTGTGGGAATGAGGAGAAACTTGGCCCGCACCGATGGCTAAATGGCCGTGGTGAAGTGAGCAACGGGCGGGTGGAACTCTACCCATTCCAAGTGGTCTCGGTAGAAGCGACCTAAAGTACATGGGACTTCCCGGGGGGCTGAAAACGGGCCTAGGCTTCGGCTGAAAGGGCTAAATGCTCACGTGTGTTGCCATCCGAGGGATGGTGGTGGAATCGCGGTGTCGGACTGGGTCCGGACCGGGTTCACCGATTAGTGCCCTGAGAGCACGGAGTGTGCGGCCGTGCGTGCCGACACTTGTGGCGAATAGAATACTCTATAGAATTGCTATGATAGTTTTATATGCAGGGAAGGAGCACCGCCGTCCCGAGAAACGGGACGGGGTCGTTATAATTTGGTCAGCTCTTGCTGACCGTTGCCCTTTTGTATTGCCACCTCTTGGGTGGGTTGTTTCTACAGGTGCTGTTGCGGAGCCAAGCGGCAAATAGCGGGCTAAAGCCCAAGTTGCAGCGCCAGCCCTCGAAGGCGTAGTTGTTAGCTTTTTCATATTCATGTATGGCCGGCCTGCGTGCCGATGTATGTAAGACGCTATTTTGTTAAGCGAACATTTTTGTAAGGCCTTAAGGCCGTGAACTCTTTGTGTATGTACTCATTCCTGGGTTGTAGTGGAAATTCATGCTCTGTGGCTGGGTTCTTATCTTTTGCAACTTAATTAAACTGCTTCCGCTAGGTGTTGTATAGGACGCTCTGATTGGTTGTGTGGTTTCAACGCGTAACCAACCGGTCTGTCCGTAGTATATGGCGTCGGGCCCCGGCCGGACCTACTGCTATATGCCATGTGACGGATAGGGGTGTTACATGGAAAACCTTCCCTGGTCATTTTGTTTTATGGGCAATTTATTAGTAAGAGTCGTTGATCACTCTGCATTGAGAGAGATATGCGAAATATTTTCTAATTTGTGTTTATTAGAAAAAAGTTTTTACAAATATTACGCATACTTAGGCATCTGAGAGATCACCTAGTAGAAGGGAACTTTAATATGAATTTGTTTTAATAGTAAAATAAATTTTTTATAATGCGTGTTCTTATGCTCAGTGTCTAACTTATGTGGATACGGCAAGCCCTTATTTAAAATAATTTTTTCGTTTAAAATTGGTAAAGGCAACGTAATCAAAGAAGGGCGAAGAGGGGTCGGAGGAGAAATATGTACTTACGGATCGATTCATTTTGGATCTACCACCTCCTTACCACTACGGAGGGTTATAGCGTTGATATTCTCCCAAGGGTTGGGCTCTGTGTTCCCCAGCAGTGCCCCAAGCGCACGCTCGGACATCATTCTCGCCAGCTATCCAACATGTATTTCAGGGTTTTTTAGCGATCCGGTGGTGTTCCAAATATTTGACTCATTGGACGCGATGTATTTATAAAAATCTACCTCAACCAGAGAAGGTTTCGGAGGAGGCGGGAAAATTGCAGGCGCAAAAGAGTTAGATGGGTGTTGTGCGTTGTTCGCATTGTTCCAAGAGAAGTTAGGGTGATTCCTCTAACCCGGATTATAGTTGTTACTATAAGGGTTGTTGTTGGGGTTGAATGAAGGAAGATCAGAATTTCCCATGAAGTCTACGAACTCCTCGTCCATGTAGACGTTAGAGGGAATGAAATAAGGCGAAGTGGGGGAGGTAGTAGACATCTTCGCCAATTGCTTAGTTAGCCTTTCAACTTGAAGGGCAAAGTGAGCAGTGGCATCCACTTGAAAAAGGTCAGCCGCTTGCTTAGGGCATCCCTGCGGGACGTTCCACTGGTAGGAGTTCATAGACATTTCTTCGATAAGAGCTTGGGCAGCCTCAGGGGTTTTATTATTTAAAGTGCCCTACGACAGCCGCGTTAATCATTTGCTGAGTCTGATAGTTAAGCCCGTTGTAAAATATTTGGACCTGCAGCCATTAGCAGTGCGTGGTGCAGACACTTACGGAAGAGTTCTTTAAACCTCTCCCAAGTCTCAAATAGAGACTCGGGATCGTTCTGTACAAATGAAGAAATATCCTCCCGCAATTTTGCAGTATTTGCAGGCGGAAAATACTTTCTGAAGAACCGTTCCGCAAGCTCGACCCAAGTGGTGATACATCCTCGCGGGAGGGAATTCAACCATGCCTTTGCTTTGGATTTTAAGGAAAATTAAAAAAGGCGCAAGCGAATGGCATCATCAGTGACGCCGTTAATTTAAAAGTGTCATAGATTTCTAAAAAATAAGATAAATGAATGTTCGGGTCCTCATCCAACAATCCATCGAACTACACGGCATTTTGGATCATTTAAATAACACTAGATTTTATTTCAAAATTATAGTTCGTCATCGTTGGGCGAACAATACTAGGCCCATTATCATCCAAATTCAGTCATCCATAGTAAGAAATTGTATGCTCAGCGGACGCGTTTGGGTTAGGGTCGACCTTAACTACGGCAGAGGGTTCTCAAATAGATTCTTCGGGGTATAAAAATAAATTCCGGTGTTGAGCTCTAATACACGTAAGGGAGCGTTCGATCTCAGTATCAAAATCAAAATTTTCAGACTCCGAGGGTTGTCCACGGGTCATACACCTTAAAATATACACATTGTAATAAAAAAAAATTGGGTTTTTAAGTAGAGTTTTTAAGTTTTTTTTTTAGGAAAATAGATAAAATTAATAGAGTCCGGAATTCAAATTAGCAACACGAAGTGTCCCCGGCAATGGTGCCAAAAACATGATGTGCGTGAAACCTGACTCTCGATTTAGACGATGAGCGCGCTGGGTTCAGATTCCGCATAGTGGAAAGGAGGCAAGTGCACCTATTGCAAGTAGTACAAGATATTCCAGTGGAGAATATCGAGGTCGTATATTTCCCAGGGCCGGTTGACTATTTCTACTCCTTCCTGGGGGACTATTATTTTACTGAAAATAACTTGTCAGTTTTTAGTTAACTAAAGAGGTTATAAGAGTTGTAAAAAAACATAGAAAAATTTGATGAAGGGTTAACGCTCGACATTGAATCGAATCGAAACTAAAATGACTCTTAATAATTATAAAACTTAGTTTTCGAATTAATTAAAGACATCTTGGTCATGGAGGTTCCACAAATATGAGCTCACCTATCTCTAGGAATATTGCTCACCTGAACATTAAGACAATTCGACCAAACTCTCGTCCGACGAAGGATTCCTCTTAATGTCCTCTTTACGCTAAGAACCCAACTAATGGGTGGGGAACCCAATCCAGTAGAATTATGCTCTCCTCTATCGAGGGTATGCATGCAACTCTTTTTACCCAAGGGTGATCGGTCCATACGCACGACCTTTATGATTGCTAGCGTATGGATAACGTATATAGAGCCCACACATCGATATGTGGTTCTACGCATCGTATACCCGGGGCAAACCTTAAGCCATTTAATTAAAGTGAGAAAAATATCCTTTAATTATTTAGAGTAATTTATATGTCTCAGTGCTCTTCGATGCCGAGGGCTAAGAACGATGAGCCACTCATCGTTATGGGGAATGCTTATGAGTTTGATGAGGTGTGAGTTCGAAACTAAGCGCTAAATGGTTATAAAAAGTGGACATAAAAATAAGGTAACATTAGTAACAAAAGGATAAAAAAACACTTGGTAACATAGATCTCACACGCACATCGAACCCATAATTAAGAAATAGCTAAGTTGTACAGAAGGAAAACATAATTGAAATTACAAGTCCTACTCAAACGAGTAGGCGGGAAATTACAAGTCCTACACAAACGAGTAGACAGGAAATTACAAGTCTTACTCAAACGAGTAGGCAGGATATTACAATTACTACTCAAATGAGTAGGTGGGAAATTAAAGCGAGTCCTACTCGAATGAGTATGTGGAGATAAATGCACACACGCATACACTCTATATAATTGAAGGAAAGCAATAAACACTATCTTAGACACACACACACACACACACACACACACACACTCAACATAAAATTAAGAAAGCAATAACGAAAGCATGAAAAGAAAGCATTAAAAATTATCTCATATACACACACACTCTACATAAAATTTGAAAGTGCAAAATGTAACTTATTCTCAAACACTCACACACACAACAAAAAGAGAAAGAAAACAAAGTTATCTAAAAATTAAAATAAAAACAATTCTAATCCTAAAGTTTACCAAAAAGACATAAAAAGAGAAAATAAAAGTTAAATAAGGAAAAATGTTTTCAAATTAAAGAAAAAATCAAAGCGTTTCAAAAATTAAAATAACAACTTTTTCATTCTTATAATTTTATAAAAGGGTTTAAAAAGTGGAAAGAAGTCAAAAATAACAAAAAGTTTTACAAACACAAAAAAAAATAAACTAAGTAAAAAAAAAAGATAAAAAGATGAAAACTACTTTGAAAACACTTTTACAAACTCATGAAAATGAATATAAAGCACTAAAAAAACAAAACCTCAAAGCTAAGGTACAAGATGATAAAAGCTTGCATAACAACTAAAAATTTAAACCTAGAACAAAAGCTAAGTAAAAAAAACTATGAAAACATTAAAACATAAAATTAAACTCATACACCCACACACACATTTTAAAGAAAAAGAAAAAGAAAAATAAAGGATAAAAAGAGAATAAAGGTGGGGCACTCATATGCATTCCAAGATAACATGGGGAGTGAAAAAAAACTAGCATATGTTATTAAGCAAAAAAGTTGATTACAGAGCTAAAACAAACATAAAAGAGAGGGGAGAAAAATCTCCTTACATGGCAAGAAGTGCACACAAGCAACCCACAAACAATAAAATTGGCCCAAAAATTTGAACCCTTGGTCATTATAGAAAATTTGTATTTATAAGCAAAATTTTAGGGGTGACATGCCCCGAACACGGGTATGACAAGGGGGGCGTGTCATGCTGGTGTGTTGGAGAAGTCAAAATCTTGGTGACTGGTCGAATTCTGGAAGCTTCTGAAATGGGACACGTGGCAGTCACGGGCATGCGCCGAATGACACGGGCATGTCATCATCGATAACAATTTTGTTGGAGAAGTGAAAATCCTGGTGATTGCTACTGGTATTGAGAGAGGCAGGTTGTTCTATCTTGATGTTGCTTCTGCATTTTTGCCTCTTCTTCTCTCCTTCAGTGGCATCTTTGCCTTGGGCATCCTCCTCCTCAGATTCTTTATCAACTTCTGCTAGATTTAGCTCGCGGCGATTCTACTCTGGATTGTGAAGCTTGTCAGTTTGGCAAACATCATCGATCTACTTTTCCTACTAAGCATTACCGCAGTTCTTCTCGTCCCTTTGATTTGATTCATTCAGATGTTTGGGGTCCTGCTCCCCTTCAAACTGTTTATATGGGTAGTTTGTATTTTGTTACCTTAATAGATGATTTTTCCCGGTGTACGCGGTTATATTTGTAACGAGAACGCTTTGAGATTTTCTCAGTTTTTTCTGTTTTTTATAATGAAATTCGTACACAATTTGATACCCCTATTAAAACTCTTCGTACTGATAATGCTAAGGAATACCATAGTCATCAGTTTACTTTGTTTTATTTGGATCATGGCATTGTCCATCAAAATACTTGCCCTTAAACTTCCCAATAGAATGGCATTGATGAATGTAAGAATCACCATCTTTTGGATGTGGCTCATAATCTTCTTACTCATATGCATGTTCCTCAGTCTTATTAGGGTAAGGCGGTTCTTCTTTCCTATTTTCTCGAATGAAAGCATCGAGTGACGATCGACGAATGTCAAACGTCGAACGGGATTGACATGGACGTGTCGAAAAGGTCACGGGCATGGTCCAGGAATTGAGTGTCGAGTCTGCTGGAGGTATTGGGTGTTGACTGACGTTGAGTGTTGACTGGCATTGAGTCGAGTTCGACGAATATCGAATGCTTGTGTGATATGGGCCACATGCGTTTCAGACGGTACATGGGCATTTAAGACGGTACACAGGCGTTACATGTTCTTTTCTTTGTAAACAACACTTTTTCTCTAGGATCAAACAAACACGCCAAGGTCACCGACGTGACCAATTTGACAAGGGCGTGTACTTTGAAATTTTCACTTTTTCTGAAAAATTTCAGGAAATAAAATAATGCTATGGCAGAAGAGTATGTGAAAAAAAGGAAGCATTTTATTTAAGAAAAATAAAAAAAACTACAGAAATAACCTAAAACTACTTATATAAAGTACTGAAAAATTTGAATATTTATAACTTATCAAACTTGCTATAGAAGACTCTTTAATCACCGAACCTGGAATGCAGAAACCAGATGGCTCTGCTCCTTCCTCTTTATCAGAACCTTATCTGAACTTGCTATAACATGTGAAATTAGGTACAACTAACTTGCTGGAACTTTTGGATCAGCTTGATGAACTTTTAGGTTTCAAGCTCGACAACAATGGCAAGGAAGACGAAGTTAAGCGGCCCGATTTCATAATGAATAAAACCCTAAAAGTTATCTTGCATCTGCCAAACTTGTCCCTTTTATCTTCAGCCATCCAACGGCTATATGACCTGTGTCCCACTGAAGTTGTTTGCTGCAACTTGGCTTTTATAGAAAATGTCTTCCTATAGACCTGCGGCGATATTTGTCCTGTTCTGTATCTTTCCCGCAACTAATTTGAATCCTATTGACTATTGTTGACTTTTGCTGACGTCAACATTTGTGGACTTAGCCAAATTCTCAAATTCAATCCATGTGTTGAGTTAATGGCCTTCACTCAACGCCTCTAGACTTAGCCAATTCTTCTGCCTTGCTTAGGTGTTTAGTGCGTTGAGTAAAATGGCTTCACTCAACGCCACTGTACTTTGCCAAATCTTCTACCTTGCTTAGGCGTTGAGTACGTTGAGTGAACTGGCTTCACACAAGGCCTCTGGACTTAGCTGCAACTTTCTTTATCTGCTAGGCATTGAGAGGGTTAAGTTAACTAGATTCACTAAATGCGTCTGGACTTAGCTATAACTATCTTTATCTACTAGGTGTTGAGAGCATTGAGTGAGCCTTCATCACTCAACGCTTTTGTCCTTAGCTGCTTCTCTTGAGTCTACTAGCTTGCTGAGACATTGAGAGCATTGAGTAAGTTGTCCTCACTCAACGCATCTGTACATAGACAAATTTTTTGTCCATCTTTCCTTGAGTTTTGACATCACACGACGCTTTATTCTAAGGCAATTAGTGAGCTGTATTTACTCTATACTTCTGGACTTAGCCAAAATTCTATACAGATTTTCAACTTCTTTGACTGCTTGAGCTTGTCTCAATGCTTCTAGGTATATGGAGTTAAGTGAACTGTCTTCACTCAAGGCCTGTGGTCTTAGCCGTATTTTATTCCATGCCAATGCTAAAGACTTGACAAACTCAACTATACTCGATGCCTTTTGATATATGGAGTTAACTGAACTACCTTTTCTCAACGCTTGTGGACTTAGCCACAAAATTACTTTGCGAACTGCTGGGCTTTTACTGTCCACACCTTACTCAGTGCTATTTTGAATCTGGCATTGAGTGAACTGGCTTCACTCAATACCTGTGGACTTAGGCGATTTTCAGCCTTTCCAGCATCCTTCTTTGACATCTGGCATTGAGTGAAGTGGCTTCACTCAACACCTGTGGACTTAGAATGATTTCTCTCTCGACTTCTCTACCTTGTGACCACCTACCACAACCACTTGGAATACATGTCCAATCAATGTGGTAAGGACCAACCTGCATGCATGAACTTGAACATACCTCAAATACAACTATGTGTATACCATTGACTTGTTTGACTTCTATAAATCCGGGACATTATGAGCAATGGACCCAACAATATGCCCCTATTTGAAGAAGTAAAAACCCTCAAACAACATTCTGAGTCAATGAAATACACTAACATATGTCGTAATAAAACATTAAATTGGAAAACATATAATAAGAGAGCAAGTGTGTCAAGTTTTAGGTTACCACACTTTCCTTGCCTGCAGGGTGATCATCATCACTTCCTGCTTCCCCTATTTTGTAGCTGTCAGCCACTAGCTTGTCTGTAGGGACAAACTCAAGACTGATATCTTCACATTCCACATGCTCCCTAATGAAATGATACCTAATCTCAATGTGCTTAGTCTGGCTATGAGAGACAGGATTCTTAGAAATTAAGATTGCAAAAGTAGAATCACAGTACAAAGGAGTTCTACTTATTTGGAAGTTATAGTCCTGGAGCTAATGTTGGATCTACGGTAACTATGCACAGTAGCTACCTGCTGAGATGTATTCTGACTCAATTGATGAGATTGCAATACTAGTCTGCTTCTTACTGCTCCAAGACACTAGTCTTCCTCCCAAGAATTGACATGTGCTTGAAGTGCTCTTCCTGTCCTCTTTGCAGCCTACAAAATATACATCTGAATTTGCTGAGTGGGACCTAGTGGCCGGGACCCAAACTTTGAGCTTTCTCTCAGCTGAGAGGGTCAGGCGAGTGGAATACGCGGAAGGATGTACAACCCCATGTCCAGCGAGTAGTGGGCGACAGGAGTCACCAGTCTATGTTCCAGGCGATCTAGGAGGAGGCGAGAGCTCAGTGGACTACTCCGCATGCCCTGGTGGGGTGGAACAAGTGAGGGGCGAGTGGAGTAGGCCAACTCGCACTCGCCCCAGGGTTTCGGTAAGCAGCAGATGAGTAGAGGCAGGCCTAATTCTGTACTCTCCCAAAATCATAGGGGGCAGCGAGTGCCCTATTTGCGCAGCACCCGCGCCTTGTGGAGAGTAGGGAGTATTTCGCCCCGCACTCGCTCAGGGCTGCAGGAAGGCAGCGAGTGCCAACACTATTGAGCACTCGCTTCCCCAGGCGAGTGGAGTTTTTAAATGGCCACTCGGCCAGTTTTTCTGTGATGTATCTTTACTATTTTGCCCCCGTTGGCCTTCCTATGGACTGTTAAAATAATAGAGGTTCACTATTGGCAGGCCCAGCTGGGTTGCAAATAACTGTTTGGAATAACAGAGGTAGGCTATTAGCAAGGTGTTTTTCAGAAAACTATAAATAGACCCAAGGGGGTACATCAAAAGGCATGTTTGTTTGTGCACCCGTCTTTTTGCGCTTCCTGAGGTACCCTTAGATCAGCATTTTGCTATTGTGGGTAAGCACTCTAAGATCCACAAGTGTGTGGCGGGACCTCCAGGTCGAGCCCTTGGCTATATTCCCCTTTATTTTTCCTTAGTTTTTTTGCTCGCAAGAGAGAAGTAAGTGTGAAATCACCTATTCCACAAGGGTGAACTCCTGTTGGAACCCTAGTTTGGATTTGGGATAGGTTCACTAATTAGGATGTGTTTGACCCACATTGTATAGCCAGGGTCAAGTCCTTGAGTCCTATAGTTTAGGCTAGTCTTTCGGTTAAACCTTCATGGACCAGCCAGCAGAGGACCTCAGTAGACTTAGACTTAGAAGAATTCAGAGATCAAAATTATAAGTTAGAAATTCTTCGAACTCAGCTCGACGATCGTCGATCTCAGATCAACGAACTCAGAGTTATTTCTCTTAGTTGAGCTTGACAATATTCGAGCTCAGGTCGATGATTAATTCTTTCAGACAGATTCTCAGCTCGATGAACTTAGAGCACAAAATTGGCAAGTTATTCTGAGTATGTAGTTCGTAGAGCTCAGGTCGACAAATAGGAATTCTCAGGTTGACGAACATGAAATTCCAGTCGACGAATTCTATTTTGAGGTCGACGAATTCTATCACAATCCAGACTTAGAAGTTTTCCTTACTTCTGTCCCTTACTTATTATGTTATTTAGTAGTGATTTCCTGAGTAAGTAATGCTCATATTCTCCTGAAACTTGTTAGCATAGCAAGTAAAATAGAGAATAAGCACAACATCACAGGTGAAGGCTAACATGGCCACAAACCCTGTGCTCTCAGGGCACTAACTCGGTGAACTCGGTCATAACTGTGGTCTCACCACCATCCCTTGGACGGCAAATCTCGTGAGCATTATAAGTCTTTTCAGTCTAAGCCTAAGACTCGCACGACCATGCCAATGGCCAGTCCCTTTTTCAGGTATCAGACACCAAACCACATAGCCCGGGTCCACATCCACTTGCCCGTTGCTCACCCCGCCTAGTCACTTTAAGATGTATGGCGGGCCAAGCTTCTCCCAGATCCCAAAATTTGATCACACAAGCACATAACCCAGTTATGTGCATGGTTGGATCCCAGGCCACCAAGATGGCAGAAATGCATTTCCGCCTAGTTTTCCGGGTGCGCCTTGGGGTTAATCCCCAAGGATCCCTGCTTCAATCTACCCCGTAGAAACCCGAAAGTAATCAATGGCATGGAGTCTTCTCCGACTACTATGCAATACAACATCACCGATCAAAACCAACTTGTTCGGGTTGGATTCACACATCATGCCTATGTCCTTACTACGATTCTGGACTCTAACAAGGGGGAATTTACATATCTACCCCAAGGAACATCGCAAACTCACTGTATACTCACAGGAGAGGGTTTTCCCATGCAAAGGAAGAAGAGCTTTACATGCTCAAGATGAAAATCGTTACCCTAGCATTCTTCCTCGGCGCCCTTTTCTTCATAAGTTGCTCCTTGCTTTCTCTCAGACTTTGGACGTCCGCTCCAACAGTCATGGGTGAAATGTCCCTTCTTCCTACAAGTAAAACAAGCGCCCGGGGTTCGGTTGGTAGTTGCCCCCGAGGCACCTGAATAAGGGGTTGGACCCGACATCCTGGCCTTCTTATTCCACCATCGAAAACCAGACTTTGAAGTCGGCACCTTGAACTCTGACTTCCTACCACTGAAGTCCTTCTTTGCCTGAACATTCTTCATGTCTTTTTCTAAAGACCGAGCAGTGTTGACCAAGGTCAGGAAACCCTGTGTCATCGGCCCCGATAGTAGCAGTCTTAAGTTATCCCTTAGACCTTCGTAGAATCGGCTTGTCTTGCGCTCCCCATCATCAAAGGTAGCGCTTGCATTCTGACCTAATCGAGTAAACTCGTGGAGATAGTCATCCACGCTGCTCTCACCTTTCACTAGCTTCTGGAACTCATTTTCCATTGCTATCCTCTGAGCTGAGGGGAGGTAGCGAGCTAAGAACAGTCTCGAAAATTGGTCCATCGAGACGTCCGTCAACTGCCTACCCCTTAGATGGTGTAGCTCCAAGCCTTCCCACCATATTCTTGCATCACCATCCAAAAAGAACGTGGCGATTGTGGTCTTCTGCCACTCTTCAGTCTCAGTAGATATCAGCACTCTCTTAATTCTAGAGAGCCAATCCTCTGCTTGAGTTGGGGTTCCCGTCCCCTAGAACACAGGATGATTGAAGCCCATCACGTGCTAAAGCTGCTTCTCCGTTGCTCTCCTAGGAAACACTGGCTCCACTACCACCTGTTCCACTCTCCTTGGCTCTGCCGATTGGAGCGTTACTTGCTCCACAGCACCCAGAAAACTGGGCGGAAATGCATTTCTGCCATCTTGGTGGCCTGGGAGCCAACCATGAACATAACTGGGTTATGTGCTTGTTTGATCGAATTTTGGGATCCAGGAGAAGTTTGGCTCACACGTACGTCTTAAAGTGACTAGGCGGTGTGAGCAATGGGCAAGTGGATGCAGACTCAGGCTATTTGGTTTCGTGTCAGATACATGAAAAAGGGATTGGCCATTGGCATGGCCATGCGAGTCTTAGGCTTAGACCGAAAAGACTAATAATGCTCACGTGATTTGTCGTCCAAGGTATGGTGGTGAGACCACGGTTATGACCGGGTTCACCGAGTTAGTGCCCTGAGAGCAAGGGGTGATTGGCCGTGTGAGCCTGCACCTGTGATGTTGTGCTTATTCTCTATTTTACTTGCTATGCTAACAAGTGCAGGGAAGAAGCTTTGCTGCCCCGAGTTTGGGGGAGGAATCGTTATAATTTGGTAAGCTTTAGCTGACCGTTATTTGATGCGTGGAAAATACGGCAAGCGCACCGGTCGCACAAGTAATAAAGTTTGGGAATATATCCCCGAGTGTCAGTCTCTTGAGGAACACAGTAAGGGATGAGTTAATGTCGAGGTGGACTTGAGATTAAAGTCCTCGGGTCGGCTCAAAAAGGGGGGGGGGGTTTTGATTGTTGCGGAAACAGGAAGTAAAATCTACAAGCTACTCCTATGCAACGCCGCTATGCGATGCTTCGCCAGGCGGGATGGAAACTACACGGGCCGCTATCCACCGAATCGCTTGGCGGATGGACGAGTAGGCTAGCGGATGAGGTGGTTAGAATGGCGGAATGAGGGTCATGTGCACCTCTTCGCAACGCACGCCACTAGCAATTGCTAGTGCGGCAAGGGTGGATGGTGGAGGATGGAATATGGCGCACCTCAAGTAAATATAACAAAAAACACTAACTCACATAGACATGAATAAGAGTAAATGTTAACTACAAATAAGCATTCTTCATCAATACATGGAAAATAACTAAGCTAACAACAACAAGAGGAAGAGGTGTGCGAATCGACTGAATCCGAAGCCTTATTGAGGGTTCACGGTTGGAATCCCGGGTTGTCAATTTGAGTCCAAGCTCGGTCCTCAACTGCGTCCGGGGTAGAGGAGGCTGTCACTCACTCCCAATGGACCCGTCTTCTTCGTTGAAATGACCCGGTAGATTGCGGCTCCAGCTCCTCCTAACTTGATGGAGAAAGCTCGGTCAAAACTCCGCTTGAAGCTTGGGGATGAAGGAAGAGGCTGAGGGGATGCTCCGGCTTTGATTTGGCGTTGAAGGCTTGCCCGGAGCAACTCCCTATGGTAGAGGATGATGGAGGGCGGCGGAAACCCTCCTTGGAGACGAAAATGGCAGAAAAACGGCGGACTTTGGCGATCTCACGAAATTAGGGCTGAACCTGCATATTTATAGAAAGCAGAATAAATAGCGTGCACGATCACTGGCGCACGACCAGTGATCGTGTGCCCTGTGGTCAGTGATAGTGCGCGAAGGCCGGGCAGAACTCCAGGAAAAAGTGGAATCAGCGCGCACGATCAGTGGCGCACGACCAGTGGTCGTGCGCACTGAAGTCAGTGGTCGTGCGATTTGGAGGCAGAAAAGTGGAAAAAGATGTCATGACTGCGCACGACCGGCAGCGCACGAGAAGTGATCGTGCGTGGTATAGCTGGTGATCATGCGATATGGCAGGGGCAGAACTTTCATAAAAGAGGGCAGACTGCGCACGACCAATGATCGTGCGCCAAAGAGGTCGATGGTCGTGCGTGGGTAAAAACGCACGACCACTGGCTCCTTTGTCAAAAATGGTGAAAGCCCTAACCCGGACGCCCACACGATCCCAGAACCTGCAGAAAAACTGGACGGGATGTCAACATGGCAATCACAGACAAACAATAATAATCATAGCAAGAATGAAATGCACACCCACACAGAAATAGGCTAAAAAGGGTGCACAAGACGTGGAAAACCGTAGCGAACCAAAAGGAGTGCAAATGACGCTAAACGGTGTGCAAAGACAAGAAAATAACCCTAGATGAGTCCGGAATTAAGTATAAAATATGGACTCATCACACCCCCAGACTTAACCGTTTGCGCGTCCCGAGCAAACAAAACCTAAGCAGACGGGGAAAATGAACTAGCTAACAAAGAAATTGCAAAACGGAGTACCATGCGAAGTCACATGCTCGCGTGCATAAAAATAAAGTAGAGGAAATTTTTAAGTATACAAAATATTTTATATTTTTCACAACGCGTATCAAAAATTTATTATTACTCAAAAGTGGAATCACGGCGAATCATCCGGTCCTATGCAGGGAGAAAGTAGACAGGCCACTAAGGTGAGCATTGCCGAAGACCGGGGCTCAAGATTACCCCCAAAGGAATCCACCAATGTCGGAAACCATACGCTTGGCCGTTCGCACTCTCTCCACGGCACTAGTCAACTCAAGCGCAAGTCCGTAGGACTTCAGGTAAAAATGGGGCTTGGGTTACGGTGAGGAAAACAAGGATAAACATGAAGGGTATGCACCTAATCCAAATGAGCTAACGTACAAAACTAGTACCCGCTGCCCACAAAATAAACACGGGTGCACCACACCCCCAGACTTAACTTTTACTAAATGGGTGTGTGCACCGCCTACTCCAAATCCAAATCATCTCAAATAAAGATTTTCAATCAAACTTTTTCTCTCTCTTTTTTCTTTTCTCTTTTTCTGTTTTTCAAATATTTTTCTTTTAAATATTTTTTTTCCTTTTCATCTTTTTATTTTCCTAATTTCAGCAGATATAACTTGAAAGCACTTCCACATTTTCACAAATAATAACACCACATCACAACCCAACATGAAAATATAAAACACTAAGCTCGACTTGGGTGTGCGACTAGGATCGGCTATGGGGCTTTGGCGAATATAGTTGAGCTGAATCAAAAGGAAGGGTAGGCACAAAGGGGCTAGCATGGGCGATGTTAGGAATGGGTACAAAGCTCAACCGGGCCAAAATGATGGCCTACATCACGCTCACGCTTGACTAACCATGCACCAATGCTTCGAGAGTAGCTTGGGGCAAGTTCTTAGCAACCGAGAAAG
This sequence comes from Platanthera zijinensis, assembly GCA_039513925.1. Taxonomy (NCBI): domain Eukaryota; kingdom Viridiplantae; phylum Streptophyta; class Magnoliopsida; order Asparagales; family Orchidaceae; genus Platanthera; species Platanthera zijinensis. The sequence continues at coordinate 83,133,102 of CM077079.1, forward strand.
ATAATCCTTCCTCCTGACTCAAGCAATACGAGTCTAGTGGCGGCTACACACATTCCTACGCTACCGTTTGATTCACACCGGATTCACCAACTTTTGAGTAGAATAAGAAATATTTACGCAAATAGAAAAATATAGAACTCTAAGCATACGAAAAAATTAAATCTACACAAATTTCTATACAAAATGAGAGCAGTTGACTAGAAACACAGCAAGGCCAACATTTTACTCCGTCGCACAATCCTAAACTAGCACAGAAATTTTCCAAATCTAACAAAGATACAAGTTCAACTCGTGGCACGCTAACAGCTAAGCTCGCGCTCATGTGGGTGCAGTGGTGTGCGATGCAATGAACATAAACAAAATAAAATACGAAAAGCTTCTAGTATGCAAAAGAAATGTGCACGTGCAAAAGGTAAACATGCTCTCCCCCAGACTTAAACTAAACAACACGTCAAATGATAGAGAAATTAAAATCAGAATGAGCTAAGGGAAGAGGTTACCCAATGCTCAGCTAGTGAGCATACCAGAAGACGCGTAGAAAGTAGCAGCAGGCCCGCCAAACAAAGAATCACAACCCCGCCAATGCGTAGTTTCCATGAATACCTGCAGGGGTGAGCTCCGCAAAAACAAAAGAAAAATATACAAAAAGAAATACTAAACTAAGCTAGACATAAAAAAAAGAAAAATGCAGAAAATGAAAGATAAGCACTGGGGTTATTGTCATCCCAGCACGACTTATTAAATTCTAAACAGTTCTAGCTAATGGGCCTATGAAATAGAAAATGCACAGGTTACTGTCCTAATATCCGTTGCGGTAACGGGTACCGATACGGCGATAGCACAGTTACCCCTCTACCTAAATAATCATACCTGCTCCTCGCAGGCAAAGGGAATAGGAAGTAACATGAGGAGGCCTGGTCCTCACTCATCCCACCACAAAAAATATCCTTGCCTAGCAAGGTATCGTCCACCATAGGTTCGTAGGAAGCGACGGCAGCGGCAAAAATGCCAGGCGCATCGACAACCTCACATACCCGTGGAGATTCCACCTGTACAGGCTCAGATAAAGAAGGGGGATCAAGAAATAAAGTAGAAGAAAAACTAAAAGAATCAGAAATAGGGAGAGTGATCCCGGAATCACTCTCAGCAGGATCCAAACATAGATCATTGTCGGTATCATGTGAGTCATGACGATGGGGATCTGAGAATAGGAGGTCCTCGGTGGTGGTTTGGATCCCCTCATCCAACAAGGAAGTAGAAACCTCCTCACCGGCAAGGATTTCCTCATCACACCTCGGTACGTCACGGTGTTCCAAGACATTGTACTCACCATTGATGAGAATAATGTCCTCGTCACACCATGGCGCATCCTCATGTTCCCAATCTCCAAAGGGCACAACATCATCAACCAACTCACTAAAAAGAGGAGTAGATGATTCTTGCAAAGAAAGCGGACGAACAACAACATCAGAGAAAATTGGTGCAGGTTCCTCCGGGGGTGAATCAAGAAGAGGGGAAGAAGGTATAGAGGGCGACGGTACCGCAATGTCGTCACATCGATCAGTAGAAAGTATGATGGGTGTATCCACAGTAGTCCCCCATAGACAAGGTGGTACTACGGATACATCATTAGAATCAGAAGGAGCAGACCTTTGAGAGGTGGATGAGACAATCCGGATATCCGGTTCATCATCCGCCTCAGACTGGCGCTGAAATTCTGCGCAATCTTTCAACACATGATCGGTGCTACGACAACACAAACACCGTTTTCCATTACTCCTCGGTCCAGGTGGGACCGGAGAGGAATATGAAAAAGGTGAAGGCGGAGAAGAGTAGTGACCATAAGACTGGGGTACGGTGTATGAAGTACCATAAGACAACGGTGCTCCAAACACTGAACCACGAGAATTATGCTCCCATTCTTCAGTGGGGCACTCATCACTGCTATGCCTATAATCCCCGCACCAACGGCAACAGATATTAGCATAAGAATACATGGTGCAGCAAGAAATAATTCACCACGAGAATTTTCTAAGACAAAAATTAACTACACACAAGCAAATAAATTAAAAGGAATACCTGCTACTGAAATATCAAAATTAGAAAAGGAATAAAGAAAAATAAGCAACAAATTATAAAAACTAAAGCAAAGAAAAATAAAACATGGAATGAACAGATGGAAAAGGGCTTCAATCTAAAATCTCCCTCTCCAAAAACTCAAACGACTGTGTTCCCCGGCAACGGCGCCAAAAACTTGATGCGTGGAAAATACGGCAAGCGCACCGGTCACACAAGTAATAAAGTTTGGGAATAAATCCCCGAGTGTCGGTCTCTTGAGGAACACAGTAAGGGATGAGTTAATGTCGAGGAGGACTTGAGATTGAAGTCCTCGGGTCGGCTCAAAAGGGGGGGTTTTGATTGTTGCGGAAACAGGAAGTAAAATCTACAAGCTGCTCCTATGCAACGCCGCTATGCGATGCTTCGCCAGGCGGGATGGAAACTACACGGGCCGCTATGCACCGAATCGCTTGGCGGATGGATGAGTAGGCTAGCGGATGAGGTGGTTAGAATGGCGGAATGAGGGTCTTGTGCACCTCTTCGCAATGCACGCTACTAGCAATTTCTAGTGCGGCAAGGGTGGATGGTGGAGGATGGAATATGGCGCACCTCAAGTAAATATAACAAAAAACACTAACTCACATAGACATGAATAAGAGTAAATGTTAACTACAAATAAGCATTCTTCATCAATACATGGAAAATAACTAAGCTAACAACAACAAGAGGAAGAGGTGTGCGAATCAACCGAATCTGAAGCCTTATTGAGTGTTCACGGTTGGAATCCCGGGTTGTCAATCCGAGTCCAAGCTCGGTCCTCAACTGTGTTCGGGGTAGAGGAGGCTGTCACTCACTCCCAATGGACCCGTCTTCTTCGTTGAAATGACCCGGTAGATTACGGCTCCAGCTCCTCCTAACTTGATGGAGAAAGCTCGGTCAAATCTCCGCTTGAAGCTTGGGGATGAAGGAGGAGGCCGAGGGGGTGCTCCGGCTTTGATTTGGCGTTGAAGGCTTGCCCGGAGCAACTCCCTATGGTGAAGGATGATGGAGGGCGGCGGAAACCCTCCTTGGAGACGAAAATGGCGGAAAAATGGCGGACTTTGGCGATCTCACGAAATTAGGGCGGAACCTGCGTATTTATAGAAAGCAGAATAAACAGCGCGCACGATCACTGGCGCACGACCAGTGATCATGCTCCCTGTGGTCAGTGATAGTGCGCGAAGGCCAGGAAGAACTCCAGGAAAAAGTGGAATCAGCACGCACGATCAGTGGCGCACGACCAGTGGTCGTGCGCACTGAAGTCAGTGGTCGTGCGATTTGGAGGCAGAAAAGTAGAAAAAGATGTCATGACTGCGCACGACCGGCAGCGCACGAGCAGTGATCGTGCGCGGTATAGCTGGTGATCATGCGATATGGCAGGGGCAGAACTTTCATAAAAGAGGGCAGACTGCGCACGACCAATGATCGTGCGCCAAAGAGGTCGATGGTCGTGCGTGGGTAAAAACGCACGACCACTGGCTCCCTTGTCAAAAATGGTGAAACCCCTAACCCGGACGCCCACACGATCCCAGAACCTGCAGGAAAACTGGACGGGATGTCGACATGGCAGTCACAGATAAACAATAATAATCATAGCAAGAATGAAATGCACATACACACAGAAATAGGCTAAAAAGGGTGCACAAGACGTGGAAAACCGTAGCGAACCAAAAGGAGTGCAAATGATGCTAAACGGTGTGCAAAGACAAGAAAATAAGCCTAGATGAGTCCGGAATTAAGTATAAAATATGGACTCATCATTATTCTTGTTTGCCACCATTGCGGTGATTTGTTCCTGCAGGTGCCGCGGAGCCGAGCGGAAAATAGCGGGCCAAAGCCAAAGTTGCTGAGCCGGCCCTCGAAGGCCTTGTGTGTTTACTTTATTAGTTAATGTGTGGCCGGCCTGCGAGCCAAAGTTTGGAAAACACAATTTTATTCAAGTGAACTTTTGTAAGGCCATAAGGCCAGTACTTTTTTGGTACTTTGTATTTCATTCCTGTTTGGTTTGCTAGTGGACATTCGTACTTGTTGGTTGGGTCTTATTGTTGCAACTTTACAAATTGCTTTCGCTAGATGCTCTGTGTAGGACGTGTGTATTGGTTGATTGGTTTCATTGAGTAACCCACCGGCCTGTCCATGGTATATGGCGTCGGGCCCTGGTCGAACCTACTACTATATGTTATGTGACGGATATGGGCGTTACAATTTGGTATCAAACTACCGGTTTCAGTCAGGCTTAAATGAATTCGTGGATGAATTCACTTTAAGGGGTGGTGAGCACATGTGTGTGCGTCATCGTTATAACATGAAAAGAACCCATGAATGTCCACTTAGGAATGAAAATACACATGTTTGAGGAACCTGCGTGTTCCTATAATTGCGTTTTGCAATGTTGTTAGGTCGCTTATCGGTGTTTTGTACGATTATAGGTGACCAGGAGTGGTGTTGGGCCGTCAAAACGGCTAGTTTCTGAGGCAAGCAGTGCACCAAACGATGCGCCTACAACACCTCCTTCAGCTAAGACCATTCGATTGGTAGCGAAGGCTGTGTTTGCGATGATCAATGTGCAGCCTGCGAGGCAAGTGCAGCAGCCTTCTCTTGCGGCTTGGGGTTAATCCCCAAGGATCCCTGCTGCAATCTACACCGTAGAAACTCGAAAACAATATATGGCAAAGAGTCTTCTCCGGCTACTATGTAATGCAACATCACTGATCCAGACTAACATATCCGGGTAGGCTTCACACATCATTCCTATGTCCGTACTACAATTTTGGACTCTAACAAGGGGGACTTTACATATCTACGCCAAGGAACACCGCAAACTCACCCCAAACTCGCGGGAGAGGTTTTTCCCATGCAAAGGAAGAAGAGCTTCACATGATCAAGATGAAAATCGTTACCCTAGCATTCTTCCTCAGCGCCATGGAAAACTATGCGGATGAAAAGCATTGCAATCTACTTGCCTCCGTAGATCCGAAGTCAGCTCGCGATTTGGAGCTCCGAAACTCCACCAGTGACCGGATCTAACCTTCCTTCTTCCTCCTTGCTCTCTCCTCTCTGTAGATCTTAGAAAGAGAGCAACCCAAGGTAAATGGGGTTTTTGAAGCCCTAAAACCGGGTATATCCCTGGGGAAACAACCCACAGCTGTTGGATTTAAAAAAAAGGAAACAGACGACTGCGATTCAGCCCGAAATTAAACTTCCTAGGCCGAACACGGCTTGCGACACGCCCGTATCCAAGGCAGTGTCACTCATTCACCGTCGAAACCGTCATGCCCCAAAAAGAACACGAGCACTCTACATGCCCGTGTCAGGCTTGACATGCCTGTATCATCCAGTACACGCCCATGTAGCTGGGCGTGTTCCTCCAACGACACAGGTCCAAAATAACTAGAGCATGACACGACCATGTGACACGCCCATATCACATGTCGTGTGCTAGACACGCCCTGGGACACGCCCGTGTCCCAGGCCGTGTAGCTGCCTTTGCATAACTAGCCAAACGAGCCGAGCAGGACATGGGTATTCGACACGGTCGTGTCAAATTTCACACGCCCGTGTCGGGCCCGAACACGCCTGGGCTCAGGCCGTACGCCCTCACTCAATGATCATTAAGTGGAAAGCTTTGAGTGGCTGACACGCCCGTGTCCCAAGCCGTGTTCAACCCCCCCACCCCCCCCCCCCCCCCCCCCCCCCCCACCCCCCACCCCCCGATGACCATTGACTCCAAAATCATCGACCACGCGGCCAACTCCGAACCCGAGCACGACATGACCTGGTACATGCCCGTGTCCCAGGCCGTGTTACCTCTACCAAATCCAAGATTTGTCTCAAAACGCCACCCGTCACCCTTTTGAGTCTCGGGGCGTTACAACTCTCTCCCTCTTAAAAGAATTTCGTCCACGAAATTACCAAAGGAAAAGAAAAAAGAAAACCTAAAGCGGTACCTGAGTGAAATAACTCTGGGTACACTCAAGCATGGTCTGCTCCTATTCCCACGAGAGCTCCTCTCGACCGCAATTGTCCCAACAGACCTTGACCATTCTGATCTCCTTGTTACGAAGTCGCTTGACTTCAGAGTCCTCAATACAAACGGGCTTGACCTTAGTTGTCAACCCTTCGTCCACCGGTACTTGATCAACTACGATCACCTGCGAAGGCTCTTGCACTGCCTTCCGTAACACTGATATGTGGAATACATCGTGTAGACCACTCAACTCCACCGATATTTTCAGACAGTAAGATGCTTCACCGATCCGCTCAAGGACCTCAAATGGTCCAAGGTATCTCGGGCTCAGCTTCTTCAAGCATCGAACCCATGAAACACCCTTGAATGGCTTTATCTTCAGATACACCCAAACGCTAACTGCGAACTCCACATTCCGGTGCTTGGCATTGTAGTATTTAGCTTGTCTATCCTGAGCGATCAAAAACGCTCCTGAATGGTTCGTACCACTGAAGTAGCGCTTTCCACCTCTTTCTTTTTGTACAACCTTGCCTCACCCGTTTCTAGCCACGACAACGGCGTGCGACACATCCTACCATATAGGGCCTCGAATGGCGCCATTTGTATACTCGCCTGGTAGCTATTGTTGTGTAAGATCCGACTTCCCAATTTGGAAGCACACCCGAATCTTATGCCTAGAACCGCCGCCTTACGGTGACACTAGCACACAGGCTAGTCGACACCGCAATACGCCGATCCTACCGGCTAACACGATCATATCCCAGAGAAATATAAATAACAAAAGTAGTAAACAGTCCACAGCCACAGCATATATATATATATAAGTAAAAAGAAATATGCATTAGTCAAGAAAGAGTACATCAATAATAAGGGCTTATGCCCTGTACATCATATATATAAAATAAATCCCTCTCTCTCTCTAACAGTAGAAGACACTATCATCTCTAACTCATCCGACCTGCAGTAGCTCAGCAGTAGAAGTAGTAGTGGTGGTAGTCGAACTGGCTCCTCAGGTCCTGTCACCTCGTCCTGCTGGTCGTGCTGGTACCCCATCTCCTTGAGCCCCAAAAATAGTTGGTCACCGACCGTTTGTCAAAAGACTAAGTCGTTTCTTCCGCACCTCGCCCCACAACTCCTAGGCACCGTGCGGGAGGACGAAGCGAATGGCAATAAGGGGTGGCAAGTATAAGTAGATGACAGTGGCCCTATACTAACAAGTATATGAGGAGTACAAGTAATACAACTCTAGCAGTTCTATGTAAGAGATATAAGTACAGTAAAAGAAAAATAGAAGGCAGTACGCAAGTAGGAAACTGAAGTAAGTAAATGCTGAAGTAAAGGACAGTAAGAAAAGCTATACTACCATCACAAAAGTACCCTAACTTATATGAGTGCCCATACAAACATATAAGTTAGAGTTTTAATATTTAACTTATCATATAAAAGAGACCATACTGATTTATATGATAAGGATCCATAAAGCGTATGACCTAATATGAATGAATGCATGCGGTTATTATGAATCATGCAAGTGCAACTCACACACAACGACTCTGTGATTACAGACCTTTAGTTCCCGCTTTTTGGAGCTAGCATCACTCTCTGGTACCACTGTTGTGGCTACGGTAGCAGTTGAGCGGGCGTCTCCACTCCTAGGAAGGTATGAACACTACCAAACCTAGACCTCCCATACGCCTCTATATAAGTCCTAGGTGCACTCTAGAGTCTTGCGTACTAATTACTTATTACCCGTCAGTCTTGTTTGGTCGGGTGTGCTTTTCTGGGGATTGTCCACCAGACCGCAGTATAAACAACCTACTGGCCCCTAAACCCACACACCCTCTTGAGTCACCGTACTGCCATCGGTGTGACGATTGGCCCAGTACCATGTGACCCACAACTAGTATGTTTATGCACATGCAAGTATTACAACTCGAGCCTTTAACTCGCAGGATCAGCCTATCCTGAATCCCTCCAACCCTAAACGAGTGAGCATATAACACAAATCCCTCAAACCCTACATGGGCGAGAATATTACCATGAATCCCTCCAACCTAGTATGGGTGAGGATGATGATACGATGCCTAACCTATTAGGCTACTTTTGTCTACGGGTTATTATACTCAGTGACTTAAGATTAATCCCAGGACTGCCCAGGGTATACCCGGTGAAGGGCTCTCGGGGGAACTAGGAACTACAATGGGCTGAAGCCCAAAGCTCCATTTCTCAAGGATATTTACTTTAGTGGATGTCTACCCATGATTCCCTTTTTACTCTCATTATTACTCTTGGGCGATCCTAATTATTTAAGATGTTATTGAAGGGGCGACGGACTTCCGCCGGCCTCCACCTGGTTGCTAACCAAAGGCTTGCACTTTTTCTCTCATCACTAATACAACACTACAAACCAGGGTTATACTCCACTTGTGATCTCTAGCTCAACCGTCGATCCATCCCCCAGTGGTCCTTATAGTATAACCTACTTTCACTATGCGCAGCCCATAACCTAATACCACCCCGAAATAGAACTTCCAACTCCTTGGGCCACCTGCCCCCAAATGATTTATCCTAGGATGGTATGGACTAATGAAGTGAGCATATTGCTTTACATAATTTTCTTAAGTCATTAAAGCCTCTAATTAAATCATTTTACTAATTCCCTAGGTCATTTAATACATGAAGTAATACAAATTATAATCCATTGACTTAAGGAATTTTTAGTAAGTTGTATCATGGTAAAATATTGTTGTCTATCAAAATTCATAATTTACCTTTGAATATTTCTTTTTATTCCTTGATTATTACAAAACTTACATAATTGCTATTTTCCAAATGAAGTATAAGGAATACATTACTCAAAATTCTAGGAAAATTACAGAGCATAAATATCATTAATTTAAGGCTAATGGTAGAGTTTATTAAACTTCTATAATGTAGTGACTTACCAAAATCAATTCTTACTAATTTACTAAAATGCCATTATGTTAGTTTAAAAATTATTATGGCATCCAAAAATTTTGAGGTAATTATATAAGGCTAAGCATACATTTATACAACACTAGAAATTTTTTCAACATTTTCTGATGTACATTTTTATCATAACTAAAAGATTTCCCAAAAGGGCAAAATGGTCAAATGTACATACTATCATTATAAAATCAACTAATCAGGGCCATAAATTTTTCAAGGGATTACATATGACTCCCTTAATTTCTAGGCAAGATTTGAGAATTTTAATTCTTGAATAACCCTATTTTCAAATTTTTATCCTTAAATGGCCTATCTTTCAAAAATTCCAAATAATAGGATTCTTGCTTCCAAAAATCCCAAAATATCTATGAGGGGTAAACTTTAATCTAATGAGTCTCTGGATTAAGTTCCATGATTTTTGAATTTATCAAATAGGCTAAATATGCAATATTTCAAAAATTGCTATTTTCACCCCAAAGCTATATATAGCCAACACATGCAAGTGGGTTAACCCAACATGCAGTGGTCTAAATTTGCTGAAAATTTTACCATGCACATATTATGTCCCCAAGGACCTGCCACCAAATACTGGGCCCATTTGGAGTAATATTACTCCAAATATTTCATTAATTTAAATTTATGTATTATGACAAAAACTATAGGAAAATTTCTTCCAAAAATTTTCATATTTTCACAAGGTCTAAGTATGACCCTAACAAGCATCTGACAAATATTTTAGGCCATGTGGAAATATGGTTTGGCCTAAGCATGCATTTGAATTTCTGCCCTTGCCTAGGACCAGTCCTAGTAGAAGAGCCCTACAAGAAAATCTACTTGGTCAAATTACAAATTTAGGGTGGCAAATAAAAGTTAAGAGCAAGGCCTACAATTTTAATGTAGGGTTTATGTTCTGTAAATCCCTCTAAGAGGCATATTTTTAAAATGCAAAGTTATTGTAAATGTGTGACATAAATGAAATGTTTCATTAAATAACATTTATAAAACTATATGGTTAAATGGATGGCATCGGGTCATCGTCCCCGATCAGCCAACGGCCGAGATTTGTTTGCGCTGGGATGACTTGTCTGCCATTTTCCTGCCAGCTGAGCCACCGCCACCGCCGGCGATTGTCGCCACCACCTTCACTGAGGTGGGGGCTAGTGTTTCCCGGCGATGAGGCTGCTGGAATTGGCCCCTCCGACGATCCCGAGCAAGAAGAAAATCTCGATGTTTTCTCACATTCCTCTCATTATATCGGTCTCAATTGTGCCCGATGTCTCCCCTAATTGATCTAGAAGGCTAGCACAGGTAGAGAGGTGGCGAAACGGACCTGTTCCAGGCCTTGGCGGCGGTTGTGGCGGCGGTTTGCCATTTCCGACCTTGCTCCGGCGGCTACTTCCCAAATCCTCGATTCTCCACCAATTCCTTTACTCCAGCACATATTATCCACTCCTCTCGACATTCTGAAGCTGCTGGTGGGCTCAGATTTGGCTGATATGGGATATAAGGGGAGATACGGCCGAGGTGAGCTCGGTTTGGAGCTTTGGTTGTTTCACCATGGCTGCCAAGTGGCCACCAACAACCAAACTCCTTTTAATAATGAATAGGAGGCCGGCCAGCATGTTTTTGGGGCTGGAGGAATGAGCCATGTGGCCTCCACCTTCTTCTTTGCACTTTCTCTCTCCTATTATTGGTGAATTCTCCAAAATGCCCCCATGCATGTGTTCTCTCTCTAAAATAAGTAGGGTAGAGGTGGACTTTGATCACTAAGGCTTATTATGGGCTAGGTTTGGTAAGCTTAACCCAAGGGGAATGGGCTTAGCCCCCATTTTCTTCTTTAGCCAACATGTTTGACAAAGTTGACTTTTTTGGTTGACTTGGTCAACATGGCTAGTGGGCTGACCCCACTTGAGGGTCATGGACCCTATGTGTAAGACCCCATTTTTTTTCTATTTAAAACCCCAGGGTCTTAGCCCAGAATTGCCGCTTTGCGGTGGCACCGACTCACGGGAAGGTCGCCACTACAAAGCGCCAATTCTGCCGGCCCTTTTCGATCGCAGAACAGTAGTATAAGTAAATATAAATCTAGTCCACCCAGCTCTTTTGAGCCCGATATCTCTCCTAATTATTTCTAAGATCTATCCATAGAAGAAGCGGTAGAAGAAGACCTTATTCGCGATTTGGAGTCGAGCCGATCGTCGGGATGCCCTTGGCGCGGTGGTGGCGTCGCTGGAATTCTTCTACAGCACAGTAGGAGGCTCTAAACTTTAGGTAAGGGCTGGTAAACTTCATCCTTGAGCCTAAGGGGCCTTTTTAAAGGAATGAAATGGGGAGTGGGCAGTTATAGGCTTTCCAGCCATAATTGTCTCTTCAAGAGAAAGCTCGGCCATGGTGGAGGGGAGCTGAAACGGCTTTGTAACAGCTAGAGGAGGGATGGAAACTCCTCCACTCCTTGAGAGGAGTTGAATCCACCCGTTTCAAGGGGAAGAGGGAAGGCCATGACATCAAATGCCATTGATGTCCATGAAGCCTAGCTCTCGGCCATGGCTGGAAGGAGAGGAGTCGTCTGCCACGTGGCATTGATCAGTCTAATTCACTAAATAAGTTTTTAATTAAGTCTTAATAAGAGAAACGAACCACTTTTGCATTCTAGCCCACTTCCTAGACCGGCCCGGTTCAGCTGAACCAGCACGCAGCCAAAAAAGATGCCAGAAAAATTCTAAGTAAAATTGCGTTGAGTGAGCTGAGCTCACTCAACGCCGTCCAGATTATGGCTTTGAGTGAGCTTAGCTCACTCAACGCCATCCAGGTTATGGCGTTGAGTGAGCTTAGCTCACTCAACGCCGTCCAGATTATGGCTTTGAGTGAGCTTAGCTCACTCAACGCCATCCAGGTTATGGCGTTGAGTGAGCTTAGCTCACTCAATGCCATCCAGATTATGGCTTTGAGTGAGCTTAGCTCACTCAACACCGTCCAGGTTATGGCGTTGAGTGAGCTTAGCTCACTCAATGCCGTCCAGATTATGGCTTTGAGTGAGCTTAGCTCACTCAACGCCGTCCAGGTTATTGCTTTGAGTGAGCTTAGCTCACTCAACGCCATCCAGGTTATGGCGTTGAGTGAGCTTAGCTCACTCAACGCCGTCCATATTATGGCTTTGAGTGAGCTTAGGTCACTCAACGCCGTCCAATTTATGGCTTTGAGTTATCTTAGCTCACTCAACGCCATCCTGACCACGACAAGCTCACTCAACGCCATTCCAAGGTCACGGGCGTGACGGATCGGTCACGGGCGTGACAGATCGGTCACGGGCGTGTCTGAACAATGTTGAAATTTCTGAGCTCGACGATCGTCTTCCTGAGGTCGACGATCATCGAAGGGGGTCACGCCCTAGGTCACGGGCGTGACGGGTCGGTCACGGGCGTGACTGACCTATGTTGAAATTTCTGAGCTCGACGATCGTCTTCCTGAGGTCGACGATCGTCGAAGGGGGTCACGCGCTAGGTCACAGGCGTGACGGGTCGGTCATGGGCGTGACCACCCCTTTACTCAAAATCTTGGTCAACAAACTTTGATTCATGGGCTTCTTAGGGTTCTGTTAAGACAAAAACACTCTCAGGGGCTAGTCGAAAATGGGATGTTACAAATCCCAATAAACAAAACAAAGATTTCGTCCCCGAAATCATGGTTAAGCCTACGGGGCTCCTATCCGGAGAAGAAAAAAAAAGGCTTGTAACATCCCATGAGAGTCGAAAGATTATATTTCTATGTTACGTTTGCTATGTGTGGTTTGAAGGTGTTTGTCAAATTTAAGACCAATTCGTCCAGTTGACAAGGTATATACCCCAATAACCAAAAGATTAGCCCCTATTCTAGAAATTTCAGTCCTACTAGTTTAAAATAAGAAAGTAAATTGAACATCTTGAAAGGTTATGAGGTATACCTGGCTGAACAGCTCTGGATACCTTTGTCGTATCAGGTCCTGCGGTTCCCAGGTATGCTCCTCCTTACCGTGGTTCCTCCACGAAACTTTTGACTAATGGAATTTTCTTACGACGCAAGGTCCGTACTCCTCTGCCATCGATCTGAATCAGCTCCAAGTGAACTGACCGGTCGGAAGCTACCGGTCCATCTGTGGTAAAAATCTGCTGCTCCAGGCGCAGTAGAGCCCTCCTAAGTGAAGAAATGTGGAATACGTCGTGCAAAGCTGCCAGCTCTGGAGGCAATTCTAGCCTGTAAGCTAGGGCCCCGATCCACTCTAGGATCCTGTAAGGGCCCATATACCTAGGGCTGAGCTTCTTCCTCCGACCACGCACCCGTGAAACTCCATGCATAGGCCGGATCTTCAAAAACACTCGGTCCCCCACATGAAACTCCACCTGACGATGCCAGGCGTCATAATACTTAGCATGTCTGCTCTGCGCTTCTAACATCTTGTCTCTTATCAGTCTCACCTGAGCCTCGGTGTCTTCGACAAAATCCGATCCAACCGTCTTCGGATCCTCGTCCTAAATCAAAGGAAGCGGGGTCCTGCATCTCCTTCCATACAAGGCTTCGTAAGGCGCCATCCTGATGTTGGACTTGTAGCTGTTGTTATAGGAGAACTCAACCAGGGGTAGGAGCTTCTCCCATGGTTCCCCGTAGTCCAAAATGCATAGCCTCAGAAAATCTTCCAGCGTCCGATTGGTGCGTTCCGTCTGCCCATCTGTATGGGAATGGAATGCGGTGCTGAAGGTCAATCGCGTGCCTAAGTAAGCCTGCACGGATCTCCACTCCTGGGAAGTGAACCGGCCATCCTGATCCGACACGATCGTCTTGGGCACCCCATTGTATCGAACAAACTGCTCCACAATCTCCGCACTAGTACCCCCACAGAGTCATCCTTCTTGATCAGAATGAATCTGGCCACCTTCGTCAACCGATCGACGATGACCCAAATCGAGTCGTTTCCCGTCCGTGATCGGGGAAGTCCATGAATAAAATCCGTCGCGATGTCCTCAAATTTCCACTCCGGGGGTACATGTTCTGAGATACATCATCCTTCTGATGATACAACATACGATTAAATCTTTACCTTCTCAGATATCCCGAATCTTGTTACCCGTCATCTAATTTCACGTGATAATAGTTAATTCTCATAATTACTCCGTCTTATTACCATGTCATTGTCTTGGTAACGCACGGGTCATCATTCCAAACATGTTTTTTACAAAAATCTTATGTTCGCCCGAATAACGTCGAATTATATCGACTTCAATCTCACTATGTTTGTTACGCCACTTTCCCTAAACTAGGTCCAAGGGAACCCAAGCCTATACTAATTTGCCCATTAAACAAAAGTTTAGCCCCCAATAAACAAAAGATAATCCCCTACCTATCTTGGGCTAAGTATCTTTGATATTACCCTGTTACATCTGTCCTAGTTGGGTGCACAATCCATAAGGCATCAATCTTTGACTTGGGGTTCCACCCTGAAACTCGTTAATATACTCTATACTTAAACTCTCTGAGTCACATTTACGATAACCTTATCTGGGTCAAAATGTTCCCAATCCCCAATGGGTATCTTCCGAAATTGAATTCCTATCCGACCCTCAGTGTTTGTCTCGGTGGTTGCCTCTAGGTAATTTTATTACCGGTATTGAGGGTTAAGACTACTTGTCTTTTACCATTCTGCTAATGTATTATTGGTCTCAATTCTCCGTAAAGTAGTCTACCGCTTTGAATAATCCTTGATTGGGATAGTAGAGACACCTGAGTATACGTCTTAGGTAGTAATTCTCGTGCTAAACTCCTCCTTTATTCTCTTTGGGTATCTCCTAACCTTAACCAAATTCATACCCAAGGTCTATTTTGAACTAGGGCATACTATAAATTGTCATGGTTAGTCACGAGTCCTAGTTGGTTGAGTCTAACTCGTTGGTTAGAGGATTATAAGATGAGATCTTCGTAGCCGGAGGTGTTCCCTACTGGGGGCAGGGTTTGCCGCAGGCTACAAAGAGGAATTCCAATTAATGATGAAGTGGACTTTCACATGTGATTTCCCTTATGGGCGCACCACTGCTTCCGCTTCTTAGTTTGTCCCCAAACTAAATTCGAGCGGAGGTGACCCAGGGTTAGTGGACTGCTACTTTTCCGATCGAGGTTTCCCTCTGATACAGCTTGTAAGACCCCATTTTTTTCTATTTAAAACACCGGTGTCTTAGCCCAGAATTTCCTCTTTGTGGTGGCACCGACTCACGGGAAGGTCGCCACTACAAAGCGCCAATTCTGCCAGCCCTTTTCGATCGCAGAACAATAGTATAAGTAAATATAAATCTAGTCCACCATAACAACATGTATATAAATAAATCTCCACGAAGGGAGAGTCCACAATAATAATAATCAGAGTACAAAAGGAGGGCTTGTGCCCAGTACATGTAATCCTCACTACAAGTCACTCGCGGAAGCAAAACTAAAACTAAGCGTCACCATAACTGTCCTCGAACCGACAGCACCCAAGCTAGATTGGCCTATCTCCACCGACTCCGTACTCTGCTGGTGCTGCATCTCTGGGTGCTTCTTCCTTTTCGGCCTGCAGTCGCCGCCTTGCAATCCACTTCTTCGTCCACGTCTTCGGCCTCCTGGCTGCTGAGTTGGTGGGATCCCACCCATCATGGGGCATTTGACATGTGTATGTCCCGGCTGGTGATAATGGTAACATGGTCGCGGGGTCAACTCTGTCAGAAACTGCAAAACCCGTGACCCTTCCATATGGTAAACCTAAAATGTTGTGGTTAGAAAACCGTTAGTCTAAAAGACTAAGCCCTATCATCCCATACCCCTTCCCCCATGGCACTTAGTTATCGAGCGGAGAGGAAGAAAGCGAGGGCATGAAGGTGGAGAATAAGTCAAAAGCAGGTGACAACGGACCTATGCTAGCAATTCTATAGTAAATATGACAAAAGCAAAAAGTAGTAAATGTAACCTTAACTTATACGGAAGCGCATAAGTCAAGGGATCTTTTGCAGGGCTCCCATCGTATAAAGTGTCCCATACCACTTATACGTTGGGGTGTCGGTTTTCAAACAGCAAGGAGTAGCAAGTAAGTAAAAGCACAAGAAATATAACCATTGATTTATAGGGATTACCCCTATAGACCAAGTGGTCATTTTGCAGGGCCTATCGTATAAAACGTCCCATACCATATTATACGATAGGTGGTAATGTTTATGCTATGACACGCAAATATGCTATGGAATGCACAAGCAAGTGCAACACACCCACACGACTCCTTGCGCACAGACCTTTAGTTCCCCCTGTTCGGGCAGCTAGCTTCACTCCCAGGAACCTCCGTAGTGGCAAACAGAGACAGTGGGTTGGGCCCCCCACTTCTAGGAGGGTAACCACACTACCAGGCCTAGCCCTTCCATACGCCCCTAGAAGAACACAACCTAGAGTATCCGCGTATTAGTGCTGGATATATCCACCAGGCTTTCTTTGGCAAAGTGTCCCACACCGTCGAGTTAACGTATCGACGTCGGTGTGATCGATCGTCCAGTACCGATGACCCACCACTTTTATAAACATGCAATCATGACAGTTATATTTGTACAAGTTCTCATGTTACCGAACTTCCAGCTCTTTAGGCTACCAAGCATATACCAAGTCCCCGAGCATCCAGCTCCCCGGACTTCCCAATCACAAACAAAACCATTGACATTACTAGTAGGCCCTTAGACCACGGACCTACTCTACCCATTACATGCATATTCTTCTTCATAAATGTACAAGTGTAGGTGTGAGGTGCAACTATTATTAGGGTTACTCTTGATCATTTTATTCCTAAGATTTAAGGTTAACCTTGGACTTCCCGAGGTTTACCCGGTGAAGGGCTCACAGCGGTACATGAGTTATGATGGGGTGAATCCCAAAGCACCCTTTCCATGGAACTTATTATAATTGATTGGTTCCCTTTACCCATTCCCTTCTAAAATTACAGTGGGCTAATCCTAAAATGGCCTTGACTCTTCCTCTTCTCGTAGAGGACGATCTTCCGTCGAACCCGAAGACCACTTAACACTAGTCAATCTCACACCCTACCCGTCCTGACTTCCAATAATGAACTTGATTTAAACAACCCTATCGAAGCCAGCAAACTACCAAAATTCCATCTCCCAGGTTCATTACCCACTCTAGTTAAGCTTCTGCAGTTTTACTAAATGCAGACCCTCCTAAGCTTTATGAGGTATGCAAGGGGTGGTACTCTAAATTGTCTTCCGAATCTCCTATAATATTTATTGGAGGTCTAACATGACATAATTAGTCTAAATCCAGAAAATAATAATTTTCCTATTTCATTTGGCATTTAATTTATTTATTCTCAGCCTCCCAATGCCTTAGTATGAACATGAAGTGCACTAATGAGCCCACAATAAATCACAATAAAATCGGTAAAAATCCTATGAGGCATTTAAACAGTAATTCCAAATTTTGAGAAATTTCAGAGGTGTTTAGGCCTACATTTCCTAATTTACCATTTTAGACCACTTTTATTATATTATGAAGCAAGTACTGTAAATATATATCCAAAAATCACAATAAAATTTTAGAAGCTTTAAGGTGACCTAAAACAATCATAAATCAAGTCCCATAATTTTTCTCCAAAATTTGGGCTCTGAATTTATTTTAATGTAAAACACCAATTTTCCTAGCTTAGAGAAGGAGGTACTATTTTTAATCATCAAAAAATCTAGAGAAATTTACAGAATGACTATCATTGTTTGAAACACCCACTGACCAAAGTTCATAATTTTCCAAATAGTAATTGGGCATTATTTGTATTTTTGACTACATATCACAATTAGTACATTTAAGAATAAAGTACCCAAAATAATAAGATACAACTCTCAATAAAAATATAAAAGGTATAATATGCTATAAGATGCCCTTATCCAAGATTTCATAACATTCTAGTGCATATAAATTCCAAAATTATCAAGATAAATATCTAGGGCACATTTAGAGTGGAAATGAAGTACTGTATAAATTAACCCAAAAATCTCAACAAAATTATATTATGTCCACTTGGACCATAGAATCACCCTACCCAAATTTTACATGATTTGAAGTTCATTTTATAGCATAATAGTTCAATTTAAGGTTTGTTACCTAAACTAGGGTTAGGGTTTTAGGTGGCCTAACTGTCTCCAAAGCCCATAATTTTTTTTCCAGAGAACTATAATGGCCCCGTGGTCCTCTCCACCAAATTTCAAGTCAGTCCAAGGTCATTTAACCCCATGACCTTCACAACCCTAAAAATCCCCATTAAGGGACTTACCCTAGGGTTCTAGGGCTACCCTATCCCAAACCACCCCAAACTCCCTTGGAGGATGTGTCATGCCCTAAACAGCCAGTGGACAAAATATCAGGCTCTGTTGAGGTTGTTTGATCACTCAAATCCCAAAAGGAATGAATTGACCTAATTAACCCTATAAGGGCCAACCTTGGGTCGAGTTAAAACTTAATCAAAACACATGCAAATGAGGTGGAATTTTTACCAGTGATCTAACATTCCCCCTAAGATCTCCCACCAAAATTTGAGGGGATTTTGAGGTGTTTAGGACACCTAACTAAATTATACATGAATTATTAAATTTTTACAAAAACTATAGATAAATATTCTCCAAAAATTCTGATTTTTGGATAAGACCTAGGTATGGCTAATAATAGCCCATACCATAAATTTCAAGTCATTTGGATGTCTGGATTGATGTGGTCATCCAAATCAATCTCAGGACAACCCTATGGATAGACCTCACAAAAATATTTGCTGTGGTCTAACCAGGACTCCAAATAGAGTGACCTAGGTCTGGATTGCTGTGGCTACATTTTTTTGTTGACCACTTTTTATGTTTCAGCCCCTACGGGCTACAATTTTCAGTTTAAACTTAGTGTACAGTAAAGGGGATAAATTTCTAATTATACATTATATAATATGTTAAAATAACACTGTTCGTCTTCTTCTTTACCCGAACCCGAATAGAATTAGAAAAACAACTATTCCTGTAGCTTTTCTAAAGCTATTTCCCAGCCACCCAGCCGTCTCCCTGGCCGGCCACCACCACCACCACCTCTGTTGAGGTGAGGGCTACCGTCAGTCGGCGGCACGGTCGCCGGAGAGGCGATTTCCAGCGAACCCGCCACCATGAAATTTCGGAAAAACCATGGAAACGCTCACCCGATCTAGCTCTTTTGAGCCCGATATCTCTCCTAATGATTTCTAAGATCTATCCATAGAAGAAGAGGTAGAGGAGGACCTTATTCGTGGTTTGGAGTCGAGCCGATCGTCGGGATTCCCTTGGCGCGGTGGTGGCGTCGCCGGAATTCTTCTACAGCATAGTAGGAGGCTCGAAACTTTAGGTACGGCTGGGAAACTTCATCCTTAAGCCTAAGGGCCTTTTTAAAGGAAAGAAATGGGGAGTGGGCGGTTATAGGCTATCCAGCCATTATTGCCTCTTCAAGAGCAAGCTCGGCCATGGTGGAGGGGAGCTGAAACGGCTTTGTAACAGCTGGAGGAGGGCTGGAAACTCCTCCTCTCCCTGAGAGGAGTTGAATCTACCCATTTCAAGGGGAAGAGGGAAGGCCATGGCATCAAATGCCATTGATGGCCATGAAGCCTAGCTCTCGGCCATGGCTGGAAGGAGAGGAGTCGTCTGCCACGTGGCATTGACCGGTCCAATTCACCAAATAAGGTTTTAATTAAGTCTTAATAAGAGAAACGGCCCACTAATGCATTCTGGCCCACTTCCTAGACCGGCCCGGTTCAGCTGAACCTGCACACAGCCAAAAAAGATGCCAAAAAAATTCTAAGTAAATGGCATTTAGTGAGCTGAGCTCACTAAACGCCGTCCAGATTATGGCTTTGAGTGAGCTTAGCTCACTCAACGCCGTCCAGGTTATGGCGTTGAGTGAGCTTAGCTCACTCAACGCTGTCCAGATTATGGCTTTGAGTGAGCTTAGCTCACTCAGCGCCGTCCAGGTTATGGCGTTGAGTGAGCTTAGTTTACTCAACGTCGTCAAGATTATGGCTTTGAGTGATCTTAGGTCACTCAACGTCGTCCAGGTTATGGAATTGAGTGAGCTTAGCTTACTCAATGCCGTCTAGATTATGGCTTTGAGTGAGCTTCGCTCACTCAACGCCGTCCAGGTTATGGCTTTGAGTGAGCTTAGCTCACTCAACGCCGTCCAGGTTATGCCATTGAGTGAGCTTAGCTCACTCAACGCCGTCCAGATTATGGCTTTGAGTGAGCTTAGCTCACTCAACGCCGTCCAGGTTATGGCTTTGAGTGAGCTTAGCTCACTCAAAGCCGTCCAGGTTATGTCTTTGAGTGAGCTTATCTCACTCAAAGCCGACCAGGTTATTGCGTTGAGTGAGCTTAGCTCACTCAATGCAGTCCAGATTATGGCTTTGAGTGAGCTTAGCTCACTAAACGTCGTCCAGGTTATTGCTTTGAGTGAGCTAGGTCACTCAACGCCGTCCAGGTTATGGCATTGAGTGAGCTTAGCTCAATCAATGCCATCCAGATTATGGCTTTGAGTGAGCTTAGCTAACTAAACGCCATCCACACCACGGCATTGAGTGAGCTTAGCTCACTCAACGCCATTCCAAGGTCACGGGCGTGACGGATCGGTCACGGGCGTGTCTGACCTATGTTGAAATTTCTGAGCTCGACGATGGTCTTCCTGAGGTCGACGATCGTCGAAGGGGGTCACGCCCTAGGTCACAGGCATGACAGGTCGGTCACGGGCGTGACTGACCTATTTTGAAATTTCATAGCTCGACGATTGTCTTCCTGAGGTCAACGATCGTCGAAGGGGGTCATGCCCTAGGTCACGGGCGTGACGGGTCGGTCACGGGCATGACCACCCCTTGACTCAAAATCTTGGTCGACAAACTTTGATTCCTGGGCTTTCTAGGGTTCTGTTAAGACAAAACCACTCCCAGGGGTCTAGTCGAAAATGGGATGTTACACTATGGCATGACCCAACATGGGTTGGTCCATGGTGATGTCCCACTTGGACCATTTCGGCCTTTAGGTGCAGGTTTTACCAACTTAGGGCTAAGGTTGACTTTGGTCAACTATGGTCAAAGCGTGACCCAATGGCATGCCTTAGCGTCCACTTAGATAATTTTAGGGTTAGGGCAATGTGGTGGGGTCATGGAGTGGCTTGGGCTCCTATTTAGGCTAGCTTGACCTAGTTTGACTTGGGCCCTATAGTGGGCCCCACATGGCGACAACCCATTACCTAGGGTCAAATCTAGCTAATTTCCCTAACACCCACCCCATGCCCAACCCAATCTAAGTTAAGGGGTCTAGAAGTAACATGAGATGTTACATGTTGTACGGAAATTCCACCAGATACAAGTGGTCTTCCCAATACTTTTCGAAGTCTAGAACACACATACAGAGCATGTCCTCCATGGTTCCGTTGACCCTCTCGGTCTGTCCATCCATTTGCGGATGGAAGGCTGTGCTGAACTTCAACTTAGTTCAAGGCATCTGTTGCACCAACCTCCAATCATTGGACGTGTACCGCCCATCTCGGTCACTCACGATACTGCGGGGCACACCGTGAAGCCGCACAATATTATCCATATATAACTTGGCCAATTTCTCCATAGAATCATCCTTCCTATGCGGAATGAAGTGCGACACTATTGTTAACCGATGTACGATCACCAAAATTGCGTCATTTCCCTTCTGCAATCTTGTCAAGACATGCACAAAGTCCATCAAAATGTCATCGAACTTCCAATCCGGAATAGGCAAAGATTTTAAGAAACCCCCTAGCTTTTGGCACTCTGCTTTCACTAAGGCGCAAGTCTGGCACTTAGCCACATATAGTGCCACATCCTTCTTAAGTCCTGTCCACCAAAATAACTTCTTTAGGTCCTGGTCCATCTACGTGCTCCCTGGGTGGATTGAGTACTTGTTATGATGAGCCTCGTACATCAAATCCGCCCGTAGATTTCCCACGTTTGGGATGCACAAACGATTGTCCTTCCTTAGTAACCCATCTTCTACTAAAAACTAGGAATTTGACCCATCCAATACTTCATCCATGAGCTCCTTCATGCTGGTATCCAATTCCATAGCCTGCCGAATGCGATCAGCCAGGTCATACTGAACTTCCGTCAAGTTCAACAAAGCTTTGGAGCTAGTCTGGTTGTCCACACAACAGATCTCTAACGCCTCCAACTCCCGAATTAACCTCTCATCATGAACCGACAACCAGTTGGCTTTGGCGGGAGCCCTTCGACTCAACGCATTCGCAACTGCATTTCCTTTCCCGGGCACATAATGGATTTTTAACGTGTAGTCCCCAAGGAACTCTATCCATCTCCGCCGCCTCATGTTCAAATCTTTCTGATCTAACAGGTATTTCAAGCTCTTGTGGTCGGTATAAATATCGACCTTTACGCCGAACAAATAATGCCTCCATAGCTTTAGTGCAAAAATCACGGCCGCCAACTCCAAGTCGTTGACAAGATAATTCTTTTCGTTAACTTTCAGCTGACACAAGCCATACGCAATAACACTACCATGATGCAGCAGCACGCAGCCCAAACCACTGCCCGATGCATCGCTGTAGATCTCAAATCCTTTGGTCCCACTCAGCGAACTTAGTACATGCGTCATGGTCAACCGACTCTTCAGCTCTTCGAACGCTTGCGCGCACTTCTGCGTCCATACAAACTTCTGATCTTTCCTTGTCAACGTCATGAGAGGTAACGCTATCCGCGAGAAGTTCTCCACGAAGCGCATGTAATAGCCGGAAAGCCCCAGAAAACTCCGGACTTCCACTACCGAAGACAACACAGGCCACTCTCGTATCGTAACAATCTTCGTCGGATCTACCGCAATCCCTTATCCACTGACTATGTGACCAAGGAACGCCACTAAGGATAACAAAAACTCGCACTTATAGAACTTTGCGTATAGTTCATTCCACCTCAGCGTCTCCAAAACCAGATGAAGATGCTTGAAGTGACCTTCTTCGCACTGCGAGTACACCAATATGTAATCAATAAAGATGATCACAAAACGGTCTAGGTACTCCCTGAATGTTCTGTTTATCAGATCCATGAATACGGATGGCGCATTAGTCAGCCCGAACGGCATGACCGTAAACTCAAAATGCCCATACCTTGTGCTGAATGCAATCCTTGGGATATCACTCTCCCTTGTCCTCAGCTGATAGGAACCAGAATTCAGATCCAATTTTGAATATACTGACGACCCGACTAACTGATCGAAAAGATCATCAATCCTTGGGATCAGTTATTTGTTCTTTCCCGTTAACTTGTTCAGTTCTATCTAAGCGATACACAGCCACAAGCTCCCGTCCTTCTTCTTAACAAAGAGGACCGGTGCGCTCCAAGATGATGACCTTGGTCGCACATACCCTTGCTCCATCAACTCCTCCAGTTGAACCTTTACCTCCGTCATCTCCTTAGGCGCCAACCTATAAGGAGAGCATGACATAGGTTTGGCACCTGGCACTAGCTCGATAGTGAAATTGATCTCTCGCTGCGGTGGGGCTCCGGGAAGATAGTCCAGGAACATGTCGGGGTACTCGCAAACCACTGGGATACCATCCAAAGTGGTCTTAGGCTTTACAGCCTCCACTAACGTGAAGAAAAGCTCTGCTCCAGCACGAACCGCCTTCACCACTTGAAGAGCAAACATCAATGTCTTGCTCGACCCCTTCAATCCCACAAACGTTGTCTCCTGCCCAACACCCAGCTTGACCACTTTACGGTTGAAATCAATAAAAGACTTCAGCTCCAAAAGCCAGTCCATACCGAAGATAACATCGAACTCTACTAGCGCAACAACGACGCTAGTAAGTCGAACTCCTTTATTCCAATATGAACCCTTACGGCACAAACTCTGTCCGCACGCATAGAACACCCATTCGGCAGTAACACGTCCAATTTGTCTTTCGCCATCGTAGAAGGGCCTCCGATGCGCGACATGAAACCTTCAGACAAAAAGGAGTGCGAAGCTCCCGTATCGAATAGTGCCCTTGTCGGACAATCACAAATCAAAACAAAGCCTATACAAACAGTAATAAGCTAACAAGCACTAGGTAACAGTATTTAAAGCTAACTTGCTATAAATTAAACCATACCTATCGCCACATCCGCTTGCTTGATGGCCTTTTGTTGGCCTAGATTATAGACTCTCGGTTGAGTCGGAGCATAGTGGGACGCGGTTGACTCCACCTCCTGGCTTTTTTCTTCATAAGTTGCTCCTTGCTTTCTCTCGGACTTTGGACGTCCGCTCCAAAAGTCACGGGCGAAATGTCCCTTCTTCCCACAAGTAAAACAAGCGCCCGGGGTTCGGTTGGTAGTTGCCCCCGAGGCACATGAAGAAGGGGTTGGACCCGACATCCTAGCCTTCTAATTCCACCTTCGAAAACAAGACTTTGAAGGCGGCACCTTGAACTCTGACTTCCTACCACTAAAGTCCTTCTTTGCCTGAACATTCTTCAT
Organism: Platanthera zijinensis; assembly: GCA_039513925.1. Lineage (NCBI taxonomy): Eukaryota > Viridiplantae > Streptophyta > Magnoliopsida > Asparagales > Orchidaceae > Platanthera > Platanthera zijinensis. Next base: position 83,157,674 of record CM077079.1, read on the forward strand.
GTCTTTTTCTAAAGACCGAGCAGTGTTGACCAAGGTCAGGAAACCCTGAGTCATCGGCCCCGATAGTAGCAGTCTCAAGTAATCCCTTAGACCTTCGTAGAATCGGCTTGTCTTGCGCTTTCCATCAGCAAAGGTAGCGCTTGCATTCCGACCTAATCGAGTAAACTCGTGGAGATAGTCATCCACGCTGCTCTCACCTTGCATTAGCTTCTGGAACTCATTTTCCATTTCTATCCTCTGAGCTGAGGGGAGGTAGTGAGCTAAGAACAATCTCGAAAATTCGTCCATCGAGACGTCCGTCAACTTCCTACCCCTCAGATGGTGTAGGTCCAAGCCTTCCCACCATAGTCTTGCGTAACCATCCAGAAAGAACGTGGCAATTGTGGTCTTCTGCCACTCTTCACTCTCAGAAGCTATCAACACTCTCTTAATTCTAGAGATCCAATCCTTTGCTTGAGTTGGGGTTCCCGTCCCCGAGAACACAGGAGGATTGAAGCCCATCACGTGCTTAAGCTGCTTCTCCGTTGCTCTCCTAGGCAACACTTGCTCCACTACCACCTGTTCCACTCTCCTTGGCTCTGCTGCTTGGAGCGGTACTTGCTCCACAACACCCGAAAAACTAGGCAGAAACGCATTTCTGCCATCTTGGTGGCCTGGGAGCCAACCATGAACATAACTGGGTTATGTTCTTGTGTGATCGAATTTTTTGATCCGGGAGAAGCTTGGCTCGTGCGTACGTCTTAAAGTGACTAGGCGATGTGAGCAATGGGCAAGTGGATGAAGACCCGGGCTATGTGGTTTGGTGTCAGATACATGAAAAAGGGACTGGCTATTGGCATGGTCATGCGAGTCTTAGGTTTAGACCAAAAAAACTAATAATGCTCACGAAATTTGTCATCCAAGGTATGGTGGTGAGACCACGGTTATGACCGGGTTCACCGAGTTAGTGCCCTGAGAGCAAGGGGTGTGTGGCCGTGTGAGCCTGCACCTATGATGTTATGCTTATTCTCTATTTTACTTGCTATGCTTACAAGTGCAGGGAAGAAGCTATGCCGCCCCGAGTTTGGGGGAGGAATCGTTATAATTTGGTCAGCTTAGCTGACCGTTATTCTTGTTTGCCACCATTGCGGTGATTTGTGCTTGCAGGTGCTGCGGAGCCGAGCGGTAAATAGCGGACCAAAGCCCAAGTTGCTAAGCCGGCCCTCGAAGGCCTTGTGTGTTTACTTTATTAGTTCATGTGCGGCCGGCCTGCGAGCCGAAGTTTGGAAAGCATAATTTTATTCAAGTGAACTGTTGTAAGGCAATAAGGTCAGTACTTTTTTGTACTTTGTATTTCATTCCTGTTTGGTTTGCTAGTGGACATTCATGCTTGTTGGTTGGGTCTTATTGTTGCAACTTAACAAATTGCTTCCGCTAGATGCTTTGTGTAGGACGTGTGTATTGGTTGAATGGTTTCATTGAGTAACCCACCGGTCTGTCCATGGTATATGGCGTCGGGCCCCGGTCGGACCTACTACTATATGCTATGTGACGAATAAGGGCGTTACAATTTGGTATCAAACTACCGGTTTCAGTCAGGATTAAATGAATTCGTGGACGAATTCACTTTAAGGGGTGGTGAGCACATGTGTGTGCGTCATCGTTATTACATGAAAAGAACCCATGAATGTTCACTTAGGAATGAAAATACACATGTTTGAGGAACCTGCGTGTTCCTATAATTGCATTTTGCAATGTTGTTAGGTCGCTTATCAGTGTTTTGTACGATTATAGGTGACTAGGAGTGGTGTTGGGCCGTCAGAACGGCTAGTTTCTGAGGAAAGTAGTGCACCAAACGATGTGCCTACAACACCTCCTTCAGCTAAGACCATTAGATTGGTAGCGGATACTGTGTTTGCGATGATCAATGTGCAGCCTACGAGGCAAGTGCAGCAGCCTTCTCTTGCGCCTTGGGTTTAATATCCAAGGATCCCTGCTGCAATCTACACCGTAGAAACTCGAAAACAATCAATGGCACAGAGTCTTCTCCGGCTACTATGTAATGCAACATCACCGATCCAGACTAACATGTCCGGGAAGGCTTCACACATCATGCCTATGTTTGTACTACGATTTCGGACTCTAAAAAGGGGGAATTTATATATCTACCTCAAGGAACACCGCAAACTCACCGCAAACTCGTGGGAGAGGGTTTTCCCATGCAAAGGAAGAAGAGCTTCACATGCTCAAGATGAAAATCGTTACCCTAGCATTCTTCCTCAGCGCCATGGAAAACTATGCGGATGAAAAGCACCGCAATCTCATTGCCTTCGTAGATCTTAAGTCAGCTCGCGATTTTGAGCTCCGAAACTCCAACTGTGAAAGGATCTAGCCTTCCTTCTTACTCCTTGCTCTCTCCTCTCTCTAGATCTTAGAAAGAGAGAAACCCAAGGGAAATGGGGTTTTCAAAGCCCTAAACCCGGGTATATCCCTGGGAAAATAACCCCGAGCCATCAGATCTAAAAAAAAGAAATGGATGGCTGCGATTCAGCCCGAAATTAAACTTCCTGGGACAAACACAGCTTGCGACACGCCCATGTGGCGTTTCACTCATTCGACATCGAAACCGTCCTGCCCCAAAAAGAACACGGGCACTCGACACGCCCATTTCAGGCTTGACACGCCCGTATCATCTAGTACAGGCCCATATAACTGGGCGTGTTCTTTCAATGACATAGGTCCAAAACAACAAGAGCACGACACGGCCATGTGGCATGCCCGTATCACACGTCCTGGGACACGCCCTTGTCCCAGGCCATGTATCTGCCTTAGCACAACTCGCCATATGACCCGAGCAGGACACGGGTATTCGACACGCCCGTGTAAATTTTCATATGCCCGTGTCGGGCCCGAACATGCCTGGGCTCAGGCCGTGCGCCCTAACTCAACGATCGTTGAGGGGCTGACACGCCCGTGTCCCAGGCCGTGTTCACCACCCCCCCCCCCGATGACCGTTGAATACAAAATTATCGACCACGCGACCAACGCCGAACCCGAGCACGACATGCCCTGGGACACGCCCGTGTCCCAGGCCATGTCACCTCTACCAAATACTAGATTTGGCTCAAAACGCCACCCGTCGCCCTTTTGAGTTTCGGGCATTACACCCTGAGTCCAGAAAACATTCTAAGTAAAAATGGCTCTATCTGTCGAGTACACTCCACCCACTCTACGCTTCCCGAGCCTGAGTCAACTCTCTTGCCTCGAAATGCATGCGAGGGCCTAGCGCGAAATGGGAGGTTACAATTCCCAATAAAGAAAAAAGAAATTTCATCCCCGAAATTTAAGTTCTGGTCTACGGGGTTTTTACACACAAGAATTTAAGAACTTTAAACAATATTAAAGTATTACCTGAGGTAAAAAAAGCTCTGGGTGCCTCTCTAGCATCAGATCCCATGGATCCCAGGTGTGCTCCTCCTATCCATGGTTGGACCACAACACCTTTACAAGAGGAACCTTCTTCTTCTGGAGCACTCGGACCGATGTATCATCAATCCATATCGCCTCTAAATAAACTTATCTATCAGGTGCTATCAGGCCTGGTATAGCGGTAATATGCTACTCCGGCCGAAGGAGAGCTCTCTGTAGCAATGAGACGTGCAATATGTTGTGTAAGGTCACTAACTCTAGCGACTGCTCCAGCCTATAAGCTAAGGGACCAATCTGCTCCAGGATTAAGTATGGCCCAGTATATCATGGGCTGAGCTTCTTGGGCCTCCGCACCTGAGAGACACCATGCACTGGACGTATATTCAAGAAGACTCTCTCCTCCACCTGGAACTCCACCTTCCAATGTCACGCATCGTAGTACATGGCCTGCCTACTCTGAGCCTCCAGCATCTGATCCCTGATCAATCGTATCTTACCATCTGTATCCTCTATATATTCTGATCCAAGTGCCATGGGTCCTCATCCTAAACCAAAGATTTAGGTGTCTGACACTTCCTCCCGTACAAAGCCTCGTAAGGTGTATCCTAATGCTCGCCTTGTGACTGTTGTTCTGGGAGAACTCAATCAGTGGCAATAGTATCTCCTAGGGCTTCCCCGTATCTAGTATACACAAACATAGAAGATCCTCCATTGTCCTGTTGGTCCGCTCTGTCTGGCTGTCAGTCTGTGGATGGAAAGCAGTGTTAAAAGCAAGCTGAGAACCTAAGAATGCCTGCACTGCCCTCCACTCCTAGAAGTGAATCGACTGTCATGGTCCGAGACAATCGTCCTGGGGACATCGTGGTACCTTATGAACTGCTCTACAAACAACCTCACCAAAATTGCAACTAGTCAATCCTTCTTAATCGTTATAAACCAGGCTACCTTGGTCAGTCTATCGACAATGACCCATATAGAATCGTGCCCAAAGTGGGAGGGAGGTAACCCGCGTATGAAGTCCATAGCTATATCCTCAAACTTCCACTCTAGCACTAGTTGTAATATTAGTACTCCTCCTGGGCTCTTGCACTCGCTAGCATGTGTCGCAGTGTGTCACAAAATGTATGATTTCCCTCTTCATTCCTGGCCAATACAAGCTCCTCCGCAGATCTGTTGTCATCTTGGTGATACCGAGATGCACTGAGTACTGAGAACAGTGCGCCTCCCTGAGTATATCCCCCCGGATACCACATCTCGCAGGTACATAAACACGACCACAGAAATGAACGAGGTCATCACGCAGTGAATAATCCTCTGCTTTTCCCCCTTCTAGATCCCTGAGTACCGGCTCTAAAGCTGCAACTAGCCTCTAATGTGTCATAATGTGCTCCCGTATATCACACTCGATTATCAAGGAGCCCAAATACTCCCGATATAACTCTGGCTCAGAATCGAATGCCACGGTAATGTGCATATTCTCCAGCATCTGTATGAGCTCCATAGCCATCATAAGGGGATCCGGTCCAGTAGTGCCAGCTCTCCTGCTCAAGGCATCTGCCATGGTGTTTGCCTTCCCCGAGAGATAATGCATCTTGTAGTCATAGTCGTATTGGAACTCCAGCCATATCCTCTGGCGAACGTTTAGATCCTTCTACATATCAATATACTTAAGGTTCTTGTGATCTGAGAAGATGTCACAATGAAACCCATATAAGTAATGCCTCTAAATCTTTAACATGAATACCACCACCCCGAGCTCTAAATCATGTATGGAGTAGTTCTGCTTGGGCTTCTTCAGCTATCTCGAAGCATAAGTGATGACATGTCTGTACTGCATCAGGACAACACCCATCCACTGATATGAGGCGTCGATATAAATGTGAAATCCTTCCTTCCCAGATGAAAGTGCAAGGATAGGGGAAGAGGTGAGCATGTCCTTCAGCTCCTGAAATGTTGCCTCAGACTTCTCCGTCCAAGTAAATGTTGTCTCCTTCTTATTAAAGGACATGAGGGGGAGTGCTACACTCGAGAAGCCCTCCATGAACTTGTGATAATACCCTGCGAGTCCCAGAAAACTGCGTATATCTGAAGCTGACTTTGGCCGCGGCCAAACTCTAACTGTCTGAACCTTGGCTGGGTCCACAGCCAACCCGGATCCACTGATGGTATGTCCCAAGAATGCTACCTCTTGGAGCCAAAACTAGCACATGGAGAATTTGGCGTACATGTGATGCTCTCTCAAATTCCCCAAGACCAATGTTAAATGTTGAGTATGCTCCTCTTTTGTCTGGGAGTAAATCAAGATATCATCGATGAAGATTATGATGAATCTATCCAGGTAGGGCTCGAAGACATTGTTCATCAGACTCATGATTGTGGAAGGTGCATTCGTTAGCCCGAAGGGCTTCACCGTGAACTCATACAATCCATAGCGGGAACTGAAGGACATCTTCGGTATATCATCCTCCTGAATCCATAGCTGATAATATTCGGACCTCAAATCTAGCTTGGAGAACCAGAAGGATCCCTGAAGCTGATCAAATAGCTCGTCGATCCGGGGCAACGTATACATATTCCGGACTGTCAACCGGTTCAACTCCCAGTAGTCAATGCAAAGCCGTAACGACCCATCCTTCTTCTTAATGAATAACACCAGAGCTCCCCATGGTCATGAGCTTGGTCGGACAAATCTTGACTCCACTAGCTCCTGTAGCTGCGTCCTGAACTATGTTAGCTCCTTTGGGGCCATCATGTATAGTGCCCGAGATACAAGCCTCTCTCCCGGTACCAACTGAATCCAGAAGTCCATGTCCCTGGCCAGTGGTAATCCGGGCAATTTCTCCGGGAATACATCGGAGAAATCCCGAACCACCAGGATATCAATGATAAAAGCTTCTTCTCTCGCTATCTTGAAGTAGATGATATATACCTCCTCTCACTGCTCGTAGGCTTTTACAGCCTGTACAGATGATAATAAGAGATTGGAGATAGGCCTAATACCTTCAACGATGACGTAGGAGTCCCCGTGCCTCAAGGTGATCCTCTTCAACGGTCAATCGATCTGGGCATGGTTCCAATACAACCATGGCATGCCCAGGATCATGCTGAAGTCTGATATCTTTAGGATCATCGTCGGTGCTTCAAAGTCCTTTCCGTCAATTTATGCCTCCATGTTGCAATGGGTAGAGGCTAATAGCTCTGATCCATTGGGTAGGCGCACCCTCAACGCCAAGCCCATTAATCGTTCCATGCCTTGTAGTCCTTCTACGAAGGCTTCTAATACAAACGAGTGCAAAACACCCGTATTGAACAGTGTATGAACGGGCATGCCACTGATAAAGACTTTGCCTGAGGTTTGTTTTAGTTTAAATTGGTTGTTATTCTATGAGATAAAGTACTATATAATAAAAAAATAAATTCATAATGCAAATTAAGTACCTGTGATAACCTCCTCAGGATTCCTCTGCTCGGCGAGGCTTAGTACGTACATCTGCTCATGCGTTCGGCCTCGGCAATAAGGCCATCGGCCTCAGCCTCGACCTCATCCTCGGACTCAGCCCTGCGATGTTGGAGGGGACACTAGAGGTGGAAGAGGAGGAGGAGGAAGTGGACAAAACTGATGCGGGCACTCAGATATATATTTCCCTGGCTGGTTGCACCCATAACAAACCACCTGTCACTGGCCACGATCATCTAGTCTTATTGGGCCATATATAGGTAGTGGTGGGGGAGCTAGTACAGTAGGAGGCCTCTGCTCCTGCCTGAAGTTGGGACGATGATGTTCCCCACCCCTCTTATAACCAATCACCCTGCCTCTCAAGGAGACCCTACTGCTCTCCCTGAATGACGACCCATAAAATGGCCTCTTTCATTTGCTCTACACCATCAGCTAGTCTGCCTCCAACTTCTTGGCCATCTCAATTATCTGTGTAGAGGTGCCATGAGATATGAATAGTAGGGACTGCCTCAAAGTATCTCTAAGCCCCCGGTAGAATCTCTTGGCGTACCTCCTGTCATCCAAGTCATGAATCCTTACAAATCTGGCCAGATGGGAGAACTCTCTTTGGTACTCGATCACTGACCTGGTCCCCTACTTGAGGTTCAAAACCTCTCCTATAGCTCATCCCTATCTGTGGTGTACACAAAGTGCTCCTGGAATGCCTCGATTAAATCATCCCAGGAAATATCGGACAGCGCCCTGTGTGCATAAGTAGAGTCCAGCATGGACTTCCACCATCTCTTTGCATGAACATATAGTGTAGAGATGGCCAGTGGGACTACCTGGCTGACCAGACAGCTGATGCCAGCAAGCATCTCCTGAATAGCCTCGATCAACTCCTCGGTTTTTACCGCATTTTTCTGTCCCATTGTACATCGGCATGGACAGGCTCTTGAAGGCACTCAACAAGTTTGATCCCAGATTTGGCAGCTGTGTCAGGACCTGTTGGGTTCTGAAGGCCTCGAGAATGGTCGTCAGGGTCTGCCCCATCTCCGTCTGCTGAAAAGGAATGGCAGTCGGAGTGGGAGGAACCACATTCTACGGTATATCGACCTGTGGAGGCTGCATAAAGGTAAGGTTTATATCAGAATGGGCCTAACTCATTGTTAAAGTGGACTATTTTATGTGACTTTTACACATGGGAACAACATTACTTCTGTTGCATAGTTTTTCCGCAAACTAATGCTCGTGCGGGGTGTTCAAGTGTTGTGGATTTCTTTCTCTTATGATCATTTGAAGCATAATGATCCAGTACCCCACAGGTCCCAGTATCAAAACCTGCCTCTAATACTAATTTGTAAGACCCCTCTCGTTACCAAGGAGTATACTTAGGTCTTATGCCCAGAACAGGCGCCTTACGGTGACACTAACACACGGGTTTGTCGACACTGTAAGACGCTGATCCAACTGATTTTTACGATCATTCAACCTGTTCGGCCAATCAAGAGTAGAAATATAAAAATAGTATATAATAGCATGCTAGTCCACAAGTCACAACACTATATCAATATGAAATTGAAAAGTACAACAGAGTCCACAATGAGTACATGAAAAAGAAAAAGGGCTTATGCCTTGTACATGATATCAAATATCTCTCTCTCAAAAGAAAACAAAGTTAAAGCTAATCTATCAATGGTATACACGTCATCACGTAACATTGGGTTGTAGTAGAAGAAGGTACCGGTTCCTCAAGTCCTACCACCTCATCCTGCTGGTCGTACTGGTTCTCCATCTCCACGAGATCCTAAAATGATTTGGTCACAAAAGACCGTTAGTCATAAAGACTAAGCCATTTCCTCCACACCTCGCCCCTGTGACTCCTAGGTACCGTTTGGGAGGACGAAGAGGAATACAACAAGGGGTATGAAAAAAAAGCAGGTGATAGTGGAACTAAACTATCAAGTTTAGCAGTTCTACATAATACATATAAAGTAAGTAAAGAACAGTACTGCAAGTAAGGTAAGGTAAAGAATAGTAAGTAAACTACGCTACTACTAAACTACCATCACAGAAGTACCTTAACTTATATGAATGCCCATAAAAACTTATAAGTTAAGGTTTCCAAATATAACTTATCATATAAAAGAGTCCATACTAATTTATATGATAAGGATCTATGGTGCGTATGACCTAAATATTGATGTATTTATGTATGCAGGTTATGACTCATACATGTGCAACTATGCATGTGACTGTGTGATCACAGACCTTTTATTCCCGCTTTTTGGAGCTAGCATCACTTTATGGTACCACCATTGCGGTTACGACAGCAGCAGAACGGGCGCTTCCGCTTCCTAGGCGGGTATACACACTACCAAGCCCAGACCCTTCGTATGCCTTTGTACACGTCCAAGGTGCACTCTAGAGTCTCTGCGTACTAATGCTGGCCAACTTCCAGACTTCTTTGGTCGGGTGCGTATTTTCGGGGATTGTCCTCCACACCGCAGTATAAGCAACCTACTGGACCCTCAAACCCTCGAACCTCACCAGAGTCACTGTACTGCCATCGATGTGATGATTGGACTAGTACCGCATGAACCGCCATTAGTATTGTTTATGCACATGCAAGGTATCTATACTCGAGCCTCCATCTCGCAGGACCAAATCTGTCCTAATGTCATATTCCCGAGCCTCCGGCTCGCAGGACCTACCCGTCCTGAATCCCCCCAACCCATCACGGTTGAGATTGCACACCAATTCCTTAGTTCCTAATCCCTCCAACCCTTCACGGGTGATAATGTTACCATGTTCTCTTAGAATATTATACTACTCTTCTCTAATATTTATTACACAAAGAAATTTAAGGTTAATCCCATGACTTCCAAGGGTAATCCCAATGAACGGGTCTCGCGTGCACTAGGAACCAAGATGGGATTGAAAGCAAAAAGTTCTCTTTCGCAAGGATACTTACTTTTATTTATATCACCCATGATCCACACCCAGCTCTCGTTGTTACTCTTGAACGAATTTAATGACTTAGGATATTATTGGGGAATCGGTGGTATTCCGCCTGTCTCTATTCTAGCTACTGTCCTTCGTGTTTTGCACTCTATCACTCGATACTATGAAGTGACCTACAAGACACCAACCAGAGTTTATCTTCTCAATATTGTTATCAACTCAACCTTCTATCGTATCCCCTGTGGGTCCCAGTAATACATGCTACTTTTACAAAACGTAACCCATGACCTAATAGTAACTCGTATAATTGGACTTCCAATTCCTTGGGCCAAATGCCCTAATTAATTATCATGGGTTGGTATGGTGTATGATGTTGACCATTTAGGATTTTACCTATTTTCTAAGTAGTTAAGACCCTAAATTAAATCTTTTAATTAAGTGACCTAAGTCACTTTATGCTTGATGTACTATATCCAATGAGTCCACATACCTAAGAAATTTTCTTGGTGTTCAACTAGGTTAAATATGACTCCCTACCAGGGATCATAATTTTTCCAAATAATTTCTATATAATTTCCATTTAAGATTAAAATCATAATTGAACCATTTTTCAAATGAAGTAAATCAATTATATAACCAAAAATTCTAAGAAAATTACTTGAGGTCAATATTGATATAGTAAAACAACAAACAAAATTTGGTGATCCTAACCAGTGATTTGACCTACCATAATTTCATAATGATAATATTACCAATATGCCACTACTTGAGTTTTCCCTCTACATAATCACCCATAAATTCTAAAATAATTATATAGGGTTCTAATCATAGAATTAAGATGCTATGAATTTTCCCCTAATTTTCTAGCAATAATTTTCTTTACTTTTAATTAGTTTCCAAAAAGGGGCAATAAGGTATTTCTACTAAAAACTCAAAGTAAAGTTTCTAAACAAGCTCATAAAATTTTCTAGAGTTGTATGATGTCCTACTAGGGATTGTGACAGAGTTTAAGAATTTAATAAAGTAACTTCCCTATTTTAAAATTTATATTTCCAAATGGACCTGATTTCCAATAAAACTATTTAATGGGATTTTTTATCCCCAAAATCCCATCCATCCTATGCGAGGTGTAATTAAACCCTATAAGCCTCTTTCCAGAGTTTCATCGACATTCATTTTTCCAAATGGGCTAAACACCCATTTTTCCATTTCTACTATAGGCAAACCAAATTTTAATATACCTTCATCATGCATGTTGGATTTCCCAAAATGCACAATTCACAATGGCCTAAAATTTCTACCATGGTCATCTAATGACCTAATGGCCATGCAACCCAAATTTGGGGGCATTTGGAGTTGCAGATCTCGAAAATTTAGTTAATTCAATAAATGATATTTCTCCAAAAACTATTGAAAAACACTCTCCAAAAACTCCCATTTTTTCAGTGCCTAAGTATGACCTAGTCACATGAATCACCAAAATTTCAAGTCATGTGAACTTAGGGTTTGGCTTGGGCACTCATTTAAAGATCTGGCTTAGCCTAGGACAAGCCTTGGTAGAATTGCCCTACGGGGAGCCCTACTGCTCCAAATTACAATTTTAGGGTGGCAAAACAAAGTTAAGACCAATGCCTATGTTTTTCATGTTGATGGTTGCCTCTAAAAATGCTTCTAACAGGCCTATTATTAACATGCAAAAACTGTTTATAAAATGTGACAGAATTACACTATTCATTAAAAATAACCAATATTTAAATTAATTCCCTCTAATTTGACGACATCTGTTCATCGTCCCCATCAGCCGACGACCAAGATTAGATTTTCTTGTACCAACTTCACTGGCTTATTCCTGGCACTTGGGACGCCTCCACCACCAGCGATTATCGCCACCGCCTCCGTTGAGGTGGTGGCTAGCATTTCCCGCCGATAAGGCCACCGAAGGCGGCTCCATCGGCGATCCCAAGCTGGATTTAAAACTCAGATTTTATGCTCATGGCTGACATGGTATTGGGCTAAATTTGCCCGATGTCTCACCTAATTGAGCTAGAAAGCTATCACGGGGTGAGGTGAGGTGAGGTGAAACGGACCTGGGTGCGATCTTGGCTGCTAGTGTGGTGGCGTTGAGCCATGGTCGATGCTTGCTCAGGCGAAGTAGCCCGATTGCTCTATTCTCCATCCAATTCCTTGCTCCAGCTATTGATTTCTACTCATTAGGGCTCAGGGAAGGTGATTGTGGGCTTGTTTTTGGTTAGGAGTGTGGTTTTGTTTAAGGAGGTTGTCGGCCATGAGCATAGGATGTTCTTCCTTACTGCCAAGTGGCCACCAGCCCCTAAAACCTGCTAAAAGTTGGTTTGCCACATGTCATTATACCATTAGACCGCCTATTCTTATTTTAAATGTATCCTGTTAAAAAGACAGGGTCTGAATATGTCATTTGACACATTTCTTGAAAACTCGGTTCAGCCTGTTAATATGAACTAGCAAACAGGGCAAAAAATTTTCTATATGGCATAAGAGTTGAGTGCAGTTCGACGAATGAACCTACTGCCTTCTTAGTTTGACGAATTAGCATTCGACAAATTATTGTTCGATGAATTAACTTGTCGCCTTCTCAGATCGATGAATTAGCATTTAACGAATTAGTGTTCGACGAATCAGACTATGGTGTTGAGTTAGTTCGACGAATTAACCTACAACCTTCTCAGTTCGACGAATTAGCGTTCGACGAATTAGCATTCGACGAATCAGACTATGGCGTTGAGTCAGTTCGACGAATTAACCTACTGCTTTCTCAGTTTGATGAATTATTCTATGGCGTTGAGTGGTGTTGAGTACACTCAATGCACTCAACGCCCCGAGCCAAAAATCTTCCTAAGTAAAATGGCTTTGAGTGGTCTTGAGTCCACTCAATGAGCCAGCTTAGTTCGTCGAATGGCATTGAGTGCACTCAACGCACTCAACGCCGCGTTGAGTGCACTCGAAGCACTCAAGGCCCCGAGCCCACAAAAATTCTAAGTAAAAAGGGCTCTATCCGTCGAGTTCACTCGACCCACTCGATGTTTCCCGAGCCTGAGTCAGCTCTTTGCGTCAAAACGCATGCAAGGGCCTAGTACGAAATGGGATGTTACACTACCACCCAAGGAAATCAAACTCCGTGGCAGATGCTTTGAGCCGAAAAGTACCTAAGTCGAGCCCCGAGTCTCGGATGATGAGGATGGAATTAACTCGAGCGCTCTAGGATATAGAGTTAGCGTTGGTGTGTAAGGATCGTTCTGAGACATATATTGGATATCTAACTTCCATGAGTATAATTTGTGACATTCAAGATCGAATTCGGGCAGAGCAAGGGAAGGATGCTACTCTAGCCCTTGTGATTAAAGCAATTGAGGATGGATCTTCTGAAGAGTATACTCTGAAGGACGGCCTCGTTCATTTCCATGACAGACTTTACATTCCCAAGGGTAGTGAAATCCGGGAAGATATCTTGAGAGAGGCACATTGCTCCAAGTATTTAGTGCATCCCGAGATTTCCAAGATGTATAACAACTTAAGAAAGACCATGTTTTGGCCAGGAATGAAGAGTGTTGTTAAGTATTATGTTACACACTGTGAGGCATGTTAGAAGGTGAAGGTGGAGTGCTAGATCCATGGAGGGTTGTTACAATCATTGACCATTCCGGAGTGGAAATTTGAAGAAATATCAATGGATTTTGTTCACAGCCTTCCCTAATCATGGTCTGGGAATGACTCAGTTTGGGTGATAGTGGATCATTTGACTAAGGTTGCCTGGTTTATCCCAATGAGAAAGGATGCGCATGTGGATATATTGCTACATCTCTTCATGGAGCAGTTTGTACGATACCATGGAGTGCCTAAGACAATAGTCTCCGACCGTGATAGTCGCTTTACCTCTGAGGAATGGAAGGCGGTTAAAGCATATTTGGGCTCTTGCCTTACCTTTAGCACAACCTTTCATCCTCAGACGGACGATCAGTCTGAGAGGACCATCAGTACTATAGAAGATCTATTGAGGTTGTGTGTATTAGATAGAGAAGAGTCGTGGGAAAGGCTCTAACCACTGTTGGAATTTTCATACAACAACAGTCATCGAGCTATTATCGGGATGACACCCCATGAAGCGCTTTATGGAAGGAGGTGTAAAACACCTTTATGATTGGTGCAGGATGAAGTCCTGAAGCGCTATATTGGAGAGAATTGGCCCGTTGGCCTATCGGCTGGAGTTACCACCAGAGCTGGAAAATTTGCACAATGTCTTCCATGTGTCATCGCTTCAGAAAGCACTACTACGACCCAATCAGAATGTCCCCACTACAAGTGGAGCAATGGAAACTGATAGATCTATACGACTAGAGCCGGTACGGATAGTGGACACCGAGATAAGGAACTTGTGTCGGAAGAGTGTTCCTTTGGTGAAAGTCATGTGGTCTAATCATGGGAAAGAGGAATACACTTGGGTGCAGGTATACTTAATGCAAAAGCGCAACCCGGAGTTGTTTCCCCAAGGTACCCTTATAAACATACTTATATTTTTCAAGCTTTACCTCCACCATAAAATTAGCCTGATTTCGGGGACAAAATCTTTTATTTTGTTTATAGGATTTGTAACGTCCCATTTCGTGCTAGACCCCTTGAACGCATTTTAAGTCAAGAGACCTGATTTGGGCTCGAGGTGCACAAGATTCAACAAGTAAAATTTGTCGGATATCATCATGGATATCCGACGAATTCGTCGAGTATGACTTGCGAATTGAGGCCAGTACTATTCGTAAAATATCGTAGGGTATATCTAACAAATTCGTGGAGTATATAAGACGAATTGGACTTAGAATATTTTGGCTAGTAGAATTCTTCAAAAGCTTTGAGTGAACTCACCGCTATTCGACGAAGCGTCGAGTAGATAAGACGACTTCCAGTTAGAATAATTCTAGATTCGGGAAGATTCGAGTGTACTGAGTAAACTCGACGCAATTCGACGAAGCGTCGAGTGATACTTGACGAACACAATTCTTTGGCTTAAATGTACAGGACTCGACGAGGCGTCGAGTGATCACGATGAATTTTGACGATTCGTCGAGTGTGTATTGTATACATGACGATTTTGACTTGGAGCATTTTCGGCAGACTGTGTTGCTCGTTCATGCGTACGGGCTATTCCGGGTTTTCGGAATAGGTGCTGGTGGTTCCTTTGGACCGGTCTTTTAAATGAGACTTAATTTAAATAATAATATGTGTTCCAATGTTAGGGTGACATGTGGCAAAGCAATCAAACCCTAATTCTTCTAAAAAAAAGGAAACGTACAAGAAACCCTAGCCATCACTTCCATTTCTCGCTGAGCCGTTACCTGTCCCGAACCCGTCGGAGGAGAGAAAATCGCCAGTGTCGGATTTTCTGGAGGAAGAACTTTCATTTCCGTGAAGAACAACAATGATGAGGAAGAAGATGCCGTCGAGAAGGATAACAATATCCATGCTCGGAAATGAGGTGAGCTTCCTACCCACTCCTTTGGTGCTAGATCTTTAGTTATAATATGTTGGGTATTGCATCCATAATAGCCCAGATTTGTATGAAGTCATCCTTGAACTAAGATGAATTAAGTTTGTATTTGATGCTCTTTTTAGTTGATGTTTCAAGAACTTAATTGCCAAGTATAGACTAATGTCAGTCTCTAATGTGTCTCTAAACACAGGACCATACAATGTAATCCCTCATTGTGTAATTCATGGTGTTGACTCATATATAGCCTCTCTATTGGGATACACTTCCTTTTCAAGCACTATGGGCATGTGAGGAAAGTTGGATGCTGATTATTTTTGAAGAAATTAAGTTTTCAGGTTTTCAGAGAAATTCTCTTAGTGTTTTTCTTGAGTAATATGTTTTGTACTCGAGAAGGACTAAAGTTAGTTCTCGAGTTAGACTTGTCATGAATTCGAGTGGCAGAAGTAGTTCTTGAGAAAGCTTAATGCTTTTCTCGAGAAGGGCTTATGTACTCGAGTGCTTCATGACACTTCTTCTCGAGTAACTTCCTTTCCAGACAGAATTTCTCTAAATCTTTTTCTCGGGAAGACCTTATTTAGTTTTTTAAGATAGTTCTTTGTTCTCGAGTACCAAAGTGCTTCTTCTCGAGAACAATAATTTATTTTTCTCGAGTACTTTCCTTCATTCTCGAGACTGCTATTTTCCACCTCCACATTCTTACCTTGTTTTTTTCTCAAGTTCTCCATCATTGTTCTCGAGAACAAAACTTCTTTTTCTCGAGTTTAATCATTCTTATCGAGAAATGCTGAACTATTTTCTTAAAATTTCTTATGTCGAGACTAATGAGATTTTTAAATGTCATTAGATGTGATTGGTCCATGTGGCTATAATAATTATGATTATGACCGTTAGGCATGTCTTATAAAAGGTCTTGTCATTTTCGACCAACCCTAAGAAGCATAAGAAGAAATTCTAAGTATTATGAATCCCTAATTTTCTTTACAAAATCGGAAGCCGCCGCTCATAGCCTTCATTCCCAAAAGTGCTTTCGATCCAGAACGATTCAGAGCAGTTGATTCACAAAAAAAGATCTTCTACAATCGACAGATCCTCTACTTGATCTTGTGAGTCCAGAAATTTCAGATTAGAGATCTAGCCAAGTCTTCTTTAATTATTTCTAATAGAGCCGCAAAGTTCAAGGAAGAAGAAAGGCAGAAGTTTTCAGATCTGAGAGAAAATATTGTTTGTATTTCTTTTATATTCAAATTTATTCATGTAGGAGATTCTTCTCCAAGTGTAGGAGATTTGCTCTTCGAGTTGTATTAGGAAGTTTTTCTCTTCTGAGTGTAGATCCTGTTTTTGGATCGAGTTGTAGGAACGTTGTTCCGAGTAGTAGGATTATTTTTAATCCGAGATTAGTGGAGTAGTCGAGTCTAGTGCATTGCTAGATCAGTGAGTGGAAAGTGGATGTAACCAAGGTTGGGGAACCACTATAACTCTTAGTGTCGTCTGTGATTGCTTGGTTATTTTTCTGTGCATAGCTCGCTTAATTTTTATTCCACAAAAAGATGCATAACTCACCTATTCACCCCCTCTAGGTGATTTAGGTAGATAACTTAAACATTTTCAATTGGTATTAGAGGGAGGTTGTTCATAAAAAGGTTAACACCTTGAACAGATCTGCCTCAAGTTGTCTATTGAGTTATACAGGCATGGACAAAGCCAAGGATTTTGCTAAGCTTTCTTTGTGCACAAAGACCAACTTTCCCATGTGGAAAGAAAGGATTAAGTTTTTCATGGAAGCTGTGGATCCAAGGATATTTATGATTTTTGAAGAAGGTCCTTATGTTCCCATGACAGCCTCCACTATTGATCCTACCAAGAAAGTTCCTAAGAAGTTGATGGATCTTGATAAGGATGAGATTTCACTTGTCTCTTTAGACAAGAAAGCAAAAAATATTATCGCATGTGCAGTCAATGATTATATGCTGCAGAACCTAATTCACTACCAATTCGCTAAGGAAATGTGGTAGTTTCTTATCATCTTGATGGAAGGCACTGAAGAGGTTTGGCATGACAAGATCCCTTCTAAATCAGAAATATAAAGCATTCCGACAAGGACCCAATGATTCAATTGCAGCTACCTTTGAAAGTTTCTTCAAGATTATTAACGGCCTAAGAGTATATGGCCGGGTCTTCACTAATGGAGAGCTGAATGATAAATTTCTATGGTCCCTTACTAAGGAGTGGGACAACAAAGTCTGTGATATCCTGGAGTTTGGCAAGCTGGCAGAGACTGACCCTCAGAATCTCTTCGGAAAGCTAATGTCATATGAGTTGCAAATCCATTTAAGAAAAGCTGAAGAAGAGAAGAGCTGGTTCTCATCAAAGGAGAAGTCTGTTGCACTAAAGGCAGACAGCTCAAGGAAAGCCAAAGCTGCATCACCTACTCCTGCATAGGAAGGTAGTGAAGAAGAAACTTCAGAGCCAAGTACCTCAGGCTCAAAGTTATCTAAAGGAGAGTTTTCTCTTCTTTCAAGGAAGTTCAAGAAATTCTTGAACAAGAAGAAATAATGGAGAGGCAAAAATGCCTCGTACAGAAGATCACGTCATGATGGTGATAAAAACAAGAAAGGCTCAAGTAGCAAAGATAGGTATCATACTAAATAGAACAAACATATTTCTTCTGACATTATTTGCTATTGTTGCAATAAGCAAGGTCGCACTATTGTTGATTGGCCTCATAAGAAGAAGGAGGGTGGAAAAAGAGAGGAGAAGAAATCTTCTTATAATAAGAAGAGAACTGAAAGAAGCCTAGTAGCTAAGAAGGGCAAGACTCTCAGCTACTCTGACTCATCTGAGTCAAGTGAAGAATATGAAGCCTACTTTGGGCTAATGGAACAAACTGATGAAGAAGAAGAACCCCAGTACACTGGGAAGGTAAATTCTCATACTCCTCTTTCTGAATCAGATGCTTCTAATTATTATCATGAGGACAGCTCTTCTATTAATGAGTCTGAACTCATGGCTCAATATAAGGAGTTAATGAAGGCTTACGACAAATGTCGAAAATTTGTGAAAACTTGAGCCAAGGAGATTAAATCTCTCAAGGTTGAAGAGAGCACTTTGAGAGAGGAAGTCGTCAAGATGGACTCACTCAGAGAAAATTTATATGTTGCTATTAAAGAGTATAATAAGGCTCTCGAGCACCTAGATCTGAAGGAGAAGATCATCAATGAATTGGAAGAACAACTTGCAGCGGAAAAGAAACTTGTTGAATGTTACTCCAAGCCCAAGACTGTCCTTCCTTTTGTTGCTGAATTCTCAGCTCATGCCAAATGTACTTGCTTAGGCCATGTTGATGCTCCTAGTAAATCCTCTAGGAGAAATAAGGCCCGAAGAAATAATAAGGCGGCCAAGAAAGCCAGGCCAAGGAAAAGGGGAAAGCTCCTTAATATCAGACGTCATTCAAAAAGGTTATCTTTCTTACCAACAAGTTTGATCCTTATTTATCCTACGGTCACTTTGTTAGGCCTACTTATGTAGATCCAAAGTCTTATTACCAAGGATGGACCCGTCCCTGGTACTTTGGTGAGATTGTCTTCAAGGCACCTTATGAGGAGATTACTCTTCAGTGTTATGGCCCTTATAATCATGGTAATAACATCAAGAAGGCACAAAAACTAAAGCCCGTTGTAGAAAAGCCTCTTAAGGAGAAGAAGCCATGTGAATGCCATCACCACGAAGCTTCTACCTCCAAGACTACTGCCCCTATTAAACCACACTCTTAAAATGTCAAGCAGGCAAATTTTAGGCAAAGATACAATAGGTTTGATTGTTGGTGCTGTGGCAAAATTTGTCACTTTATCATTAATTGCTGGTTAAACTCTAGAAATTATTTAACTCCTCAGGTTAACAATGTGAGAAAGACCACTCATAATGTTAATACACATAGAGTGAGTATGCTAACTGGAGACCAAGGACCCAAAAGAGTTTGGGTTCCTAAGGCAAACTGATTTGTGGTTGCAGGTATATCCAAAGGCCACCAAAACTCCCATCTGGTACTTGGATAGTGGATGCTCTCGGCTTATGACCGGGACAAGAAGCCTTCTCCAGAATTATTCTCCAGTCATGAACAGGCCAAAAGTCATCTTTGGAGGTTCTGAAAGAGGAATTACTAAAGGATATGGTATGATTACAAATGGTAGTGTATCCTTCTCAGATGTGGCTTATGTTGAAGGATTGGAAGATAATCTCATAAGCATAAGCCAGCTCTGCGATAAAGGATATATAGTAGAATTTCATGCAGGCAAGTGCTTGATAAAATCGGTAGATAATCTGGAAACGATTCTATCAGGCACTCGTAGTAGAAATATATTTTGTTTGAATTTTATTTGTATAGACTCTTCTACACTAGTGTGCTTTTTGGCTAAAGATAGTGCGTCTCTTGGTGACCAATGGCACAAGAGGCTAGCACATATTAATTTCAAAAATATTAACAAATTATTTTCTCTTAATTTAGTACGTGATGCCCCAAATATCAAGTGTGCTAAAGATAGACCTTGTCACACATATGTAAAAGGCAAGAAAATAAGGACTACCTTTAAAAGCATTATATGCAAACAATCTAATAGGTGTTTACACCTACTTTATATGGACTTGTTCAGTCCACTGCAAGTTAGAATTTTGGGAGGTAAGGATTATGCATTTGTTATTGTTGATGATTACTCGCGCTTTGCGCGGGTGTTCTTTCTAAAACACAAGTCAGATACTTTTGACATCTTTACAAATTTTGTCAGTCAAGTCCAGAATGAATACAACAGTTCTGTAGTCAAAATCAGAAGTGACAATGGAACTGAGTTCAAGTCTGGGGCCATGACAGAATTTTGTGAAAGCCTAGGTATCTTTCATGAGTTTTCCTCTCCTCGTACTCCTCAGGAAAATAGAGTAGCTGAGAGAAGGAATAGAACACTCATAGAGGCCTGCAGGACCATATTGAGTGATGCCTCACTACCAGAATATTTCTTGGCTGAAGCCGTCAACACTGCATTCCACGTGAAAAATCGAGCACTCATAAACAAGAACTATAATAAAACACCTTATGAACTAGTAAAGGGCAGGAAACCGACTATTTTATATTTTAGAATCTTTGGTTGTAAGTGCTTCGTCCTTAACAATGACAAGTATCACACTACTAAATTTAACGAAAAGTGCTTTGAAGGTATTTTCGTAGGGTATAGTAGCCATATTAAGGCATATAGGATTTTTAATGAGAAAATCCTTGTTGTAGAAGAATCTATTCATGGTGTATTTAATGAGACGAGCTTGCTGCAAGGCAGCTCTTCTAGTGTGTTTATTGAAAATGCAGGTTCAAAGATGAAAGTTCTAAACTTGGGTGAGCCGACTGAAAAAAAAGATGAAAAGTTAATTAAGATCACCACTCCAACCCCGATTGGAGAGGTTGATGATCAAGATAAAGAAATCATCCAAGTTGATGAAGTGTCTCATATGGTTGAAGAAACTCCAGATGCAAGGACTCTAGAGCTCAGGCATCTGAAGGATCACCCAATGGACCAAATAATAGGAGATCCCCGGGATGGTGTCAAAACTCGTAGAGGTAGAGATAATGAGAATTTATATTTGATTTTTCTTTTACAGGTTGAACCGAAGAAGTTTGAGGAAGCAAACTCAGATGCATCATGGATTATTGAAATGGAAGAAGAGTTGAATCAGTTCAAGCATTGCCAAGTCTTGAATCTTGTTCCAAGACCTAAAGGAAAGAACATCATCAGGACAAAGTGGGTCTATATGAACAAGATGGACGAGAATCGGACCATCATAAAGAACAAGGCCAGAATCATCGCTAAAGGATACAGACAAGAAGAAGGAATCAACTTCGACCAGACGTACGCTCCAGTGGAAAGGCTGAAGGCAATCAGGTTATTCCTAGCATATGCTGCACTTAAGGGCTTTATTATCTATCAGATTGACTTGAAGTATGATTTCCTTAATGGTGACATAAAGGAAGAGGTGTATGTGGTACAACCTCTAGGTTTCGTTTATTCTAACTTTCCTGAACATGTCAATCGTTTATTTAAAGAATTATATGATTTGAAACAAGCTCCCTGAGCTTGGTAGGAGACGGTGTCTAACTTTCTTCTTGAGAACAAGTTCACAAGAGGAAAGATAGATAAGACATTATTTCTTAGGGAAATAAAAGGCAAGATTTTGCTAGTGCAAATCTATGTCGATGACATCATTTTCGGCTCCACTGACGACAACCTCTGCAAAAAGTTTTCTAAACTTATGTAAGGGAAGTTAAAAATGAGCAGTATGAGAGAGTTGAAGTATTTCTTAGGACTTCAGGTGAAACAATCTGAAGATGGAATTTTCATCTCTCAGACAAAGTTCACAAAGGAGTTGATAAAGAAATTTGGAATGGAGAATGCAACCTCTATGAGGACTCCAATAGGTTCAACTATGTCTCTGGACTAGGATGAGAAAGGGAAACCTTTTAATGAAACCAAGTACAGAAGCATAATTGGATCCTTGGTCTATCTTACTGCTAGTAGACCGAACATAATGTTTTCAACATGTGTATGTGCTAGATTTCAAGTGAACTCTAAGGAATCTCACTACGCTGCTGCAAAGCAGATTTTGAGATACCTTATGGGTACACCAAATCTTGTCTTATGGTACCCAAGAAGTAATGACATCGAACTAATTGGTTTCTCAGATGCAGATTTTGCAGGAAGTAAAGATGATAGAAAGAGCACTTTCAGGACTTGCCATTTCCTTGGAAGGAGGCTCATTTCTTAGAGCAGCAATAAGAAGAATTGTGTCGCAATTTCAACGGCCGAGTCAGAATACATTTCAACCGGAAGTTGTTGTGCACAATTGCTATGGATAAAGAACCAACTGGAAGATTACAATGTAAAAGTCAAAGACATTCCCTTGTTTTGTGACTCCTCCAGTGTAATTGCAATAGCCAACAATCCAGACTCTCACAACCGAATAAAGCACATAGAGCTACGATGCCATTTCATTTGAGAGCATGTGGAGCATGGGGACATAAATCTCCAATATGTCCCAACTGACAGGAAAATTACAGACATATTCACAAAGTCGCTGGATGAGGCCAAGTTCTCGTTCTTCAAAACAGAACTTGGCATGCTCAACAAGGATGAAGAAAAATGAAGAAAAAGGTGACAGCAAGTTCAAGTTCAGGTTTTACTTCAAAAATCAAAAAATTTCAAAGGATGGACTTCATTTCTCGAGTATAACATTCCCACTCGAGAAATATGGTGTCCAACTGGTTCTCAAGTTCAAATATTTCATATCGGTACCCATCAACTTAACCGCCTCATTCCAGGTATTTTTAATGTTATTTATATCATTTTTCATCAAATTAAAGGTAAATATAAATAGACTTAGGTCCAAGAAATTTTATACTCTATTTTAAAACCCTTCCCTTGAGAAAAGCCGTTTCGTCTTCTCCATCTCCGTCGTCTGCCGCAAGCCAGTTTCTCAATTCACCGGCCAGCCAAAATCAGTTCCTCCACATCAATGGCTTTGTCTTCTAAGCTTAGGATCAGGAGTGAACTGATTTCTATAGGGATTGCCGAGATTTAAGATGATTTCAAGAATGTTCTCCTTTTGATCAATATAGCCGGGTTGTCTTTTGTTCTGGAACATCTATGCCGTATTTTGACTACTGATGTTGAAGAGTTCTTCCGGCACTCTAAGATTAAACGCAATGGCAAGCTGATCAAGTTTGAGGTTCAAGATATTAAGGTAAAAATGTCTTCCCTCTCTGTTTCTCAGTTTCTGCAACTTCATATCATAGACGTGGAAGATGATCTCATCAGCACTGACTATGGGAGAGCATATAGTTTCCGTGGGATTCCACAATCCTCTCACGTAATTAAAAGACAGTTCATTAATGCTGAAAGAAAGTTACTTGCAGATATACTGGGTAAGGTTCATATCTGCAAGACAAGTTCTATCAGTTATATTACTCCAGAATATTTTGATTTAATGACTGTAGTGATTTGTAGAAAGAAGTTCCAGTGGGGCATGATGTTTTTTGAAAATATTAAGGCATGCATTAAGAGCCCAAACTATGGCATAATAATTTCTTTGTACCTAAATCAGATGAATCCAGAAGTTTTCTCCATGAAAAAGGGCATAGTCCTCCACCATATTAAGAAGGTTTCCATCACCTCCATCTAGAGATGGGAGGTTAAATTGCAAAAATCTGACAAATTTGCTAAGGAAAGTGAAGATGTGGACAGGACTCCATCTCCACCTGCACATTAGATAACTTACTCAGTTATTGAGGGGGATCTTGCCCCATCTATCCCAGATCAACAAACTCCAACTCCAGTACCAATCCACACAGAAATTCCAGCACCAGTCACTACTCTAGCTGCTACATCCATTCCTCCTCAAGTATCTCTATCTACTGCCAGTCATCCAGTCCAAGAAGATATTCCATCTACATCTGCTGATGCCTCTTCCTCTCTGTTGCATACAAAAAATACAAATTTTCCTACTGCTGAAGATATTTCAGACCAAGAAAACTTGACAGATGCTCAGATTCAAGAACAGCTCTTATCCACTGATGAAGATATTACCAGGATGATAGAGGAGCTCACTTCCAAAGAGCCTCTATCCCCTATGACTAAAGATCATCCCTCTTCTCCAGTAACATCTCCCAAGTCTCCAGCAAAGTCTCCTTCTCCTTAAGCAGCAAAGTCTCCTGTAAATGAACCAGAGAAATCTCCTGAAAATTAACATGATCATGAAGTTGTTTCAATTCATGATTCAGAAGATGACATTATTGAAGAAACTGCTAAACCAAGAATTCCAAGTCTTCACTTATATATTCCCTCCTTACTTCCCATTGATGTTGAAGATGAAGACAACACTGTAAACAAGAAATTAGCTTCTACCTCAACTATTATAATTGAAGAAATCCATCCATGGACAACCCCTACTCTGCCTCCACCATCTACTCAGCTTACATCACTTCCTAGAGGTAATATTTTAAGCAAAACTGAAGCTATATTTGCTGCCCAGAGACAATACTTTGAAGATTCTCTGAAAGTTGTAACTGAAAAAATTACTGCATTAGAGAAAGAAATGAGCCATGGAATTGCTGAAATCCAGCACAACACAGATGGATTTAAAAGGCTCTTACAAATAGGTGGAAAAGCCATAGATCATACAATCACAAGCATTGGTAATGTTATGGAACAATCAGTTACCCTTGCTAGATTATATTCAACTTGAGAATAAAGCCCAAGAAAGGAATTTCAAAACTTGTGAAGAAGTTGGAACATTTAAAGAAGATGTAATCAGTACCCTCTCCCTAGAAGTCAGAAAGGTGGAGGATAAAGTGAAAGAACAATTGGAAAAACAAGCTCAGATTATGAAAAATCAGTGGGATGACTAGTTGAAAGATATCCAGACATCTGTTCTGAAAGAAGTCAAAGTACAAAGCTATATACATATGACTCAACCATTTGGATGCACAATCAACTGTTTCCTGAACTGGCAATGGATCTTACTGCACCCCCTCCTGCACACTTGGATTTAAATAAGCCAACTTTCTCTCCTCCTTTAGAATATTTTGAAGGACCACCTCTAGAATACTTTGAAGGACCACCTCCTAATGTATATGAACATGTTTGGGAATCAGAACAAGCAAGTATGCTTCCTCATCCTCCAGAAGTTCAGAAAGCAAAAAGAAGGAAATATGGGGATGGAGCCTCAGCTAGTTGATCAACTCCACATCCTGAAGCTGAAAGGAAAAGACCTCAAGAGATTACTGAAGTGTGGAGACCAACCTCCAAATCTCTTATACTTGAAACTCTCAAGCTAGTTCTTAATTTCAATGAATCCAGAAGGCTTCATTGCTCTGATGAATGGGGATTATATGAAAAATTTCTTTCAAAAAGAAGGATATATGACATAGTATATGGAAGAAATAATCTTAAGGCTCCACCTAGACCTCCAAAGTATTTCCCCAAGCCTTACAGCTACTAGAAGAGACAACAGGAAAAGATTGGAAGACAGCAACAACAATAGGATCAGTAGAAGTTGAAGATGTTTTGAAAGTTCAATTTTGAAATTGTGGAATTAAATTTTCTCTTGGACAAATTTCTATTTATATGAACTTTTAATTTTTTTGATATGATTTTTCTCCACAATAGCTTTTATTCTACTTATCATGGCTATTAGTTTCGTTATTTGTTTTTTCTTGATGTAATTCACCTTAGTGTAGAGTGTTCTGACTTCTATAAATAGGGGGAGATTGTTGGGTATTGCACCCACAATAGCCCAGATTTGTGTGAAGTCATCCTTGAACTAAGATGAATTAAGTTTGTATTTAATGCTCTTTTTAGTTGAGTGTTTGCAGAACTTAAATGCCAAGTGTAGACCAATGTCAGTCTATAATGAGTCTCCAAACACAAGACCATACAATGTAATCCCTCATTGTGTGATCCATGGTGTTAACTCATGTGTAGCCTCTCTATTGGGATACACTTCATTTTCAAGCACTAAGGGCATGGGAGGAAAGTTGGAAGCTTATTATTTTTGAAGAAATTAAGTTTTCATGTTTTCAGAGAAATTCTCTAAGTGATTTTCTCTAGTACTATGTTTTGTACTCGAGAAGGAATAAAGTTAGTTCTCGAGTTAGACTTGTCATGAATTCGAGTGGCAAAAGTAGTTCTTGAGAAAGCTTATTGCTGTTCTCGAGAAGGGCTTATGTACTCGAGTGCTTCATGACACTTCTTCTCAAGTTACTTCCTTTCCAGACAGAATTTCTCTAAGTCTTTTTCTCGAGAAGACCTTGTTTCGTTCTCAAGGTAGTTCTTTGTTCTCGAGTACCAAAGTGCTTCTTCTCGAGAATGATAATTTATTTTTCTCGAGTACTTTCCTTCATTCTCGAGACTGTTGTTTTCCACCTCCATATTCTTACCAAGTTTTTTTCTCGAGTTCTCAACCATTGTTCTCGATAACAAAACTTCTTTTTCTCGAGTATAATCATTCTTCTCGAGAAATGCTAAACTATTTTCTGAAAATTTCTTAAGTCCAGACTGACGGGATTTTCAAATGTCATTAAACGTGATTGGTCCACGTGGATATCATTAATTATGATTATGACCGTTAGGCACGTCCTATAAAAGGTGTTGTCATTTTCGACCAACCCTAAGAAGCATAAGAAGAAATTCTAAGTATTTTGAATCCCTAGTTTTCTTTACAAAATTAGAAGTCGTCGCTCACCGCCTCCATCACCAAAAGTGCTTTCGATCCAGAACAATTCAGAGTAGTTGATTCACAGATCAAGATCTTCTACAATCGACAGATCCTCTACTTGATCTTGTAAGTCCAGAAATTTCAGATCAGAGATCTAGCCAAATCTTCTTCATTTAAATCTGACAGATACGCAAAGTTCAAGGAAGAAGAAAGGCAGAAGTTTTCAGATCTGAGAGAAAATTCTGTTTGTATTTCTTTTATATTTCAATTTATTCTTGTAGGAGATTCTTCTCTGAGTGTAGGAGCCTTGCTCTCCGAGTTATTGTAGGAAGTTTTTCTCTTCCGAGTGTAGATCCTGATTTTGGATAGAGTTATAGGAACATTGTTCCGAGTAGTAGGATTGTTTTTAATTTGAGATTAGTGGAGTAGCCGAGTCTAGTGCATTGCTAGATCGGTGAGTGGAAAGTGGATGTACCCAAGGTTTGGGAACCACTATAACTCTTAGTGTCGTCTGTGATTGCTTGGTTAATTTTTTGTGCATAGCTCGCTTAATTTTAATTCGACAAAAAGACGCACAACTCACCTATTCACCCCCTCTAGGTGATTTAGGTAGACAACTTAAACATTTTCATAATATATGCGAGATGTCGACTCAAAAGAGTTGGACTTGTTTGATAAGAAGATTTCCTCGGAAGAGACCATGCTAGGACTTTGTCCTAGAGATTAGTTGTCTTCAACCTCTCCTCTCTTCGTTGTGAAGGTGGTGTACTTGGTTTCGTAAAGAAGGATGGTATATTGATGGCGAATAACGGAGGAGGAAGTGTTTTATGTGGTTTTAAATAAATGGCTAAAGGAAGATGATGAACCAATGTTGTTCGTTTTGCTTTAAGATGAGTTCATAAATATGTTTTCTGTATGCATCGAACTTCAAGGCCATTTTTGAGTTTGATTCGGCAGGATATAAGTCTTTGGCTGAATACAAAAGTTGTAGTCCTCAAAAAGACCTTTCAAATGGATGGTTACATGTTTTTATAAGAGATTTGTAGCTCCTGGAAATTCCAGTCGAAGTTGATGCACGGTAAAAACTTATGTGCAAGATTCCTTCGGGTTAAGGTATAAATGGTTTTGGACCAGGTTGGAGAAACATAACAAGATTATGTTGAGTTTTGGATGAAACTAGTTGTATGTAGCTGTGATAAGCAAATGGTTTGGATGGATTTAATAATTAAATGGTTTGGGGAAATTAGAGAACAAACAGTTTGATGAGAGGTGGTGGTAGAAATGGCTACTTTGGAAATATGGTAAGAATGTCCGCTATTGTAATATGATAACTGAATGTGTAACCTATACTTATATAATCAGGCTTGATGAATATGCAAAGAGTTATTATATTGTGGAGATAAATATTTAAATGCCTTTATATTGTGAATGCTTGATTATTAAGGAAGCAATCAGATGAGGCAAATCTCATGGCCATGAAGTATGTTGAATCGTGATCTCAAGTTTGGATGGGATAATTTGTATAGTCCACTACTTAGGGTGATAAGGTGTAAGTGCATGAGTATTTGACAACACTGGATTCGTAATGATGATAAGGGACTCATTGTGGAGCCCTTAAGTGCTATTGAGCACTAGATTGTTAATGATAAAAAGGGACTTAGTTGGAGCCTTTGGATGGTTGATGGGAAGGACATGTGAAATTTCATGTGGTGAGAGTTGACACGCGGTGTCATAATTCTTGGTTATGGATATTGTGACAGGTCTACGGGCTCGCAAGTCATCACACTGATGGGATTTGACAGATAGACTTTGGGCGGTTAAGCTTGGTCCTTGGTGCTCATTCACGGGGATCCTTTCGTGCCACGATGATAGTCCAGTTGGGCTTGGTTCTCTATGCACATCTACCCGAGACTCCTTCTATGTCGTAGTACGCATAGAGTTCCGTTATTGTGTTCTTAGCATTGAGGAATACAGTGGCCTAGGCTAGTAGTGTGGATGCCATCTGAGTAGTGGAAAGCCCATTTTACTATCACCGTCTTGACACAGTAGATGGCGCCTAAGAGTTTAGCTACTTGCTAGAAAAGTGGGAACTACAATTCTGTGTCGACATAGTGGTGTGCGTGTATGTGAGCATGGGTGAGTTATCGCATTACATTCATAATATTGCATTGCATTATATACACAACATCATTATCATATAGGTTTGTATGGGAACTCTTATATGATTAGTATCTTTACTGTTAAGCCGACCCTTAACTTATATGTTTGTATGGGCATTCTTATACGTTAAGTTACTTTCATGATATAGATCTATATACTTGATGGATGGATATTGCTTGTGATGGACTGCTATAGTAGAATGTTTATAATGATGTCATATAATTCTTGTGTTACTACTCTTGACATGTGAGATATATCACCTGCTTGTTATTATTGCTTATATATATATAACCTTCTTCTTCCCACCGCTCGGTGCCTAAGATCCTCCGAGTGGAGAGAATGTGATAACCACTTAGTCATTATGACTAACGGTTGCTATGAATTCCATTTTAAGAGGACATCTAGCGGATGGAGCCGCAGCAGTAGCAGGTTTTGTTGGAGGGCAGCCATGCCAGGTTGACAGGGCCTGGTATGAAATTACCTTCGCTGCCGTCAGTTACAGATATGATTTTCTGAGAGACACATGTTATAGCCCTTTAGCCAATTTGCTGTATTTTGAAATTATAGGAGCCATTGTCGCTTCTTATTATTAATGTTCTATGTTTGGTCTATATACTTGTGTTGATTTTGGATTCTGTACATTTCTTTATGTTGGGTTGGCATGGATGATATTAGTTTTAGCCAACAGGATAGGCTTCTCTTAGTACATGTTATCTCGTATGCTGACGCTACCGCAAGGCAGCTGTTTTGGGCATAAGACTCCTCTCGGTCATGTCTTGTGCTCTGGGAGGGGGGGGGGTCTTAGATTCGCTCCTAGGAGAAAAAAACGCACTCGGGAACCAAATGCGCGGTCTTACGAAAAATGTGCCAGAGTAAGAAATGCAAGGCCGGGGGAAAATTCTTGTCCATGGAGAAAAATTCGTGCACGAGCAAGAAATACATGCCTTTCCGCAGTGCGATTGAGGAACAAATGCTCTCTTGGAAGATAAATGCGCAACCATTTAATAAATTAGCGCCCTGACGAAAAAAATCGTGTTTGGGAGAAAATTTCATTTTAAGGATCTTACAGGAAAGTATGAAGTAATAAAAAGGCTCATCAGGGCTTTAGCATATGCTCGACATGATTATAAGAAGGTTGATCATTAGTATCTCCTACACAATTAGGCGTCGAATCAACATGTCGCTTGATCAGAGTCATCTTGTCTATTAAGAAGTCAAAGTCGCTCATTTGGATAAGCATTTCTGGATCATTGGAAGGGTATTCAGGAGATATTGATGGAGATTCCAAGGAAACAATAATTGCCAAAAGAGAAAACCATGATAACTTCAAAATGGAGTTGAATTTGAGCAATCCGAGCTCATTCAGAAAAGGTATTATGTGCAAAAAAAAGGACAACAAGTTTAAAGTTATGGCTATCTAAAGTTTAGGTGTCATTTTGAGCGAAAGAACGCATATCCATTGTTATTATTGTTCATTGAATACTAAAGATATGAAGCTTGCGTGTTCATTTTGTTGGCACAAAAAAAGTCCTATGCCCATAACTCAAGTTGAAGGATGACAGGTAGCTATTGACTGAAAGAAAGTGGTGTGGTCAGATTTATTTGTATTGACCTAAAAAGTTGGTATTACCTCAGGGATTATATCCTAGTACAGGTAAAAATTATAAATGTGGATTGCAAAAAGTAGCTCGCGGTCCCTTACAAGAGGTCGCCCAGGTCGCCTTCCTAACCAAAAAAGTTGAGTTCATAGGGAAATGCGCACCTGAGCTAAAGATTCAAGCCCGAGAGAAAATATATGCACGGGCAAAAAATTTGTGCCCTTGTGCAAAATGTGTGCCCAGGCGCAAAATGTGTGCCCAGGTGCAAAATGCACGTCCACGCAAAATATACACCCATAGCCAAAGAATACACACACGGGTGAAAAATTCCTGCACTGGTGAAAATTCGTGCCCGGGCGAAAAATGAGTGTCTGGGACAAAAATGTGCACCGTGCAAAAAATTCAGGCCCTAGCTAAAAATGCACTACTGGGCACAAAATGCACGGTGTCGCAAAAAATGTGCCCCTAGGAGAAAAATGCATGCTTGGGTGCGAAATTCGCACCCACAATTATAATATGCGCACCACAAATAAATGCGTGCTCGGGCGAAAAATATGCGCTCAAGAGAAAAATGCGCACTTGGGCGAAAATTGCGCGCTTCACTGAAAAATGAGTGCCCGAGCAAAATAATGTGTGCTTGGGCAAAGTATACGTGTCTGTGTGAAAAAAGCTTGCCTAGGCAAAAAATGCGTGCTTAGGTAAAAAATGTCCGCCCTTGCAAAAAATGCGCTCCTGGGCAAAAAATGCGCGTCCGAGGAATAAATGCATGCATGGGCGACAAATTTTTTGCCAAACAAAAATGTGAGCCAGGGCGCAAAATCTATGCTCGGGCGAAAAATGCATGCCCGTTTCAAAAAATGCGAGTATGGGCAAAAAATCTGGGTCCTTGCGTAAAATTTGCACCAGGGCAAAAAATGTGCACCCGGGTTAAAAATGTGTGCTAAGCCCCAAAATGCGTGGCCGGGAGAAAAATGTGAGCCCGGGCAAAAAATATGAATATGTGCAAAAAATTTCGAGTTTTTCTTAAATTTAGCACACACACGAAAATAAGATGATAGTAGTTGCCTGAACCGCTTGGGTCATGATAAAATATGGTATGACTAAACGCATGTGACTAATAGATGAAATAATATCTTGTGGAGAAAATGATGGAGTAGATTCCTTCCTATTAACATTGAATCCATTGATGCAATTGTGAAATCACTGGAGTACCTACAAAAGTCACAAGGAAATATATGAGAGCACGAGTATAGGAAAAAAGAGCGGGTAAGATGAAGAGTTTTGAGTAAGAAGTCTAATATAAACAGACAAAATGTCAACAAGGGCATAAAAATTTCAGCGCTTATTTCTTTAGTTGACGTGTCGTTGACTTATATTTAACGTATCATAAAAATATTATATAGTCGACGCAAGCGTTGATCTATATTGATGTTGCGTCGACATGATCCTAAACTCTACATAGTCACCGTCTTTAGACGTTGCGATGATTAGAAATTTAGTTGTCATGGATTTGTGTTCAACGTTACGTCAAGTGTAGATTTGTTTTTTAAAATCATCCGCTGGTTTTTCCCAGTAATATATTCTATGTAAAATTGCATGTTATGCCAGTAATAAATTCTTTTTTTGAGCTTTATAAATCATGCCCAAAGCATTGATAAAGTATTTATGCTTGATCTCATTAGGAGGCTTAGTGAAAATTTTCTAGGAAAATCTTTCCTTTTTTCACATTGTCTTTGAGAAAGTGATGCCTTTTTTCTATATGCTTTGTCCTGCTATGCAAGACAAGATTAGAGGCAATTGAAATAAGACTTGAACTATTAAAAAATATTGTTAAATTTGAGAACATTAGATCATAATAAAGCAATTGATTTTGCATCTAGAATATTTGTGAACTTCAGCTTCTAGAAGTTCTATATTCAGCCTCTACTATACAAGTAGAGACTTATTATTTTTTTGCTACACCACGATATCAGTCTAGCACTTAGGAATTGACAGGGTCCTGAGATACTTATCCTATCCAATCTACTTCCAGCATAATTAGCATCAGAATATCTAAAAATTTCAATTTCTGATTCAATTGGATACCACAATCCAATTTCAGGTGTGCCCTTAAGATTTCTTAAAACTCTTTTTACTGAACATAAATGTGATTCTGTAGGGTCTACTTGAAATCTTGCACAAACACAACTAACAAAAATTATATCTGTCCTAATAGCTGTAAGATAAAGAAGTGAGCCAATGATTGCTCTATATACTTTCTGATCAAAAGACTTACCAGACACATCCTTATCTAGAACAATATTAGTAGCTTTGAGAGTTTTCATGATAGAAGAATTTTCCATTCCAAATTTATTTATCAATTCCTTTGTATATTTTGATAGATATATGAAAATGCCTTCATCATTTTGCTTCACCTGAAGTCCAAGCAAGAAAGATAAATCTTCCAAGCTACTCATTTTAAATTTGGAATGCATATGATCAACAAATCTTTGGCAAAGACCTGGTCTTTTGAACAAAAAATAATATCAACCACATTAATTTGGACAATTAGTAACTTTTCCTTATGTGTTCTTGTGAAAAGTGTTTTATCCACCTTTCCTCTAGTGAAAGAGTGATCAAAGAGAAAAGTGATAAGGTCTCATAGCATGCTCTTGGAATTTGCATTAGACCATATAATTCTTTGTTTAGCGTGTATACATGAGATAGAAAAGTTGGATTGATAAAACGTAGTGGTTATTCAACATAAACCTATTCTTGAAAAGTGCCTTTAAGAAAAGCACTTTTGACATCCATCTGATATACTTTTATCATCTTGTATGCGGCATAAGCAAGAAATAACCTAATTGCTTCAAGTCTAGCAACTGGTTTAAGAGTTTTATTATAATCAATTCCATCTTCTTGCTTATATCCTTGTGCAACAACTCTAGCTTTTTTTCTGACAATTACTCCCCTTCAATCCAATTTATTTCTGAATATACATTTAGTTCAAACAATTCGATAATTCTTTGGTCTTTCAACCAGTGCCCAAACATTATTTCTCTCAAATTTTGCAAGCACTTCTTGTATATCAATAATCTAATGTGGATCATTACCTACTTCTTCAAACTTCTTTGGTTCTTATTGTGAGAGAAAATATTGCAACATGGATTTTGTTGATAATTGTCTTCTAGTTTCCACTCCCTCATTAAAATTTCCAATTACTTGAGTTTGTGGATGATCTCTAAGAATTGATCTCTCAGGATCTACTCTTGCTTGAACAATTGTATGAAGATTTCCTTGCTGTTCTTCTGAATCTGTTGAATGTTGTAAAACAATCTCTTACTTATTAACCTTATTAGTGACTGTGTAACACCCAAACCATCACATAGGATATAACCGAAGGTATGGTCAGGGCCCCACAACATATTCTATAGACAGTTAGCGGTGTTATTTATTGAGACTATACCAATTTACGCATCCTAACTTCGAGTGCATTCTAGCGGAAGATAAATAAACTACATAGATCCCAACCACAATAATGTTCAATAAACTAAAGCAAGAATGATAACTCAATACGCAAATGGTTATGCCCTTAAGGCATTACAATTGTTTTCTCAAATATAAGTGTTTTTACAGGCATCGACACACAAGCTGACCACACATGAAACAATATAAACAACTATGCTGTGGACTTCAAGGGCCGACACCACAAATTGGGCTTCAACTCGCTACTTCCAACTTGGCTCAGCTGCACCTACACAAAAGCATTCCACCCTAACGGTGGAAAAGAAAGTAATAGTCAGCATTAGTTGACCAAATTATAACGACCCTGCCTCTCACCTGGGGCGGCGGTGCTCCTCCACTTAAGGCAGAATATCATGCACAAAAACGATAATAGAACGTGGCGTTAAAGAACAATTCACCACAGTCGTTGGCTCAACCTGCCGCTCTCCCCTCATGCACTTAGAGCACATTATCGGTGTATCAGACATAACTAGGGTTACACCACTGTGCTCGGTGACGGTCAACATGCTTTGAGCATTAATTAGTCTCTCCGACCCGAAGCCTAAGACACTCTCCTATGGCTACGACAAAGTCAAAGGCAATCTCCAAGTTTCTCTTCAATGACTCAATTCAAGTCGAACACATAGGGCTGGGTATAGTTCATCTCTTTCCTTATGCTTAAATCATCGGGCGCACCAAGCGACGACATGGGTAAGGCTCCCCTTTTCCATACACAATAATACGTAACCATGTTATGTTCTAAGGATGGAACTCACAGCCACCATAGCGGAGCAATCCAATCTCACAGCTCAAGATACAGGCCCCCAAGTCTCTACCAGACAGGCCTCACAAACTTTGCTCACTAGGAACTACCGCTAGTGATAACGCTACCACCACGCGGTAGGGGACAGAAAATCATTTCTTCACCAAAATGGGTGTTTTCCTAGAGACCTATACTAGTAATCTTATTATAGCAACCTACACACCCCGCGACTCAAAAAATTACACATTTACCACAAAGTCTTCTTTGGCAAAAAAATCAATCATCACCAATCCAAACCAACCTATCTGGATGGGCTTCACACAACATGCTTATTCTGTACTTTGATTCCGGATTCTAAATGTAAAGGAAACGGGAATATAACCGATCAACCCGTCGGGAGAACCACTTCCACGTGCTCGTGGAGCGTCTACCATCACATGCCAAAAAAAGGACTTCACATGTCCAAGGAGGAAGATCATTACCCTTGAAATCTTCTTCGGAGCCATAGTAAAAATCCAACCAGGTAGAAAGAATCGTGTCGGGCCACTCTTCGTATATCTGGACTCAGTTTGCGATTTGGGGCACTTAAGCTTCAGCAATGACAAGATTACCCTTCTTCTTCCTTCCTCTCCATTCTCTCTAACTCTTAGAGAGAGAATGCTTAGGTTTAGAATGAGAGAAACCTCTCATCCCACATATTTAAGCCAACATAAATCATATCCCACCATCGGATCTCAGCGAACTATTATGATTTAAAATGCTTCACTGTACATAGCACTACCATCGCGCGGAAGGAAGATACCGCAGCTCGGTAGCCTTACTTGATAGCTTCTCCGGCATGCAACCGTTCAAAATCTCGAATCCTACACTAACACGTGGTCGTACTGTAACTACCCTGTTACCGGCGCACAGTAACTACTCTCCTACCTCCAGGCGGTAACTCACCGAGAGCTTTACCAAATTAATCAGCCACTCTACCGCCAGAGCTAACGTTATCGCTAGACGGTAGCTCACCAAAAACTCTGCCGCTTAATCGACCAGGCTACCGCTATGCGATGACTCACTATCGCCGTGTGATACCATTCGATGCATCCATTACGATGACTGTGTTGAGTGCTACTGCAGCGCGATAACATCCTACCACCAAGTGGTATATCACAGAGAACTCCCTCCCTAATTCTGTAATAATTCCTCCAGCGATAACCCTACCATCAAGCAATAGCTCACAGAACCAATCTCCTTGCTACAGAAAACTAAGGGTGTTACAAATCTCCCCACTTAAATATATTTCATCCCAAAATTACACCTTACAGGAAAACATAGAAGTATCAATGTTACAATGTATACCTCAAGGAAATAGCTTGGAAAACTCCACTCTCAAGGTTTGATCCTGCTCTCATGACAGCTCCTCATGGCTACAGTTATCCCACCGGAACTTGACCATTCTGATCGACTAATTCCGGAGCTGCTTGACCTCCATATCTTCAATTTGAATGGGCTTGACCTTCGTTGTGAACCCACTGTCGATTGGCACTTGATCTACAACAATCATTTGTGTAGGCTATTGCACCGTCTACCGCAATATCGATATGTGGAAGACATTGTGATGACCACATAGTTAAGATGAAAGCTTTATTCGATAGGCAACTTCACCAATACGCTCCAATATCTCAAATGGACTAAGGTACCTTGGACTTAGCTTTTTCAAGCATCGAATCCTTGATACACCTTTGAACGGATTGATCTTCATATAAACTCAATCGCCCAGGGAAATCTTGATATTTTTGTGCTTGGCATTATAATATTTGACAAGCCTATCCCGAGCAATCAACAATCGCTCCTGAATTGTTCATATAGTCGAAGTTGCATCTTCAACTTCCTTTCACTTAAACAACTTAATTTTACCCCTCTACAACCACGCCAAGGGAGTACAACACTTTCTACCTTAAAGGGCCTCAAAGGGCGCCATCTGAATAATTGCTTGGTAGCGATTGTTGAAGGCAAACTTTATTATATAAAGATGGTCGTCCCACCTCTTCCCGAAATATAGGGCGCACATACATAGCATATCTTCCATCGTCCAATATACTTGATCGGTCTGACCATCCATTTGAAGATGAAAGGCCATAATAAAATTCAGTTTGGTACCCAACAGTTGATTAATAAGCCTCCAATATTTATATGTGAAGCTCCGATCTCGGTCACTAATGGTGCTTTGGGGCACACCGTGCAATCGTACGATATTTTCAAGTAAATCTTTGCCAGCTTTTGCACTGAATCATCCTTCCTATTCGGAATGAAGTGTGATACATTTGTTAAACGGTCAATGATGACACAAATAACATCGCTCCCCTTCTGTAATCTCTACAAGCCATGCGTGAAATCAATAGATATGTTGTCAAACTTCCACTTTGATATAGGTAATGACTTCAGAAATCCACCGGGCTTCTGACATTTGGCTTTTACTAGGCACAGGTATGACACTTACAACATTTAGGGTTATGTCCTTCTTAAATCCTGGCCGCCAGAACAGCTTTTTCATGTCTTTAAACATCTTTGTGATCCCTAGGTGGATTGACCACTTAGTGTAATGTGCCTCGTACATAAGATTCTCACGTAATTTGCCTATATTTGGGATGCACAATCGACTGTCCTTACACAAAAAGCCATCACTAATAAAAAAACTGGGCATTTGACCCATCTAAAGTCTCTGCCAAGTTGTGTTTCTTGTTGTCATCCAGATCCAGCGCTTGATAAATCTGATCTGCGAGGTCATATGCGCCTCTATCCAGTTCAAACATGCTTAAGCACTAGATCTCCCATCAACACAAGATATCTCCAAGGCCTCCAAATCTCTAATAGGATGCTCATCATTCATTTGTATCCAGTTGGCCTATATAGGAGCCTTACGACTCAGCTCGTCTGCAACATCATTTCCCTTGCTGAGAATGTAATGTATCTTTAAGTTGTAGGCCCCAAGAAACTCCATCCACCTCCGATGGCGCATATTCAAGTATTTCTGATCAATCAGATATTTTACACTTTTATTGTCTATAAACATATCGACCTTCACGCCATACAGGTAATGCCTCCAAAGCTTCATAGCGAATATCACAGCCGCTAAATCAACGTCATGGACTGAATAATTACTCACGTGCACATTCAACTGGTGAGAGCCATATGCTATCAACTTCCTATGTTGAAGCAAAACGCAGCCTAAGACGCTCCCTAAGGAATCACTATAGATTTCATGGCCCTCTAAACCACATGGCAAGCACAAAATAGGCGCCATTGTCAGATGAC
Organism: Platanthera zijinensis; assembly: GCA_039513925.1. Taxonomy (NCBI): domain Eukaryota; kingdom Viridiplantae; phylum Streptophyta; class Magnoliopsida; order Asparagales; family Orchidaceae; genus Platanthera; species Platanthera zijinensis. The sequence goes on from CM077079.1 coordinate 83,195,551, forward strand.
TCTTTAATTCCTCGAAAGCTTCTACGCTTGCCGGTGACCAAATAAATTTTTGATCCTTTCTCGTCAGGGTAGTGAGGGGTAACGCTATCCGCGAGAAGTTTTCTACGAAGTTCTTGTAATAGCTGGTAAGCCTTAGAAAACTCCAAACTTTGGCAATAATAGACAACACAGGCTACTCTTGTATCTAAAATATCTTCACATGATCAATCGCAGTTCCCTCTCCATTAACAACATGTCCAAGAAATGCTAGTGAAGGTAGCCAAAACTCATACTTAAAGAACTTGGCGTACATTTGACTCCTCCTTAGTGTCTCCAAAATAGTGCATAAATGATCTGCATGTTCTTCCTCAAGCTGAAAGTACACTAGATATCGTCAATAATGACTGTAATAAACTGGTCCAAGTACTCTCTGAACATTCTAATCATCAAGAACATAAATACTAAAGGCACATTATTTAAGGAAAATGAAAAGAACGTGAACTCATAATGCCTGTAACGTGTACTGAATGCCATCTTGGGAATATTACTCTCCCCGATTATCAAATGATAATACCCAAATTTCTGATCCTGCTCCGAGTAAATAGTTGAACCAACTAGCTGATCAAACAGATCATCGATTCTTGGAATCGAATACCTATTCTTCTCTACCAGCTTATTAAACCCCATTTAATCTATACACAGCCGCAAAAATCTATTATTTTTCTTCACGATAAGGACAGGTGCGCTCCAAGGTGATGATCTTGGACTCACATAACCTTGATCTATCACTTCTTGAAACTGCACTTTCAGTTCTGACATTTCCCTTAGTGTTATATGATATAGAGAGCGTGACACATGCTTGGCACATGGCACTAGCTCAATGGTGATATCAATCTCTGTTTGAGGTGAAGCTCCAGGGAGATCTTTAGGGCAAATGTCAACAAACTCTGATACAATGGGAATACTAAACTAAACGGGCTTGGGCTTCTTAGGCTCTAATAGGGTAAAGAATAACTCTGCACCCTCACGAACTACTTTGACTACATGGAGAGTATACATCAGTGTCTTGCTCGATCCCTTCATACCAGAGAAGGTAGTTTCACGACCCATATTCAACCCAAGTTTTACCAACTTGAGACTATAATCAATGTACGCACGTTGCTCTGAGAGCTAATCCATTCCAAAGATCACATCAAGCTCTACTATAGACAGTAGTGATGCTTCCAAGTCAAACTCTTTACTCCCTATCTATACCATTACATAACAAACTCTATCTGCGTGCATCGAACATCCGTAAGGCAGCAACAAATCTAGTATATCCTTTGCCATAGAAGAAGGCACTCCGATTCGTGACATGAAGACCTCAGATAGATAGGAGTGTGAAGCTCATGTATCAAATAGTGTTGTCGTTGGACAGTCCAAGATTAAGACAAATCCTAATACAAGACAGTCATACAACTAATGCATAGGGCCTAAGTTATGGAAAGCAATAAAGCTAAAGTATAATTCATTCCTATAACCACATCTCCTTACTTAATTTCCTCCTGCTAGCTAAGGTTGTATACTCTAGGTTACGCTGGAGCATAAGGGGATGTGATTGACTCCATTGTCTTCCCTTTCTCAGCATAAGATGCTCCTACATTATTCTCTATATTTAGTGGGCCACTCCAACAGTCACAGGATATGTGTCTCGTCTTGTCGTAAGTATAACAGTGAATTGTGCCTCCTCTCCCAGACATTTCCTTAGAGACAACAGATGAAGAAGCTGATCCAGTAGATTTGGACTTCTTATTCCACCTTCAGTACCCAGTCATCGATGAGTTAGGTACCTTAAACATTAGCCTCTTTAACGCTGAGTAATTTTTACACTGTACGAGCTTCATATCTTGCTCTAGTGTTTGGGTTGTATTTACCAAGATCAGAAAACCCTGTGTCATTGGACCTTAGATCAGCAACCTTAGATCATCATAAAGTCCTTCATTGAACTGGTTGGTCTTATGCTCCTCATCAGTAAATGTGGAGCCCGCATATCGCCACAATTTCGTGAACTCATGTAAGTAATCGTCAACACTACTCTCGCCCAGAGTAAATGTTAGAAATTGATTCTCCATAGCATTTTTTGTGCTAAAGGGAGATATCAAGCCAAAAACAATCTCGAGAACTCATCCATCGAGATATTTATGAGCTATCTTCCAACAAAGTGATGCAACTCCAATCCTTCCCACCATAACCTTGTCTCTCAGCCTAGTAGGAAAGTGGCTATGGTGACTTTCTATCACTCCTTTTTTTCTATTGACATCATGAATCTCTTAACACGAGAGATCAAGTATTCGACTTGTGTTCGGGTTCTAGTCACTGTAAACACAGGGGGATTGAAGCGCATCACATGCTTGAGCTACTTCTCCGTCGTTATTGGTACTAAATGCTCTGTAGCCACTTTATCAGCCACTTGAGGCTGAGCCACACCAAGAGGAACCTAACCAACTTCAGGGGCATGAGGCTGCACTTGCCTCCCTGACTGAGCATTTATCATGGCTAACATTGCTTCAACGACCCAGCTTATAGTTTCAGTAGGAGGAAGTGTTATAGGCACGTCGTACGACACACTACTCTCTGCAGAGTGCTGACATTAGGATTGCTCTGCACCACTCCTAGTCACCTATAATTGAGAAACACACAATTAAGCGACTTAACCTCAATGCCAAAAAGCAATTATAGGAACGTACAGGTTCCTCAAACAAGTGTATTTTCATTCCGAAGTGGTCATTCATGGGTTATCTCATATTATAATGGTAGCGCACATACATGTGATCACCACCCCTTTAACGAATTAAACCACATATTCGATTAAGAAATACTAACACTAAAGTCTGATACCAAATTGTAAGACTCCCATTCGTAATGTAGGATATTATAGAAGGTCCGGCCGAGGACCCAAGCCATATTCTAAAGATAGTTAGCGGAGTTATGTATTGAGACCATACCAATTTACGCATCCTAACACAGAATGCATTCTAGGAGAAGTTAAATAAATTTCTTAGAACCCAACCACACGAATGTCCACTAAACTAAAGCTGGATTGATTAATCAAATACATAAATTGTTATGGCCTTAAGGCCTTACAATTGTTTTATCAAATATAAGTGTTTTTTTGACATCGACACGCAGTTCAGTCATACCTGTAACAGTAAAAACAACTATGCCATGGCCTTATAGGGATATCACCGCAAATAGGGCTATAGCCCGCTACTTCAAACATGGATAAGTTGAACCTACACAAAAGCATTCAACCCAAACGGTGTCAAATAAATCAACGGTCAGCATTAGCTAACCAAATTATAATGACCAAACCCCTCACCCAGTGCGCTGATGCTCCTTCCCTGCAGACATAACAACATGTACAACAATGGTAATAGAACGAGCAGTTTAAGGACCATTCACCACCCACGTTGGATCAGCCAGCCGCACACCCCGTGCACTAAGGATACATTATCGGTGTACCAAACCCAACAAGAGTCACACCTCTGTACTCAGGGACGGTCAGCATGCTTTGAGCATTAACTATTCTTTCTGGCCCCAAGCCTAAAACTCTCTCCTATGGCTACAATAAAGTCAAAGCCGATCTCCATGGTTCTCTTCAATGAATCACTTCAAGACGAATGACATAGGACAGTGTAAGGTTCAGCTCTTTCTCGATGCTCAAATCATCGGGCGCACCAAGCCGCGATGTGGGTCCGCCTCCCCTTTCTTATACACCACAATACATAACCATGTTATGTTCCAAGGCTGTCACTCACAACCACCATAGCGGAGCAATCCATACTCATAGATTAACATATTGGCCCCCAAGTCTCCACGAGATAAGCCTCACAATAATTACTCACTAGGAGCTACTGCCGGCGGTAGCGCTACTGCCGCGCAGTAGAGGACAAACAATCGTATCTTCCCAAAAATGAGTGCTTTCCAGGATACCTACTGTAGTACTCTCACTGCATAACCTTGCACTCTCCGCGACTCCGAAAATTACACGTTTACGACAGAGTCTTTTCCGACATACAAAATAATCATCACCAATCAAGACCAACCTTTCCGGATGGGCTTCACACATAATGCTTATTTTGTACTTCAATTCCGAATTCTAAGTATAAAGGTAACCGTGATACAACTAATCAACCCATTGGGAGAACCGCTTGAATGTGATCGTTGAGCGTCTACCCTCATATTCCAAAAAAGGACTTCATATGTCCAACGAGGAAGATTGTTACCCTTGAAGTCCTCTTTGGAGCCATATTTAAAATTCCAAGCGAGTGGAAAGAACTGTCTCGTGCCACTCTTCATAGATCTGGACTTAGTTCGCAATTTGGGGCTCCAAATCTCTGGCAATGGAAAGATTTCCCTTCTTCTTCCTATTTCTTGCTCTCCCTTCTCTCTAAATTTTAGAGAGAGAATACATATGTTTAGAATGAGAGAAACATCTGATCATACAGACTCAAGCCAGCTGATATCGCAGCAAACCGTCGGATTTCAGCGAACGGATATGATTTAAGCAACGGTAGCCTCACTCGATAGCTTCTTCGGCAAGCCATCGTTCGAGAACTCCAATTCTAGGCCGACATGTTGTCGTGCCATAAATTCCCAACTACTGCTACGTTGTAACTACTCTCCTACCACCGGACTGTAACTCACAGAGAGCTTTACAAAATTAAACGGCCACGGTACCGGCAGTGTTAACGTTAGCGCTGAGCGGTAGCTCACTAAAAACTTTGTCGATTAAATTGATCAACCTACCTCGGCGTGGTGACTCGCTATCACCACTAGATACCATTTGATTCAACCTTTGCGTCGACTGCATTGAGTTCTACTGCCACGCGGTATCATCCTACCATCTGGCGGAATCTCGTAGAGAACTCCTGCACCAATTCCACAACACTACCACCATTGATAACCATATTGTCGGGCGCTACCTCACATAAATAATCTCCTGGCTACGGGAAACATGTTGCATTACTGAATGCATATGAGCTATTAATTCCCTCATTGTGGACTTATCAACTAAATTTTCTATAGAATAGGGGTGTCCAAAAAATCCAGGCCCAACGGGCCGGACCGGCCCGGCACGGTGAAAATCCTGGTAGGCCCAGTGTCGGGCAAGGCCCGCTTCGGGCCCAGGCCGGGCCATGGGGCCCTTCTGGGCCCCAAGTCGGTTAATTGACCGGCCCGGTGCCCGGGCTGGGCCGGGCAAAGCTCGGTTACCGGGACTGGAAGCCCGGGCTGGATTTTAGAGCCGTTGGAAACCAACGGCTCTTAGAGCCGTTTGTTTCCAACGGCTCTAAGAGACGTTGGCTGCTACTTGGCCACTTGGGTTGCAAATAGCTGCTATTTGCACCCCAAAAAAAAATTTTATTTTTTTTTAAAAAAAAATCTATAAACCCCCCCCCCCTCCTTCTTTCTCTCTTTCATACACTTCATACCCCCTCATCCCCCCACCCTCTCTCTATTCTCTCGTAATTTCTCCCCTTCTACCGTCTTACGTCGAATATGTCGTCAACACAGGCATCTTATTCATCATCCGTCGCTCACAAAGTGGTGGAGCACAAGCGTACGACACCGGTTTGGGAATATTTTGACTTAGTGCAAGTCAGCGCGGAGCAAAAGGCGACGTGCAAACAGTGCTCGAAATTACTTTCAATCTCTAGCAACTCGACACTCGCAAGACACGTTAAGTCTTGTGCAGCCAAATAAGCTCCTCCCGAGTCGACCCAGGCGCAATTATCGGCATCCGGACAAATCTGGACGTACGATCAAGGTCGACAGCGGGAGCTACAGGTGAAGAACATCATCAGACGTGGGTTGCCTCTAGGAAAAAATGTTTGAGTTAGAGTTTGTCTCTAGGAAAAAGCGCGCATAATATCTAGTAGTTTAAATGAATTAGGGTTGTACACAAAAACACAATTTCGTGATTTTATGTCCACGGACGAATTAGAAAATTTCGATATTTTAAAATGGTGGAAAGGTAAAGTAATACCTATAATACTATGGCCTATATGGCCTGAGATTTACTAATAAAATTTTTATTTTTCAATATTGCGATGTTGTGTTTTTTTAATTTTTTTGAAAATCCTATGCTTTGGTTTTTTTTTTTATGAAAAAAAAACATTTTAATTTTTTTTTAAAAATATTAACTGGGTCAGGCTTAGCCTGGGCCCGGCCCGACTTGGGGGGCCATACCAGGCCCCCCAGGGAGCATAGCCCGACCCGACCCGGTTACAGTGCAAAGACCGGTCCGGGGCTGGTTCGGAAAAGCCCGGGCCCTGCAGGCCCGGTCCAAGCCCGGGCCCGCCGAGCTTTATGCGCACCACTACTATAGAACTTTGCATTAGATGATGATGTTTTTTAGTTTGTTCTCTAGTACTTTCTTCAATTCTAATTGTTCAAGCTCAACATTCAGAGGAATCTGTTCTAGCAAAAAGTTCTTGTGGGAGTTTCCTCCCCTTAGAAGATGAAGTGGCTTCATAGAAGACTACATGCATAGATTCCTCTATTTTAAGAGTCATATTTTTATTACATCTATATGCCTTCCTTGTTAAGGAATACCCTAAGGCTTCGATCGTTTCGATGGAATTGGGGCTTTGGAATGGACATTCAATTGCCAATTCCAATTATGACTGTTCGGCGACCATAAAATTACATTGGAATTGGAATTCATTTCAATTCTCATGGGTATTGATTATAGAAGAAACATGCATCCCTCAATTCTTACCTCACAAGGTCTTCATTCGTGATTCTCACCCCTACTAGTGTGTCTCTGACTTTCTCGAAAATATATCAATGCAAATTCTATTTTTCGCCCAGGACTGCATTTTTCGCTAAAGAGAGAAATTTTTCGACGAGGCGCACATTTTTCTGCACGGGATCGCATTTTTAGCCCGGGCGCGCAATTTTCGCACGAGCCCGCATTTTTCGACTGGGCGCGCATTTTTCGTCCGAGCGACCATTTTTTGCCCTAGCGCGCATTATTCGCCCGATCGCGCATTTTTCGCCTTGCCGAAAATGCGCGCCCAGGCGCATTTTCGCCCAAGCACGAATTTTTCGCCCGGGCGTGATTTTTTCACACAGACGTTGATTTTTCGCCCGGAGGCGAATTTCTTGCCCAGGAGCGAATTTTTCGTCCGGATGCGATATTATTTGCCAGAACGCCCATTTTTCGCTCGGGCACGATTTTTTCGCCCGGGCCCGATTTTTTCGCCCGGACGCGATTTTTTCGCACAAGCGCGATTTTTTCACCCGGGCGTGAATTTTTTTCTCGATCGCATGTTTTTGCCCGGGATCACATTTTTCACTCGGGGTCGCATTTTTCGTCCAGGGGCGAATTTTTTGGTCGGCGGCGCATTTTTCGACCTGGGCCGTATTTTTCGGTTGGGCTGTATTTTTCGCACGGTAGCATATTTCTCGTCCTAACGCGAATTTTTCGCCCGAAAGCGCATTTTTTGCCGGACGCATATTTTTCGCCCGGACGTGATTTTTTTGACCTGACGCGCATTTTTTGGCCCGTGCGGGTACTTTTCGCCCGGGTGCGAATATTTCGCCCGGCCGCGAAAATTTTGCCCGACCGCAAATATTTTGCCCGGCCGCGAATATTTCTCTCGGACGCGAATATTTCGCCTAACCGCGAATTTTTTGCCCGTCCGCGAATATTTCGCCCGGCCGCGAATTTTTCGCCCTGGGGCGAATTTTTCGCCCGGACGGGAATTTTTCGCCTGGGTGCAAATTTTTCGCCCGGGCGCGTATTTTTCGCTCGGGTGCGTATTTTTGCCCGGGTGTGTGTTTTCAGTTGGATGCGCATATTTACTTTGGCGCGCATTTTCTCCCGGGCGGGCAATTTTTTCCCGGGCGGGCAATTTTTGCCCGGGCGCGAATTTTTCGCCCGGGCGTGAATTTTTCACACGGGAGCGAATATTTCCTGGCACGAAGTTTTCTCCCATGCATGAATTTTTTGCTAGGGCACAAAATTTTCGCTCGAGCGGGAAATTTTCACCTTGTCATGAATTTTTCACCCGAGCGTGCATTTTTCACCATGGTGCGCATTTTTCCCTCGATGAAAAATGCACGTCCTGGCAAAAAAAGCGCGGTCAGGAGAAAACTGCGAGCCCATCAAAAAATGCGCTCCTGGGCCAAAAATGCGCGTCCGGGCAAAAAAGTATGCACTCGGGAAAAAAACGCGCGCCCGGGTGAAAAACGCGCGCTCGGACTGAAAAATTCTAATATTGAGCGGAATAGTGGAATTAATAATTCCAATTCCCGTGACAGAATTCCTACATTAAGTCGAATGACAGAATTGGAATTGACAGCAATTCCAATTACTTCGGGAATTGGAATTTAAGTCAATTCAAATTACTGCATCTCAATTCCTGTGAAATGAAAAAAGCCTAAGAATATTCCATCATTAGCCTTCCTGTAAAATTAAGCAAGATGAGTCTACCCATTATTAAGAATGTAGCATGCACAGCCAAATAGTCTAAAATATGATACCATTTATGTCTTGCCTCTTAGAAGCTCAAAAGGAGTCTTTAACTTTGTTTTATTAATGAGACTCCTATTCAGAATATAATTGGTAGTACTGAGTGTTTCAACACAAAAGGACCTTGTAATGTTTTACACAACCAATAATGTTCTTCTAAATTTAATTAATGTTCTATTTTTTGCCACCCCATTTTGTTGAGGAGTTTTAGGAGCTAAAAAACATTGTCATATTCTTTCATCCTCATAGAATCTACAGATTAATTGATTTTCAAACTGTGTCATGATCACTTCTGATGATAGATACTTTAGTATCAAATTCAGATTATATCTTTTTAATTAATCTTGTGAGAATTAAGAAAGTATCAGATTTTTCTCTTAGAAAGAACACCCAGCTGATTCCAAAAAAAATCATCAACAATTGATGCGTCGGCAAGTGCACCAGTCGCTGTCAAGTAATAATTTTGGGAATAGCTTCCCCGAATGTCGATCTCGAGGAAATGCAGGTTTGGTATCGTGATAGCGTCGTAGAAAGATCGTTTATAACACCCCTATCTGTCACATAGCATATAGTAGTAGGTCCGGCCGGGCCCAACGCCATATACTACAGACGGACTGGTTAGTTACTTATTGATGTCATTCAACCAATAAAAACGTCCTACACAGAGCATCTAGCGGAAGCAATTTATTAAGGTTGCAAAGAATAAAGAACCTTGCCAAGCATGAATGTCCACTACTCAAACAAATTGGAATGTTTAATACACCAGTACTGCCCTTATGGCCTTACAAGAGTTTACAATAATTAAACAGTGTCTTACAAACTTCGGCTCGCTGGCCGGCGACACAAAATTTAAATAAGTAAACAAACAAGGCTTTCGAGGGTCGGCTCAGAAACTTGGGCTTTGGCCCGCTATTTGCCGCTCGGCTCCGCAGCACCTGCAAGCACAAATCACCGCTACGGTGGCTAACAGGAATAACGGTCAGCTAAAGATGACAAATTATAACGATTCCGCCCCCAAACCGGGGCGGCAAAGCTTCTTCCCCGCACTTGTTAGCAAAGCAAGCAACATAGCGAATAAGCATCACATCACAGGTGCATGCTCACACGGCCGTACACCCCGTGATCTCAGGGAACTTACTCGGCAAAGCTAGTCTGAACCCAGTCCGGTCCTCGACCCCAACACCACCCCCAGGGCGGCAATCTCGTTAGCATTTAGTCATTTCAGACGTAGCCTAGACTCGATCTCCAAACCTCGGCAAGTCCCACGTAAAACTTTAGGTTACTTTAACCGAGCAGATGGAGCGGGTAGGGGTCCACCAGCCCGTTGCTCACCGAGCCATTGCCATTTGGCCTTTGACGTGGGCTAAGCTTCCCCAGTCCCAACTATCTTTCAAACATGGTACATAGCCCCGCTATGTACCCGGTTGGCTCCCAGGCAACCGATATGGAAGAAATTCACTTTCGCCCAGATTTCCGGGTGCACCCTGGGGTTAATACCTAAGACTCCCTCTTGCAATCTACCACGTAGAAGCCCGAATATAACACAAAGGCACGAACTCTTCTTTGGCCAACCATGTATAGCAAAATATCACCGATCCAGACCAACATGTCAGAGTAGGCTTCACACATCATCCCTATGTCTGTACTATGATTTCGAACACTAATAAGGGGGACTTTACATATCTACCCAAAGGAATACCGCAAACTCGCCGCACACTTGCGGGAGAAGGGTTTTCCCATGCAAAGGAAGAAGAGCTTCACATACTCAAGATGAGAATCGTTACCCTAGTGTTCTTCCTTGGCACCATGGAAATCTATACGAATGGAAAGCACCGCAATCTCCTTGCCTCTGCGGATCCGAAGTCGGCTCGCGATTTGGAGCTCCGAAGCTCCGCCAGTGACCGGATCTAGCTCTCCTTCTTCCTCCTTGGTCTCCCTTCTCTCTAGCTTTTACAGAGAGATAACCCAAATGGAATGAGGGTTTTCAAAGCCCTATTCCCGGTTATATCTCCTCAGGAATAGCCCCCAGCCGTTGGATCCCAAACTAAGGAAACGGACGGCCACGATTCAGCCCAAAATTAGAAATCCTGGGCCGAACACGGGTTGCAACACGGCTGTGTCACCCATTCACCATCGAAACTGATGTGTCTCGAAAAGAACACGAGCACCCAACACGCCCGTGTCAGGCTTGACACACCCGTATCAGCAAGTACATACCCGTGTCGCTGGGCGTGTTTCCCCCAACGACACAAGTCCAAAACAGCCGAGCACAACACAGCCATGTGACACGCCCGTGTCACATGTCGTGTGCTTGACACGCCCTGGGACCCACCTGTGTCCCAGGCTGGGTAACTGCCTTAGCACAAAACACCGCATGACCCGAGGAGGACACGGGCATTCGACATGCCCGTGTTGATTTGCACACGCCATTGTCGGACCCGAACACACCTGGGTTCAGGCCGTGCGCACCTCACACAACGATCGTTGAGTGTAAGGCTCTAAGTGACAGACACACCCTGGGACACGCCCGTGTACAAGGTCGTGTTCACCCCCCCCCCCCAACGATCGTTGACTCTAAAATCATCGACCACGCGACCATCGCCGAACCCGAGCACGATACTCCCTGGGACACGCCCGTGTCCCAGGCCGTGTCACCTCTAGCAAAACCAAGATTTGGCTCAAAATGCCACCCGTCACCCTTTCGAGTTTCGGGGCGTTACAACTCTCTCCCTCTTAAAAGAATTTCGTCCACGAAATTACCGAAGGAAAGATAAATAAAAACCAAAAGCGTTACCTGAGTGAAATAACTCTGGGTACTCCTCCAGCATGGTTTGCTCTCATTCCCAAGAGGGCTCCTCACTACCGCAATTTTCCCAACGGACCTTGACCATCCTGATCTCCTTGCTACGGAGTCGCTTAATCTCGAAGTCTTCAATACGAACGGGCTTGACTCTTGTCGTAAACCCTTCTTCCACCAGTTCTTGATCATCCGTGATCAAGTTCGATGGCTCTTGCACCGCCTTCCGCAACACTGTTATGTGGAATGCATCGAGTAGACTACTCAACTCCATTGATAGTCTTAGGCGATATGCCGCTTCACCGATCCGCTCTAGAATCTCAAATTGTCCAAGGTATCTCGGGCTCAGCTTCTTTAAGCGTCGCTCCCGTGAGACATCCTTGAACGACTATATTTCCCAATACGCCAACTACGAACTCCACACTACGATGCATGGGGTTAAAGTATTTAGCTTGTCTATCTTGAGTGATTAGCAACCGCTCTCGAATGGTTCATACAAACGAAGTGGCACTCTCCACCTCCTGCTTTTTGTACAACCTTGCCTCACCCCTTTCTAGCCACGACAACGGCGTGCAACACTTTCTACCATATAGGGCCTCGAAGGGCGTTATTTGTATACTTGCTTGGTAGCTATTATTGTACGCAAAATCCACCAACAGATGGCCTACCCACTGCTTCTCGAAGTCCAGAATGCACATGCGAAGCATGTCCTCCAACGTCCTGTTGACCCTCTTGGTCTGCCCATCCGTCTACGGATGGAAGACTGTACTAAACTACTCTTAGTCCCCAACATTTGCTGCACCAACTTCCAATTATTAGAGGTAAAATGGCCATCTCGATCGCTCACGATGTTGCGGGGCACACCGTGCAGTCTAACTATGTTATCCATAAACAAGTTTGCCAATTACTCCACCGGATCATCCTTCCTATGCGAAATGAAGTGTGACAATTTTGTTAACCAAACCACGATCACCCACATGGCGTCGTTTCCCTACTGTGACCTTGGCAAGCCATGCCCAAAATCAATCGGTATGCCGTCGAACTTCCATTCTGGAATAGGCAAGGATTTCAAGAATCCTCCAGGCTTTTGGCACTCCGTCTTTACCATGGCGCACGTTTGATACTTAGCCACAAACAGTGCCACGTCCTTCTTGAGCCCTGGCCACCAAAACAGCTTCTTTAGGTCCCGGTACATCTTCGTGCTCCCTGGGTGGATTGAGTACTTGGTATTATGAGCCTCGTACATCAACTTCGCCCGTAGATTTTCCCTGTTTGAGACGCACAAACGATGGTCCTTCCCTAACAGCCCATCCTCAACTGAAAACTGGGAATTTGACCCGACCAACGCTGCATCCAAAAGCTCCTACATGTTACCAACCAACTCCAATGCCTGACGAACGCGATCAGCCAGGTCATACTGAACTTCCGTCCAGTTCAACAATGCTTTAGCGCTAGTCTGCTTGTCCACGCAACAGATCCCCAATGCCTCCAACTCTTGAACTAGCCTCTCATCATAAACCGACAACCAGTTGGCTTGGGCGGGAGACCTGCGACTCAACGCATCCGTAACTTCATTGCCCTTCCCGGGTACATAAAGAATATTGAAAGTGTAGTGCCTAGAAACTCCATCCATCTCCGCTTCCTCATGTTGAGATCCTTCTGATCTAACAGGTACTTCAAGCTCTTGTGGTCAGTATAAACATCGACCCTTACGTCATACAAGTAGTGTCTCCCCATCTTAAGCACAAATATCACGGCCGAAAACTTCAAGTCGTGGACCGGATAATACCTTTCGTGCACTTAGAGCTGACTCGAACCATATGCTATAACACTTCCATGCTGCAGCAGCACGCAGCCCAAACCACTACCTGAGGCATCACTATAAGGCTCGAAGCCCTCGGTCCCACTTGGTGAACTTAGCACTAGTGCCGTTGTCAACCGACTCTTCAACTTCTCAAACTCTTACACACACTCCTGCGTCCATATGAACTTCTGATCCTTCCTCGATAACTTCGTGAGAGGTAGCGCTATCCGAGAGAAGTTCTCTACGAAGCACATGTAATAACCGGCAAGTCCAAGAAATCTACGGACTTCCGCTACCGAAGACAATACAGGCCACTCTCGTATCGCAAACAATCTTCGCCAGATCCACCGCTATACCTTCCCCCTGACAATATGACCAAGGAATGCTACTGAGGGTAGCAAGAACTCGCATTTGGAGAATTTTGCATAGAGTTCATTCCTCCTCAGCGTCTCCAACACCAGATGCAGATGCTTGAAGTGATCTTCCTCGCACTGCGAGTATACCAATATGTCGTCAATGAAGCCGATCATAAAATGGTCTAAGTACTCTCGGAACGTCCTGTTCATCAAATCCATGAACACTTACGACGCATTAGTTGGCCCGAACGGCACGCCGGTAAACTCGAAATGTCCATACCTTGTGTCGAATGCTGTCTTCGAGACATCGCTTTCCCTTATCTCAGCTGATGGTAACTGGACTTAAGGTCCACTTTTAAGTATACCGATGACCTGACCAACTGATCAAAAGGTCATCCACCCTTGTGATCCCGTACTTGCTCTTTTCCGTTAACTTGTTCAGTTTCCCATAATCAATACCGGGTCGCAACCTTCCGTCCTTCTTCTTAACAACGAGGGCCGGCGCGCTCCAAGGAGACGAACTTGGACGCGCATAATCTTGCTCCATCAACTCTTCTAGTTGAACCTTTAACTCTGCCATTTCCTTAGGTATCAACCTATAAGGAGAGCGTGACACAGGTTTGGCACCTGGCACAACTCAATCGTGAAATCGATCTCTCGGTACGGTGGGGCTCCAGGGAAACCATCAGGGAAACACATCAGGATATTCGGATACACCCGATTAACTATCCAATGTAGGCTTTGGCTTCGAAGCCTCCCATGGTGGCGGCAACGATGCTTGCAAGTGGAACTCCTGACCCCCAACCCATACCTTTACGACACAGACTCTCTCTTCGCGCGCATTGAACAACCACTAGGAAACTACACATCCAATTTGTCCTTTACCATCGAAGGAGGTACTCCGATGCACGATATAAATCCTTCGGACAAAAGGAGTGCGAAGCTCCCGTATCGAATAAAGCTCTCGCCGAATTACCAACAATCCAAACAAAGCCTAGAACCTCCAGTTCTAAGCTAACACGCATAAGGTAACATGTATGAGAAGTTAAATTGCTATCAATTAAACAATACCTGACAACAAGATGGTCGGCCACAAGACCTCCTGCTGACCAAGGATGTCCACCCTCGGTTTGGCCGGAGTATATAGTGATGCGGTGGACTCCACCTCCTTGCCCTTCTCCTCAGATGTTGACCCCGACTTATTCCCGGACATTGGGCATCCACTCCGACAATCCTGAGCATAGTGTGCCAGCTTTCCACAGTTATAGCATGCACCCGGGGTTTGGCCTGTAGTCGCTCTGAATGCGCTAGAAGAAGGGACTAGGCCCGACATCCTAGCCTTCTTGTACCACCTACGGTACCCAGATTTTGAGATTGGCATTTTGAACACCGTCTCCTTTGCACTAGAGTCTTCAACTGCTCCTGTCATAGCTTTCAATGACTTTTGAGAACCCTCCCAACAACCTCAGGCAAAGTGTCCTTTCTTGCCACAAGAATAACAATTATAAGTGACTTGGCTAGTAGATGATCTAGCCTCTTTACTCAGCGTTTTTCGTTAGGCAGCCCTTATAGGATCTATAGGGTTTGGTACCCTATTCACCGGTATTTGGTGAGTTTTCCCCAACTCCACTTCCAAATCTCTGGCCGACTCCACCAAAGCTCGGAATCCCAATAGCTTTGGTCCTAGCAGTAGGATACACAACTCGCTGCGCAGACCATTATAAAATCTATCAACTATAGATTGCTCAATTTCCCATTCAAAGCCTGGGTAGCGCCTTATCATAAGGAACATCTGCAAATAATCGTCAACTGAGTGCTCTCCCTGCAACACAATCATGTTCATCTGCTTCCCTAAAGGGCCTCTACATGTCATTTTCTCCATCACACCGCCCGGTGTTGGGACCATCTCAGGGACAGAGGGTTGCACATTTCTTCACTGTTTTGCGTTGGTCACAGTGAACACCAGTTCAACTACCCTTCTTATCGTTTCAAAAGAAGTCGGAGTCTCAGGCACATCGCTTGGTGCATCTTTTCTCAGAATTTGTGCGTTCAGGCTGCCACGCGCCACTCCCGGACACCTATAGTCATACAAAACACCGATAAGTGACCAAACAACAATGCAAAATGCTATTATAGGAACACGTAGGTACCTCAAACATGTGTATTTTCATTCCTAAGTGGACATTCATGGGTTTTTTTTCATGTTATAACGATGACGCACACACATGTGCTCACCACCCCTTAAAGTGAATTCGTCCACGAATTCATTTAAGCGTGACCGAAACCGGTTCTCTGATACCAAATTATAACACCCTATCCGTCACATAGCATATAACAGTAGGTCTGGCCGGGGGCCGACGCCATATACTACGGACAGACCGGTTGGTTACTTATTGATGTCATTCAACTAATCAAATCATCCTACACAGAGCATCTAGCGGAAGCAATATATTAAGGTTACAAAGAATAAAGAACCCTGCCAAGCATGAATGTCCACTACTCAAACATATAGGAATATTTAATACACCAGTACTAGCCTTATGGCCTTACAAGAGTTTACAATAATTAATCAGTGTCTTACAAACTTCGGCTCGCAGGCCGGCCACACCTTATTTTAATAAGTAAACAAACAAGGCCTTCGAGGGCCAGCTCAGCAACTTGGGCGGGTATGGGTCCACCAACCCGTTGCTCACCCCGTCATTGCCATTTGGCCTTTGACGCGGGCTAAGCTTCCCCAGTCCCAACTATCGTTCAAACACGGTACATAGCCCCGCTATGTACCCGGTTGCTCCCAGGCCACCGATATGGCAGGAATTCGCTTCCGCCCAGATTTCCGAGGACACCCTGCGGTTAATCCCAAGACTCCCTGTTGCAATCTACCACATAGAAGCCCGAAAATAACACAAAGGCACGGAGTCATCTTCGGCCAACCATGCATAGCAAAACATCACCGATCCAGACCAACATGTCCGGGTAGGCTTCACACATCATGCCTATGTTTGTACTACAATTCCGGACTCTAACACGGGGGACTTTACTTAAAGTGTCTAGTGTCAGCTTAATCCACCTATAGGGGGGGTGAATAGGTGCAGTGATGTCTTTTGCAGAAATAAAAATTACCTGCACAAATAAACAAACCAAGCACAGAAAACACACAGTAATTTATAGTGGTTCCCCAACCTAGGGTACGTCCACTCTCTCCTTCGTCTATCTCCTACACGGGGACGACTCGACAACTCCTCCAAAATGAGATTGATATCCAATATCTCCACTCGGAGCCACGCTCCTACAACTCGGAAGGAACCCTTCCTATAACAAGGAGTCAATACTCCACCAAAACGGGTTGCACCCAACCCTTACAACTAGGAATAAAATTCCTTGCAAAAATTGAATGTAAATAAGAAATACAAACAATGCAATTTGGAGAACCCAAGGTCCTTCTTCGTTCGTTGAGAGCTTGCACGAAAATGACGAAGAATCCACACTTGGTTTTTCTCTCTTGGATCGGATCTTGACTTGATCGGCGGAGGCAAGCGAGTGCGGTGGCGATGTGTTGTAGATCTGAACTTCTTGACAAAGAGAGCCAGGTCACCAATAGATCTCAGTTGGATAAGGCTACTCTACCGTTTTGGAATGGAGAACAAGTCTCGGTCGACAAATCGAAAGACAAAGGATCTCAAGAGAGAAGTGAGGGACCACCGACTTGCCTCGGTTCTGCCTTCGAGCGATCGGCGGTAAGCTGCGATCTGCGTATGACATGCGACGGTCGACGGCTTGAGATCGACAAGAGCTAGGTCACGACTGAAAAAATTTCTTTTCGTATTTCTGGATCCGTATTGAATATGATTTAAACTTAGGTATATATACCCCAAAACAAACCCTAAGTAGCCGTTGTGGGGCCAACGAAGGAAGGAACGGAGCTTCGATTTATACTGTGCATGGCGGACCGATTCGGTCCAGTGAAGCGGCGGAAATCTGCTAAGTGAGAATCGGCGGGTATCACCAACGATACCCGTCGACATCGGCGTGCATTACTGGTGATGCCCTTCGATTTTGACTTGGATACTTTCTGACCATGGAGAATTCTGGATCAAGGCAGCTAGGGCCGATCGACGGCTATCGATTAACATGCCCGACGAAGTCGACGGGTATCAGTGACGATACCCGATGATGTCGTCGGGTATGACTCACGATTCCCGTCGATTCTTACTTGGGAAAAGTTCCCATTTCTTCCTTCTACTTTCTTGAGCCTTAGGCTTTGACCTTTATTGCTCCTTCTTCTACTGTTGGTCTTCCTTGAGCCTGTACTTGAAAATAATTATACCCCAATAGAGAGAGCACACGTGAGTCAACACACTTGCCCACACAACGAGGGATTACCTTGCATAGGCCCGTGTATAATGACCCACTGTACCCGAACATTGGTGTATACTTAGTATGGAATAGATGCAAGCACAACTTGAAAAGACATATCAAATACATCTCAATTCTCCATAGCGGGATCAGGTGCTTCTTCAAATCTGGGCTATTGTGGATGCTATACCCAACAATCTCCCCCTATTTGAAGAAGCCTAAACCCTACAAGCTAAGGTGAACTGTATAGTAAAAATGATAACATAAAGCATAAAGAAAATGTGTTGGAATTCATTACCATTTCCATCATTGGGGCCACCTTGGGGCCACTTTAGCCGAGAGGGTAATCTCCCCCTTAGCTTCCTTAGCAAAGAGAGAGTTCTCCCCCTTTTTGGCTTCTACAAATATGGAGCTCCCTTGGGGACATCATGCTCCCCCTTAAAGTCTGCATTCATGCATAGACTTGACTTCTGAGCTGTAGCTCCCCCTTGATCCAAGGTCCATGTGCAACTCAAGCCTCTTCATTACATGTTAAGCATCCCAAGTTCAGTCTTGAAGAAGTTGAACTTGGTCTTGTACAGCGGATTTGTGAAGATATCTGCGAGCTGCTGATTAGTGGGAACATAGCTGAGTGCAATGTACTTATTCTCCACATGCTCCTGGATGAAGTGGTTACGCACTTCAATATGTTTTGTCCGGCTATGCAATACAGTATTATTAGCAATGGCAATTGCACTCGAGGAGTCGCAATACATAGGAATCTCTCTGTACTACAGATCGTAATCTTCTAGCTGTTTCCTTATCCACAGGAGTTGTGCATAACAGCTGTCTGCTGATATATATTCTGATTTTGCCATAGAAGTTGCGACGCATTTCTACTTCTTACTACACCATGAAATAAGCCTTCTTCCGAGGAATTGACACGTCCCGGAAGTGCTTTTCCTATCATCCCTTCTTCCTGCAAAATCGGCATCTGAAAAGCCAATAAGCTCGACATCATTGTTTCTCGGGTACCACAAGCCAAGATTAGGTGTGCCTTTAAGGTATCTCAATATTCTCTTTGTAGCAACGTTATGAGATTTCTTAGTGTTCACTTGGAATCTAGCACAAACACATATAGAAAACATAATGTCTGGTATACTGGCAGTAAGCTAGAGAAGGGATCCAATTATGCTTCTGTACCTGGATTCCTCAAAAGGTTTCCCTTTCTCGTCCTTGTCCAGAGACACAGTTGATCCCATTAGAGTCCTCATAGAGGTTGCATTCTTTATTCTGAACTTCTTTAGAAGTTCATTTGTGAACTTCGTCTGGGAGATGAAAATTCCCTCTGCTGACTGTTTCAATTGAAGTCCTAAGAAGTACTTCAGCTCTCCCATACTGCTCATTTCAAACTTCCCTTGCATGAGATTCGAGAACTTCTTGCAAAGGTTGTTATTGGTTGAGCCGAATATTATGTCATCGACATAGATTTGAACTAGCAAAATCTTGCCTTTGATTTCCCTAAGAAACAATGTCTTGTCTTTTTTTCCTCTTGAGAACTTGTTCTCAATAAGAAACCTATACAATGTCTCATACCAAGCGCGGGGAGCTTGCTTTAAGCCATATAGTGCATTATTAAGAAAGTACACATGTTCAGGGAAAGTTGGATTAACAAAACCTGGGGGTTGAGCTACGTATACTTCTTCTTTCAAATTTCCATTTAGGAAAGCAGATTTTACGTCCATTTGATAGACGGAGAATCCTTTGTGAGCAGCATACGCGAGGAACATCCTGATGGCTTCGAGCCTTGCCACTGGTGCAAAGGTTTGATCGAAGTCAATCCCTTCTTCCTGTCTGTATCCTTGAGCTACGAGTCGTGCTTTGTTCTTTATGATGACTCCATTCTCATCCAGCTTGTTTCGGAAGATCCACTTGGTGCCGATTACATTTTGTCTCTTAGGACGGGGAACGAGCTCCCAGACCTTGCACCTTTCAAATTGATGAAGTTCTTCTTGCATGGCCAATATCCACGAGGCATCCTTGTTGGCTTCGTCAAATTTCTTAGGCTCAACCTGTGACAGAAAGCTCATTAATTGTACCTCTTTGAGTTCTGACACCATCCCGCGGATCTCCAATGATTTGATCGACGGGATGATCCCTCACATGTTTGAGCTCTAGGAGTCTTACATTTGCAGCTGCTACTGCTTCTGGCACTTCTTCTTCCTGTAGAATTTCTACCTCCTGAGGGTCTTCCGCTCCTAATGAGGTAGGAGTGGAGATCTTTACAAGCTGTTGAGCGTCATCTTTTTCAGTCTCATTTAGACTTCACTTTTCCAGTTTTGTACCTGCATCTACAAAAGTACCACTAGACGAGCTGCTATGAAGCAAGCTCGCTTCATCAAATACAACATTTATAGATTCTTCTACAACCAGAGTTTTCTTATTAAAAATCCTATATGCTCTACTATGTATATTATATCCTACGAAAATACCTTCAAAATATTTTTCACCAAACTTAGTACGTGGATATTTCCCATTATTGAGTACATAGCATTTGCAGCCAAAGATCCACAAGTAGGAAATAGTCGATTTCTTGCCCTTCAAAAGCTTATAAGGAGTCATTCGATGGCTTTTATTTATAAGCGCTCTGTTTTGCACATGACAAACCGTGTTGATAGCCTCTGCCAAGAAATATTCTTGTAGAGATGTATTATTCAGCATTGTCATGCTTGCTTCAATAAGAGTTCTATTCCTTCTCTCAACAACTCCATTTTGTTGTGGAGTACGAGGGGAAGAAACCTCATGAAAGATACTCAAGTTTCCACAGAATTCGGTCATAGAACAAGATTCGAACTCTGTTCCATGGTCACTTCTGATTCTAACCACGGTGCAGTCTAGTTCATTTTGGATCTGCTTGACGAACTTTGTGAATACCTCAAAGGTATCTAACTTGTGTTTCAGAAAGAACACCCATGTGAAACGGGAGTGATCATCAACAATCACCAACGTATATGACTTGCCTCCTAAGCTGTGAACTTGTATTGGACCGAATAAGTCCATGTGTAGTAAGTACAAACACCTAGAAGAGTCCTTTTCTACAATGCCCTTAAAGGTAGCCCTTGTCTTCTTGCCCATTTGACAAGCATGGCAGGGGATCTCTTTAATGCATTTAATAGTGGGTGCATCCCTTACTAGATTTTTAGAGAAAAGCATGTTAAGCGTTTTGAAGTTAATATGCACTAATCTCTTGTGCCATTGATCACAAAGAGATGCACTATCTTTTGCAACTAAGCATACTGGCATAGAAGAATCTAAGCTTAAAAAATTTAGACAGAAAATATTTCTGCTCCTGATGCCTGTCAATACCGTCTCCATAGAGGAACACGATATAATGAGGCATTTATACTTTCAGAACTTAACGCAGTACCCTTTATCACATAACTTCCTTACACTAATCAGGTTATGGTTTAACCCTTCAACATAAGCCACGTCGGTGATAGAGAATACACCGTTGGAAATCATACCATAGCCTTTGGTGATTCCACGATCAGACCCTCCAAAGATAACTTTGGTTCCGTCAGCAACAGAGGAATAATCACGCAACAAGCTTCTTGTCCTGTTCATATGCCGAGAGCATCCACTGTCCAAGTACCAGATAGGAGTTTTGGTGGCCTATGGACATACCTGCAAAACAGAATCATTTTCCCTTAGGAACCCAATACGGTTTGGGTCCTAGATTCCTTGTCAGTTCACTCCTCTTCGGAATGTTAACTTTTCGAGTGGCCGGCCTCGCTTGGTTAACTTGAGGAGCTTCAAAATTCCTAGAATTGAACCAGCAATCCATGGCAAAGTGGCCAACCTTGCCGCAACACCAATAGTTAAATCTGTTGTACCTTCTCCTCCCAGTCTCCTGCTTTACCCGTGAGATGGTAGTTCTAACTAGGGCCTGGGCCCTTGATGAGGGAGCGTCATGGTGATAGCAGTCACATGATTTCTTCATCTCATTTCCCTTAGGTATAACAGGCTTGTCTTTTGGTGTCTGCTTCCTATTATGTCCTGATGAAAAAGGACCATAATGTTGCAGTTGGATTTCCTCATAGGGTTCCTTGAAAACACTCTCGCCAAAGTTGCGGGGGAAGTTCTATCCAAGGTACCAACTCTTAGGCTTTTCAACCAAGGGCCGGAAGATGTGCCCGTAGGTGGACTCAAAATCATGTTTATTACAGGGAAAGCTGGGCTTCCTGAATGTGCTCTGATTGAGTGGGGCCTTCCCTTTTTAAGCGGTAGAGGCTTTCTTGGCAGCCTTATTTCTTCTCTGAGCTTTGTTTCTCTTGGATGATCTACCAGGCTCAGACACATGACCCAAGCCAGCACATTTTTCTTGAGCAGAGAATTCATTAACCATAGGAAGAATAGTCTTGGGCTAAGAGAAGCTTTCTACAACTTTCTTCTCGGCCGCAAGCTGTTCTTCCAGCTTCTTAATTGTTTCCTGCTGAAGGTCAAGGTGCCTTAGGGAGTCTGAGTGCTCATAGGTTAAGTCGAGGTGTTCCTGTCTGAGAGATATCAGGCTAGTGATTTCTTCTCATAAGGAAACTCCCTCAGCCTTAAGGGATTTGACCTCCTTCTTCTGAACCCTCAACTCTTTTCGAAATCAATCAAAAGTATTGAGCAAAAGCCCATACTGTTCAAGGAGTTTAACTTCACGAGCAGATGGGATGTCCTCGTGATCATATTTAGGAGACTCAAAGTCAGAGCAAGAATCAGAATTAGATAGAGGGGTGTGATCTTTTACCTTCCCAGTAAATGGGGGACATTCTCCTTCTGAGTCGGAGCGAGCCATGAGCCCGAAGAAGGCTTCATCATCCTCACTAGATTCTCACGAGTCAGATTCACTGAGGGTCTTGGTCCTCTTGGCAATATAGCTCCTCTCCTTTTTCTCCTTTTTCTTGTCCTTTCTCTTTTGAGGGCAATCAACAATAACATGCCCTGGCTTATTGCAACCAAAGCAAATAATATCAGCAGAATGATATTTGTTCGGTTTAGAATCATACCTTTCCGAAGAATAATTCTTCTTCTTTTGACGATCATCTGACTGATGTGTTCTTCTAGAGGAGGAGCCGTCTCCTTTTTTCTGATTTCTCATCCTGAGGAACTTCCTGAACTCTCGGGTGATAAGAGAGAACTCCTCTTCAGATAGCTCTGAGCCTGACGAGATGGGCTCAGTATCTTCTTCTTTAGCCTTTCCCCGAGAACGGGCATATGCAGCCGCCTTTCCTTTCCTTGAGTGGTTAGCCTTCAATGCAACAGTCTTCTCTTTCGAGGAAGGTCTGTTGGCCTCTTCTTCAGCTTTTCTGATATTTAGTTGAGGCTCATAATATAGGAGCTTACCGAAGAGGATCTGAGGATCGGTTTCAGCAAGTCTTCCAAACTCCCTGATGGCAAAAATTTTGTTGTCCCATTCCTTAGTTAAGGATCTCAGGAACTTATCGTTCAGCTCGCCATCAGTGAAAGTCTTGCCATAATTCTTTAGGCAATTGACAATCTTCAGGAAGTTCTCGAATGTGTCTGTGATCTCTTCCTTGGGCCCCTGTCTGAAGGCCTAATACTTCTGGTTCAGAAGATATCTTCGATCGTCACTTACTTCATCAATGCCTTCCATCAGCACTATCAAGGATTGCCAAATGTCTTTGGCAGTTCTGCAGTGGATGAAGTTCTGAAGCATAGAATCATCAACGACACTGACTAGAATGTTTCTGGCTTTCTTGTCTAGACCGTAGAGAGCCATCTCATCTTTGTTTAGATCCATGATCTTCTTAGGTACCTTCCTTATAGGATCAATTGTAGAGGTGATCATAGGAATTTGGGGTCCCTCCTCCACTATCATGAAAAGTCGGGGGTCGACTGCTTCCTTGTAGTACCTGATCCTTTCTTTCTAGATGGGAAAGTTTGCCTTAATGTAAATGGGAATCTTTCCGGTGTTCTTGAACCCATCCATTCTTGAATCTTTTGACACTAGACGAAGGATTATACTCAAGTTGTTATCCTTAATGACGAGTAACCGCCCTCTGATACCACTTGAAAGTGTCTAGTGTCAGCCTAATCCACCTATAGGGGGTGGGGGGGGGGGGTGAATAGGTGCAGTGACGTCTTTTGCGGAATTAAAAATTACCTGCACAAATAAACAGACCAAGCACAGAAAACACACAGTAATTTACAGTGGTTCCCCAACCTTAGGTACGTCCACTCTCCCCTTCGCCTATCTCCCACACGGGGACGACTCGGCAACTCCAAAATGAAATTGAAATCCAATCTCTCCACTCGAAGCCATGCTCCTATAACTCGGAAGGAACCCTTCCTACAATAAGGAGTCAATACTCCACCTAAACGGGTTGCACCCAACCCTTACAACTAGGAATAAAATTCCTTGCAAAAATTGAATGTAAATAAGAAATACAAACAATGCAATTTAGAGAACCCAAGGTCCTTCTTCGTTCATTGAGAGCTTGCACGAAAATGACGAAGAATCCACACTTGGTTTTTCTCTCTTGGATCGGATCTTGACTTGATCGGCGGCGGAAAGCGAGTGCGGCGGCGATGCATTGTAGATCTGAACTTCTTGAGGAAGCAAGCTAGGTCACCAATCGATCTCAGTTGGATCAAGCGTCTCTACTGATTTGGAATGGAGAACAAGTCTCGGTCGACGAATCGGAAGATAGAGGATCTCAAGAGAGAAGCGAGGGACAAACAGCTTGCCTTGGTTCTGCCTTTGAGCGATCGGCGGCAAGCTGCGATCTGCGTGTGACAGGCGACGATCGACAGCTTGAGAATGACGAGAGCAAGGTCATGACCGAAAAAATTTCTTTTCGTATTTCTGGATTTGTATTGAATATGATTTAAACTTAGGTATATATACCCCAAAAAAACCCTAAGTATCCATTGCGGGACCCACAAAGGAAGGAACGGAGCTTCGATTTATACTGTGCATGGCGGCCTGGATTGGTCTAGTGAAGCGACGGAGATCGGCTAAGTCAGAATCGGCGGGTATCACCAACGATACCCGTCGACATCGGCAGGCATCGCTGGTGATGCCCTTCGATTTTGACTTGGATAATTTCTGACCATGGAGAATTCTGGATCAAGGAAGCTAGGGTCGATCGACGGCTATCGATGAACATGCCCAACGAAGTCGACGAGTATCAGTGACGATACCCGAAGATGTCATCGGGTATGACTCACGATTCCCGTCGATTCTTACTTGGGAAAATTTCCCATTTCTTCCTTCTACTTTCTTGAGCTTTAGGCTTTAACCTTTCTTGTCCTTCTTCTGCTCTTGGTATTCCTTGAGCTTGTACATGAAAATAAGTACACCCCAATAGTGAGAGCACACGTGAGTCAACACACTTGCCCATACAACGAGGGATTACGTTGCGTAGGCCCGTGTATATTGACCCACTGTACCCTGATATTGGTGTGTACATGGAATGGAATAGCTGCAAGCACAACTTGAAAAGACATATAAAATACATCTCAATTCACCTTAGCGTGATCAGGTGCTTCTTCAAATCCGGGCTATTGTGGATGCAATACCCAACATTTACATATCTACCCCAAGGATACCGCAAACTCGTCGCACACTCGCGGGAGAAGGGTTTTCCCATGCAAAGGAAGAAGATCTTCACATGCTCAAGATGAGAATCGTTACCCTAGCGTTCTTCCTTGGCGCCATGGAAATCTATGTGGATGGAAAGCACCGTAATCTCCTTGCCTCCGCGGATCCGAAATTGGCTCGCGATTTGGAGCTCCGAAGCTCCGCCGGTGACCGGATCTAGCTCTCCTTCTTCCTCCTTGCTTTCCATTCTCTCTAGCTTTTAGAGATAGATAACCCAAATGGAATGAGGGTTTTCAAATCCCTATTCCCGGTTATATCTCCTCAGGAACATCCCCACGCCGTTGGATCCCAAACTAAGGAAACGTACGACCACGATTCAGCCCAAAATTAGAAATCCTGGGTCGAACACGGGTTGAAACACGGCCGTGTTCAGGGACGTGTCACCCATTCTCTGTCGAAACCGATGCATCTCAAAAAGAACACGGGCACCCAACACGTCTGTGTCAGGCTTGACATGCCCGTGTCAGCCAGTACACGCCTGTGTCAGGCTTGACATGCCCGTGTCAGCCAGTACACCCCTTAGCACAAAATGTCGCACGACCTGAGGAGGACACGGGCATTCGACACGCCCATGTCGAATTGCACATGCCCGTGTCGGACCCGAACACGCCTATGCTCAGGTCGTGCGCACCTCACTCAATGATCATTGAGTGTAAGGCTCTGAGTGACTGAAACGCCCTTGGACACGCCCGTGTCCCAGGCCGTGTTCACCCCCTCGACGATCGTTGACTCAAAAATTATCGACAACGCGACCAACGCCAAACCCAAGCATGACATGCCCTGGGACACGCCCGTCTCCCTAGCTGTGTCACCTCTAGAAAAACCCAGATTTGGCTCAAAATGCCACCCGTCACCCTTTTGAGTATCGGGGCGTTACATCGTTATTAAGAGTTGAATGTAACAACAGAGGTGGCTTTTGATTCCTAATGCTAAAAAAACAAAAAAACTAATGTGGGTCGTAAGAACCGCTTCGCTTGGTGGATGGAACTAGTGCAGGCTGCTATACCGTGCTTCGTGAGGCGAATGGACGGATAGCAAGCGTATGGAATGACCACACGTGCGGAGAGTGAGGGTCATAATCACCTCTTCAACCACCAACACTAGCCTTTGCTAGAGTGGTTCTAGTGCTCGAGTGGAGGTTATGTGAATGGAGGCGAGTGCATCACAACTAAAAGCAGAGGATGTAACTAACCCAAGCAAACTTCATTCATAGACAAATAAATTTCAGGTTCATTAAAAGCTTTAGAATACAATCCACTATGGAGAAGAGGTAGAATAAACCTAAAGGGAGAAAGCCTAGCGGTGGTTCTTAGCCGGAATGGTGGGTTATCAGTCCACTTCTTGACTCAGACCGTGGTTACTTCCAGACGTAAATGGGTTGTCCATCCACTTGTCTTCCTCTGTCTTCTTCCCTTTCCTTCAATCTTGTCTCCTTTTTTCCCAAATGAGTAGTACCAAAAGATCTCTGTTGCACACTGATGGTTGCCGGGTACTCTCCGAAGGGTTTAAGATGATTTCGGATCACCGGAGAAGGCTTCCCGGAGGGTGGAAATGAGTGGAGGACCTGTGGGGGAGAGAAACGGCGCTTCGTGCGCAGCATCAGGCCGGAAAATGACCAGAGGTCGTGTGCACTATGTCCAATGGTCGTGCGATTGCCCCAGACAGAACTTTGAAAAATGGAGAAGAAGGCGCATGATCAGTGGCTCATAATCAGTAGTCGTTCACTATAGATCCAATGATCGTGCGCAGTGTTCCTGTACTGTTTGGGGTTCGATGAATTGAGCATTCATGACCAGCAATCGTGCGCTAAGGACTCCACAGACCGTGCGCGTGTAAAAATGCACGATCAGTGGCCCTTAAGAAAAAAAAGATTCGTAAAAAATCCCGGAACACTAACACGACCTTTTTACCTGCAGTAAAAACTGAAGAGCCACCGAAATGGGCATTCCACATTCTCCATACACAGAAAAACACCAAAAATAGGGCAAAAGTACAATAACTACGAAATCACACTGAAAATGTCCCTAAAGTGCACTTAACATGGAATGGACATAGTAATAAATATGAACAATTATGGCTCTCAAGTTTATTTCATCATCGAGAAAACTGGCCCAAATTAGTCCAAAAATATGTATATAACTTGGGATCATCACACCCCTAGACTTACCCATTTGCGCGTCCTGAGCAACAAATCCAGCGGCTCGTGAAAACTTAAGCTAACCTAGACAATTGAAAACATTGGGTTATATGCGAAGTTTTGTACCCGCGTGCATAAAGATTCATTTTAAGAAGAATTTTAATAAGCTAGCTAATCTATAATAGTCCAAATACGTAAATGAAATTTTTTTTTACTCATATTGGTGAAATTTTGTGAATCGTGTTGTTATGCAGGATACGAAAGTAAGCAAGCCACTCAGGGGAGTGTTGCCTAAGACCGGAAATTGAGAGTATCTCTGTTGAAATCTATCAACGTCGAGGGCCATAGGCCTGCCAGGGTGCACTCTCTCCACGGTGCTATCGAACTCATGAGAAGAATCGGTAGGACTAGTAGGATCGAATGGGGAATAGGCTATGGTTTGGTAGTCAAAGATAAACATGGAGGATACACACAACCCAAGCGAGCAAACAACAAGCTTAACCAATACAGCCCCTCAGAATTACACGTGTGACACACCCCCAGACTTAGCTTGAAAACCAGGTGTTTACATGGCCTAACCCGACCAATATCATGATAAACTTGATGGGGATTCTATTTCTCATTGTAATTCTTTTTAGATTTTCTTTTTCAATTCTCTCTTTTTTCTTTTGCAATCCCCAATTTTTAGCTAGTAGAATTTCTTGTATTCATCCACCATATCACATGAATTCCACACATCAAACCTTGTCAAAATATTAAATTCACAGGAGCTCATGCATTTGGTTGCAATAGGAGGATTAGCTTTAGGCTTAATTGAATGAAGGTGGAGCGGAATCAAAGGAGGGGTAGGCTTAAACTTGACTTTCAACGGTTAGCAGCTAAGATAAGGTAAACAAGGATCAAACTTGCCAAATAGATGGCCTATGTCACGCTCAGCTTGTGAGTCGTATGCACCTATGCTTCAAGAGTCGCTTAGGGCAAGTTCTTAGCCCATGAGAAAGGTAAACTTTCCTCCCAACTCGAGCAACACACACCTTAGTGCTTTCCTACACAAGACATTGTGCCACCACATGATTCAACCATATTCGCCAATTGAGTAAAATAAATTAAAATCAACGCATATAAACTAATGATAAATTAGATGCTTAAATAAAATCTAATACTACTCAAATCCTTGATGCAAACGCGGGTACTCAACAAGAGCACTCACGAGTTAACATTGCACCCAGGCTTGCAACCCTCTATGCTACCATCCAACTTCACAACCACGACCCGAATATGAGTCTGAGGAAACACACAAACAAGCGAGTGCGCACTCGTATGGGTGATTCAGTGTGTACTACAGTGATTTTTAAATAAATCAACAACAAAATGGTATGCTATAAAATGTGTGCTCATGTAGTGACCACAGGCATGCTCTCCCATGAGACTTGAATGCGACAACTCGTAAAACTAAACATTCCAAATAATATAAAGAGATAGGGGTAAGAAGTACCTATGCTCAAAACTGAGCATACGAGTTGTGCTGCGAGGTTGTCCGTTAGCGGCTGGTTTACCGCGCTTCAAAAATTTCGAGCACCTGCGAATTAGAGATCCCCTGCAAAATAAGAAAATATGAATACACATACAAAAAACACAGCACACAAAACAGGACCAAGTGGTCCTACTTGGGTTGTCTCCCAAGTGCCCTTTTGTTTACTGTCCTTAAGGTGGACTGAATACCTATATTAAGCATGATATGGAGTTTAATGTCCACAATAATCTAAATAAAAAAAGCTACGCAAGTCCACCAAGCAGTTACTAGCATAAACTATCCAACAAACTATCAACTAAACGCTGATTTATGAAATAGCTCCCCACAAGAGTGAGAAAGGCCAAGGTTTGAAGCTTTAGGGTTCAAGTTGGTTTTACCCAACCAGCCCCAAGCCCCTCTTCTCTACCTAGAGAGCAACAAAATGAGAGGATCGCAAAAAACGTTCATTTTTCTTTTTCTCCACTGTGGGGGAGCGCCACCAAGCATAATCAACTTACTCTACATCCAAGGTTGTAGGTTTCATCATCTCCGATGCCATAGTGGCAACCGGATCCGCCCACAAAACCTTATGATTAAATTGTTTATCCATAAATTCAACTTGAGGAGGTGGAGAATCATGCTCCCATACAGATCTAAACTCTGGAATTTCATCAGCAGCCTCCTCATGAACTAACAGCTCCTTCTTTTCTTCCTCATCACGATGCTCTCCTTCTGAGGTACTTCTTCTCTCCTTCTGCTTCTACTACTCCTATTTATCTCTGTGATCTACATTACTAAACAATTCGTCAGTGATAAAAATAGGAGGGGGGTACTGAGGTTCAGTCACGGTGCCAGGAAAGCACTCCGGTTTCACCACATTTGGTACAACCACCTGCCCCTATGAAAAGTCCAAGGTTGCGCTGCTTTCCCTCAAAAATGGGACTTCCAAGATTGGGATCGAAGTATTTTTGATAGTCCCAAATACTTGGAAATCTGCTACAACCTTGGTTCCGTCCACCGTAACATCAACCTCTTTCACCTCTCCTTCAGTATCCACCAGAACTCCGTTAGCTTAAACAAGAGAGGTATGATCATCCAGATTTAATTTTAAATTAAACTTCTCGATTTCTTGCAAAGCGAGAACGTTTCTAGAAGATCCGGAATCACAAAGGGCGAAGGTCTCGATTTTGTTAATCGTATAAGCGATCACTAGATCCCTACACATCCCCCTCTTCCTTCTTAGCAAGACTCCTCCTCTGATCTACGGGGTTCTTTTCTGTATTGCTTGTAAGAGTCCCTTGGGGACGCTCAGCTAGCAGCAGGGCCAATTGTCCCAGTTGAACTTCTAGATTTCGCATAGATGCGGTCTGATTAGACATATTCGATTGAGCGACCTCAACGAACTTCTCCATCATTTCTTCCAAGATACTCTTCCTAGGTGCCGAAGGGGTCTGATTATAACCCGGATCAGGTTGCCTCGGTTTGCTCCCAGAGGCTGAAGCACTGAATTTATGCTGCCCTATTTTCAATCATTGGCCACCGACATTTTGGTTCCACGAAAAGTTGGGGTGATTTCTCACCTCTGGGTTATACGTATTCCCATACGGCACACCCCTATTTTGGTTAGCAATGAAATTCACAGATTCGTTCATATTTAGATTATACTGCTCACAAGACAGTTCATCTCTCAGGCATTCATATGTATGATGGCCGTCCCCGCCGCATCCTTGGCAAGAGATTGCCAAGACAGATGTTGTATTGGGAACAACTGATCCAAGAGCGAATATTCCACGGGTGTTCTTTTGGGTATTTCTGCCAGCAGTCCAATATATGTTGTGTGAGGCTGTATCTTGTAGAAGCCGCAGGGCTACCTCAGGTGTAAGGTTCATTAATGAACCTCCTGCAGCGGCGTCAATCATAGCACTATCATTGGGCTTGATGGCAAAGTAGAACTGGCCCACCAAGTTCCAAGGCTGGAACTCATGGTTTGGGCATTTCCACAGCAAGTCATTGAAGTGTTTCCATGCCTCCGCCAAGCTCTCCGGATCGAACTGGCAGAAGTTACCTATCTCCCGGCACAGGTTCACACTCTTGTCTATCGGATTGAACTTCTCCAGGAATCGCACGGTTAAGGCATCCCACGTTGTGGCAATTCCCGGAGGTAAGCTGTGCAGCCATGCCTTAGCTTTATCATGCAATGAAAACTGGAATAGCTTCATCTTCACCGTTTCATCGGGTATTCAGCTGTAATGAAAGGTGATAATACATTTTGTAGTCTAAATTATTAGGGTAATTTTATGTTTTTAACAAACAAATCATGTCTTGTAAGCTTTTATATTGACCTCCTTTTGTATATATTATTGCCACTAATGATTTCTCTTCTTTTTGCAGATTTCCTCAGTTTTCGGCCAAAATGACCTGACACGCCCTCCCTGGGCGTGTCACCGGGCATGTCACCTGATCCCGAGAAAGATTGCTTCCAGAGCCCAAATACCGAGAAGAACTCCTTACATGACCCCCTAACATGCCCTTCCTGGGTGTGTCTCTGGGCATGTCACCCTCATCCCGAAGCCTACTGCAGCATTTAAAGATTTTTCATTGCTGCACGATAATAATACTGACACGCCCCCTACACGGGCGTGGCACTGGGGCGTGTTCCACATTTTTCGATGATTGACAGATTTCTAACCAATAATTGAGACCTGATGTGCCTTACACACCCCTCCTACACAGTCGTGTATCAGGGCGTGTCCACCGACGTACAGAAGAAATCATCAATTCAATAAGAATTCAGCTCCCGAGGTCAACCCTGTAGCTGACACGCCCCCTAAACACGCCCTCCCAAGGCGTTATAGGGGGCGTGACCATCCCAAAAAAATTCTATAAATTCAGTCCTCCCCCTTGTGTCCAGCAAGTAGTTTTAGGTTGAGAGGGGAGGTGCTGCCCTTTTGTTTCTTGGAGTTTTTCATGCTTCTCCTCTCCTTCTTTCTAATTTTAAGCTTTCTAATCCTAGTTTGTGTACTCCTTTTGTATTAGTTTTTGTAACTTCTTTAGTAGCTTAGTGTTTATGCTATCTTAGTTTTTGTATTTCATTGTACTTGTAATCTTTTTGATTCAAGTTGTAACTCTTTTTAGTATTTATATAAAGTGCCTTTTTTTCTTTTTTTTCATAAGTTCTTCTTCCCATCTCTCTTCCTCCACATCTCCATGATTAACGAATCCTCCTTATACTTGATCTTGATGATCCTAGGTTTGAGTTGATTATGTTATGATTCTTTAAGTTTACTTTCTCTTTTTAGGGTTTAGGAATTTGATTTACTCTTGAAAAATCATGTTTGGAGTTATATCATCGATATATAATTTCCATATTTGTTTTCACTCTTAGCTAGCCGAGAGGCTCGTAGTTTGAAGTGAACACTCAAGAGTAAAGAGAGTTTCACGCACCCATTGAGAGAGGTAGACGTTAAATCTCCCAGATTCGAGTGAAATCCAATAGTGGGGTTCACCGTGTAAACCGAGCTTTAGGTCTCCGATTTGGATGAGAGTTCAGTCGGACCTTCCTAAACTCAGTTGGGCCCGACTTTGAGAGAAGCATGTTCAAGCTTTAGGAACCTCCATGGTCAAGGTCCTTTACCCTATTAAGTTAGGGTTTATTATCGCATTTTTAATCAACTTTTGCTGAGGTGATTCTCGAGCGAGTGCTTTAGTACTTCATCGTTTCAACCCCTCGTTGTAATAATTTTTAGAAGTTCTTATTTAGCTGCAAGTAGTTCTCTTTTTAGCGCAAATATTTCCTTTCTTAATTGCAATTAGTTTTCTTTTAACAATCCTTAAACAATCCTTCGATAAGATAATAGTTTTCGTGTGAGTAAGATTACTCAACGGTTCCGGGATTTTAATACGACACTTGTGTCCCCTAGCTAAAGTTCGATAAGTATACTTGCCTAGTTGGATTACTAGTTCGGTTTTTATTCTCTTCACGATTAGTAGACACCATGTTTTTGGGGTCGTTCTCGGGGAGCAACTTTTGTTGATAATTCGAAAACATGAACCTATTACTTTTATCACTTCTCTTTCTCACCCTCTTTCTTAAAAATTTAAAAAAATTCAAAAAAAATATTAACGCTCTTAATAGAATCCCGCTTCACATTTTTTCTACACCACCTAACTCTCTCAAAAAGAGAAATGTGGCTTAAATACCACTATCTTGTCTAGTACCTTGCGAACCCTTTATCGGGTAGCCCTTGGGAAGTTAAGGAGTTAAAACATTAAAAAAAATCTATTTCAAAACATTTTAGTAGTTCTCTTTTTCTAATTTATTATCTCTTTCTTTATCTTCTCTTCTCCTAGTGCATGACCCGCGGAAATCCGTCGGTTATTTTACACTTGGACCACGAAATTGACTGTACTCTTCAGAGAAGATCCCGATTTCAAGGCCCTACTCTCCAAATGTCGATTGAGAATTCTAAGTCATTTTCTACTTTAAGAATGGAAGAGCCCACCGTAGAGGAAGTCATGCATAGACCTATGTCCTATTATGCACAGACGAATCTGGAGGGTATAGAATCAAGCATAGTTCGCCCTTCTATAGCTAATAATAACTTCGAACTAAAGCCTAGCATAATTCAAATGGTGCAGCAGTATGTGCAATATGACAGACTTCAAGATGAAGATCCAAACGCACATATAGATAGCTTTCTTGAGATTTTTGACACCTTTAAAATCAATGGTGTTACAAATGATGCTATTAGGCTAAGACTGTTCCCCTTCTCCCTTAGAACTAAAGCTAAAAAGTGGTTGATGACTCTTCCAATAGGGAGCATCACCACTTGGGATCAACTAACCGAAATTTTTTTGACAAAGTATTTCCCGCCAGCTAAAATAACAAAACTTAGGAACAATATTTCGGCCTTTTTTCAAATAGATTCTTAATCTCTTTATGAAAACTGGGAAAAATTTAAAGAACTCTTAAGATGATGCCCCAATCACGCGCTGCCTATATGGTTATAAGTGTAGACATTTTATAACGGGCTAAATCAAAATACAAAGCAAATGATAGGCGCAGCTTCCGGTGGTACTTTAAACACACAAAATCCCTAAA
The DNA here is from genome assembly GCA_039513925.1 of Platanthera zijinensis. Lineage (NCBI taxonomy): Eukaryota > Viridiplantae > Streptophyta > Magnoliopsida > Asparagales > Orchidaceae > Platanthera > Platanthera zijinensis. Next base: position 83,229,757 of record CM077079.1, read on the forward strand.
GCAGCTCTTGATAATTTCGAGGACATGACCATGAACACATATCAGTGGAATATGCATAGACCTTGCCCAAAAAAACTTACAGGTATCTTTGAAGTAGATGACATCTCCCAGCTAGCTCTGCAAGTGGAAATACTAAGCAAAAGGATAACGGAGATGTCTGCTACCTCCGCCCCTCATGTATGGGAATCTACAACTCCTGCCCCTAAACAAATAGATTATGTTAACAATATGCCTAGAAATGCTTTTAATAATATTTCTGCTATAAATATTCCTGTGCCGGGCTTTTCGTTTCCGAATAGTTATAATCCCGCTTTACGAAACCATCCATAATTCTCGTGGAGTAACCCTTCGAATGCAATGCGCCCTCCACCACAAAATGATTTTTTTGCACCACCTCCACCTCTTCAAAATTATCAAAAACCTCCAAGCTTTGAGGAAATGTTTTCAAAATATATGAATGTTAATGACGCGACTATAAGAAGCCTAACCGGAACCGTTAAAAGTCTAGAGAATCAAGTAGGACAACTAGCTAAAATAATATCTGAGCGACCCGCTGGGTCTCTTCCTGCCAATACCGAGCCCAACCCGAGAGAGCAAGCGAAAGCTAAAACTCTTAGGAGTGGGAAGCAAGTTTCTGGTATGGTTAGCGAAGAGCCCGAGGCAAGCTCCGCCCCTGTTTTGAATATTCCACCACCTGCTAAAAAAGAAGTTATCACTCCGTTCTCTGCTTTAGAAAAAGATCTCACTCCCCCACCTATTTTTAAAAATGATCCAACTCCACCATACCCTTCCCAACTTAACATACAACGTCTTGATGATCAGTATACCCGCTCCTTAGAATTGTTTAAGCGGATCCACATAAATCAACCCTTCCACGAAGCGATTACCCAGATGAAGAAGTATTCTAAGTACCTTAAGGACATCCTGACAAATAAGAAGAAGTTAGAGAACTTATCGCACGTCACGTTAAATGTCGAGTGCTTTGCTATCTTGACAAATGGTTTACCAAAGAAGATCCGTGATCCGAGTAGTTTTTCTATACCGTGTGTCTTTGGTGATATTTTTGTCAAGAATGAATTGGCCGATTTAGGTGCAAGTATCAACCTAATGCCCTTCTCATTATTTAAGAAGTTAGGAATACTACTCGAGTTCTATGACTTGCTCTCGAGTGGATAGCAATGACTACTCGAGGAGAAGTAATTTTTTGAAATTTTTGGATAGAATCTGAAATCACTCGAGTGGAGTAAAGATCACTCGAGTGCTAGAGATACTACTCGAGAGGTGAAACTGAACTTCTCGAGAACTTGACTTAGAGAAAATTCTTGAATAAATGTTGATCACTCGAGTACTGAAACCAGAATACTCGAGTACAAAACGAACTACTCGGGTACATGGATTTGCTACTCGAGAGGGGTTAGAATCTTCTCAAGAACTATACTTCTGCAACTCGAAATAAGTTGCTCATCTACTCGAGTACTAGACTTGATTACTCGAGTATTTAACTTAGAAAATTTCATAGAACCAAAAACTGAACACTTGAGAATGAGAGAAGGTCTACTGGAACCCCACGTGTTTGAGTATCCAGCTCGCTGATAGATTTGTTAAGTACCCGTTAGGAATAGTGGAGGATATTCTAGTCAAATTCGACAAATTCATCTTCTCGGTGGATTTCATCATATTGGACATCGAAGAAGATGCCGAGGTTCCCCTGATCCTTAGCTGACCTTTCCTTGCCACCTCCCGAGCTATCATTGACGTAAGCAATGGCAAGCTCTTCCTATGAGTAGGCGACGATGAAGTGACCTTCTCTATCACCCCTTTGATGAAAAATACCCTCGAGAATGACAACTCCTGTTTCTTTTTAGATACCTTAAGTGATGAATCTTCCTACAACATTTCTGAAGATGAACTTTCTTATTTTTGTTCTTCCTCAACTCTTCCTACTGAAAGTCTACAAGAAAATGCCATGGACATAGATTCACCCACTTCAAATTTTCTGTATTACTTCAAAGTCTACAAATATATTATTTTTGAAAAAGAAAGAACTTCCAAAACATCTTACGAAGAACCCCCTACCCTAGATTTAAAAGAACTACCTGAACATCTCAAGTATGCCTTCCTAGAGAAAAATTTCAAACTTCCAGTGATAGTTTCAGCCTACTTTACTGAATCACAATATGACAAACTCCTTCTAGTTTTACGTAAACATCGCCGAGCTATTGCATAGAAGATATCTGATATCAAGGGAATTAGCCCATCTTTCTGCACCCACAAAATCCTAATGGAAGATAATTCGCGTAATTCAATCCAACCTCAGTGTCGTATAACTCCAAATATGAAAGAAGTCATAAAGGACGAGGTAATGAAACTGTTAGAAGCTGGAATTATCTATCCAATTTAAGATAGTAAGTGGGTTAGCCCTGTCCAGGTAGTGCCCAAAAAGGGAGGGATAACTATAGTTAGCAATGAGAATAATGACTTAATCCTGACACGGATGGTGACTGGGTGGTGAATGTGTATTGACTATCGTAAGTTTAACTACGCCACCTGCAAGGACCACTTTCCCTTGCCATTCATCGATCAAATCTTAAAGCTATTATCCGGCCATAGCTTTTACTGTTTGTTCGATGGTCTCTCAAGGTATTTTCAAATACCCATCTCTCCCGAGGGCTAGGAGAAAACTATGTTTACTTATCCCTTCGGCACATTCGCTTACCGAAGAATGCTGTTTGGATTATGCAATGCGCCAGCTACATTCCAACGATGTATGCTCGCTATCTTTGACAAGTACGTAGAAAGCATTATGGAGGTATTTATGGATGATTTCTCCATGTTCGGCGATGCCTTTGATAGTTGCTTAGAAAACCTATAAAAATTCTTAGAAAGATGCGAAGAAACTAAACTTGCCCTAAATTGGGAAAAATGTCATTTTATGGTGAGGGAAGGGTTAGTTTTGTGTCATAAGATTTCTACAAGAGGAATTGAAGTAGACATAGCTAAGATAGAAGTTATCGAGAAGCTGCCGCAGCCTATGAACGTCAAAGTTATAAGAAGTTTCTTAGGACACGCTGGTTTCTACCGCCGCTTCATAAAAGACTTCTCCAAAATCACCAAACCCCTTACTCATCTTCTGGAAAAAGACACCCCATTCATTTTTGATGAACCTTGCCTATCTACATTTGAAACAATTAAAGAAAAGTTAATTAATGCCCCTATTATGATAGCTCCGGTGTGGGACCTTCCCTTTGAGATAATGTGGGATATGAGTAGTTTTGCGGTGGGAGCCATACTAGGACAACGACTATCTAAACTTCCACCCCATCTATAATGCAAGTAAAACAGTTACATCGACACAAGAGAATTATACCACAACCGAGAAGGAGCTCCTAGCTGTTCTTTTTGCATTTGATAAACTTCATCCTTATATTACGCTTTCCAAAATTATCATTTTTACAGACAACTCGGCCCTCAAGTATCTTCTTTCTAAGATGAATGCCAAGCCGCGCCTGATTCGCGAAGTCTTACTCCTCCAGGAGTTTGACTGAGAAATCTGTGATAAGCGAGGAGCCGAGAATTCGGCCGCTGACCATCTCTCACGATTAGATAATCCGTATATAGAAAATTTAGATGAAAAATCTTTTAATGATTTTTTTTTCTGATGAGAAGTTGCTTTCGATTAACACATCCCCCTCTCCTTGGTTTGTACACATAGGCAACTATTTAGTGGCTCGTGTCCTCCCGAAAGATTTCTCCTCTAAACAAAAGAAGAAATTCTTTTCTTAGTTGAAGAACTATTTTTGGGAGGACCCAAATCTTTTTCGAATTTGTGCAGACCTGGTGATAAAGAGATGTGTCACTTTTTAAGAAGGATTAGATATTTTAAAACATTTGCATGAAGGACCGATTAGAGGTCACTATAAAGCTTCTCGCACCGCTCACAATGTCCTTGCGTGGGTTTTTAATGGCCTATCCGGTTTAAAGATGCCCAAGCCTTTGTGAGTAGGTGTGATAGTTGCCAACGGTCGGGAAACATTTCCAATAAAAATTAAATGCTGCAAAATTATTTCCTCAAGTGCAAAGTTTTTGACCTCTAGGGAATTGATTCTGTTGGACCTCTTCCTTCTAGCTTCGGAAACAAATACAGTTTAGTTGCCGTCGATTATGTTTCACGATGGGCTGAAGCCCAAGCTCTTCCTACTAATGACTCCCGAGTCGTAATTACGTTTTTAAAAAAATTATTTTCTCGATTTGGTACGCCGCAAGCCATCGTTAGCGATAGGAGTTCACATTTTTATAACGCGCAGTTTTCCAAAACTCTTATAAAATACAGCGTTACACAAAAGCTTTCAACTGCCTACCACCCCCAAACAAACGGACAAGTCGAAGTAGTGAACAGAGAGATAAAAATAATTTTAGAAAAGACTGTTTCCACCTCTAGAAAAGACTAGGCAATCAAATTAGACGATGCTCTATGGGCCTACCGAACAGCGTACAAAACCGCCATCGATTGTACGCCATATTGGTTGGTTTATGTAAAATCGTTCCATTTACCCGTAGAATTATAACACCGTCTTTTTTGGGCCTTAGGGTTTTTAAATTTTGATCCCCACTGTGTCGATGATTTTCGAAAATTCCAACTTAACGAACTTGATGAGTGGCGCTCTTACGCATACAAAAATAACAAATTTTATAAAGAGCGGACGAAACGTTTTCATGACAAACACTTAAGGCACCCAAAAACCTTCAAGCTGGGCGACCAAGTTCTTTTATATAATTCACGTTTACGTTTATTTCCTGGAAAATTAATGTCGCGATGGTCTGGGCCATTTTCTGTTAAAGAAGTTTTTCCATATTGCACTATTTTAATTTCATACCCTGATAAGGGTGATTTCAAAGTGAATGGGCAGCGTCTTAAACTATATTTTTCTGGTGATGATGATGTCAATCCGATCAATGTTAAGTTTCTTTTGCATGAACTTTAACTAACTTAGAACTATTTATATTTGTTAAAATCTTTTATTATTTTGGAAAAATTATTTTTGGACAATATATTATTTTGTTGCGTCGAGCTCAAACGACGTTTTAAACAAAGGGCGCTCTTGGGAGGCAACCCAAGTTATCTTTTCTATTTTCTTTATTTTACACTTTTTTGCCTCGGATGGCTCCAACAAGCTAAAGCCTCTGCGATCGCCTGCTCCAACGCTGCTGAATCCATCTCGAAGTCCAATGATGACATTTCAAGAAGTTCCAAAGCACAAGCATGGGGGAGCGACATCACTCAACATTTACGGTGCATAAATCCGGGGAAGTACCTATTATTCATTTCTGTACTTTCATTTCTATTTTAATTTCTCTCTCTCCTTCCCCTCCTTTCTCCATTGAGGACAATATCCATTTTAAGCTTGGGGAGGATTTCCTCCTTCTCTAGTCTTTGTTTTGTTTCCTTTAAAAAAATCACAATCAAATTTTTTTATTTATTTATATATCTAAAAAATCCAAAAAAAGATATCTTTAAAAATAATAAAAAAAGAGAATATTTCAAAATCAAAAAAAATATTATGTTATTTGTTTTACTTTAATAGGTTAAACTAATTTTAGTATTTCAATAGTACCCCTTGTTTGTGCCAGATATCAGGTGAACACTAAGGAATCTCATTATGTCGCTGCAAAGCGCATTCTTAGATACCTTAAAGGTACTCCCAATCTTGGCTTGTGGTACCCGAGAAACAATGATGTCGAGCTAATAGGTTTTTCAGATGCTGATTTTGCAGGGAGTAGGGATGACAGGAAAAGTACCTCCGGGACGTGTCAATTCCTCGGAAGAAGGCTTATCTCATGGAACAGCAAGAAGCAAAATTGTGTCGCAACCTCCACATCAGAGTCTGAGTACATCTCGGCAGGGAGCTGTTGCGCACAACTCCTATGGATAAGGAACCAGTTAGCAGACTATGATCTCCAGTTCAAGGAAGTACCCATGTACTGCGATTCCTCAAGTGCAATTGCCATCGCAAACAATCCATTATCGCATAGCAGAACGAAACATATTGAAGTGCGCTACCACTTCATTCGGGAGCACGTGGAGAACAAGGACATCTCTCTCTGCTATGTCCCCACGGACAAGCAGATTGCAGATATTTTCACAAAGCCCTTGGACGAGGCCAAGTTCAGTCTCTTCAATACTGAATTGGGGATGCTCAACTATGAGGAATAAAGACTCCGGACGCTCCTGGCTCGTGCATCTAGGGGGAGCATCTGCCAGCAACTCACGTGACAACATAAGTGCACGGACTGAGGGGGAGCATGGTGTCAGGTGCACCAGAACCAAATTTGCAGAAGCCGAAAAGGGGGAGATTACCCTCTCGGCTAAGGCTAAGGTAGCTCAATTCTCTAGTTTGCTCTCAAGTAACGGGTAATGCTTATCCCTCTCACCTCACTCTTGAGTTTCGGTTTTTCATTTCTATATGCTCTATTCACCTTAGCTTGTAGGGTTTAGGCTTCTTCAAATAGGGGGAGATTGTTGGGTATTGCATCCACAATGTACCTGATTTGAAGAAGCCCCTGTACAAGCCAAGGTAAATAGACAATGTATTTGATGAATTATTTTCTAGTTGTACTTGCAGATATTCCATGGTAAGTGCACACCAATGTCAGGGTGCAGTGGGTCAATATACACGGGTCTGTGCAACGTAATCCCTCATTGAGCAGATCAGTGTGTTGGCCTACGTGTACTCTCTCCATTGGGGTGTACTTAATTTCAAGTACAGGGCTATGATAAAGCAAGAGCAGACAAGGAGCAGGATGGGCCAAAGACCAGCTCTCGAGCGGAAAGATGAAATTCGTCTAAGTGAAAATCATCGAGAATCACTAAGTGATTCTCGCCGATTCATCGAGAATCATGAGTGATTCTCGACGAGTCGTCGAGAATCACTAAATGATTCTCGCCAGGTTGGGCCAGCTATCTTGACACAGACAGGGAAATTTTCTAAGGCAGAATCGTCGAGAATCACTTATGATTCTCGCCGATTCGTCGAGAATGACCTTGCATTCTCGACGATTCGGTGAGAATCAAAAGTGATTCCCACCGATTCTCCCCGGCTTCTGTATCTGCATAGCCAGAATTCAGCTAAGTAGAAGTCGGCGAGAATCATAAGTGATTCTCGCTGATTCGTCGAGAATCACCTACGATTCTCGACGAATTGGACTTGGGCGATTTCCTGTTGTTCTCTGGACCGGTTCAAATTATTTAAACTGTTTCGAACCGGGCTCAAGTCTTCTTATCGGTGGGACCCACAACGGTCATATACTTGACCTAATGTATATATACTCCGTATGTATGAACAGTAAAAAAAAAGAGAAGAGAGGAGATTTCAAAAAGCACGAGCCGCCGACAAGCCCTAACGCTCCGCCGATCTCTCCGCCGCTCGTGCACTTGTCGCCGCTGCTGATCTCAGGTTCTTCCAGATCTCCAGCGACCGAAGCTTAGGCTAGCGTAGCGTCTCACGCATCTTACCAGAGATCCCTTGTCTCTTGATTCGTTGATCGGGAAAATCCTTCCCCTTCCGAATCGATCGAGACGATCGATCCTAGTGTGACCGTTGGAAGACCTTGCTTCCTTCGCTACGAAGTTTGAATCAAGTTGGCACTGCTGCTGCTCTCCGTCGCCGTCGCCGATTCCGAGAACCTTGGCGTCGCGTTAAGCCGCCGCCGGTTTCGGGAAGATTCTTTCCAAGTGAGATCTAGGGTTGTGGACTCTTCGTTGACTTCAAGAACACGTCATCGAACGAAGAGGGACACCTTACTCTCCAAACGTCGTTTGTATTTCTTACAAGCATTTTCAATTTCTTTGTATCGGACCGATTGGTCTTTAGTTGTAAGGGTTGGGTGCAACCCGGGTTATGGGAGTGTTGACTCCTACGTGTGGAAGGGTTCCTTCCGTTAGTACAAGGATTGGATTTCAATCATGTTGGTGAAGTGACCGAGTCGTCCCTTGTTAAGAGATAGGCCGAAGGGGGAAAGTGGACGTACCCAAATCGGGGAACCACTATAAATTGCCTGTGTATTTTCTGTGCTTGGTTGTTTTGTTTTCTTGTGCAGGTAAATCTTAATTCCGCAAATACGCTGCAAAGACACCTATCCCCCCCCCATAGGTGAAGGTAGCTGACACTAGGTGAACTTTCAATAATCCTAAACCAAACTTATCGGTCCTAATAAGCCATTTTGAATCATGTTTTTGAATTTTATTTATTAGCTAAATAAAGAAGAAAAGTAAAATAGTAAAGTTTTGGATTTAAATTTAGATTTTTTTTATTTGATTGATATAGTTATAATGTGTCTCTTGGATCTAGTAACAACTCAATGCATTTTTCATTTCGTTGCCTTGCTTAAATTTATTTAAATAATTTTGTTAAAATTTTGGATGATTTATTTCGTTAGTAAAGTTTATAAATTATTAAACCATATTTAAATAATTATTTTAGGTTTACATTTCACCTTCTCCCTACTTAGAATTTTGCATTGTACTTGAGTATGCATAATTAGAACTTTTTGATTAGTCACTTTTTATGTTAGCTAGTTTTTATATCTTTGCTTGGGGACAAGCAAAGCTTAAGCTTGGGGGAATTTGATAATACGTTGTGTAATCTAAACTATTAGGGTTTTTTAAGGTTTTTAACACACGAATCAAGTCTTGTAAGCTTTTATATTAAGCTCCTTTTGTATATATTATTGCCACTAATGATTTCTCTTCTTTTTGCAGATTTCGTTAGTTTTCGGCCAAAAAGACCTGACATGCCTCCCTGACATGCCCTCTCTGGGCGTGTTACCGGGCGTGTAACCTGATACTGAGGAAGATTGCTTCCAGAACCCAAATCCTGAGAAGAACACTTGACACGCCCCCTTGACATGCCCTCTATGGGCATGTCTCTCGGCGTGTCACCCTCATCCCAAAGTCTGGTCCCGCATTTAAAAATTTTCCATTGCGACACGTCAACAGTACTGACACGCCTCCCTACACGGTCGTGGCTCTGGGGAATGTTCCAACTTTTTTGATGACTGACGGATTTCTGACCAATTATTGAGACTTGGCGTGCCTTACACGCCCCTCCTATATGGCCATGTCCCAGAGCGTGTCTACCGATGTACAGAAGAAATCATCATTTCTGTCAGAATTCAGCTCCCGAGGTCAACTCCTTACTTGATACGCCCCCCGGACATGCCCTCCCCGGGCATGACAGGGGGGCGTGACAATCCCGAAAAAAGTCTATAATTCAGGATTCCCCCTTGTGTCCAACAAGTAGTTTTATGTTGAGAGAGGAGGTGTTGCCCTTTTGTTTTTTGGAGTTTTTCATGCTTCTCCTCTCCCTCTTTCTCATTTTAAGCTTTCTAATCCAATTTTGTGTACTCCTTTTGTTTTAGTTTTTGTAACTTATTTTGTAGCTTAGTGTTGATGCTAGCTTAGTGTTTGTATTTCATTACATTTGTAATCCTTTTGTTTCAAGTTGTAACACTTTTTAGTTTTAATATAAAGTGCCTTTTTTTACTTTGTTTTCATATGTTCATCTACCCATCTCTCTTCCTCCACGTCTCCATGATTAACTATTCCTCCTTATACTTGATCTTGATGATCCGAGGTTCGAGTTGATTATGTTATGATTCTTTAAGTTTACTTTCTCTTTTTAGGGTTTAGGCATTTGATTTACTCTTGAAAAATCATGTTTGGAGTTATATCATTGATATATAATTTCCATATTTGTTTTCACTCTTAGCTAGCCGAGAGGCTCTGTTGGGTACATTGGAAAATGTGTACTTGATTTGGAGAAGCCTCACTTAGCTCAATAATATACATCAAGGTGTATTTGATGTTATTTTGAGTTTATATGTGCAGGTTAAGAATGTGCTAAAATGCAAGGAAAAATTTCTAAGTCCATGTGTCGACACCTGAGGAAGTTGTGTTGACACTTCAGTAAGATTGTGTCGACACTTGGAAATGGTTGTGTCGACACTTCAGTGAGTTTGTGTCGACACCGGGAGGAAGTGTCGACACACAGAAGCTTAGTCGACAAACCACTGTGTCGACACCGGGAGGCTGTGTCGACACACAGAGGCAGAGTCGACACAACTGTGTCGACACCTTGAGGCAGTGTCGACACACGCTATGTTCTGAGTCTACATCAACTGTGTCGACACACAGTACTTGTGTCGACACACAGCTGAGTCTAGACCAAGTTGATTGCTGATGAATGGTGAAGTATTTGTGTCGACATAAATAATCAGTGTCGACACATTCTCAAAATGGAGTGTCAAGAAGCTGTGTCGACATCAAGGCAGCTATATCGACATCACCAAAGGCTGTGTCGACACTTAAGTCACTTGTGTCGACACATATTGACAGATGGTCTCGACACATTATTATAGTCAGTCTCAACGCTTTGCTGACAGAGACAAAGTCTCAAGAACTGTTTGAAGAATTGACAGCTATGAGTTACAACAGGTTTACTGAAGCTGTCAGACTTGTCAGAAGTTAGTTAGAAATGCATCAGCCGGTTACCATGGATGAAGTCTATATATAGATGGATTCAGAAGAAGAAAGAAGTTGATAATACACACAACTAACACACCTATTGTGAGATTGATCTCTGATCAAGAAAGTACAAGTCACAAAGAAGAAGATCTTCGTGAGAAGATCTAAGAAGACGTTCTGAAGTAGTTTTCTATTCAGATTCTATCAAAGTTGAATTCAATCAAGAATTAAGAAGTATCTTCAAGAGGTTTGGATAAAGAGAAATCCAGCTATTTGAAGTCAAGAAGGAGACAATCACAGGTCTCTCAAGAAGCAGATACTGAACTAATCTGTCAAGAAGATCCATATCTATTTCTGGAGTCTAAGAAGAAATCTGTCAGTCAGTTATATTCAAAGGAAATCAACCCAACTAAGTTCAGATTCAAGAAGCTTTGAAGAAAGCTAAGATCAAGTTGATTTCAGCCATTAACCTCTTCAAGAAGCTGATCAAGAAAGTTCTTATCCCTTCTCTCTCAAAGGGGTAAGAGATTGTAAAAATCTTTATCAAATTCTATAGGATATATTCATTGATCTGTGTTGTATATCTGTTTTATAAAGGCTGAGTGTAGGAGATTTGTTCTCTGAGTGGTAGGGCTATTTATGCCTGAGTTGTAGGAGAAGATATTCTCTGAGTTGTAGGCCTTGTGGAAAGGCTGAGGTAGGGCTGTTTATGCATGAGTTGTAGGAGAAGGTATTCTCTGAGTTATAGGCCTTGTGGCAAGGCTGAGGTAGGGCTTGTTAGCCTGAGTTGTAGGAATGTGGAGACATTCTGAGTTTTAGGAATCCTTCTGGATTCTGAGCTGTAGGATCTGAGGATCTGAGATAAAGGAAGAAGTTAGGCCGAATCTAGCATACTGCTAGATAGATGAAGGGGGAAAGTGGATGTACCCAGACCTTGGGGAACCAATATAAATCTGTGTGCAATCTGTGATGTGTGTATGATTGTGATTGTTGTGCTGTGTTAGCTGTAGAAATATCTGATTTACTCAAAGAACTGTAGTTATTTTCTGCCTTAAGTTAAATAAAGGAAAAGTACCTATTCACCCCCCCCCCTCTAGGTGTTTAGGTAGTCTTGAAAGTAAAACTATCAGGCTCGTAGTTTTAAGTGAACACTCAAGAGTAAAGAGAGTTGCACGCACCCATTGAGAGAGGAAGACGTTAAATCTCCCGGATTGGAGTGAAATCCAATAGTGGGGTTCACCGCGTAAACCGAGCTTTAGGTCTCCGATTTGGATGAGAGTTCGGTCGGACCTTCTTAAACTCAGTTGGGCTCGACTTCGAGAGAAGCATGTTCAAGCTCTAGGAACCTCCACAGTCATGGTCCTTTACCCTATTAAGTTTTTGTTTATTATCGCATTTTTAATCAACTTTTGCCGAGGTGATTCACGATCGAGTGCTTTACTACTTCATCGTTTCAACCCCTCGTTGTAATCATTTTTAGAAGTTCTTATTTAGCTGCAAGTAGTTCTCTTTTTAGCGCAAATACTTCCTTTCTTAATCGCAATTAGTTTTCTTTTAACAAACCCTAAAACAATCCTTCGATAAGATAATAGTTTTCGTGTGAGTAAGATTACTCAACGATTCCCGAATTTTAATACGACACTTGTGTCCCCTAGTTACAATTTGATAATTATACTTGTCTAGTTGGATTGCTAGATCGGTTTTTATTCTCTTCACGATTAGTAGACACCAGAAGGTCCCACATATCTCAAAAAAATCTGAGAGATGCATGTGTGGGTCCTGACTCGGCAACCCGAAGAACTGAGCGTTGCTGCATATCATGTTCAAAATGGTCGGTTTGATTTCAAACTACAGGTTAGGGATGGTCGACCCAAAAGCTTGATGCATACTCCCAATAGTGGGGGTAGTGCAGTCTTTAATTGTGCGAGGCCTTGGCTTATTTACCTAGTTCTCATCAACATGTTTCCCTCCAGCAGTAGATCCATTCCCTCTCAACATGTCCTATGCATTGGTTGTCCCTGCGGGTTTCCAATGTTCTCATCAGCATTTGGCCCTAAGATGGGCTCTTCCGCTCTTCCATTGCCTCTAACCTGAATTATATTGTTATCCTTCTCTAGCCGAGCTTTTACAGTACGCCTCCGTGCTCGAGCAGTCCTCTCTATTTCAGGATTGTAGGCAAGCAACTCTCTCGATCCTTGCCTCTGCATACACCAAAGATGACAACAAAACAAAAAATCAAAAATAAAAACTCTTGAGTAACTACCTTCGACAACCCAGATCACTTACTCCTGCATTCCCTGGGAACGGAACCAAAAATATGATGCGTCGGCAAGTGCACCGGTCGCTTTCAAGTAATAATTTTTGGAATAGCTTCCCCGAATGTTGATCTCAAGGGAATGCGGGTTGGGTATCTTGATACCGTCGTAGAAAGATCATTACTAAGATTTAAACAAAATAACAGAGGTTGACGTTTTATTCCTAATGCTAAAAAACAAAAAGTAAACTAATGCGGGTCGTAAGCACTGCTTCGCTTGGTAGATGGAACTAGTGCAGGCAGCTATGTCGTGCTTCGTGAGGTGAATGGACGGAGAGCAAGCAGATGGAATGACCACACATACGGAGAGTGAGGGTTATAATCCCCTCTTCAACCACCAACACTAGCCTTTGCTAGAGTGGTTCTAGTGTGCGAGTGGAGTGGATGTGAATGGTGGCGAGTGCATCACAACTAAAAAAAGATGATGTAACTAACCCAAGCAAAGTTCATTCGTAGACAAATAAAAGCAAGTTCAGGTTCATTACAAGCTTTAGAATACAATCCACTATAGAGATAAGGTATAATAAACCGAAATGGGGAAAACATAGCCATGGTTCTTGTTCGGAATGGTGGGTTATCAATCCACTTCTCGACTCAGGCCGTGGTTGCTTCCGTAGGGAAATGGGTTGTCAATCCACATGTCTTACTCCATCTTTTCCCTTTCCTTCAATCTTTTCTCCCATTTTTCCCAAATGAGTAGTACCGAAAGATCTCTGTTGCACACTGCTGGTGGCCGGGAACAATTGAAGGGCTGAAGATGACTTCAAATCGCCGGAGAAGGCTTCTCGGAGGGTGGAGATGAGTGGAGGACCTGTGGGGAGTGAAACGGCTCTTTGCGCATAGCAGCGGGTCAGAAAATGAAAATGGCATGCCCTAATTCGCGGGAGCACGGGCTTAAATACAGTCTGCAAAAAATCATAGCCCATATCATTAGCACACGACCGGTGGCCCTGCTCACTAACAGTTAATGATCATGTGCTCTGCTCCAGAGAAACCTGTAGTTGGACAGAAAACATTAATATATATGCGCACGATAAGTGGCGCATGACCAGAGGTCGTGCGCACTGGATCCCATGATCACGAGATTAGTAATGGAAGAACTCCAGAAAAATGGGATAAATGCGTACGAGCAGTAGCGCATGACCATAGGTCGTGCGCACTATGTCTAATGGTCGTGCGATTTCCCTAGACAGAACTTGGAAAAATGGAGAATAATGTACACGATAATGGCTCATAACCAGTGGTCGTGCGCTACAGATCCAATGATCGTGCGTAGTGTTCCTGTACCATTTGGGGTTTGATGAACTAACCGTGCACGACCAGCGGTCGTACGCTAAGTATTCTATGGACCGTGCGCGTGTAAAAACGCATGATCAGTTGCGCCTAAGCGAAAAAACATTGCCAAAAAATCCCGGAACAATCACACGACCTTTATACCTGCAGTAAGAAGTGAAGAGCCACTGAAATGGGCATTCCACATTCTCCAGACACAGAAAAACACCTACAATAGTGCAAAAGTACAATAACTACAAAATCACACTGAAAACGGCCCTAAAGTGCACTTAACATTGAATGGACATAGTAACAAATATAAATAATTATGGCTCTCAAGTGTAGTGCATCATCGGGAAAACTGGCCCAGATGAGTCCAAAAATATGTATATAACTTGGACTCATGAACAATAACCAAGGTGTAGGAATTTCTTCCTAAGCTCTGAGTGGTATGTGGACCAAATAAATCCATATGTTATAGATACAATATTGTTGGAGAATCAAACTTACCAATTATTTTGAATGAAGATTTAATTTTTTTTGAGCTGACATCCTTTATAAGGATTAAGTTTTATAATCATACCATTTGGTAAGACCCTAACTAGATCATTCTTAAAAATCTTAGCTATGGGCTTGTGATTTAGATTATCGCATGGTGTCTACTAATCGTGAAGAAAATAAGAACCGAACTAGCAATCCATCTAGGCAAGTATACCTATCGAATTGTAGCTAGGGGACATAAGTGTCGTATTAAGATCCAAGAACTGTTGAGTATTTTTACTCACACGAAGACTATTATCTTATCGAAGGATTGTTATAGGGTTTGTTAAAAGAAAACTAATTCCAATTAGGAAAAGAATTTTTGTGCCAAAAGAGAACTACTTGTAGTTAAATTGAGTTTTTGGTAATGTCCTTTGGTCTGACAAATGTACCATTTGCCTTCATGGATATGATGAACAGAGTTTTTAAAGATTCCCTGGACCATTTTGTGGTCTTATTTATAGATGATGTTCTGGTATACTCCTGTAGTGTTGAATAGCATGCCCAAAACTTGGGTTTTGTTTTGTCTGCTTTGAGGGAGCTTAAGTTGTATGCCAAGCTAAGCAAGTGTGAGTTTTGGCTTCCTCAGGTTTCATTTTTGGGTCATGTGGTTAATAAGGATTGAATTTCTGTGGACCCCGAGAAGATAGTTGTTGTAATGGATTGGAATAGACCTACCACATCCAAAGAGATTAGAAGTTTCCTAGGGATGGTAGGATACTATAGGAGGTTTGTGGCGGGTTTCTCTACATTGTCTGCTCCGTTGACTAAGCTTATGTAGAAGAGCGCAGCTTTTGTTTGGAGCAATAAGTGCGAAGAGGCTTTTAAGGAATTAAAAAGGTTATTTTGAACTACTCCAGTATTGCACTTGCCTACCAAAGGGATATTGTATGCTATGTATGTGGACGCATCGCACGTGGGGCTTGGTTACGTGTTCATGTAAGAAGGCAAAGTGATTTCGTATGGGTCACGACAGTTAAAGGTATATGAGAAGATTTACCCTACGTATGATTTAGAATTCGCAGCTATGAATTATGCCTTGAAGTTATGGAGACATCTTTTATATGGCGCTCTGTGCAAGATTTATGTGGATCATAAGAGTTTGAACTACGTCTTCAATCAAAAGGAACTGAACTTACGCCAGCGTAGATGGTTATAATATGTTGCAGATTATGATGTTGAGATCCAATACCATCCGATCAAAGCTAATGTGGTAGTTGATTCCCTGAGTAGGAAGGCATTGAAAATTTTTAACCTTTCTATGGATTCGCTGGTAGAAGAAATTCTCTTGACGGATATATCGGTTGGGAATAGCGACTCGCCTAGCAGCTTGGAAGTAATAGAGCCTTCTTGGATTATACTTACGAGGCTACATAAAAAGGATGATCCTGACTTACTACACCTTTATAATAGAACCGCGAAAGGGGAATTACCAGACTTCTGAATTGATGACGCGAGTAACTTGAAGTACTGCGACAGATTTTGTATTCCCGCAGTTGAGGATATTCGAGTTAAGTTGTGCAAAGAGGCGCATGGTTCTTGTGTTGCCTACCACTCTGGTTCTACTAAAATGTATAAGTATCTGAAGTAGATCGTTTGGTGGTATGGTATGAAGGGAGATGTAGCTAAGTTTGTATCAGAATGTTTTACTTGCAAGAGAGTTCAGGCCGATCATGGAACACCTGGAGGTGAGTTGACATATTGAGAAATTCTAAGTTGGAAGTGGGAGATTATTTTGATCGATTTTATTACTGGATTGCTGAGATCTCCCTGAGGACAAGATTCAGATTGGGTTATAGTGGACAGTCTAATGAAGTGTGCTCACTTTGTGCCGTTTAAGATCGACTACTCCATGAAGAAAATAGTTGAGTTATAATTGGATGTGTACATAAGATTACATGGAGTACCTTTTAGTATTATATCAGTTCGAGACTCCAGGTTTATGTCCTATTTTGGGAAAAGTCTACAGGAAGGTTTGTGTACCGATTTGAGGTATTCCACTACTGATAATCCGCATACAAATGGTCAAGTGGAGAGAGTAAATCAGATCGTGGAGGATATGATCAGATGTTATATTTTGGACCATAGAGGAGTGTGGGATGAGCATTTGAGATTGATGGAATTTGCGTACATCAACAGTTATCAAGAGAGCTTGCAGATGGACCCGTTTGAGGCTTTGTATGGGAGACATTGCAGAACTCCCTTATTTTGGGCCGAGGTTGGTGAGAGACTGTTGTTACATCCGGAGGCCTTGTAAGAAATGAATATCTCTGTTAAGCTTATTCGAGAAAAGCTTCGGAAAGCTCAGGAGCATTATGAAAAGAACACCCATCGTCGAAGGATAGAATTGGAATTTGTTGTTGGGGACATGGTTTTTCTTAAGGTTTCCCCGATGTCTGGCATTAATAGGTTTGGTAAGAACTATAAGTTGGATCCTAGGTAAGTAAGACCCTTGAAGAATGTGGAGCGTATTGGAATGTCTTCTTATAGGTTGGAATTGACAGCAAGTTTTCAGGGTGTACAAGATGTTTTCCACATGGGCCAATTGTAGAAGTGTGTGCTGACCGACAGGCAAATTCTTAATGTTGTTCCCTAGTTGGACCTTAGCCTTTCCTATGTGGATGTGCCTGTTCGTGTTTTGGAAACTCAAGATCGGGTATTGCGAAGAAAGACAATACACATGGTTAAAGTTTTGTGGAGGAACCAATACGTGGAGAGCGTGACTTGGGAGTTGGTGTCAGCTATGAGGGAGGGTCATCCTGATCTGTTCTCCTGATTCTTTTGGTAAGTGTTTTCATTGATAGCCTTTGTTTACTTTCTTCTATTTTGGATTTGATCATTTTTATGATAAGTTTCGGGACAAAACTTCTTTTTTTTGGGGGGGGGGGGGGGGTAGGGGTGGGGGGGTGGTTGTAACGCCTTTGTTTTTTTAGTGTTTATTTTAATTCTCATAGTGACATATTTTTGACGTCAGGCCATTACATTGATGCGTAGTTAACGTGTGTTGTTTGTTGGTCCATGGATTTGATTAGTGGGTTTTCCTGTGTGGTTGGTTTTTACTTGGTTGTGCACCTTCCCTTGCGAGCCAGGTTTGTTTTGGTGACTCTTTGGAGCTTATCATAGGGATGTGGTGGCGTTTTATCTTCGGGTGGTGTTTTACCCAAGTTTGGTCTGTCGAATTTAGATTTTGACTTCGTTGACTGATTTGTAGCATTGGTATTTAGCTACAGTGTGATTTTCGTAAGAGCCCGAGTTGGTTTGATTTTGGGTCATTTTGGGGTTATTGATTATTAATTGTATTATAATATTATAATTATTTTTATATATGTATATATAGAGGGTTATGAGGGGTCGCATAAAAAACTCTATTCATCATCTCCCTAACCCGAGCGACGACAGCTTCATGAGTGAAAGAGAAGCAGCGACTTCGTGTGCGGTTGGCCGGCGATAGAGAGCAATTCAGTGGTCAATTTTGTCAATAGATTAGAGATATTGAAAGCTCTCACTGAGATTTACACGTTCGTGGTAAGCTTTCCCCATTTCTCCAATTTTTGTGTGTGTTAGGGTTTGTGGTTTTAACCTCCTTTTCCCCTAAAAGTTTCAGGAATCATTGTCTAGGTCTTCTTACGGCCGATCCTTGTCGTGGAGCGTTGGTTGAGGCAGATTCTTCCAAGACTTGAAGAAAGTGGCGATCTTCTTTTGATAAACCACTTCATGCATTTCTTTTTGTTCATTTCCTCTCCTTAGAATGTTGTAATAATATAGGACTTGGTCTTGAAAGTACCCTTAGAGTAGTATTAATTTTCGGTTAAGAATCCGTCTTGTATAGTGTATAGCCTAAGGAATTTTCATCGAGTATATGGGTAGTATACCATCAGGAATTCGTCGAATATGAGGATTAAGGCTAAGTGAAAATTCATCGAGTAACATCATATTCGTCGAGTATTGGTATATTTCTTAAATCCATTTTGTTGAGTATCAGATGGCATGGCGTTGAGTGAAGGTAAAAGGCATTGAGTGCACTCAACTATTCGTCGAGTATGTCCTAGTGTAGGAGGCATTGAGTGCATTCGACAAATTCATCATGTTTGGCTTAGGCTTAGGGAGCGTTGAGTGACCGGGCTGCCAAGTCAAAATCGTCGAGTATCATTAGTATATTCGTCGAATATCATAGTCTTCATCGACTATCCGAAGTCAATTCATCGAGTATCAACAGTGTTCGTCGGGTATATGGTCCTTAGATCAAATTTAGGGCTGGTCAAGGTATTTCCTTGGGTGTAGGCTTGGGTTTCGTTTGAGGTGTTTGGGTATGATGTTTTCTTTTGCTGGACACCGGTTTATGAATCGTTACACTTGGTGGTTCTTTGGTCTCTATTTTGTGGACTATTTGGTTGTGTTGGGCCAGGTGGCCAACACCGCACTGCTTTTTGTGAGATGTTTGGCTGTGAAAGCCTGGTATTAGACATTTTGGTCACCGCCTCCGGCCCGGTTGTTTTTACCAAGTGTTACTGATTCGCGTTTTTGAGCATTTTGGTGCTCATTTTCTTCTTATAGATCAGTTTATGTTATTTCTTGCTTATCCTTGAAGATTTTGTCGAAGCATGGCTTCATTCTGCACTGGGTGCAAATTTCTTTTACTCCATTATTGCAAACTTTTCACTTTACTTATTCCAATTTGGCTAATCAGCTGTGGTTGCATCTTTTCATATAGTTGGGTTTTGTAGACCCTTTCTTACCTATTTCCCTACTTATTATCTTGTATTTCCATTACCACTTGTACTTGCTCTCTGGGAAGGTTTTATGCTAGGTTGCATGTTAGGTATTTTAAAGTATAAAAAATTACTATTATTACTTCACGCATGCCATATTTGAAATCTAAATCACTATATTTAACGGTCGTAAAAGCTACTTTCGTAATTATTATAAATCAAGAGTCTTGCATATCATGAGTTGTCCTCTGGGGATGTTTATACACATGTAGGACGTCTAATACTGTAAATAAACTACTTTACGCATCGTATAACTATCTTTTCTCGTGGACTAGATGAGCCACTGAGCCGAGGGATACGGCTAACCGCTTAACTTTAACTGGATTTTCCTGTTAATAATATATGGACCTTTCATAAAAGTATTAAGTTAGAGTTTTTCCTATGCGTCTGCAATTATCCCCTATTGACGTGGCATCATGACACGCGTTTTTTCTTACTCTGATATATCGTTAAATGCAAGGAAAATATGGGTTGTGACTGGAAGATATGCTTGATCTCCTCAAGAAATGACACGCCTTCAAAGCAGAGCATGAAAATATTTTCTTTGATTAGCTCTTCCCTGCTTTCAAAGACGTGGAGGCCACAACAGACGAAGCAGCTAAGGCTATTGCAGAAGAAGAGATCCTTGTAGAGGATGGAGATGAAGAAAACTTGGGAGAATAAGATAACCTTCCCGCTGAGATTGTAGAGAAGAGTTTTAGTAGTAACGTTGATTCGAGCAGGGAGGATTCTTTGAGCTCAAGATCAACTTGATCGTGTAACTCATCAGGTTCGTCTAGCTCGCCGAACTACAAACAAAAGAAGTAGAAGAAAAAGACCGAACTTGTGTAGTCTTTTTATTTTTCATATCCGGAGGTGGTGATATTTTGTAAACCGTGCAGGTATTATATATGTAATACTTTAAGTTAATTGAAATGAAATTTCATATTACCTATTTTTGTTTGTTTTATGTTAACCGACGTATGTGTTTGAATCTGGGCTGTTACTTGTTTCCTTAACTTTTTTCATTTGAATGTTTTAGCTTTGACAAAAATTCATCAATAGATTGTTTCATAAATAACTTGATAACTCGCCAAATTTAACCGAAACAGGCTATTAGTTCGCAGGGCAAATAAATTGACTGATATAAGCAGATAGTATTGGCGATTCAAGTCTGGCTGAGATAATATCCATACAGCTGAGTGCATGTGGAAATGAACAGAAATATCTTGCCACATTGTCCAAAAAAATCCACTTAAAAATCAACTTGCAATGATAAAAAAACCAAACTTGATTATTATCGTAGTGCTGATCGCACTATCTTACTTATTTGAGGGATTGACTCGACAAAATGAAGAGATTAACCAGGAAAGGTAATTGTGACCGCTGGTGTTTTAATATATCAAATAATACGGCTTCTTCGTTTAATCTGCCCGCGAATAAGACCATTATAATTGAACAATCTGTAATTATGAATAAGTTGCTTCTGGTTTATTTATCCGCTAGTAGATACTTTTCTAAACGAAAAGAATAATTATACAAGGGCTAGTAGATCAAATTGTGTAGATTTTAGCCGGGTAAAGATATCATTAACAAAATATAACCAGAATGTATAAAGCTGAGATAGTTGTCACTACTTGTCAAGTGTGACTAAAATTAGGTTCCAACATTAACTACGATAATTAAGATGTAAGCTGAGATAGACAACAACAATACTTATTAATAAGATATCCAGAATGTAATCATCAACCGCGTTATTTATCTGCAATAATTGTTAGGCCACATTGACATGTTAACTTGAGTTGGCACGATACAGGTTGAATTAATACTGAATAATCATGAAGCGGTTAATCCCAGACCGCAAATAATTATTGTGATGAACATATAAGGTGACTAGCTCAGGTCGCAGATAAAGAAGTAAAGTTTAACCTGATAAAAACAAGCCTTTAATAGCAGAGAAATAAGAGAGTTTAACTGACTAGAACAAGCCATTAATAGTAGAGGAAGAATTGAGTTGGCAAGATCAAGCCGTATTTTCTAACTACAAGCTGAGCATATAAGGCAAAATAAATTGCATAGACTAAACAACATTTCTTAACCTGAAGCCAGTGATTGGGCTAAGATAAGCCAATGACCTGAAAAGGAAATAGCATTTCAAAAATGATGTCTACTCTTCAATAAGATCAATTAGGCTAGGTGCGCCGCTGAGCCGACATTGCTCGTTCAGGATTGATAATCACGAGTGAAGCCCTTCTACAAGCAGTAAAGGCGGAATAGCTGTAAATCCCCTAGAAGAGAAAAACCAAGATGTACAGCCTAGGATTATCAATTAGGCTAGGTATGATATGGATGCTAGCATTGCTCGCACAAGAAAGATCATCAAAACTGTAATATTGCTTAGAAAGAGCGACGACACACTTATCTCATGCCTAGGGATAAAAGTTAAGTTGATCAATGAGGCCAGGTGCACCATGGAAGCTAGCATTGCTCCTTATAAAAAGATCAGCAAAATTCTTGGTCCCATGTAGGCACTGCTTGTGATTAACTTGGAGTGGTCGATTGTCATAGCCTAAGATGATCAATAAGGCAAGGTTCAATGCAGGGGGCATTGCTCGCCCAACAAAGATCATCAAAACTATAAAAATATCCCAACGAAGCACAACAACACTAACAATCACCCAGACCTCCCTTGATTCACATAGTGTGTTAGATATCGGCTAGGATCCGAACTGTTGATGCCCTCCGCACAGGAAATTAGATGGCTCCCACTACACATATGTGAACACTCCCTGCTATATGTGGTCCTCTTGGTGTTATGCTAGTGACCAATCCATGGGGTTCTAAGCATGAAAGATGATATCTCCTTGGTTCAGTGATTCCTTTAGCAAAGAGGAAAAAGAGAGGGATGAGAAGCTCCAAAAAAGGAAAAAAGTGTCAGTATAGGATCTCTGAAGTAAGCATTGAAATGAATAAGAGAGCTAAGAAGATATGAAAGAGAAGTATTCAAAAATGAAAACTAAAACCAATTGGTCCTTGGCTATCAAGAGCTTTTAGTATTTACTGATGTCCTTCTTCACTTTAGAATAGATGAGTAGGAGAACCTTCATCATTGGCATCGATGCATTCACCACCAAGATTGAAGTTATTGTTCTTTCTGATTTGATTTACTCCTTCTTAGCCGAGGAAAATGTCTACCAGCTCTTTGCCTTTCAAATTAGATGGTTGAGAGGGGTCATCTTTCAGGATTAAGTCACGAAACTTTCCCTGCTTTAGCATTTTATCCACCAATTGGTGGAGAGCTCGATAATTTTCTGTTGGATACCCTTTTCTTTATGATACTTATAGTATTAATAAGAGCCTTTGAACTTCTGATCTGCGGACTGAAAAGGTCTTTTGTAACCTTGCTTGTTCTATAAGACTTGGATCATTTCATCCATTTTGTTGTTCAAATTAGACTCTTGCAATTCATCATTCTACTACTAAAATATCGGAGCAGCTTGTGGAGCAGGAGTTGGATAAGTAAGTGGAATGGGTAAGGGCAATCTCTGATTTTGAAACTGATCTTGGCCTGGAAAAAAGTGTCAATGATGATAGAAATTTCTTTCCTTTTGAGCATGAGGCTGGAAATCTCGTCGAGGAGACCTTGAAGGTTACTCATATATAACGAAAGAAATTTTCTCCATATTATGTTTGGAGATGAAGTTGGGGTTGCTTTTCTCGCAACGAATGTGCATATTAGCAAGACTGATTATTTCCTGATAAGTCCTTGGCATTCGGATTTTAACCTAAAATTTGAGAAGTCCTTTCTCTCAAGTTACTGATCAAGACAACTATATATAATTTTGGATCAACATTTTGAACTTCCAAAATCACTTTTTGAAAGCGATCGATGAACTGAGCCCAGTTCTTGTTCTCAAACAGCTTGATTTCAAACAAATCTTCTAGGCCACTTTTCCTTTTCTTAGAAGTAGAAAACCTGAGCAAAAGTTCCCTCTAATGATTAGTGAAGCAGGCAATGGAATGAAGATGAAGTCCATAAAACCACTACCATTCTTGTCCATAAAAGGATTTCACGAGGAGTTTGTATTTAGTCACATCAGTAAGAGTCTTTAAAGCGACAGCCGAATCAAAAGCTAGGAAATGTGCAATTAGGTCGGATTCCCCAGTATAATCTATTAATCGAGGCTCCCTGAAATTAACTGGAGTTGGCTCTTATCAAACATTATTTATAAATGGAGATGGATCTTCTGATTCTCCAAGAGCATAAGGAAATGGAAGATATTGAGTGTAGGTTGTAGCTACAAAAGAAGTTGGAGGGTAAGGGTGAAAAGTTGTTGTTGGAGGAATGATCACTGAAGAAGAAGGATAAGGGTAGCTTCCATGAAAGTCTAGAACTCTTGCTAGACTTCACCGGGCTGCTTCCCAGAAGTAGTTTTGATGAGCTGCAATCTCTTCATCCTGAGACCGCAAAGGAGTTGCGGCCTGTACTGGCATGGAGGTTTGAGTATAAGTCTGTAGATAAGTCGGCGGATATACATGCAGGTAAACTGGTATATAGGCTTGAGGGACAGCTGTAAACAAGTTGCGGGTAAGTCAACGAGTTATCCACTGCTACCGCTAGGTTAACTGGGGTTACTGGTGATATTGCGGGCTTTGAAACTAGAAGTTGTGTAATAGTGGCTAGAGTAAATTTAATCGCCTTAAACTGGAGAGCGGTCTCCTTGCGAGCTTCTTCCGCTTCCAGAAGCGATTGTTTGAAGGCTTCCTAAAGAGTATCCTCACTAAGACTTGAAGGGCTAGAGTTTTGAGCGGTCTTGTAATCTGACATTTCAAAGCCACGCTTTTCAGCGATAATTCAAGATTTAAGGTAGAATGTTCATTCTGTTGATGGCAAAAGTGCACCTCCAAAAGCAAGCGCTAAGGGACGGGGAGAGAGACTGTGAGCAGTTGGTTAATCGCAGTTAGAGAATGCAGTTAAGAGAAGAGAGAGAGGTCACCTACAGCGGCAACACAAGAGTTTATCGGCTGCTGCAAATACAACTCCTACAACGGGCTTACCCTTTATTAAGACAAGAGGGTTACCGCAGTTGAGGTGAAGGAACCCGAGTGAATAGGTGACTGCTAGAGGATATGTTTGAGACCGATGCTATAAACGACAAGCTTGGTGGTTCGTACTTCCTGCTCTAGATAGTACTATTCACGGCTATTTATAAGCTCTGGGGCCTGCATAAGTGGGCAAGGCTAAGTTTACCGGCTGCTCGGGTATAGAAGAAATTGGCAGCGGTGACCAAATACAGGGAGAACAAAAAGGTGAGGGACAATCTGACCACACGATTAGGTGGTCAGCTCAGAGTCTTATCGTCTTTGCCCCGACAGATTCTGTGACACGACGATCTGTGGAGGTGGATAGGCGGCTAGAGCTTGTCTAACTGCTATGACATTAAAAAAATCAAAGAGAGCAATCTTTCTGGGTAAACAAGAAGTTGATACTAAATTGTAACACCCCATCCATCATTATAAATATAATAGAAGCTCCAGCCGGGGCCTAACGCCATATTCCGCGGACAGTCAATGGAGTTACAAATTGAACCAAAACATCCATGTATCCTAACTCAAAGTTATATATTAGCAGAAGCTTCTAGGTAAGAAGAACCCATATCCATGAATGTCTACTATATAAAACAACATGAATGATAGTCTTACCCAAAGTTTGGCCTTAAGGCCTTATAATATATGAAATGTTTAGCACAAAGGTGGTTTATATACTTCAGCACCCAGGACAGTAACACATGAAAATAAATAAATGCTTTGCTTAGCCTTCGAGGGCCGACAAAGCATAAAGGGGCATCAGCCCACTACTTCATGCTCGACTCACCTACACCTGCACACGAACATTCCACCCATATATGGCAAACAAGGCAATGGTCAGGTTTATCTGTCCAATTTTTAACTCACCCACCCCCTTTTCAGGGCGGTAGTACTCCTTCCCTATAAGAAAGCATTCATTTAATTTAAGCAATAACGTGCAATTTAAGCACATTCAATCATTAATGGAGGCACGACTGGCTACTCGCTTCATGCTCTCAACACACTCTTTCGGTGTACTCCCCGAGTCCAACCACCATCCTAAGTTCCAGACTTGATGGTTCCACTTAAGCATTTATTAGCCAGGCACCTTACCACGACTCTATCCTGTTCCAACGATGATTCTAAGTACTTTAGGAATCTAGTCCGAATGACATAGTACAGGTACAGATCTACTATTCTCCGTTGCTCAAATCACCATGCCAAAACTGAAAGCCAAGGAAATCAAGTCGCACGACATTACACGAGTCAGCCTCCCCTTTCCTGATCATAAAATTCATAATCAAACTATGTTTCAAGGTTGGCTCTTATGACTATCATATCTGGGCACTCTAGGCTCTCATCTCAACATGCTACCCACCTCTTCTCATGAACAGAAGCTTTGCAACCACAAAAAGCTCTTTGGGAGCTATCGCTAACGATATCTCTATTTTCATGTGATAGTATAGAACCATAAATCTATCTCAAGTTTAGGTTCAAGTCCAGAACATTAAACTACTCACTCTTGTCTACCAGTAGCGCCATCGCCAATGATATCACTATTACAGGTGATAGCAACAGAACATCGTTTCCATTGTAAACTTGGGTTTTTCTTGAAGCACAGCTCGAGTACTAACTACAACAAGCTACAAACCCCAAAACTCTGTGAAACTACACCTTTATCCAAAGAGTCTTCTTCAGCATGTAAATATATCATAACCAATATAGACCAACTTGTCCAGATGGGCTTCACACTGCATGCCTATTTCCGTACTTCGATTCCAAACTCTCAATGCATTTTCTACCAGGGATACTTCGTATCAACCCAAATGAAATTTCCTGTTCTTCACCAATTAGTGAGGGTTTCCATTCAAACGTGACAAATAAGGGCTTCACTTGTCCAAGAGGAGAATTGTTACCCTTTTAGATTGTTTAAGAGCCATGAGATTGCAAGTGATCCGGATGGAAGCATTTGCAACACCTTCCTCTCCATAGATCTAGCCTTGGCTCGTAAATTCGATCATAAGAACTCCTTCAAAGCTCTTCTAGAGGTTTGGTTTTAGCCTTCTTCTTCCTCTCCTTTCCTTTTCCTCATTTGCCTCTTCTCCTTTACTTAAAGAGAGAGAGAGAGAGGGAGTAATGTAAAAGAGATAATTAGAAAGAAATAACCCCCTCAACATTTTGTAATCCCAGGCCTAAACTCAGCCATAGGATCTCCACTTTCTAAGAAATGGATAGCCACGATTAAAATTGAGCTTTCACTTAAAAATGCTATCGCCGGGCGATATCTCGATTCTACAGCACGAATGCCTCGGCAGTGTTTGCTGGACAAAGTTAATGCCACCTAACAACTACTTAACAGCCCACTAACAAATGGCTACATACCATATGGTTCACTGTCACCATGCAATATCGCATTGTTGCCAGTGATAGCAATTCAACTGCATTGACATGACCTCTATCACCTGGCGATATCACTATCGCCAACGATAGCTCCAAAACTTCAACTTGTTATTTTTCTAACTATGGGAAATATGGGGTGTTAAATTCCACATGTGTTTGTGCTAGGTTCCAACTGAACCAAAAGGAATCTCACTATACCTTTGTCAAAAGGATTCTAAGATAACTTAAGGGTACACACAATCTTAGCTTATGGTACCCTCATAGTAATGATTTCGAGCTAAAAGGATTTTTAGATGTAGACTATATAGGATGTAAGTAAGACAAGAAAAGCAATTCAGGAACATGCCAGTTTCTTTGAAAAAGGCTTATATCTTGGAGTAGTCAGAAGTTGACAAGTGTGGACATATCCACAATAAAGTCTGAATATATTTTAGCTAGAAGTTTCTATACTCAAATGCTCTAGATACATCATCAACTTCATGACTACAACATCCTACTAAGTAGAGCACCTATATTCAATGAGTCATAAAATGCAATCTTAATTGCTAAAAATTCTATGTCTTATAGCCGCACTAAGCACTTTGAGATATGGTATCATTTTATCAGAGAGCATGTAGAAGAGGAAGATATCTGCCTTGAGTTTGTCCATACTGACAAGTAAGTGGCAGGCATCTTCACTAAGCCTCTAGATCAAGAGAAATTCAATTATTTTCAAATTGAACTAGGAATGCTAAATCTTGATTTAATTCAATGCCGAGCCTCTACTCTAGATGAGGTGTTTTGTATTTAAGTTAACTTTCTCTCATTTGGTCTGCAAATATACCTTGTTGATTCTCGTTATTATTATTCTATGGTTTACAAATAGTATCTAGGGCACTAATAAAGTTGAAGTGAAGAATATTAATTTCAAACAAAACTAAAGGGGAAAGGATTTGGGCATTACGGGAAATCAGTATCAAAATCTTAAAAGATATATCGGGAAACTATTTCACATATTTTATTCCGAAGCAGGTACGCGTCGTTCTGAATTTCATTTAGATTAATAAAATTAGAAATAGCGGGAAACATTAGGTTAAATAAGCCCTAAAACTCCAAACATCAACACCTTTGATCTCATACTTTTCTCCTGTCTTGATAGAGAAAACCCATTTTCCTTCAAACCCTTGTTCCATCAATGGCGCCAAAGGAAATCTCATAAGAAAGAATCAATACTGGAAGCAAAGCCATTAGGGGCGGGTTGAGGACCTGTTCAGAAGAAATACGAAACATGATATTCCTCTTGACCATGGTTGTCTTTGATGTAGTACTCATAGCCAACCTGGATTGTTCCTACATTAGTCAAAGAGCTCTTTTGAATGTAGTGGTTAGTATCTCCGAGTCTGCAATCAAGACTAAAGTACTCAACCACAATAAACGAGTCTCGATGAGTAGCCTAAGCCATCATCTGGAACTTACTACCCTTTAAGAGGGGTAGGAAGAAGTAGAAATCACCAAAGAACAAACATATGTTGCAGTCGAATGGCGCAATTGCAGTGGAAAAGAATATGGGTCATTGGAGAAAAGTGACATGAACTCACCAGGAAAATTATTGGTCGACATAATAGTAACAGCTTTGTTTTGTAAGTCTCAATCAAATGTGAGGATCTCTAGGGAGATGTTCAAGATCATGAATACATTTATCTTGACCAAAAGAACTTACTAAAGTAATCATGTTCTGAGAAAATTGAGAGCTTACATATATTCCCCAAACATCGGGAGGATAGTTTCCCTATATCTTTTAAAGATCCTTGGGGATATGCTACCTGAAGTACCTTAGTTTCCACTCCACTCCCTCAAGATGGTGTATCGGAAGACAATAGAATGGTGGGATAATCCTTTTCCCAATTCCAAGAAGGGTGGGGCATGCTTTAGGAACTCGAAGAAAGTGAAAAAAAAGACAAAGAAGGAAAGGACTATTGCTTGTCTGAAAGGGTAAGTAGCCGTAGGAAAGAGAAGACTGAGTAAAACTCAAAAAGGAGAAATCTCTCACCCAGCCCATTACCACACTAAGTGGGAGAAAACATGGGATCATCACAATGATATCCAGAAGGAGTAGGCTCCTAAAAATCTTGAAAGCACTGCCCCTATGGAGGAATGCATGGGAGTGGCAGGTAAAGAAAGACCTGAGATGGGAGAAGTTCACAAGGAACTTAATGCCCTAGAACCTATTGAAGTAGATCCAGGACTAGTTCATTAGGAACATGATCCTAAGTTCATAGCTATAGAAGTTCTGGAAGCCTCCACATTTCACACATAAATGGTGGAAGGAGAAAGTTAACCACCCTTACTCTATCCAGGTATAGTTAAGGGGAGCCAGCACCCGAGGTTCCTGCCCGACAAATTTATGTGGTTAGATCAACAGAAGATATTCAGGGGGAGTCTAGTATGGATGACTCTGCCAAGGAAAATTTACTGAGGAAGATGTTAAGAAATTTATCTGCAAAGTGTTGGCTTTCTCCTCAGTAGAGAAAACTCCAAAAAATTCACTCACATAGGCAATGAGCTAATGCTTTGGAAAGGAAAAAGTGTGTTATAGAACCAAGAAACTGACATAGAAACCTAAAAGAATTCAACTTATAACTATCTATATGAGGACAATGAAGTTCATGTAGAGACCTATTAGAGAGATGTTGTGGCTATGCCCCAAGCACCAAATCCATGACATGTTGAAGAGCCCAAATATTTCCCAGCACAGCAGCAGAAGATTATGGATACTCGGAGAAGGAGTATTGAATTTGTTGTGGAAAAGTTATTTCAAGGACTGATAAAAGGAATGCATAAGAGAATATCAAATATGGAAAGTTAAAGTATCTAGTTGTCTACCTAAATCACAAGAGGGGGTGAATAGGTGAGATCTGCGTCTTTTGCGGAATAAAAAATTTAGAGTGATTAACACAGAATAATCAAGCATGCACCAGACGACACATGGAGTTATAGTGGTTCCCCAAGATTGGGTACATCC
Organism: Platanthera zijinensis; assembly: GCA_039513925.1. NCBI lineage: Eukaryota > Viridiplantae > Streptophyta > Magnoliopsida > Asparagales > Orchidaceae > Platanthera > Platanthera zijinensis. The sequence continues at coordinate 83,259,618 of CM077079.1, forward strand.
ACTTTCCACCTCACAAATCTAGTACCACGCTAGCCTTGGCTACTTCACTATTTCTCGGATTGAAAACAATCCTACAACTCAGAGCAACACTCCTACAACTCGGAGTAAACACACTCCTACAAACTAGATCCCCCAAAACGAGATCTATGCTCAGAAGACCAATCTTCCTACAAGCTCGGAGGCAAAGCTCCTACAAGAATTGAAATAAATTTTTACAAAAATAATACTTCACAAATCTAGATCTGAAATCTTCAAACTTCTTCCCTCTTGAGAACTGAAACTCTTGAAGAAGATGTTGAGGAAGAAATCTTGAGAGAACACGATCTAAAATTCTTAAGATCCGATATGATCAAATAGATGATTGGAGACTCTTGAATCAGAGATATATTGAATTTATTCTTCTGTTGAATCACTAGATCGAGGAACAAGCTTTAGAGAAGAACAACGAATGCGGCGTGCGGCTTTTCAAGATCTTAAACTTGAGGCCATTTAGACTTAAGATTGTGATAAGCAATAAGGTTAGCGAATACATCGACAAGACTTTATATAGAACTTCTTCTAACGGTCTGAAATCATTTAAGGAATGAAGATCAATCAAGAAGAATTTAGGTTGAAATGAAATTCCGTTTGACGAATTATAAAATACCGTTCGACGAATTAATTTTGAATTCCCGATCGATGAATAGAATGAACCTTATTCGACTAATTAACTTTGAATTCCTATGCGACGAATGAAATCTTATTCGACGAACTGCGAACTCTGTTCGACGAACGAAATCCCGATCGACGAATTGAAGTTTGAATTTTCAGCAACTGTATTCTTCAAAAGGATTAAAATTCTTCGAAAGCATCTTGGTTTTTTGAAAATTAACTCAGCCTTTTTCGAAAAAGACTTCACACAGAATTTCCTTTGAGCCGGAAATAGATTTTTCGAAAGAAGATTTGGCTTTTTGAAAACATCTCGTCTCGAAAAATGAATTTGATTATTCGAAAACAAAATTCCTTTTTTGAAAGATGAAATTTGTTTTTCGAAAACATCTGGCCTTTCTCGAATTGAATTTGATTATTCAAAAATAGAAATCCTTTTTCGAAAGATGAAATTGGTTTTTCAAAAACATCTTCAGGCATTTTTCGAAAATTAGAACTTAGTAGTTTTTGAGAGCTTTTCGAGAAGTCATTAATTTTCGAGAACTGTTCTTCTTTTTCGAAAAATTAACTTAGACTTTTCGAAAACACTTCCTCTTTTCAAAAAATGTAGTTAGGAAATTTTAGAAAAATTTCTTTTCTTCTTTCTTCAAATCTCAGTAACCCTTCCTTTCTTCCAATTCTTTAGTATTTGAAAATAAAGTGCATCCAAATAGAGAGATTATACATGAGCCAAAACAATGGATCACACAATGAGGGATTACACTGCATGGTCCTTTGTTTGGTGACTCTTTATAAACTGACATTGGTCTACACTTACCAATAATGACCTGCAAGAACTCAACTAGAAAATGGTATCAAATACAAACTTAATTCATCTTAGTTTAAGGGTGACATCACACAAATCAGGGTTATTATGGATACAATACCCAACAATCTTCCCATATTTGTATAAGTCAGAACCATCAAAACTAAAGTGAATTATATCAAGATAATTAAAACAATTAACTAACAAACACAGTAATGATTGAGATTACAATTAAGAAGTAATATATAATCAAAATTCAGAAATATATATATGTATAGAATTGTCCATAGAGGTACCAGTCCATAAGATTTCATAACACTTGAAAAACATTTATCACTTATATTGTTCCATGTGTTGTCGTTCCCTTTTCTCTTTTTGTCTCTTCAGATAGTTGTAGGTCTTTATAAATTACTTCAGAGGCCGAGGAGCATCTGGATTTTTACGGCCATGTACTCTATCATGAAGTCTTCTCTTGGTCATAGAAGTTTCATATTCTTTCCATTCCTTGTGCTTGTAGTGCTCATCTTTATTTCCATTTGGTTCTGTAACTTACTTTAGAGTATCCAAAATAAGAGACTTGGAGGTTGGGCTCCATACTTTAGCAAATTCTTATTCTTTTCTTTTCTCAGCTTCTTGAGTCGGGATGGATCGGCTAGTAGAGGCACCGTCACAAATTTCCTTTTCTTAAGAGCTGGAATTTCTAGAGTTGAATTTTGAGGGATCTCTAGTTCAGAAAAAACATGGGAGTACTCTACAGGAGGGGCTTCATAATCTTCGGTTCTGGGAGAGAATGTAGGCATATGGGCAGTAGGCTGCTGGACAGTTGGATTTAGATAAGGAGATGGAGCTGCATTTGGATCGACTTAGAAGTCGGGAAAGATCTGATTGTGCTTCCAAACTACAGTGTCATACTTATGAAATTAAACATTAAAGATCTGAGTCTGTACATCAGTACTTATCTTTTTCAGCTTGGCTTCCAATTGGGTATTCATGTCTGTATAGGCTTTTGATAGATTTCTTTGACTTTGTCCTCCCCTTTTCTGACTTCTACAGATATGGTGCTTGTAGTCTCTTCTTTGAACTTGCCAACTTCTTCACAAGTCTTGAAGTTGTGCTCTTTAGCTTTCTTCTCCAATTGAATCTGAATATTGGCTAAAGTGACTCATTGTTCCATGACTTGACTAATACTGGTGATGGTATGGTCTAGACCCCACGCCTTTCCTAGGGAAGTGGTATTCCTTCCCTGCAGGCATAGCATTTTCACAAATAAATATATAACAAGTATGAACACACACACACAATTCAATTTATCAAAAAAGAATGCCTCAACGGCAAAACGTTCCGTGCACTCAGGGCACATTTTTGGTGTACATGTCACCAGGGTTCAACCATCATTCAGAGGTCCTAGACATAACGATTAACCATGAGCATTCACAAACTCCACATCCACCAGTCTGAGACTTTATTCTTGACGGCGTACAGTATAAGAATCTCATTATGTGATCCTAACGAACGCCAATAACTTAGGCAATCGAGTTAGACAACCATAATGCGGACATAGTTCAACCATTGCCCATTGCTCAAATCGTCAATTCAATGTCTAAAATGACCCTGGCAGGATTCCCCTTGTCCGTTCGATTCATTGGCCTTTAGGAGCTCACCGCCCACAAAGTAGCCTCACAGTATCCCAGATATAGGCTTTACAATCCAATTAGATTTATTGTCAGTGTTCATCACGGTCGCTTGGCGGGACCAACAGAAGTTCTCTTTCTGTGCCCAAACTCAACCCAAACCCTGCAGCATCCCATAGTGCCAGAAACACTGGTTTTGTCATAGCACACAACACAAATATCTCACCAAGAGCAATCGTCATTGGCGATACTCACTATCGCTCAGTGATATCCAATTGGTCCTAAAACTATGGAATTTCTAGCGTATTTTCCTTGAATGCAACTCCAGTACTTCCTGCTACTTCCAGTTCACATGTACAACCCCGCAAACCCCATATATTACTCGTTTATACTCGGAGACTTCTTCGGCATGCAAAATAAACATCATCAATCCAGACCAACCTGTCCAAATGGGCTTCACACAACATGCCTATTCCGTACTACACATTTCTGGATCTATATGCAAGACTCACTGGGGATTTCAAGAATCGACACAAAGGAATTCCCTTCGCTTTTCCACCTTTTGGTGGGGGATTCCATGCATATGCCAAAAGAAGGACTTCACTTGTCCAAGAAGGAAGATCGTTACCCTTGTAGTCCTCTTCGGATCCATAACCTCGATCTTTGATCCGGATGGAATTGATTGTCACAACTTCCACTTACCAGATCTAACGTCGACTCACTATTCTTATCACAAGCACACCTTGGATCGATCTCCACAAGAGCTCCTGGATGTTTCCTCATCTTCCCTCTCCAGGAGTAAAGGAGAAAGTGTATGAGAGAAATATGGGAATAAAATCTCAAGTCCAGCCTATATACAAAAGCTACCGCCGCATGGTAACTCCTACCGCCCCGCAGTAATATAGACAGTAATTGCTTTGTCCAGCCAACACCGCTATCCAGAGCTATCGACCCGCGATAACTCTCTAGCGCCTGGCCGTAGATTGGTTACTAGGGAAATTCTTCTAGACATTTGTCGAGAGGCTAGCGCTGCGGGGTAACACATATCTCCTGGCGGTAGAGCTCTCGACGATTCCTCAAAAGTGTTGAATGTTCTCGTCGAAGGAATTTTTTACCGTAGCACGATAGCTTCCTATAGCCAGGTTGTAAAAACCCGAGCCCTTGGTCCTTTAATTCACCAAGCTATCGCTTGCAATAAGACTACCGCCTGGCGGTAACCTTCAATGATCCCTTCTCATTTTTGGGGTGTTACAACACTCCCCTCCTCACAAAAATTTCATCCCGAAATTGAACGCATCTATAAGGAAAACTAGTAATTAATATGTTAAAACATATTTCCTTCACAGAACAATGATACAAAATCATTTTACAAATAACTCGGGATATTCTTCCCGCATGGTTTGCTCTCTCTCCCTTGTCAGCTCTTCACAACTACAGTTGTCCCAACGGACCTTGACCATCCAAATTGTCTTGTTCCGCAGTTGCTTGATTTCCGAATCCTCGATCCAAATGGGCCTAATCTTCGTCGTTAGCCCATTATCGACAAAAACTAGATAATTTTCAATCACTTGCATCGGCTCTTTCACAGCCTTTCTTAGTACTGATATGTTAAACACATCGTGCAAGCCACTTAGTTCCGCTGAAAGAGCTAACCGATAGGCGGCTTCTCCAACTTGTTAAACCACTTCAAACGGACCAAGATACCTCAGACTAAACTTTTTCAAGCGCCGAATCCTGGAAACGCGTTTGAATGGCCTAATCTTCAGGTATACCCAATCGCCAACCGCAAACTCCACGTTTCGTTGATTGGCATTGTAGTACTTCACTTGCCTGTCTTGGGCTATTAGTAGCCATTCTTGTATAGTATGTATGGTTGAATTTGCATCTTCAACATCCTTATGTTTATAAAGCTTTGACTCGCCTGTTTCTGCCCAAGCTAACGGTGTATGGCATTTTATACCATATAATGCTTCAAAAGGCATCATTTGTATACTAGCTTAATAGTTATTATTGTAGGCGAACTTAACCATATAGAGGTGATCTCCCCACCTCTTCCCGAAATCCAGGGTGCACATATGGAGCATGTCCTCCATTACTCTATTTTTTCTCTCAGTCTTGCCATCCATTTGTGGAAGAAAGGTCGTACTAAACTTTAGTTTAGTCCCCAAATGTTGATGGATTAGCCTCCAATCATTAGAAATAAAGCGCTCATCTCGGTCACTTACGATGCTACGGGGCACACTGTGCAATCGTACGATATTATCCACATACAGCTTAGCAAGTTTCTAAACTGAATCATCCTTCCTGTTAGGCATGAAGTGTGACACATTTGTTAGCCAGTCAATGATCACCCACACGGCATCGTTTTCTCTCTGTGATTTCGGCTTCCCACGCTTGAAATCCATAGAAATGTCATCGAACTTCCATTCAGGAATTGGTAACGATTTCAGGAACCCTCCAGGTTTCTGGCATTCAGCTTTCACAAAAGCACAAGTTTGACATTTTTTCATGTAATGCGTTATGTCTTTCTTCAAACTGGGCCACCAAAACACATTTTTCATGTCCTTATACATTTTCGTGCACTGTAGATGAATTGAGTACTTTGTAAAATGTGCTTTATACATAAATTCCTCACAAAGTTTACCCACAAACGGGATGCACAAATGACCATCTTTTCAGAAAAGGCCGTCATCCAAGGAGAATTGGGCATTTGACCCATCCGTTGTATAGCGTTGTAGACTCTTATCAAGTTCCGTTTCTCTCCGAACTCTATCCGCGAGGTCATATTGAACCTCTATAAAGTTCAGGCACGCATTTGTAGTGGCATTCTTGTGAACACAAGAAATATCTAAGTTCTCCAAATTCCTGGATTAGATGCTCATCCTGTATCTTCAACCAATTTACCATTTCCAGAGTCTTACAACTCAAGGCATCTGTAACCACATTTCCTTTCCCGGGAGTATATAATATTTGGAAGGTGTTGTCCCCGAGGAACTCCATCCACCTCTGCGGTCGCATATTTAGATCCTTATGATCCAGAAGATATTTTAGGCTCTCATGTTCCATGAAGATGTCAACTTTCATGCTGTAAAAATAATGACGCCACAGTTTAAGTGCAAATATCACCGCCGCAAACTCCAAGTCGTGGACGTTATAGTTTCACTCATGCACATTCAACTAGCATGAGACATAAGCTATCACTTTACCAAACTATAGAAGAACGCAGCCTAAGCCACTTCTTGATGCGTCACTATAAATCTCATAGCCATTCGCACCACTTGACAACGTCAAAATATGCGCCGTGGTAAAACGACTCTTCAGCTCTTCGAAAGCTCGTGCGCACTCCGGCATACAAACAAACTCCTGATGTTTTCTCGTTAGTGTGGTGAGAGGCAAGTCTATCCATGAAAAGTTCTCCACAAAGCACCTGTAGTAGCACGCAAGTCTTAAGAAACTCCGTACTTCAGCTACAATAGACAGAACAGGCCACACTTGAATTTCCACTATCTTTATTGGATCCACCGCTATACCTTCACCACTTATGACATGGCCCAGGAAGGCCACAGATGACAACAAGAACTCACATTTTGAGAACATGGCAAAGATCTTGCTTCTTCTTACGGTGTGCAACACCATCCACAAATGGTTCGCATGATCCTATTTAGACTGAGAGTACACTAAAATTTTGTCAATAAAGACGATTATAAATAAGTCCAAGTACTCTCGAAACATTCGGTGCATTAGGCCCATGAACACCGATTGGGCATTTGTTTGCCCAAACAGCATTATAGTGAACTCGTAGTGCTCATAGCTTATACCAAACGCTGTCTTGGGAATATCACATTCCCGAATTCTCAACTGGTAATAGCCAGACTTAAAATCTAGTTTTGAGTATCCTGTTGATCCAACCAGCTGATCGAAAAAGTCATCAATCTATGGTATTGGATACTTATTCTTCTCTTTCAGCTTATTCAGCTCTATAATCGATGCATAGATACATGCTACCATCCTTCTTCTTCACAAAAAAACCGCTACGCTCCAAGGTGACATAATTGGGCGTATATGTCCTTTCTATAGAAATTCTTGTAGTTCGACTTTCAGTTCCGGCATCTCCTTTGGCGTAACACTGTACGGCGAGCGGGCCACAGGTTTTTCACCTAGCACCAAATCAATACAGAAGTCAATCTCCCGCTGTGGTGGTAACCTGAGAAGATCCTTAGGAAACACATCAGCATACTCTGATACAATCAAAACGTCACTCACACTAGCTTCTGGCTAATAGCCTTTATATGCGTGAAGAATAACTCTGCGCCCTTCCGAACCGCTTTGACGACTTGGAGAGCAGACATCAATATCTTGATCAATCCTCGCATACAAGCTAATTTAGTCTATAGCTCGGTATTCTGTCCCAGTGTGATCTCCTTTGAGTTGCAATCTATCAAGGTACGCTGCTCCGAGAGCCAGTCCATACCAAAGATTACATCAAACTCTGATATCGGCAGCACAGATGCTTCCAGTCCGAAATCTCGACTTCCTATCCGCACCTCAATACAGTAAGACATACTTGCCTACATCAAGCATCCATTTGGCAACAGTATCGATAGGCTAACCATTGTTACACAATTAGGTACTCCAATCCGAGACACGAAGACATCAGATAGAAATGAATGTGAAGCACCCGTATCAAACAGTGCCCTCACCATATAGTCCTGAATAAGGAAAAAGCCTAATATAAACAAATCATACACAAGCCACACACATGGTATGAATTATAGAAAACAGGAAAACAGTAGCTTAACTCATACCTATGATGACGACACCATGCTTTATGGCCTCCTGTTGGCCAAGATTGTACACCCTTGGCTGAGCTGGGGCATACTGGGATGCAATGGATTCCACCGTCTTTCCCTTTTTAGCATAGGTGTCTCCTGTTTTCTTATCACCCTTCGGAGGACCACTACGACAGTCACGGGCAAAGTGTCCCGGCTTTCCACAATTATAACATGTCTGAGGGCCATACCCAGACGTTACTCCAGAAGCAACCGTAGAGGGAGTCTGTCCTTAAGATTTGGACTTTCGGCCCCATTTCTTTTGATAGCTACGCTTTCCCGGGTACGGCGCTTTGAACTCGGGCTTTATCATAGCCAAGTCCTTCTTACCCTATACCCTCTTTAAGTCTTTTTCCAGCGCACAAGCCATATCCACCAATGCTTGAAATCCTTGGTTCATCGTGCTCAAGAGCAGGAATCTTAGCTCATCCCGGAGCCATTTGTAGAACCTATTGGTTTTACGCTCTACTTCAGCAAAGATAGACACTGCATAGCGTCCCAACCTTGTAAACTAATGTAAGTAGATATTGACACTACTTTCACCCTAAGTTAAATGATAAAACTCATTTTCCATGGCTATGCACTGTAAAGATGGCAGATGCTTCGCCAAGAATAGTCTCGAAAACTCTTCTATCGAGACCTCCATTAGTTGTCTGCCTGCTAAGTGGTGCAGTTCCATTTTGTCCCACCAAAGCTGAGCCTCTCCTCCCAACAGGAAAGTGGTCAAGGTGACTTTCTGTTCCCCCTCAGTTCGTAAAGCCATCAAATTTCCTTTGACTCGGGCAAGCCATTCCTCTGCCTATGTTGGGGATCCTGCCACTGCAAATGTAGGAGGACTGAAACTCATGAACTGCTTTAGTTGTCGTTCAGCTGCTCGTAAATCTACCACAGCCTCCACAGTTTCTAGCCTCATACCAACCTATTCTTGCACAAGTGAAGCCTACCCCTGCCCAGTAGGCTATACATGTATCATTTCAAACAATGCCTCAAAAACTAAACACACTGTCTCCGCAGAAGGAGGAGGTGTGGGCACCTCAGCTGGTGCTGCACTTTCAATAGAATGTTGGGGCTCAGACTGCCCCGCACCACTTCGAGTCTCCTATATGTGTAAAAGAAACACTTTAGCAACTTTGCAAAACCAACAACAATGATTAGTAACGCGCAGGTTCCTCAAACATGTGTATTTGCATTCCTAAGTGGACATTCTTGAAAGTTCACCTAGTGTCAACAACCTTCACTTATGGGGGGGGATAGGTGACTTTTAGCATATTTACGGAATTAAAATTGTACCTGCACAAGAAAACAAAACAACACAACACAGAAAATAACACAGGTAATTTATAGTGGTTCCCCGATTTGGGTACGTCCACTTTCCCCCTTCGAACTATCTCCCAACCCGGGACGACTCGGTCACTTCACCAACAGGATTGAAATCCAATCCTTGCACTATCGGAAGGAACCCTTCCACACGTAGGAGTCAACACTCCCACAACATGGGTTGCACCCAACCCTACAACTAGGAACCAAATGTTCCTTTACAATGAAAAAGAAATTGAAGTGTATAAGAAATACAAACAACTTGAAGATCTAGGTGTCCCTTTTCGTTAGACTACTTGTTCTTGTAGGCAACGAAAAGTCCACAACCCTTGATCTCTCTTGGAGAAAATCTCCCCGAGACCGGCGGCGGCAAAAGGGCGGCGGCAAGGCTCTTCGTGTTGGCGGCGGCAACTGAAAGCAGCAGCTATGCACTGGAGATTCAATTTTCTTAGCGAAGTCGGTAAGGTCTTCCAACGGTCACACTAGGATCGATCGTCTCGATCGATTCGGACGGGGATGGATTTCCCTATCTCAAATCAAGAGACAAAAGATCTCTGGTTAGACGCGTGAGACGCTGTGCAAGACTTGGCTTCTATAACCGGGGATCTGGAGAAGATCAAGATCGACTGCGGTGACTACTGCACGAACGGCGGCGGAGACGATCGGCGGAGCGAGATCGAGAGCTAGGGCTCGACGGCGGCTATGCTTTTTGAATTCGCGTATCTCTCCGCCTTTACTGTTCACACATACTTGTATATTTATACATTAGGTCATAAAGATGACCATTGTGGGCCCCACCAAAGCAAATACCAAAGTCCGGTTCAAATAGCTGCAGGTAACATGGACCGGTCCAGGAATTCTGGAAAATCGCCTAAGGCAAAATCGGCGAGAATCGTAGGTGATTCTCGACGAATCGGTGAGAATCACTTACGATTCTTGCCGAATTTTACTTGGCGAATTCTGGATGCACAGGTTATAGAGGCCGGGGAGAATCGGCGGGAATCACATTTGATTCTTGCCGAATCATCGAGAATGCAAGGTCATTCTCAACGAATCAGCGAGAATCACTTAGTGATTCTCGACGATTCTGCCTTAGAGAATTTTCTGACTGCGTCGAGACAGCCAGCCCAACCTGGCGAGAATCATCTAGTGATTCTCGATGACTCGTCGAGAATCACTAGTGATTCTCGACGATTTACACTTAAACGATTCTCGTCTTGCAACCCATGAGCTGGTCTTTGGCCCATCCTTGCTCCTTGTCTGCTCTTGCTTTATCATAGCCCTGTACTTGAAGTTAAGTACACCCCAATAGAGAGAGTACACGTAGGCCAACACACTGATCTACTCAACGAGGGATTACGTCGCGCAGACCCGTGTACATTGACCCACTGCACCCTGACAATGGTGTGTACTTAGCAATGAATGGCTGCAAGCATAGCTAGAAGAAATTCATCAAATACATAGTGAATTCATCTTAGCTTGATAGGAGGCTTCCTCAAATCCATGTAATTGTGGATATAATACCCAACAATCTCCCCCTATTTGACAAAGCCAAAATCCTACTAAGCTAAGATGAATACCAACACTCCAGACAAAATATGCATTAACCAAAAGAGTGAACAATAAACATAATCAGATCAATGTGAGAGTCAATTAATATACCACACACATGTATATATGAATATCCACACAGAAATGTTCACATGATTACATGATAAGGAAAGTTTAAATGTGATAATTACAAAAGCTAACATCCTAAAAATCTTTATCCTTTGTTATGTCTTCTTTAAGTTGCTGAGCTAATAACTTTCTGCTTTGTCGCTCAAGATACTCCTTGGGCTTTGGATAGTATCTCGGAGGAGGGGCTTTATCTTCCACGGTGTTGTTCCTAAAAAATATGTTACGTTTAGCTTTAAATTCTTTATGCCGCTCCCACCCGTACTGACTATATACATCATTTCAATTTATTTGCCCCCTCTGCTGTAACAAAAATGTGTCCAAGATAATACTCTTTGATACATGACTCCATATTTCGTTCCTCACATCATCCTCCTTCAATCTGATCTTCTTTTCAGCTTGCGTTTCCCTAGATGTCCCTTCTTGAATTTTTCTCTTGTTCCTGACTTTAGCTAGGGCTTCTTGATCAAACCAGCTTCTTCGTTCAGCCCTTTCAGTAGCTTTCTTTGCCACGGCTTCGCTCATTGGTACTTCTTCAGCCCTTATTTCACCCGCAGCAGTACCAGTAGGACCCATATCCTCAGGAGGAGCAGCTGGAACATGTATTCCCGATGCCTCTGTTACCAGCCAGTGGGTCGTTTCAAAAATATACCTATTCGAATTATCGAATTTGTATTTGTCAATTATTATTTATTAAGTTGATTAAAGGTGCAGTTATGATTTGGTAGTTTTGAAAGGCATACCTATTGGTCTGATCGAAGTTTAGAATTACTAACTCTTGAAGCCCCGCCATCTTAGCGTTATACGCTTCCTCCCCCTTTTTGGCTTCGGCTGCTATAGAGTTTGTATAGGAATGCAGAGATGTATCAATGTGCTTCACAGTTTTACTGAATTCGTCCAGCAGAGATTTCTGATTTGCGTTCAGCGTTACCATGTTGGCATCAAATTGTTGTATGTTCTGTGCCACAGCATGAAAATTTTTATTGACTACTGTCAGGTCATCAGTATTCTTCTTCAGTCCTTTCATGAGAAGAGATACGGCTGTGCCTGCCTCTGTATATTTTTCATCAAATTTCTTCTCCATCTCATCTAGTTTGTGGTTGATCTGATCCACATTCTTTAGCATGAGATCCTCAGAGTCCTTCAGTCTCTTTAGCACTTTGTTATGGGATTTCTCAAACATATCCTTAAGCTCATCCAGCATTCCTTGGACAAAATTAACAGTGTGATTTGCTATGTTTGCTTGAAGTGGAGGAGCTGCAGGCAGACCCTGGTCAGGCTCCTCAGCAGAAGCGCTGGGAGAGCTGGATACCACTTGAAAGTCCACAGGGGGAACAAAGGGTTGCTGAGAGGGCTCCCCCTCCATTCCTGCATCCGACTTCTCAGGAGCTTGTTCCTCAGATGAAACAGCAGCATCCTCCTGAGGATCCACCACTTTCTCCCTCTCAATTACTTCTTCCTCCATCTCAGTCTCCAAGTGCTCAGGCTTATCTGCAGAGTTGTGCATATCTTCCTCTACTTCTTCCTCCTCCTCCTCATCAGCCACTTCATCTCCCAGGTAATTCATATCTACCTAACCTTCCTCTTCTTCCTCCACATTTGCCACCACCTCCTCACCGTCTTCTTGCACAAATTCCACAGCATCTTTAGCTATCTGAGAACTATCAGATATGATATTTGCAGAAGAGAGTATAGGCTCCTCCTCAGTTCCTGTAATCAGTGCGTCAGGAACTTCACTGGGTGCTACCGTAGAATGTGCAGGAGCACTGGTGTCCTCGGCCGGAGATGCTTCCTCTTGGTCTATTTCCCTGGCAACCTGCCCTATTCGACGCTCCCACCGGTCGAATATGCTTACGTCCATCTTTTTCAAATAGTGTAGAGGCACTCCTTTGCTCATGTCGAATGTATCTCCGTCCAGTTGATTCAGATAGAGGCTGATGATTCTGGCAAAGCTGGGGGTTCGGAGTGTGTCTTTAATTCTTTCAAAGAGCATGGCTCCCCAATTGAACCGCTTTCGGCAGACGATCGCCACCAGAACCTTGAACATTTCCCCTGAAATATGGTCGTGGGATCCAGGTTTGCAGATTAGAGCCTTCCCAACGATGTCAGACAGCAATTTTCCCTCCTCGTTCATGTCTTTCCTTTTGATTGACCTGGTCCCCATGGCCAGTCCACAGAAGGATAGGGTCCTTGCTCTATCCTCGTCCTCCAGGAAATCTTCCTCCTCACAACTAGATAGCCGTAGGCATTGGGTCAGTTTCCTGGCGGATAACTTGATCTTCTTCCCAGCAACCTTGCTTTTGATGGAAGTGTCTTCGTGACGGAGCTTGGCAGTTACAAAGAACTCCAATACTTCCTTATCCAAGATCTTGCACGGGTGCTCCAGCACGAACATCAGTCCCGCTTCCTCGAGCATAATGATTATGTTCCGGAACTCGTCCAAGGCCTGGGAGAAGCCGGTTCTCAGTAGCTCGCATCCAGTGACCAGGCCTGCAGTAGTCCATGGGGCCATAACAAACTGGGAAGAAGGGGAATACCAATTTCCAAGTCTAAGGATCTCTGAAACAAAGAGAGGGAGAACAAAATCTACACTAAGTTCAGGTCACGGTAAGGGACACGATGGAGATTACCTAGTGAGGAGAGGCAGTGAAAGGTCCGGCTGCTTTACTAGAGAGGCGGCGAGTCGATCCGAGGCGGAGCTTGGACGAGTGCCTGGTTGCGAGAGGAAGTCTTCAGGAGGAACCCGCTGATACCATGTCGTTAGGTCACCACGAAGTGCCGAAGGAGGAACCCGCTGGGAGGAGAAGTCAAAGGGATTCCTGCGGAGCTTGGACAGGGTCTCGGCGACCGATGGAATTTGAAGGGTCGGCGGGTTTATGTTATACGCGGATTTATATAAGCGGGTTGGCAGATCGGCGGGTCTCGGCGAACGATGGAATTTGAAGGGTCTCCCTAATTTGAAGGGTCGACGGAATTTAGGTTCAATGTTATAAGCGGGTTTATATATATTTATGTTCGAAGGCTTTGTTCAACGGAAACTGCAATAGTTGAAATTGACCTTCAGGAATGGCGGAATTTGATTTGAGGGAAATCACCTGAGATTCCAAATTTATGTCGTTATGAAGGGTAGGAAAGTCTTAATAGGCATAATTGTTTCTTAATCCAACCAAGGGGTTCAAAATTTTTGAGGGCGAACTTATGGCTGAAAATGTCAAACTAATCACTATTAATATAACTGAAGGTTATCTTAAACTTATACTCCTTCCCTAAGTGACTGAGCATACGTGAATAATTATTCGATATGACTCAAACATTCATTATTAAGTGTGGATATGCCAACATACATATATACATATATGGAATTGTTTATGCTTTATGGCTCAACCATTTAAAGCTAATTGCAGTTACCGGTGATAACCAGATGTAACATTCACATCATTAGCGCAGAGTATATCAGGAGGTCAGTATGCATGTGCCTGTAATGATGGCACTGCTCCCATGCTCGACACTTTTTCCACGTCATTCTTGGAGCATCTCCTGTCCGGTTCCCATCAGGATTGCGGGAACCCAGACCACCCTGCAGGAAAAAGTTATCTTGCCTTAGGAACCCAATAAGTATTGGGTCCTAGGTTCCTGTCAGCATAATAATTGGAGTGCCTCCCCTCAGGAATCCTGGTGGGAGGACTAACATTGTCTCGAGGATGTGGAAGTCCCCTTGCCTTTGACACAGAAGAGTTGTACCAACAATCTATGGCAAAATGACCCACTTTTCCACAACACCAACATTCATGAATGTTGTATCGCCGTTTGTGACCTGAACGGGTGACTGAGGGAGTCATAGTTCTAGGTGTAAACGGGATAGAGCCGGATATGCTAACATAGTTGTCTCTTCCACCGTGACTGATATAAAAATCATATGGAGATGGAAGAAAGGGGTTATGCGTGGAGAAGAAAAAGTTAATGGAAGAGAAGGTGATATATGTGGTTATAAGATGTTCTCCGATTCTATATTCGATGAAGGCAAGTGTACCTTATCGCGTATAGTATAGGATATTAAAATTAATATCAAGATCGTATTTCCCGGGATGCTTTGAATACTTTTACTTCAAGGAGTTGCTATTATCTTATCAATTAAAACGTTCTTTTGGGTTTGATTACTAAATTAGGGAAGAAAGAAAATTTCTTGCAAATAAAAGAGAAGGCTTAAACAAGGATTAAACGATAATACTCGATCTTGAATTTCCTTGGCATAAATTAATCAACAATGCAATAAGAAACTTTAACTTAATAAAATAAAGATACCTTGACCGTGGGGGTTCCCGAAGCTTGAACACGCTTCTCTCGAAGAAGTGCCCAACTGAGGTTAGGAAGATCCGACCGAACTCTCGTCCCGTATCCGAATACCTAACACTCGCTTTAAGTAGTGAACCCCGCTATTGGATTTGACTCCAATCCGGGAGATTTACGTCATTCTCTCTCGAGAGGTGCGTGCAACACTCTTTACTTTTGAGCGCTATCTTCAAATTATCGGCCTCTCGGCTAGCCAAAAATGAAAGCATGAATGAAGACTATATATCGATAATATAGTTTCATTCGAAATAAATCAAAAGTAAATCGAAGGCCTAGATTTTAAAAAGAGAAAGAGAGATAGAGCATCATAACTGATCAACTCATCCTCGGATCATCAAGATCGAGTACTATGAGGATTTAGTTACTCATAATGTAGAGAAATAAAATAATGTTAAGGATATGTATAAGTAGAAAGAGGGAGAGATTGAGGGAATAACGAACTAATTTACTTTTAATTGCACAACAATCACAAAGAGGACAAAGGTTCATTACAAATTGAACTTCAAAGAAAATTACGAGAGTGATTAAAAAGATGACAAGAACATTAAGACATGAAAACATTAAACCAAAGTACAATAAAAATAAACTCTCAATAGCTCTCTAGAAGGCTCAAATGAAGGAGGATGGATGGATGCTTTCCCCCTTTCCTTCTTTCCTATTTATAGGTACAAAACCAAGGGGGTAGAGTTGGAATTTGGCATGAGGATGAAGCTTCCATGAACCTTCCCTTTTTCAAAAAGCACATGTTGGATATAAAGTCCAATGGTGGCTAGCCTCTTTCATACTTGTCATGAAAATTATGATAAAAGTTGGCTTTCTTTCTCTCTTTCCAAGAAGCTTCCTTTAAGAACACATGTTGAATACAAAGTCAAAAGGTGGCTAGCCTCTTTCCCACTTATGAGAAAATATCTCATTGGACCATTGTGGCTTCATTCTCTTTATTGAAAATAGTTCAATAATATGGTGGCATGGCTGCACTTGACATTTTGGTTGGCACGTCATAACTGAAGTCGTGTTCTTTTGCCATTTGTCGCGGGATCCTCGGTTCTAGCTCAAACCAAAGAATCATACATGCAGGAAATCTGCTGGACAGCAAGTTTAAACGCAGATTCCCGAAGCTACACAAATCCGATGAAGACGTGTAACCATGCGTTGGAAAGGTCTTTCCGAGGGCTACAACTTCCGTGTTCAGGTCCAGATCTGAATCTGGCCGCAACATGCCCAAAAGTGACCCCGAAGTTCGCTGCGCGCAGAAAATATAAAAAAATAGGCATGGTTAGGATAGAATTACAAACAATACGATTTAGCGGATAAAATTAACATTATAAAGATATTTATAATGAATTATTTATAATTTTATATTAATAACTAAGGTCAAATTATGCATCATCAAATTCCCCCAAGCTTAGGTTTTGCTTGCCCTCAAGCAAAAATATAAAAACTAGCCAACATAACAAGGTGACTAATAGAAAATTCTAATTATACTACACAAGTACCATGTGAAATTTTAAGTAGGGAGAGGCTGAAACAAAATTTTAAAACAATTACTTAAACTTGGTTTCAAATTTTATAAACTTTACTAACCAAAATAAATCATCCAAAATGTTTAAACAAAATTTCTTAAATAAACAAAAGCAAAACAACAAAATGAAAAACGCATTGAAGAGTTACTAGGTTCTAAGAGGCACATTATACCCAAATTAAAATGAAGAACAAAGAGTCTAAATCTAAATCCAAGACAAAACTAATCTACTATTTTTCTCTACTTAGCTAAAAGAAAACCTAGGAGCATGAATCTATAGGGCTTATTAGGTTGAAACATTTGGCTTAGGTTTATGATTAGGAATGGAATTCAAAGATAAACATGAGGGCTATTAAAAAAAACACACTAAACCACAAATAAAGAGGTTCTTAATTCATAAAAAATCATAAATATTTTTCTTTCTTTTTCATTTTCATTCATCTTTTTTTTTTTCTTGTTATTATTATTATTATTTTTTTTCTCAAAACAAAGGCCATATATATATATTTTTTATCATTTTGAATTGGCCAATCAAAAGAAAACCAAACTTTAGAGCACACATTTTCATACAGACATCCAATCATCACAAAAAAACTCAAATGGTGTAGTATGATAAGAAGGGTTGGAAAATTTGGCTTTGGTGAAAGATGATATGATGAGTGGAGCTATCAAATGGAATTGGAAAAAGGCTCAAAAGTGGCTAACTAGGGGGATATATTTTAGGGTTGGCAAA
Organism: Platanthera zijinensis; assembly: GCA_039513925.1. NCBI lineage: Eukaryota > Viridiplantae > Streptophyta > Magnoliopsida > Asparagales > Orchidaceae > Platanthera > Platanthera zijinensis. The sequence continues at coordinate 83,277,130 of CM077079.1, forward strand.
AAGGCTCAAACTAAGACAAAAATGGCCTACATCATTTTCATGCTCCTAAAATTTCCTAAAGCATTAGTTTTGAAAAAGGTTCAAAAAGTAGGTCCTAGAAATTAAATAGAGACTAATGAACCTAGATTAGAAATAGGGATAATATGAGTCTAGACTCGTTCACCTCTACTACGTTATTCAAAAGTTGACTTTACAAAAATTATCCAAAACAACAAGAAACATAGTGGATGAGAAATTTTAAGGGAGTAATGAAAATAAACAAAGAGAAACCAAAATAGAAATGCGAGTTTTTAAAAAAATGTTTCACCCTAACATGCTACCATGAATTAGGAACACAGCAAGGCCAACATTTTACTTGTGAAATATAATTAAAAAGATTTATTAGAAAAATATTAGCATAGCAAAGTGGTTATAGAAGATTTTGAGGAAAACAAAAACTAAAGTAAGGGGTACTATTGAATATCCTAATCTAATAAAATGAGCACAAACATTGTCTTCCATTTTGAACTTTTTTCTAATTTTTTTGGATTTTTTTTTTTTTTTAGCTATTCATTTTTGGGTTTTTTTTTTTTTTTTTTTAGGATATTCATTTTTTTTTTTTTGATTTTTTTCTAAGATATTCATTAAAAGTAACAAAAATTTACACTAGCAAAAAGAAGAAGGAAGTCCTAGCAAAATGAAGGTGGAAGTTCTCCCCCAAGCTTAAAATGGACATTGCCCTCAATGGAGAAAGAAGGAGAGAAAATGAAAATAAGAGTACATAATTGAAAAACAGGTACTTCCCCGGATTTTTGAGTTGTGGAAGATGGCGTGATGCTTCTCCCCATGCTGGCGCTTTGGATCTTCAAAAGGTGTCTTCTTTTGGACTTTGTGATGGATGCAGCAATGTTGGAGTAGACGATCGCAGAAGCTGCGATGCGTCGGGGCCAAAAAAGTGTAAAATAAAGAAAATAAAAAAAGATAACTTGGGTTGCCTCCCAAAAGCGCCCTTTGGTTAAAACGTCGTTGAGCTCGACGCAACAAAAAATATATATTGTCCAAAACATTGTTGTGAAAGAAGTCCAAAATATGTCTAAATTATTACAGACCAAATTCAAATAGTTATTCCAAGTTCAAACATCATTGTCCAAAATAAAACGAAAAATAAAGATAAATAAAACAGTCGGTGATGAGAACATCATTGTTAAGGTAAAAAGTCATGCGAATCATTCTTTCCCAGATCGTCTCCCGACAAATATAATTTTAGGCGGTGACCATTTACTTTAAATTCTCCTTTTTCTGGGTGGGAAATAAGAACCGTCCCATATGGCCAAGCCTCTTTAACAATAAAGGGGCCGGACCATCGCGATTTTAATTTTCCCGGAAAGAGGCGAAGACGAGAGTTATAAAGAAGGACGAGATCGCCCGGTGAAAATTTTTTAGGAAATTTATTATTTTTGTCGTGACAAAACTTTGTTCGCTCTTTATAAAGCCTATTACTCTCGTATGCATTCGCACGCCATTCATCGAGCTCGTTCAGCTGAAATTTACGTTGATCGGCGGCTAGGGTAGAATCTAAATTTAAAAATTTTAGTGCCCAGAATGCACGGTGCTCTAACTCAACTGGAAGGTGGCAAGCCTTGCCATAAACCAATCGAAATGGCGTGCAGCCGATAGCTGTCTTATATGCCGTTCGATAGGCCCATAGGGCATCATCTAGTTTTAATGCCCAATCTTTCCTATTTATGGAAACCGTTTTTTCTAAGATACGTTTTAACTCACGATTTGCAACCTCGACTTGACCGCTTGTTTGGGGGTGGTAGGCAGTGGAGAGTTTATGCGTGACGCCATATTTAGCCAAAATTTTGGCAAACTGGCTATTACAAAAATGGGTGCCCCTATCACTAACTATAGCGCGCGGCGTGCCAAACCGAGAGAATAATTTTTTTAGAAAATTAACTACGACACGTGCATCATTGGTGGGGAGTGCTTGCGCTTCCGCCCACCTGGATACATAGTCGACAGCTACTAGAATATATTTGTTTTGAAAAGATGGAGGGAGGGGGCCAACGAAGTCGATGCCCCAAAGATCAAAGATTTCACATTCTAGAAAAACATTTTGAGGCATCTCATCCCTACGTGAAATATTTCCCGCTCGCTGGCAGCTATCACAAGTACTCACAAGGGTGTGAGCATCCTTGAAAAGTGTGGGCCAATAGAAGCCCGCCTCCAACACCTTCCTAGCGGTGTGGTTAGCCTGATAATGACCACCCGTAGGTCCCTCGTGGCAATGCCGCAAAATGTCCACTCCTTCCTCACTCGAAACGCAACGCCGCACCACCTGATCTGCACAGACTCGAAATAAGAAAGGATCTTCCCAAAAGTAATTCTTTAAGTCAGAAAAGAATTTCTTCTTTTTCTGGCTTGAGAATTCCTTTGGCAAGACCCGAGCTACTAAATAATTAGCTAAGTTGGCAAACCAGGGTGCGGGATAATCTTTTAACTTTTCGATTGCGAGGAGGCGCTCTTCAGGGAATTTATCGTTAATGTCGGCTTCCACTAATGATTCGCTGGCGGGGTTTTCTAATCGCGATAAATGGTCGGCCGCCAAATTTTCAGCACCCCTTTTGTCCCGGATCTCCAAATCAAATTCCTGCAAGAGGAGGATCCATCGTAAAAGGCGGGGCTTGGCGTCCGCTTTACTTAATAAAAAACGCAGGGCTGAATGATCTGTGAAGACGATTACTTTGGACAGAGTGATATACGACCTAAACTTATCAAAGGCAAAAACGATCGCTAGGAGCTCTTTCTCGGTGGTGGTGTAGTTGGCTTGTGCGGATGTGAGTGTCTTGCTTGCATAATAGATCAGGTGGAAGAATTTATCCACCCGTTGGCCTAAGACCGCGCCTACCGCAAAATCACTTGCGTCGCACATGATTTCAAAAGGAATCGACCAATTCGGAGCAACTAGAATCGGCGAGCTTACTAATTTTTCTTTAATTAAATTAAAAGCAAGTAGACAGTCGTTACTAAAAATGAAAGGTGACTCTTTTTCAAGAAGGTGGGTTAGCGGCTTCGTAATTTTTGAGAAGTTTTGGATAAAATGCCGATAAAACCCCGCATGCCCAAGAAAACTACGAATGGCTTTAATATTCGTTGGAGGGGGGAGTTTTTCAATAACTTCGATCTTGGCCCGGTCGACCTCGATCCCCTTGCCCGATATTTTATGGCCGAGGACTAATCCCTCCCGAACCATAAAGTGGCACTTCTCCCAGTTGAGGGCTAAGTTAGTTTCCTCACAACGAATCAACACGCGCTCGAGATTTTTTAAACAATTTTCAAAAGAACTACCAAATACCGAGAAGTCATCCATAAATACCTCCATCACTTCTTCTACCAACTCGTCGAAAATTGCTAGCATACATCGCTGAAATGTAGCTGGGGCGTTACATAAACCAAATGGCATCCTTCGGTAAGCGAAGGTGCCAAAAGGACACGTGAAGGTGGTCTTCTCTTGGTCCTCTGGTGAAATAGGAATTTGGAAATACCCAGAGAGTCCGTCGAGAAGACAGTAAAATGAGTGACCGGACAATCGTTCTAAGATTTGGTCAATAAACGGCAACGGAAAATGGTCTTTTCGGGTGACATCGTTAAGTTTTCTATAGTCGATGCACATCCGCCAACCCGTAACAGTACGGGTTGGAATTAATTCGTTGTTTTCATTAGCGACCACCGTTATGCCGCCCTTCTTCGGTACTACTTGCACAGGGCTAACCCATGTACTGTCGGAGATGGGATAGATGATACCCGCATCTAAGAGTTTTATCACTTCAGCCTTCACAACATCCTTCATGTTAGGATTAAGTCGTCGTTGGGGCTGGACATAATTATTGGAATTATTTTCCAAGAGGATCTTATGTGTACAGAAGGAGGGGCTAATCCCCTTTATATCCGATAACTGCCATGCAATTGCATGGTGATGCTTCTTTAACACAAGAGATAACTCAGAAATTTCTGAGTTACTCAAATCGGACGATACAATAACGGGGAGTTTGGAATTGCTTTCTAAGAAGATATATTTTAGATGAGGGGGAAGTTGTTTCAATTCTAAGGTGGGTGGTTCCTCGTAGGAGGTTTTGATCTTTATGGTTTCGATGTGTATTGGTTCAGGTGGTGTGGGGCGAGAGACTTCTTCTAAACAGAAGAGCTCAGCGATAATGGGTTCATTATAGGAGGAGAATTTAGACTCAGGCAGTGCAGAAGATTCACCTTCAAAGCATTCTTCTAGGTAGAAGCAAGAATCATCGTTGGCTAAGGTATTACGCATCGAGGGATTTATACTAAAAGTGATTTCATCGTCTCCAACCCGAAGGAGGAGCTTTCCATCACTTACGTCGATTATAGCACGAGAGGTGGCAAGGAATGGGCGACCGAGTATGAGGGGTACTTCGGCATCCTCTTTGATGTCCAAGATAACAAAATCCACCGGGAAGATGAATTTGTCTACTTTTACGAGAACGTCCTCAACTATCCCTATTGGGTACTTTACAGATCGGTAAGCTAACTGGATACTCATTTTCGTGGGTTTCGGAGGTCCTAGACCTAACTTCTTAAATAGAGACAACGGCATGAGGTTTATACTTGCTCCTAGATCAGCTAAGGCGTGTTTTACTAACGAATTACCGAAAAGACATGGGATGGAAAACCTTCCCGGGTCATTAACTTTCTGCGGTAATTTGTTAAGTACAACCGCGGAGCATTCCGCATTAAGGGAAATATGCGAGATATCTTCAAGCTTTTTCTTATTTGAAAGCAACTCCTTAAGATATTTCGCATACTTTGGCATATTAGAGATAGCCTCGCAGAAAGGGACATTAATATGAATTTGTTTTAGAATTTCTAAAAATCTTTTATAGCTTTCTTCGGCTCGCTCATTTTTTAACTTAGACGGATACGGCATATTCGAAGTAGCAGCGTGCGACATAAAATTAGCAGGCAAATTTGATGCTAAAATAACTGGAGGAGGAGGAGGAAGAGGTACCTTGGGTTCGTCCGGTAAATTTTTTTCTTTTCCACTTCGGAGAGTAATTGCATTAGCACTTTCCCTTGGGTTCTGTTCTGTGTTTCCCGGTAGAGTTCCTTGTGGTCGCTCGGAGAACATTTTTGCAAGCTGGCCCACTTGGTTTTCCAAGTTTTTAATGGACCCGGCAATATTCCTGATATTTGCTTCATTTGTAGCAACATATTTGGTAAAGACCTCTTCAAGTGAAGAGGGCTTTGCCGGTTGCAGTTGGAAGCCGGGTGGATTTAAATTTAGGGGGGGAGCTAGATTGAATGTAGGGTTCAGATTTTGAGGAGGGTTATGGGGGCGCTGAGCATTTCCTTGGTTGCTCCATGAGAAATTCGGATGATTCCTATAACCCGCATTGTAGGTGTTATTGTATGGTGCATTGTTGGGGTTATAGGAAGGCCAAGGTGCATTTCCCATGAAGTCAACCTGCTCTTCTATCATAGCAGAATTGATATAATTATTATTCCAAGGAGGAGTGGCGGAGGAAGCAGTCATCTCCGCCACTTGCTTTGTTAAGCGCTCGACTTGGAGGGCAAGATTCGAAGCAGCATCAATTTCAAAGACTCCCGCCGGTTTGTTAGGCCGCACGCGGGGTGCATTCCATTGATAAGAATTCATGGCCATTTCCTCAAAAAGTTCCTGAGCGGCCTCTGGGGTTTTGTTGTTTAGCGTTCCCCCAGCGGCCGCGTCGATCATTTGCCTTGTTAAGGAATTCAATCCGGTATAGAAAATTTGCACTTGTTGCCAAGTGGGTAGTGCATGGTGTGGGCATCTTCGCAATAGTTCCTTGAAGCGCTCCCACGTATCGTAGAGAGTCTCCGAGTCTATTTGCATGAAAGAAGCAATATCCGTACGCAATTTAGCGGTCTTTGCGGGCGGGAAGTACTTAGTAAGAAATTTCCCCGCCATCTCGGCCCACGTAGTGATGGACCCTCTAGGTAGAGAGCTCAACCACTGCTTAGCCTTTGACCGCAAAGAAAATGGAAAGAGACGTAATCTAATGGCGTCATCAGAGACTCCGTTGATTTTAAACGTATCACAGATTTCGAGAAAATTAGAGATGTGGCAGTTTGGATCCTCGTCCGGGAGACCATCGAAGGTCACCGACTGCTGCACCATTTGTATGATGCTGGACTTGATCTCAAAGTTGTTGTTTGCCACAGCGGGGCGAACAATACTTGACTGTGTTCCCTCCAGGTTTGGCTGCGCATAATAGGACATGGTCCTAAGCGGAGCCTCAGCCTGATTGGGCGGATTTTGATCCATGCTTTCAAATGGAGTGTCTCCGATTGACTCTTCGGTGCCTAAGCGCGATTCTTGAATATGAGAACCGAGGCGCCATAATGCGGTACGCTCGATCTCAGGATCAAAAAGAATCTCCGAAGGGTTTCTACGGGTCATACACTAACAAACTTGAAGAGAGATAGAAAGAAGAAGAAAAAAAAAACGAAAGACAACGATAAAACTTTTTTTTTTTTTTTTAAATTTATTTTAAGAGAGAGGGTGCGAAAGAGAAGCGATAAAAGTAATAGCTATCCTATTTTCAAAATATCAAAACAAGAGTCCCCGGCAACGGCGCCAAAAACTTGATATAATAATCATATGGAGATGGAAGAAAGGGGTTATGCGTGGAGAAGAAAAAGTTAATGGAAGAGAAGGTGATATATGTGGTTATAAGATGTTCTCCGATTCTATATTCGATGAAGGCAAGTGTACCTTATCGCGTATAGTATAGGATATTAAAATTAATATCAAGATCGTATTTCCCGGGATGCTTTTAATACTTTTACTTCAAGGAGTTGCTATTATCTTATCAATTAAAACGTTCTTTTGGGTTTGATTACTAAATTAGGGAAGAAAGAAAATTTCTTGCAAATAAAAGTGAAGGCTTAAACAAGGATTAAACGATAATACTCGATCTTGAATTTCCTTGGCATAAATTAATCAACAATGCAATAAGAAACTTTAACTTAATAAAATAAAGATACCTTGACCGTGGGGGTTCCCGAAGCTTGAACACGCTTCTCTCGAAGAAGTGCCCAACTGAGGTTAGGAAGATCCGACCGAACTCTCGTCCCGTATCCGAATACCTAACACTCGCTTTAAGTAGTGAACCCCGTTATTGGATTTGACTCCAATCCGGGAGATTTACGTCATTCTCTATCGAGAGGTGCGTGCAACTCTCTTTACTTTTGAGCGCTAACTTCAAATTATCGGCCTCTCGGCTAGCCAAAAATGAAAGCATGAATGAAGACTATATATCGATAATATAGTTTCATTCGAAATAAATCAAAAGTAAATCGAAGGCCTAGATTTTAAAAAGAGAAAGAGAGATAGAGCATCATAACTGATCAACTCATCCTCGGATCATCAAGATCGAGTACTATGAGGATTTAGTTACTCATAATGTAGAGAAATAAAATAATGTTAAGGATATGTATAAGTAGAAAGAGGGAGAGATTGAGGGAATAACGAACTAATTTACTTTTAATTGCACAACAATCACAAAGAGGACAAAGGTTCATTACAAATTGAACTTCAAAGAAAATTACGAGAGTGATTAAAAAGATGACAAGAACATTAAGACATGAAAACATTAAACCAAAGTACAATAAAAATAAACTCTCAATAGCTCTCTAGAAGGCTCAAATGAAGGAGGATGGATGGATGCTTTCCCCCTTTCCTTCTTGCCTATTTATAGGTACAAAACCAAGGGGGTAGAGTTGGAATTTGGCATGAGGATGAAGCTTCCATGAACCTTCCCTTTTTCAAAAAGCACATGTTGGATATAAAGTCCAATGGTGGCTAGCCTCTTTCATACTTGTCATGAAAAGTATGATAAAAGTTGGCTTTCTTTCTCTCTTTCCAAGAAGCTTCCTTTAAGAACACATGTTGAATACAAAGTCAAAAGGTGGCTAGCCTCTTTCCCACTTATGAGAAAATATCTCATTGGACCATTGTGGCTTCATTCTCTTTATTGAAAATAGTTCAATAATATGGTGGCATGGCTGCACTTGACATTTTGGTTGGCACGTCATAACTGAAGTCGTGTTCTTTTGCCATTTGTCGCGGGATCCTCGGTTCTAGCTCAAACCAAAGAATCATACATGCAGGAAATCTGCTGGACAGAAACTTTAAACGCAGATTCCCGAAGCTACACAAATCCGATGAAGACGTGTAACCATGCGTTGGAAAGGTCTTTCCGAGGGCTACAACTTCCGTGTTCAGGTCCAGATCTGAATCTGGCCGCAACATGCCCAAAAGTGACCCCGAAGTTCGCTGCGCGCAGAAAATATAATAAAATAGGCATGGTTAGGATAGAATTACAAACAATACGATTTAGCGGATAAAATTAACATTATAAAGATATTTATAATGAATTATTTATAATTTTATATTAATAACTAAGGTCAAATTATGCATCATCAGTGACTATTGGAAGGGTGGAAAGAATGCATATGGCAGGCGTCATGCGGCCTGGGAGGTGGTGCCTTCCTTTCAGTCAGCCCCCTTCCAAGGACCCCATGAGTCCCAACAACATGTTTTCTAACCCCCCTTTCCTGAGTCCTAGGGAGGTGAGAGGCGCATTGTGAGCTGATGCTGGCATATTCATGACGAGTTGGGGCTGTGGCCGAGAATAAAAAGGGCTTGGTGGAAGCCTGAGGTATTCTCTTCTGGGTGGCCATGACAGCCCTTGCATTATGGGTGCCTCCACATGAGGGCAAATCAACCTTGCAGTGACCATGATTATTCTTGTGGTCATACCTGAATGCATGATGAGTACTCTCCCTGCCTGAGATGGGGGGATGGAATACCGTTTCCCCATTTCTCCAAGACTTAATTATACGGGAGATCCACCCATTTTCTTCCTTCTTTTGATAGCATCAACCTTGGAGAAATTCGATACTATCCTTTTCTCATTTTCTAGACGACCCTCTAGATCTGAGATTTGAGCATCCTTTATCTTGATAGATTCCAATTGGTGATCCATCAAGATCTTCAATCTAGTAATCTCCAGAGCTTGCTCCCCAATAAGTTGGTTGCTTTTTTGAAGAGCAGACTCAAGGGAGCGAGGTGTTTCAAGCCATGGAGTAGGGCATTCCTTATCCTGGGCAACACCAGAGGGGCTATCCTCTGAACCATTCCTGTCTTCAGGAGTTTCAGAGGGAGAGGGGCGAGATGAAGGAGTTACCTGCTCCTGATTTAGCTGTTCTGAGGTAACATTCAGTTTGACAGGGACAGCTACGTCATCTTCATCAAAGCAGTCTTCCTCGACTTCCTCCTCAGTCTCTGATAAGGATACTGGAGCCCTGATATCGAGAGATTTGTCATCACTGTCATATTCTGAAATGCTGACCCCCACATAAGCCTCATCCTCTCGCTGGCAACTTGTTTCAGCAGATACTGATCCCTCCATGAGGTCTGATATTGTCTGCCATAGGGACTGGGCTGTCCTACACCTTTCCAGTCTTGATCGAAAAGGTCCAGACCAGACTTCCATGATGATTCTACGGATCTCTTTATCCAGGTTGAATAAGGAGTGTTCAAGCTCTGTCATTTCAGAGACATCCATAGGTGTTTGAAGACCCTGTCCAGAGCAGGAGGTCTTCATAGGAATGAATGGACCCTCTTCCAGGATGATTGATGTCCGCGGGTCAATGGCCTCCAAGTAAAAAGATACCCTCATCTTCCAGATGGGATAATATTCCTTTGTGCACTTAGGGAGTCTAAGCGGAGAGATATCATATTCCAGCTCCATCCTTGTTGACACAGGTGGCAGGTTTCTACTCAAGGTGTGAACCTTTTTGATGAGAAACCTCCCTCTGATACCACTTGAAAGTTCACCTAGTGTCAACTACCTTCACCTATGGGGGGGGGGGATAGGTGACTTTTAGCGTATTTACGGAATTAAAATTGTACCTGCACAAGAAAACAAAACAACACAGCACAGAAAATAACACAGGTAATTTATAGTGGTTCCCCGATTTGGGTACGTCCACTTTCCCCCTTCCACCTATCTCCCAACCCGGGACGAATCGGTCACTTCACCAACAGGATTGAAATCCAATCCTTGCACTATCGGAAGGAACCCTTCCACACGTAGGAGTCAACACTCCCACAACACGGGTTGCACCCAACCCTACAACTAGGAACCAAATGTTCCTTTACAATGAAAAAGAAATTGAAGTGTATAAGAAATACAAACAACTTGAAGATCTAGGTGTCCCTTTTCGTTAGACTACTTGTTCTTGTAGGCAACGAAAAGTTCACAACCCTTGATCTTTCTTGGAGAAAATCTCCCCGAGACCGGCGGCGGCAAAAGGGCGGCGGCAAGGCTCTCGGTGTTGGTGGCGGCAACTGAAAGCAGCAGCTATGCACTGGAGATTCAATCTTCTTAGCGAAGTCGGCAAAGTCTTCCAACGGTCACACTAGGATCGATCGTCTCGATCGATTCGGACGGGGATGGATTTCCCTATCTCAAATCAAGAGACAAAAGATCTCTGGTTAGACGCGTGAGACGTTGTGCAAGACTTGGCTTCTATCACCGGGGATCTGGAGAAGATCAAGATCGGCTGCGGTGACTACTGCACGAACGGCGGCGGAGACGATCGGCGGAGCGAGATCGAGAGCTAGGGCTCGACGGCGGCTATGCTTTTTGAATTCGCGTATCTCTCCGCCTTTACTGTTCACACATACTTGTATATTTATACATTAGGTCATAAAGATGACAGTTGTGGGCCCCACAAAAGCAAAGACCAAAGTCCGGTTCAAATAGCTGCAGGTAACATGGACCGGTCCAGGAATTCGGAAAAATCGCCCAAGGCAAAATCGGCGAGAATCGTAGGTGATTCTCGACGAATCGGCGAGAATCATTTATGATTCTCGCCGAATTTTACTTGGCGAATTCTGGCTGCACAGGTTATAGAGGCCGGGGAGAATCGGCGGGAATCACATTTGATTCTCGCCGAATCGTCGAGAATGCAAGGTCATTCTCAACGAATCAGCGAGAATCACTTAGTGATTCTCGAGGATTCTGCCTTAGAGAATTTTCTGACTGCGTCGAGACAGCCGGCCCAACCTGGCGAGAATCATCTAGTGATTCTCGACGACTCGTCGAGAATAACTAGTGATTCTCGACGAATCGGCGAGATCACTTAGTGATTCTCGACGATTTACACTTAGACGATTCTCGTCTTGCAACCCATGAGCTGGTCTTTGGCCCATCCTTGCTCCTTGTCTGCTCTTGCTTTATCATAGCCCTGTACTTGAAGTTAAGTACACCCCAATAGAGAGAGTACACGTAGGCCAACACACTGATCTGCTCAACGAGGGATTATGTCGCGCAGACCCGTTGTCACAACCCGCATTTTCTCCGAATTAAGAATTATCAGAGTAAGAGAAAACACGCGTCATTATGCCACGTCAAGCAGGGGATAACTGCTGACGCTCAGGCAAAACCAACTACCAACTTAATGAAAGAAAATCATGTGATTAATGATTAGAAAATCAGTTATAATTAGAGTCCGTATCCCTCGGCTCAGTGGATCACCTAGTCCACGAAAGAAAAACTATATTTATACGCTGCGGAAAAATACTTTATTTAGTTTTGACATCCTAAGGAGCACATAAGGGTCCCAAGAGAACCACTCATGCTATGCAAGACCCTACATTTAATTTATATAATATATAAGAAAACGGTCTTTATACGTGATTTGGAAAATAGTGATTACGCTTTATAAAACATGCTGATCATGAGCTTTATTTATAAAACAATTATAGTTTAAAAATAACTAGCAACCTAGCATAAAACCTTCTCAGAGCAAGTAGACTATCTCCAGAAAATGGTAGCAGCAATAGTATATATATCTAGTACAAGGTAAAACTACCAGTGGGCGCTAACAACCTGACACGAACCCACTAGCACAAATATATGTCTGTAAGAGAGTACTGAAAAACAACCTCACTAACAAGGTAAACAGAACTCCAAGGTCCGGGAGTCCACCAACAACACCACCTCCAACTAGCCACCAGACTGGCAAAAGCTCAGAACCTGGGGTATTCCAAGGAAAACAGAATACCTCAGCAAGCTAAACAAAGAAAAACTGCATGAAAGAGTCAACCAAAGGACAAAGTAACAGAAAAACATGCAGTAGAAAGAGTCACAACTGTCCAAAACAGAACCACAAGAAATGCATAACGTGCAAAGAAACAGCAACGACCCAGCCCAGAAACCACATCCTGCAGAGCCTACTAGGCTGCCAAGAGCCAGAATGCTGCAAACTACCAAAGAAGAAACTTCTAACACCCCAAATTGTGGGAAGTGATAGTAGCAAAACAACAACAAGGAACCGGATCGAAGGCAAACGCAGTCCCCCAATCCACCATGTCCAAGTCAAAAGCTCGAGGGTCAACACGTGAAAACACAAGGGACCTTCCACCCGACATGCCCAGCCCGTACCTGGAGCAAGAAAACATGTGTGGCCTTGGCTATATCACACAACTCCACCCCCATAAAGAGCTACAACCACCACTACTAACCACGACCCACGATTCGGCCTTTAGGAAAATAAAGAAAACGGCCGACAAGGAAAACCCAGAAATACAACTGGAAATCCACTCGGAAACGAAAGAAAAGGTAAAGGAAGAGTGTTGAAATAAACCAACACGACTAGGCGTTGAGTGAAACCCACTCAATGCCTACCTAAACTTTGGCGTTGAGTGAGCTAGCCTCACTCGCCGCCAAAATAATACCACTACCCACAAGCCCACTAAAGAATACGGAGCTCGACGACAGTCGAACGACCAAGGCAGAAGATCCAGAACTCGAGTAGTTGCCTGCCACTTGAGTATCTAAACTCCCGCACTCGAAACCATCTAAATTCGCCTAGCAAAAGAAAATATACAAAGCGCACGATCAGTGACGCACGATCAGTGGTCGTGCGCACTCATCGGCTGATGATCGTGCGAAGCGAACCTGGAAAACCTGACAGAAAACCTAGCAACTGCGCACGATCAGTGTCGCACGACCACTGGTCGTGCGCACTGTTGCCAGCGCTCGTGCGATTTTCCGAGACAGAACTTTGGAAACTGAAAGACAGCCGCGCACGAGCAGAGGCACACGACCAGTGGTCGTGCGCCCTAACGGTTGATGACCGTGCGTGGCCAACCTGTACCGTTTGGAATTTCCCAAACGACACCGGAACGCGCACACGACTCACGCCACTGCAGTAGCAGCAGACAACTATCAACGTCGCGCACCACTACCATACGAGCTATGCCAAATCATCGAGTAATACCTTAACGAAAGAAATCGGCAATCACACCCCCCCTCCTAACTCTCCCTCTTGGCTACACCCGAACCAGAGCAACAATCAAAATAAAGGAAAACAACGGCTCCACGCCGACAATTTGGATTCCAAACATCACAAAATAGGGGGGGTTTCAGTAGGAAGAACTAAGCCCTATAGTTAGCAAGAAAATGAGAACAACAAGGCCTCTAACCTGGGCTAACCGGGATTTCAATTTCAGCAAGAAAATCGAAAAGAAAACTTGCCAAGGGCAAGAATACCACTTGCCTCAATCACAGCGAAGCTTTGGACTGCTTTCCTCCTCTTCGCACGGATCAAAACGGCCGCAACACCTAGAACAAAAACTCGGCCATTAATGGCGGAAAACTTGCAAAACCGGAAATTCCAATCCTCCCAAAACTCCACGAAAATCGAATTTCTTACCGCAGGAATGAAGGTCTTGACGAGAGCAATCCGAATCCACTCTCGGAATCGAATTCCGTCCACAAACGCTCCGGGAATCGGCGTCCGAAGGGAAGGGTAGGCGGTTTCTCCGTTTCCTCGTACATGACCGGCGGTTTCAAGCGGGGAAGACGATGAATCGGGGGTTTTATTCTATATATATATATATATATAATTATATAATTATATAATTAATTACAAAATTACATAAAGCACCAAATCGACGCGAAAACCGAACTACCTCGGAATTCGACGAAATTCGCACCATAGCTAAATACCCACGCTACGAACACAACGGCGAAGTCGAAATTAACTTTCGACGAACAGAACTAGAGTTATACCTAAATAAAGCCAAACACCAACATCCCCCGAGAGGCCACACCGGGTCACCCAAAATGACTCGGCTTGCTAGGGAGATCTTGCCAACAGGCTACAGAATAGGGCACTCAGTTCTAAGGAGCTAAACCACACTCAATAAATGGCACAAGCCACGGAAAAGCGTCATCGTAATGCCAAACGAGAATAAAAATAATCGCTGAAAAAAACGGGGCGTTACAGTCACTCCCCCTAAAAGAAAGTTTCGTCCCGAAACTTTACGCACAACCCTCCTACAAAAGAAGGAAAAGTAACAAACAGAAGTTACAAAGGGAAACATACCGATCAAATCAGCGAAACAGGTGAGGGTACGCCCTCCTCATGGCCGACTCTAGCTCCCAATTCGCGCTCTCCAAATCCTGATTTTTCCATAGAACTTTCACCATCGGTATGGACTTCTTTCGCAGCACACGCTCCTGAGTATCCAAAATACGAACTGGCACCTCAACAAAAGAGAGGTTGGGCTCCAACTGGGGCACAACATCCAAGAGTTGCCCACTGCTGCGCACACACTTCCGCAATTGGCTAACATGAAAAACATTATGAACACCAGGGAAGTTCGCTGGCAAATCCAATCTATAAGCAGACACACCAATCCGCTCCAAAATCTCGAACGGGCCCACATACCTTGGGTCCAATTTCTGATTTTTACCAAATCTCTTCACACCAACCATTGGAGAAACCTTGAGGTATACATGATCCCCTACTAAAAACTCCAAAGCAGACCTACGCCGATTGGCGTTCTTTTCATACCTCTACTGAGCTATACGAAGCTTCTCCCGAATAAGCTTCACGGCGACTTCCATATCCTCCAGCGCATCAGGACCCAACAACGGCCTCTCACCAGCCTCTGCCCAAAACAACGGAGTCCTACAGTGCCTCCCATACAAAGCTTCGAACGGAGCCATCTGAAAGCTTTCCTGATAACTATTATTATAAGCAAATTCCATGAGTCGCAGACGCTCATCCCACGCTCCACCGTGGTCTAAAATATAGCACCTGATCATATCCTCAACAATCTGATTGACCCGCTCCGTCTGCCCATTGGTCTGAGGGTGGTACGCAGTAGAATACCTCAGATCCGTACCCAAACCCTCCTGCAGACTCTGCCAAAAACGAGAAGTAAACCGGGAGTCTCGATCAGAAATGATGCTAACCGGCACACCGTGGAGTCGGATGAATTCATTCAAGTACAACTCCGCTATCTTCTTCATCGGGTAATCAATCTTATATGGCACGAAGTGAGCACACTTCGTCAATCTATCCACTATAACCCAAACAGAATCAAATCCTCTCGGGGATTTTGGTAAACCCGTAATGAAGTCCATAGATATACTCTCCCACTTCCAAGTCGGGATCTCTAACAGAGTCAACTTACCACCAGGCCTCCCATGATTGGCCTTCACACGCTTGCAAGTGTGACACTCAGCAACATATCAGGCTATATCTCCTTTCATACCATACCACCAGGCAATTTGCCTTAAGTCACGGTACATCTTCGTAGATCCTGGATGGTAGGCAACGCTGGAACCATGAGCCTCACTGCAAATCATACCTCTAATGTCCCCAACAGCGGGAACGCAAAACCTGCCGCGGTACTTCAAAGTACCCGCATCATCAATAGCAAAATCTGGCAACTCTCCCTTCTCTGTCCTGGTAAAAAGGTGCAACAGATCCGGATCGTCCTTCTGATGCAGTCTAGTCAAAGAAATCCAGGACGGCTCTGCCGCTGACAAACTACTCTGCAAACCACAGCATCCCACTGAAATATCCATAAGGAGGAACTCCTCAACTAACCGATCGGCGGAGAGGTTAAAGATCTTTCCCGTCTTTCGGCTCAGGGCGTCGGCCACCACATTGGCCTTGCCCGGATGATACTGGATTTCTACATCATAATCCGCCACATACTCAAGCCACCGCCGCTGACGCAGATTCAATTCCTTCTACATGAGCACGTACTTCAGGCTCTTATGGTCAGTAAAAATCTTGCACTGAGCCCCATAAAGTAAGTGCCTCCACAACTTCAACGCATAGATAACCGCTACAAACTCAAGGTCATGCGTAGGATAATTCTTCTCATGAGTCTTCAGCTGCCTTGACCCATAAGTGATTACTTTTCCATCCTGCATTAATACGCATCCCGGTCCTATATGCGAAGCATCCACATACACATCATAATCCACGCCCTCAGTAGGAAGGGTCAGAACGGGAGCAGTACACAATCTCCTCTTTAACTCCTGAAAAGCTTCTTCGCACTTCTCGCTCCAAACAAAAGCCACATTCTTCTGAGTCAGCTTGGTCAAAGGTGCGGCTAGAGAAGAGAAACCCTCCACGAATATCCTGTAATAGCCAGCCAACCCTAAGAAACTTCTGATCTCCTTAGGAGTATTCGGCCTACTCCAATCCATCACTGCTGCAATCTTTTCTGGGTCAACCGAGATCCCATCCTTGTTCACCACGTGGCCTAGAAAAGAAACCTGACGCAACCAAAATTCGCACTTGCTCAACTTGGCGAATAACTTGTGGTTCCTCAACTCTGATAGGACCAGACGCAAATGCTGCTCATGCTCCTCAGCACTGCGAGAATAAACCAACACGTCATCAATGAAGACCACCACGAACTTGTCTAGGAAATCCTTGAATACCCGATTCATCATGTCCATGAAAGCTGATGGTGCGTTGGTCAAACCAAACGACATCACCAAAAACTCAAAGTGTCCATGCCTCGACCTAAACGCAGTCCGTGGAATATCTGCCTCACGGATCCTGAGCTGATGATAGCCCGAACGAAGATCGATCTTGGAGAACACCGTGCTACCACGCAACTGGTCAAATAAATCATCGATCCTCGGCAGAGGGTACCTGTTCTTGATAGTGACCTTGTTCAACTCTCTATAGTCGATGCAAAGCCGCATCGACCCATCTTTCTTCTTTACGAACAAAACAGGAGCACCTCAAGGCGACGAACTCTGCCTGATAAAACCTTTAGCCAACAACTCATCTAACTGAATTCGCAACTCCTCTAGCTCACGAGGGGCCATCCGGTACGGCGCCTTAGCTATAGGACGCGTACCCGGCTCCAAATCAATAACAAACTCCACATCCTGCTCAGGAGGGATACCAGGAAGATCATCAGGAAAAACATCGGCGAAACCACGAACAATATGAATCTCCTCCAAGCGTGGCACGCTAACAACGGTCCCAACTGCCGAGACTAAACAAACACAACAATAAGAAAGAAACAATCTCTGAACACATACCGCCGAGAGAACAGGAGAATCCTGACACGGATCAGCATACACGCTGCCGGGCTGACCGTCGTCCCTGATGAAGTCCAAGCGCTTTCCTTTGCACTGAATGACCGCATCATACCGAGAGAGCCAGTCCATGCCCAAAATGACATCGATGTCCTCTAGATCAATCATCTTCAGGTCCGCCTTCGCAAGAAAATCCCCCAACAAAACCGGGAATCCAAAATACCCAAATCTGACAACACAGATTCACCAGAGGGAAACTTGACACAGAAGGAATCCCGAACACGATCTAGAGACAACCGATGACGCTCCACAAAGGCTCTAGCCACGAACGAGTGGGTAGCGCCGGAGTCAAACAGAACACGCGCCCAGCGGTTCTTCACCTTAAATTTCCCTATAGGAGCGCACAAAGCTAAGGAACTAGCACAACAGTACTGCAAATAATCTAGCAACTAAACTACTAGGCTAGAAAGAAAAACAACAGACAACTAACCTGAGATCACCTGGGCCGAAGTCTGAGCCTCCTCGGAAGAAATCACGTTCAGCTTCCCTTTTCCCTTGTCCACACGCTGAGGTGGAGGTAAAGCCTGTAACGGAACTACAGGAAGAGCTGGCTGAAACAGAGGACACCTCGACTTGATGTGTCCCTTCTGCCCACACTGAAAGCAGACTTTATCTTTGGTCCAACACTGGGCCGCATCATGGCCGGATCGCTTACAAACAGAATAGGAGGCATCTCTCCTAGGAGAACCCTGAATAGCATGAACCTGCTCCTTTTTCAGAGCTGCCACATTCTTGAAACACCTCTCGACAGGATGGCCTGACCGGCCACAAAAACTGCACACCACCCTGCTCCTCTTTCCCGGAACAGCATCGGGTACCAGGGGTTTCTTCTCCTCTACCAACTTCCTCTTATCCTTCTTCAACTGCTGGCCTCTACTCTTCGCCGTCTCAATGGCCTCAACCTTAAGAGCAGCCTCTACAACTCAAGCATAAGACACTGACCCATAAGCACTGGCCAACTACTGCACCTCACTCCTCAAACCACCGAGAAATCGCTTAACTCGATCAGCCTCAACGCTAACCAATCCAGGGGCAAAACGGCTCAACTTACTAAACTCTACCTCATACTCACCCACTGTAAGCTGCCTTTGCTTCAGATAGAGGAAATCATTCATGAGGCGGTCACGCTCAACCGAAGGTAAGAACTTCCTCAACAGCATCTCCTTGAACATCTCCCACGAGCATCCGGCTACCAAGCTCTCCTTCTCTCTCAGCCACCAACTCTTAGCCAAACCTTTGAGCTGATAGGTGGCTAACATCACCCTCTGGTCATCTGAAATCTCTGAGTACGAGAACATCTCCTCCATGGAGATCAGCCAGTCGTCTATCAGCATGAAATCTGCCTTCCCATCATAAGTTGGAGGGCTCAGCCTCTGAAACTGCGAGATGATGGCCATCTCTGCTGGCACCACCACTGGAGGTCTCAAGGGTGCAGGAGGAGGAGGAACAGCTAACCCCCCAGCAGGAACTTGCGCACCCTGAGCCTGCCCTGCCACAACTGCGACCAAAGACTGAATCTGGGCTTGCACCTCCCCCAACTGCCTGCCCATAGCTTCGCTACTCTGACGCAGACTCTCGATCACCGCATCGTTCTGAGCTCTAGAAGATTCACCCTCAGATAGGGGAGTCGATCGAGTCGCAGGACGCCTAGCCATCCTAAAAATCATTACAACGCAAATCAGATCCAAATCCCACGACTAGAACCGATTACCAGTACAGACAATACATATGTAGATATAGACTTAAAGCTGCTAAACTTGCTCTGAGAGTTTATCTTCTTCACAATAATTAGATGATATGCCCTAACCTAGGATGGTTAACCACCACCTTACTAACTCTTGTGCCTAGATCGGATGCATGAACTTATGTTAATTTGAAAACTCATGTGTGTACATATGTCATCCTGCAAATCTTTAGCTCGGCGCGTTGTGCTTATGCAATGATATGATATGCATGATTGTGTTATGCATTCTAAAAAAATGGCCCTAATGCATGCTATGAGCGGCGTACGCATGAAAATGTTATGCATCCCATACTACATAACATTTCCATGCAACGAAAAAGAAACGTGCTAGTCGCAGTCATGTGGTGAGGTTATGCATCCCATACTACATAACCCTCACATGTAGCCCCTATGGTGGATCCATATACGAACACATATTATGCATCCCATACTACATAATATGCCCCGTATACTTCATGTTATGCTATGAGTGTAGTGTTCGTGCTTTTGCCAAGACGTGCTGATGACATATCGGTGTGTGAATGACATGATGCTGAACTACTAAAAGCATCCAAGGAAGGTTGCTCAACTAACTTGTCAAGCAACCTCCCTCTGATACCAACTATCACAACCCGCATTTTCTCCAAATTAAGAATTATCAGAGTAAGAGAAAACACGCGTCATGATGCCACGTCAAGCAGGGGATAACTGCTGACGCTCAGGCAAAACCAACTACCAACTTAATGAAAGAAAATCATGTGATTAATGATTAGAAAATCAGTTATAATTAGAGTCTGTATCCCTCGGCTCAGTGGATCACCTAGTCCACGAAAGAAAAACTATATTTAAACGCTGCAGAAAAATACTTTATTTAGTTTTGACATCCTAAGGAGCACATAAGGGTCCCAAGAGAACCACTCATGCTATGCAAGACCCTACATTTAATTTATATAATATATAAGAAAACGGTCTTTATACGTGATTTGGAAAATAGTGATTACGCTTTATAAAACATGCTGATCATGAGCTTTATTTATAAAATAATTATAGTTTAAAAATAACTAGCAACCTAGCATAAAACCTTCTCAGAGCAAGTAGACTATCTCCAGAAAATGGTAGCATCAATAGTATATATATCTAGTACAAGGTAAAACTACCAGTGGGCGCCAACAACCTGACACGAACCCACTAGCACAAATATATGTCTGTAAGAGAGTACTGAAAAACAACCTCACTAACAAGGTAAACAGAACTCCAAGGTCCGGGAGTCCACCAACAACACCACCTCCAACTAGCCACCAGACTGGCTATAGCTCAGAACCTGGGGTATTCCAAAGAAAACAGAATACCTCAGCAAGCTAAACAAAGAAAAACTGCATGAAAGAGTCAACCAAAGGACAAAGTAACAGAAAAACATGTAGTAAAAAGAGTCACAACTGTCCAAAACAGGACCACAAGAAATGCACAACGTGTAAAGAAACAGCAATGACCCAGCCCAGGAACCACATCCTGCAGGGCCTACTAGGCTGCCAAGAGCCAGAATGCTGCAAACTACCAAAGAAGAAACTTCTAACACCTTAAACTGTGGGAAGTGATAGTAGCAAAACAACAACGAGGAACCGGATCGAAGGCAAACGCAGTCCCCCAATCCACCATGTCCAAGTCAAAAGCTCGAGGGTCAACACGTGAGAACACAAGGAACCTTCCACCCGACATGCCCAGCCCGTACCTGGAGCAAGAAAACATGGGTGGCCTTGGCTATATCACACAACTCCACCCCCAAAAAGAGCTACAACCACCACTACTAACCAAGACCCACGATTCGGCCTTTAGGAAAATAAAGAAAACGGCCGACAAGGAAAACCCAGAAATACAACTGGAAATCCACTCGGAAACGAAAGAAAAGGTAAAGGAAGAGTGTTGAAATAAACCAACACGACTAGGCGTTGAGTGAAACCCACTCAGTGCCTACCTAAACTTTGGCGTTGAGTGAGCTAGCCTCACTCGCCGCCAAAATAATGCCACTACCCACAAGCCCACTAAAGAATACGGAGCTCGACGACAGTCAAACGACCAAGGTAGAAGATCCAGAACTCGAGTAGTTGCCTGCCACTTGAGTATCTAAACTCCCGCACTCGAAACCATCTAAATTCGCCTAGCAAAAGAAAATATACAAAGCGCACGATCAGTGACGCACGATCAGTGGTCGTGCGCACTCATCGGCTGATGATCGTGCGAAGCAAACCTGGAAAACCTGACAGAAAACCTAGCAACTGCGCACGATCAGTGTCGCACGACCACTAGTCGTGCGCACTGTTGCCAGCGCTCGTGCGATTTTCCGAGACAGAACTTTGGAAACTGAAAGACAGCCGCGCACGAGCAGAGGCACACGACCAGTGCTCGTGCGCCCTAACGGTTGATGACCGTGCGCGGCCAACCTGTACCGTTTGGAATTTCCCGAACGACACTGGAACGCGCACACGACTCACGCCACTGCAGTAGCAGCAGACAACTATCAACGTCGCGCACCACTACCATACGAGCTATGCCAAATCATTCGAGTAATACCTTAACGAAAGAAATCGGCAAATACACCCCCCTCCTAACTCTCCCTCTTGGCTACACCCGAACCAGAGCAACAATCAAAATAAAGGAAAACAACGGCTCCACGCCGACAATTTGGATTCCAAACATCACAAAATAGGGGGGGTTTCAGTAGGAAGAACTAAGCCCTATAGTTAGCAAGAAAATGAGAACAACAAGGCCTCTAACCTGGGCTAACCGGGATTTCAATTTCAGCAAGAAAATCGAAAAGAAAATTTGGCAAGGGCAAGAATACCACTTGCCTCAATCACAGCGAAGCTTTGGACTGCTTTCCTCCTCTTCGCACGGATCAAAACGACCGCAACACCTAGAACAAAAACTCGGCCATTAATGGCGGAAAACTTCCAAAACCGGAAATTCCAATCCTCCCAAAACTCCACGAAAATCGAATTTCTTACCGCAGGAATGAAGGTCTTGACGAGAGCAATCCGAATCCACTCTCGGAATCGAATTCCGTCCACAAATGCTCCGGGAATCGGCGTCCGAAGGGAAGGGTAGGCGGTTTCTCCGTTTCCTCGTACAGGACCGGCGGTTTCAAGCGGGGAAGAAGATGAATCGGGAGTTTTATTCTATATATATATATAATTATATAATTATATAATTAATTACAAAATTACATAAAGCACCAAATCGACGCGAAAACTGAACTACCTCGGAATTCGACGAAATTCGCACCGTAGCTAAATACCCACGCTACGAACACAACGACGAAGTCGAAATTAATTTTCGACAAACAGAACTCGAGTTATACCCAAATAAAGCCAAACACCAACATCCCCCCGAGAGGCCACACCGGGTCACCCAAAACGACTCGGCTTGCTAGGGAGATCTTGCCAACAGGCTACAGAATAGGGCACTCAGTTCTAAGGAGCTAAACCACACTCCACAAATGGCACAAGCCACGGAAACGCGTCATCGTAACGCCAAACGAGAATAAAAATAATCGCTGAAAAAAACGGGGCGTTACACCCGTGTATATTGACCCACTGCACCCTGACAATGGTGTGTACTTAGCAATGAATGGCTGCAAGCACAACTAGAAGAAATTCATCAAATACATAGTGAATTCATCTTAGCTTGATAGGAGGCTTCCTCAAATCCAGGTAATTGTGGATATAATACCCAATAATTCTTGAGTTCATTTATGTTATAACGGTTCGCACTTACACATACTTGCCATCCCTCAAAAGAATTTGACCACGAATTAGCAGGAGGAAGACAAAGAGAAGATGATACCAAATTATAACACCTCCGTCCGTCATATGAAATATAATAGAGGGTCAGGACGGGGCCCCACACCATATTCCACAAATAGGCGGTGGGGTCACAGGTTAATATCAAATGTTACTCGAATCCTAAAACAGAGCATTCTAGTAGAAGCATTAGTGTTATATGAACTCATACAAAACTAATATCCACTATTTATAAACCAAACCATTTATATATATAACAGGAATTTCACTTACAAATACACAAAAGTTATGGCTTTAAGGCCTTACAGTTATACTTCATAAATGTGGTTTACAAACATCGGCACGCAGGCCGGCCACACATGAAAACAGTAAGACTTTTCCGCTCAGCCATCGTGGGCCAGCATTGCTGCAAGGAATTTAGCCCATTATTTCCCGCTCGTCTCTCCATCACATACACAGGGACAATCAACAACAAGGGAGGCAAACAAGGCAACGGTCAACATTTAGCTTACCAATTTATAACGACCCCACCTCTTTCCTAGGGCAGTGGTATTCCTTCCGTGCAGGCATAGCATTTTCACAAGTAGATATATCACAAGTATGTGCACTCATGAACAATTCAATATATTACAAACGAATGCCTCAACGACCAAACGTTCTGTGAATTTAGGGCACATTTTCAGTGTACCTGTCAGCAGGGTTCCACTATTGTTCAGAGGTCCCAGACATAATGGTTGACTTTGAGCATTCACTGTCTCCAAAGCCCCCGACTTGAGACTTTAGTCTTAACGGCGTAAAATATAAGACTCTCATTATGTAATCCTAATGAACGCTAATAACATAGGCACTCGAGTTAGACAACAATAACACAGATACAGTTCAGCCATTGCCCGTTGCTCAAATCGTCAATTCAATGTCTAAACTGATGCGGGTCGGCTTCCCCTTGTCAGTTCGGCTCACTGGCCTTTAGGAGCTCACCGCTCACAAAGTAGCCTCACAGTCTCCCAAAGGCAGGCTTTACAATCAAAAGGGAGTTATTGCCAGCGTTCATAACGATCGCTTGGCGGGATAACCTGAAGTTCTCTTTTTATGCCAAAACTCAATCCAAAACCTTGCAGCATCCTGCAGTGCAAGAAATACTGGTATTGTCGTAGCACACAACACAAATAGCTCACCAACAGCTATCGTTATTTGCGATACTCACTGTCGCCCGACAATATCCAACAGCTCTTAAAACCGTGGAAATTCTAGGGTATTTTCCTGGAATGCAATTCCAGTACTTCCAGCTACTTCTAGTTCATAGGTACAACCCTGCAGACCCCGTATATTACTCGTAAATACTCGGAGTCTTCTCTGACACGCAAAATAAACATAACCAATTGATGCGCGTGAAATACGGCAAGCGTACCGGTCGCACAAGTAATAAAGTTGGGAATAAATTCCCGAATGTCGGTCTCTTGAGGAATGCAATTAGCGTCGAACGATTTAGACTCTAAAACTATTGTTATGTGAGTTAATTGAAATAAACAGAAAAAGAAGGGGCTTTGGTTGGTGGTCTTACGACCGATTACACTAATGTAAACTATGCGGGTTGCAATCACCGCTTCTCAATGCGAGATGGATGTAGTGGTCGCGATGCCGTACTTCGGTTGGTGAGTGGACGGAAGTCTAGCGAGTGAGGTGATTAGTGCAGAGTAAAATTGAGTGAAACGAATGTGTGGAGTGGAGCGAGATGGAGCGAGGCGCATCAAAGAATAATTCTCATAAGCAAGATGAAACACAAATGATCAATTTAACACTAGAAATTGGTGTTCATTACATGCATAAACATTCCAAGCAACAAGAAAAGGTAGAAAATGCAAAACCACGGGATTGAAGATCCACCGCGGTTGTTGGCCGGAGGTGCGGGTTGTCAATCCGCTTCCAAGCGCAGTCCGAGGAGGGCTTCCGGTACCACCAAGCTGTCACCTCGAGGGCCTGTAATTCCGTTCTCTAGGTATGCTTCGTCTTCTTCCTTGGTGGAAAGCTCGGAGAAGAATGCTTCAATGGCCGGGAGGATCAACGGAGGATGCGGAATGCTTTGGAATCGCTGGAGAAGGACCTCCCGATGGTAGGGATGAAGGTGGAGGCGAATGGAACTGCTGGAGGGCGAAATGGCGGACTGGAGGAGGTTTCGTAACAACGTCTGTTACCCTAA
Source organism: Platanthera zijinensis (assembly GCA_039513925.1). Lineage (NCBI taxonomy): Eukaryota > Viridiplantae > Streptophyta > Magnoliopsida > Asparagales > Orchidaceae > Platanthera > Platanthera zijinensis. The sequence goes on from CM077079.1 coordinate 83,302,339, forward strand.
TTCGCGGAACAGGGCTTTTTATAGCTTGCAGAATAAATAGGGCGCACGACCACTGGCGCACGACCAGTGGTCGTGCGCGACCAAGGTCAGCGCCCGTGCACGAGCAACCTGTAGACCTGCATCAAAAAATCAATGGTCGTGCACGATCAGCAGCGCACGATCAGTGATCGTGCGAGGCAATGCTGATGATCGTACGGAAATAGCCAGGCAGAACTTTGTAAAATGGGTATGACTGCGCACGATCGGCGGCGCACGAGCAATGGTCGTGCACGGTATGGCAAGTGATCGTGCGGAAGTTTCAAGACAGGGATTTCACAAATGAGTCCGGCCTGCGCACGATCAGTGATCGTGCGCCAGGAGGTCGATGGTCGTGCGTGGGTAAAAACGCACGACCACTGACTCCTTTGCCAAAATAGTGAAACGCCTATCCCGAATGCCCTCACGATCCCCAAACCTGCAGGAAAACTGCACGGGACATCGATCGTGGCAGCCACAACAAACAATAATAATCATAACAAGAATGTAAATGCACACAAGCACAGAAATGGGCTAAAAAGGTGCACAGGGCGTGGAATACCATAGCTAACCAAAAGGAGTACTAATGGCGCTAAAAGATAGTGCAAAGCTGAGGAAAAAGGCCTAGATGAGTCCAAAATAAGGTATAAAATAGGGACTCATCACACCCCCAGACTTAACCATTTGCACGTCCCGGGCAAATAATCACCTTGTGGACTCAAAAATGGCTAGCTGACGTAGTAATTTCAAAATACAGTAGGACGAGAAATCAAGAAACACAAGTGCATAGAAAATATAATAGAAGGAGTTTTTAATCATGCTATGCAATTTATAATTTTCGATAAACGTAAATAAATACTGTCACTACTCAAAGGTTGAATTTTCGGGGAATCGCGCGGTCATGTGTAGGAACAAAATAGGCAAGTCGGATGGTGGAGCATTGCCAAAGAGCGGGGCTCGTGATCACCTCCAAAGGAATCCACCAATGTCGGGGACCATACACTTGCCCGTTCACACTTTCTCCACGATGCTAGTTCGACTCGAGCATAAATCCGTAGGACTTTAGGTGAAGAGTTGGGGCTTGGGTGTAGACGTAGGTATGAATAAAAAAAGATGAAAACGAAGGCTATGCACAACCCAACGGATCTCGCACAATTACAGATTTCCCACTAGCAAAATGAATGCGAGTGCACCACACCCCCAGACCTGGTTTTTACAACATGGGTGTGTGCACCGCCTACCCCAAAACAGATTTCTCAAAAACAGATTTTCATTTATACTTTTTATTTTCTCTTTTTTCGTTTCTTTTTCACAATTTTTGCTTTTATAAATTTTTCTTTTTCAAATTCTTGAATTTCAGCAAATATAACAAGATGGCAAATCCACATTTTTCACAAAACCACTTCCCACATCAACAACCCAATGAGAAAATGCTTGGAACTAGAGCTCGACGCGGGTGTGCGACTAGGATTGGCTTGAGGCATTGGTGAATTGAGTGTGGAGCTGATACAAAAGGAAGGTAGGCTCAACGGGGCTAGCGAAGGCTATGTTAGGACGGGTGCAAGGCTCAACCGGGCCAAAGTGATGGCCTACGTCACGCTCACGCTCGACTAACCGTGCACCAATGCTTCAAAAGTAGCCTGGGGCAAGTTCTTAGTCACCGAGAAAAGTGATCCATCCTCCTGACTCGAGCAATACAAAGCTAGCGACGCCTACACACATTCCTACACTACCGAGTGATTACTCCGGATTCATAGATTTGAGAAGGACAGACAGTATTTACGAGTTCAGGAAAAATATAAATTGCAAGCATAAAGAAAAACTAAATCTATACAATTTCTACACAACGTGAGCACTCGATTAGGAGCACTGCACGAGTTTCGAACTACTCTAAATCAAAATCCTACGTCAGCACCACCATCTTAAATTTTACACGAAATAATACATCAACTCGAGCCGCACGCGTGGTCAAGTGCGCGCTCATGTGGGTGCCAAAGTGTGTGCAGCAGGAGTCAAAAACAATGAAGCAAAAAGGAAAACTACTGGCATGCGAAATTAAATGTGCTCGTGGAGTGCACAAGCGGCTCTTCCACCCAGACTTGAATGAAAACATAAGCAAGTAAAATAGACATTCAACCAAGGAATGAAATCTGAAGCGAGAGAGAGTACCTATGCTCCAAAGAGGGGAGCATGCCAGAAGATTGCGTGATGATTCGCGGGAGTTGCTGCTTCGCACAAAAGATAAGCTGAACCTGCGAATTAGGCCGAACAACAGAAAATACAAAAAATAGAAAACATAAAATAAAAATCATAAACGAGGGGACCAAAAGGTCCAAGCTTGGGTTGTCTCCCGAATAGCCCTTTTGTTTACCGTCCTTAAGGTGGACCAAATACCTGTATTAGCAGTTGTATATAATGTTTTTGCAGTAAAATAAAATAAAACTCAAAATGTTCCAACAAGAGACAAAGAGCGAAGGGAAATTTAATGGAAGCTGCGGAGAAAATGTATCATCCTCATTCGTCGTCATCACTGCCGATCTCAATAGGAGGCGAACGGGGCTTAGAAGCGGCGGGGGAAACCATCGAACGCTGGGGAGCTACCAGATCAACAAAAACTTAAAGAGTAAAAAGAGCAATGCAACTAAAAAAAATAAAAGTAGAAAAGAAAACATTAACTAGATAACTATTGGGTTTTCTGTCTCCCAACAAGACTTATTCCCAATGCTCAGCATTTCTCAATTGATTGGCGTATGAAAATAGAAATGCTCAGCCATTTGCTCCAATTCGCAACGTGGTACTGGGTACCAATACGGAGATAGAACATATTCCCCACTACCTGTATAAATATACCTGTCATGGGTGTCAGGCATGGGCAGGAAATAGCTCGTGAAGTTCGTCGTTTCTGACTCCACCCGCATCTGGTTGCTAGCAGACATAGGCCGCATTACAGGCCCTTGCACTGGTTGAACCGGTTCCAAGATGGAAGCCTGTAAGGAAGTGGAAACAAGAACGGGGTCAAGAAACAAATTAGAAGAATAACATAAATAATCCTTAATCTTGGAAATGATCCCGGAATCATCTCCCGATGGTGGAATTGCAGAAATCTGAACACCACTGTCCAAGATGGTGCAAGAAGTTCCTAGTGCAGCATCCATTTCGTCCGCGCATTGGACATCCTCACATGGGGTGAAGGTAGCAACCTCAACCACGGAAATGTCCTCCTCGACAGGATCTAAGAGAAAGCTGAGAGTGCTAGTTTCCACCTGCGAATCAACCTCAACAGAAATATCAGAAGAAGAAGGAATACTATGCAAAGCGGAAGGCGGAGGTACTGAACTCAACGGGAAGTCAAGAACTTGCTCTTCGCAACCGGACTCGATGCTAGGTGATGCATGTTTATCAGAAGTATACGTATCCATGCCGGGATGGGGATCAACACAAGCATCGGGGCATGTACCAGAAATGCTTTCTCCAAAACATGGAGATGGCATCGATGCATATCCCGAGGCTGAAGGGGTGCTGCACACGGTGGAAGTGGGAATAATCCGGAAGTCCGGCTCATTATCCACTTCCAATTCAGCTAAATAAGCAGTGCAGTCCTTCAATGCATGATCCCAGCTTCGACAAAAGATGCACTGCTTAGCCGGCTTCCGCGGTGTTGCTGAAGCCGAGAAAAAGTAGTGCGGTAATGGCTCCGCGGGTCGGTGGATGACTGGCTTATGTCTACGAAATGTAGAGTCGTGAATTTCCTGGGGACTATACTTTTGGGGACATCTATCACTTGCATGCGAGATATCTCCACAATGAGGGCAACGAATATTGAAATTGGCCCACATTGCGGAAATATCAAAGTCAAACAGAAGCAACTACTTTGCAAAGATTCATCACGCAAAACTTACAATTCCGAAAATGAACTACAGCAGATGAGAAATGAAATGAAACAGAGCAAAACAAATTAACTCGTATACCAATATTTTCAGAAATCCTCAGTCGTTCAACAGTTGCATTCCCCGGCAACGGCGCCAAAAACTAGATGTGTGTGAAATACGGCAAGCGTACCGGTCGCACAAGTAATAAAGTTGGGAATAAATCCCCGGATGTCGGTCTCTTGAGGAATGCAATTAGCGTCGAACGATTTAGACTCTAAAACTATTGTTATGAGAGTTAATTGAAATAAACAGAAAAAGAAGGGGCTTTGGTTGGTGGTCTTACGACCGATTACACTAATGTAAACTATGCGGGTCGTAATCACCGCTTCTCAAGGCGAGATGGATGTAGCGGTCGCGATGCCGTACTTCGGTTGGTGAGTGGACGGAAGTCTAGCGAGTGAGGTGATTAGTGCGGAGTGAAATTGAGTGAAACGAACGTGTGGAGTGGAGCGAGATGGAGCGAGGCGCATCAAAGAACAATTCTCATAAGCAAGATGAAACTCAAATGATCAAATTAACACTAGAAATTGGTGTTCATTATATGCATAAACATTCCATGCAACAAGAAAAGGTAGAAAATGCAAAACCACGAGATTGAAGATCCACCGCGGTTGTTGGCCGGAGGTGCGGGTTGTCAATCCACTTCCAAGCGCAGTCCGAGGAGGGCTTCCGGTACCACCGAGCTGTCACCTCGATGCCTGTAATTCCGTTCTCTAGGTATGCTTCGTCTTCTTCCTTGGTGGAAAGCTCGGAGAAGAATGCTTCAATGGCCGGGAGGATCACCGGAGGATGTGGAATGCTTTGGAATCGCTGGAGAAGGTCCTCCCGATGGTAGGGATGAAGGTGGAGGCGAATGGACCTGCTGGAGGGCGAAACAGCGCACTGGCGGAGGTTTCGTAACAACGTCCGTTACCCTAATTCGCGGAACAGGGCTTTTTATAGCTTACAGAATAAATAGGGCGCACGACCACTGGCGCACGACCAGTAGTCGTGCGCGACCAAGGTCAGCGCCCGTGCGCGAGCAACCTATAGACCTGCATCAGAAAATCAATGGTCGCGCACGATCAGCAGCGCACGATCAGTGATCGTGCGAGGCAATGCTGATGATCGTGCAGAAATAGCCAGGCAGAACTTTGTAAAATGGGTATGACTGCGCACGATCGGCAGCGCACGAGCAGTGGTCGTGCACGGTACGATAAGTGATCGTGCGGAAGGTTCAAGACAGGGATTTCACAAATGAGTCCGGGCTGGGCACGATCAGTGATCGTGCGCCAGGAGGTCGATGGTCGTGCGTGGGTAAAAACGCACGACCACTGACTCCTTTGCCAAAAATAGTGAAATGCCTATCCCGAATGCCCTCACGATCCCCAAACCTGCAGGAAAACTGCACGGGACATCGATCGTGGCAGCCACAGCAAACAATAATTATCATAACAAGAATGTAAATGCACACAAGCACAGAAATGGGCTAAAAAGGTGCACAGGGCGTGGAATGCCGTAGCTAACCAAAAGGAGTTCTAATGGCGCTAAAAGATAGTGCAAAGCTGAGGAAAAAGGCCTAGATGAGTACAAAATAAGGTATAAAATAGGGACTCATCACCAATCAAGACCAACCTGTCCAGATGCGCTTCACACAGCATGCTTATTCCGTACTACACATTTCCGGATCTATATGCAAGACTCACTAGGGATTTCAAGAAATGACCCAAAGAAATTACTTTCGCTTTTCCACCTTTTCGTGGGGGATTCCATGCATATGCAAAAATATGAAGTTCACTTGTCTATGAAGGAAGAAAGTTACCCTTATAGTCCTCTTCAGAGCCATGACCTTGATCTCTGATCCAGATTGAATTGATTATCACAACTTCCTCTCCACTAATATATCGTCGACTCGCGATTCTGATCACAAGCACACCTTGGATCGATCTCCACAAGAGCTCCCTGAAGTTTCCTCCTCTTCCCTCTACAGTAGTAAAGAAGAGAGTGTTGAGAGAAAAATGAGAATAAAATCTCAAGTCCAGCTATATACAAAAGCTAATGCCTCGCGGTAACTCCTACTATCGCGCGGGAACATAGGCGGTAATCGCTTTGGCCAGCTTGCGCCGCTATCCATAGCTATCACCCCGCAATAACTCTCTAGCGCCTGGTGGTAGATTGGTAACTCGAGAAATTCTTCTTGACATTTGTTGAGAGGCTAGTGCGGAGCGGAAATGCCTATCGCCTGGTGTTAGCTCTCATGTCGATTCCTCGTAAGAATTGAATGTTCTTGCCGAAGGAATTTTCTATCGCGGAGCGACAGCTTCCTATCGCCAGGCGGTAAAAACCCGAGCCCTTGGTCTTTTAATTTACCAAGCTTTCGCCTATGATAAGACTACCACCGGGCGGTTACCTTCAATGATAACTTCTCATTTTTTGGGTATTACACAAAGACAGAAAGCGTTAAGTGAAGAAGATACACTCAATGCCTACATTCATAGAAATAAATAAAAAGTCTTTGATTTCAAGGATAGTTAAATCACCTAGAGGGGGGGGGGTAATAGGTTCTTTAGTCCTTAGTGACTATCTTATATTTTCCTTTGGTTGGATGCTTTATTAGTTGATTATATTCGGATTTCAAGACATGCAACCTGCAATAAATCTAGCACAAATAAAGCACATAAAGCACATAAGATTTATAGTGGTTCCTCTAACAAGGGTAAATCCAATTTCCCTCCAACCTATCCAACTATCTTGTTGGACTAGGCACTTCTCCAAAACCTGCTCCAAAGAGCTTACACCTCAGATCCCTCAGGATCTCTAAGTCTCCTCCAAGACTTACTTCTCAGGCCAAAGGCCCTACAACTCAATGATCCTAAGATCACCTACCTCAGGCTGTTAAGCCCTACACTCAGGCTGGGAGGTCAGCCCTACCTCAGATCTAGTAGGGATCCTACCTTAGAGAGAATGACTCTCCTAAAATCTCAGGTTGTTAAGCCCAACCTCAGATCCAAAGGATCCTACAGGATGGAAGTGTGTTATGTGGTTACTCTTGACACAAGAGATGTTTCTCTTTATCAAGCTTCTTGACTGAGATAAACTCAGCCCAACTAAGACTTCAGGAATTTATTTCCTGAGTCTACCTTTACTGAACTAAGAATTACTTAGCCCTAACTACTTCCACATCAATAAGTATATATTTATTTGAGCTGGAAGGACATGCGGAACACTATTCTGGCCCTTTTTAAACTGAACTTGAAGCTAAACCCTAACTGCTTCATCACAATACCAGGGATGTTTCTTGCAGGAGCTGTGAAGTGACTGTAGCACAACTAGCTGTAAACTAAGCTGAAGGTTTCTGAGCTCAACTTCTTCACAACAACAAGTATTCTTGTGTTGGATGCAACTTGCAGAGGCTAAGGTGATTCAGACCTAAGTTTGACTACTAAGGTATAGTCCACTGAGCCTTCTTTCAGATCTCTGCTTCTTCAAGCTTTCTTCACTTCACAGCTTCCAGATAAAGATCTTTAAGATATTACTTTGTATTGCTGGAACTGTGAAGAACCTACATCAAGGGTCGGCCCTTGGCTGCTTCCTTTTTCCTCAGAGAAATAATCTAAACTACTGAAGTCGATGAAGATGACAACATCTAACTTGCTCTTCGTCTTGCTGACTTGATCTTCTTATTTTCAGTACAACAACAATGGCGGAGAAGAAGAACTAACTTCAACAACTACTCTCTCTGTAAAAAGGCTTCTCCTTTTATTTATTATGTCCAAACGGCTCTTTGAGTAGTGGGCCCCACACATTTAATTCCAACTGTGTCCTTGCTTTAACGCCTAACTATCGTACAACAGCTCTGCGGAGCCTTTTGGCTTGCACTGTGACTTAGCCGTTATCAATTTTAATAATGTCTTGCAGATGTCAGCATCTGTGGACTTAGTCAAAAATCAAGCATCAGAAGAATAGGCATTGAGTGAATGAGCTTCACTCAATGCCAAAACCTTTACACAGAATATTTTCTATCTAGGCGTTGACACCGTTGAGTAAACAAGCTCCACTTAAATGCTTTTTGTCTTAACCAATTCTGCAGCCTTTTCGGCATGCCTGACATTGACAGTATTGAGTGAGAACACCACACTCAACGCCCTGTGCCTTAGCCAATGCATTCTGTAAATTAGGCATTGAGAGCGTTGAGTGAGCTTGCCTAAGTTTGATGAACTTAGAATTCAGTTCAACGAACTCAGATCTCAGCTCGATGAAAAGTAAAAGCTTAGTTCGACGAACTTAGAGTTCAGTTGACGAACTCAGAGCTCATCTCTATGAAAGCAAAAGCAATCAATGCATTTGGGCTTTGCGAAATTTCTGTGTCAAGAAGAATAGTTCCTTTGAGAATTAGTCAACGCAATATTACATGACGTTGAGTGATCTTGCCTCACCTAACACATGTGGACTTAGTAAATATTCACAGTTTCCCTGTGGCATTGACTGACTAAGTTATACTCAAATATTATGAGGCTATAGAGTTGAGAGAGTGATCTTCACTTAACGCCTGTGGACTTAGCCACATTTCTGCTCACTTCTACTTAGGCTATTACAACATTAGCCCGTCTCATAACCTTTTGTTGTATGGAGTTGATTGAGTTAACTTTACTCAACGCCTGTTGACTTAACCACTTTCTCAGCTTTCCATAACTTTTGCAATGACTGTATAGGGTTCACTCAGTGCTATAAGTCATCAGGCATTGATCGAGTAGCCTCCACTTAATGCCTGTGGACTTGGACAGATTTGTGTCAGTCCACCACTTAGGTAAGTGTTTTACCTGACTTAGCCATTTAGGCTATCTATCCAATCATTGTTACTAGTACAACCTAGAATAATTAAACTTGAGTACAAGTTTGATCACCACATGTGTGTACATTATTCACTAGCCCTTCTTCAAATCCAAGACATTAGGAACAATGGAACCAATATAAATGTAAGTCCAGATGCGCCGAGTCATGAAGTCTCACTCGACGCCTAAGCTGTTAGACTAAAAAGTCTATATGCGTTGAGTGATGAAGGCTCACTCAACGTTCTCAACGCTTCAACTCGCAGAATTCTACTAAGTTCTTTTGCATTGAGTGACAAGGCTTCACACAATGCCTGTGTAGTTTGTCTGAAATTTACTAAGTCTAGAAGCGCTGAACCATGCTGACGGCAATAGAAATTCAAATATCGCGGGATCTGCTTGCTAGAAGACAACAGGCACTACATGTAACATCCCATTTCTAACTAGACCCCTAGGAGTTGTTATTCATGACTAGGTCATTATAATAACCCGCATTTTCTCCGAAGAAAACGAATTATCAAAGTAGCAGAAAACACGCGTCATAATGCCACGTCGAGCAGGGGATAACTGCTGACGCTCAGGCAAACCACTATCAACTAAACTTAATTAAAATTCATAATTTAAATGATTAGAAAATAAGTTATATTTTAAAAGGTCGTATCCCTCGGCGCGGTGGATCAACTAGTCCACAGTTTTAAAATTATACTTATACGCTGTGGAAAAATACTTTATTAAGGTTAGACATCCTAAAAGAGTGCATAAGTGTCCCCAGAGGACAACTTATACTAAGCAAGACCCAACATTTAATTTATTCTATATATAAGAAAACGATCTTTTTACGTTGTTTGAAAAATAGTGACGAGTTTTATAAAACATGGTGATCAAGAGTTATACTTATAATTGTGTTTTTAGGTTTAAAAGTAACTAGCAACCTAGCATAAATCATCCCCAGAGCAAGTAGACTAACTCCAGAAAGGTAACAGCAAAAGTAACATATCTAGTATCAAGGTAAAAACTACCAGTGGGCGCCAACAAACTGACACGAACCCACTGACAAGTATGTACGTCTGTAAGAAAAAACAACACCAAAACTACCACGCAAAAATAAGGAACTAATCTCTATAGCACCAGAGACCACCAGTAACTGCAAAGCACCACTAGCCGTCAGAGTGGTTACTATCCAGAACTTGAGGCATTCAAAGAAGAAAGAATACCTCAGCAAGCAAACTAGAAAAACTGCTCAAAAGTGTCAATCAGAAGATAAGTAAAAGAGGAAAACAAAGCAGTAACAGTCACAACTGCCCAAGGCAAGGAAAAAAGAAAGAGCACTAAGTGTGAGGACACAACAGTAACTCTGCCCAAAAGCTGTAGAGTCTACAAGGCTATCATGAGCCCAAATGCTGCAATCTACCAAGGAAGAAACATCTAACACCCTAAGCTGTGAGAGATGGTAGTAGGAAAGTAAACAACGCGGATCCGGGTTGGAGGGAAACTCAGTCCCCCAACCACTATTTCCAAGAAACCAAGCTATGGGGTCTACTTGTGAAAGCACTAGGGACCTCCCACCCCCTTGCCCAGCCCGTACCTAGAGCAAGATAAAAGAAAAAGGGTGGCCTTGACTAAATTACACAACACCTCTCCAATTAAGAGCTTCAAACCACCACTACTAACCACGACCCACGATTCGGCCTTTTTGGAAAAACAAGAAAATAGCCGACAAGGAACCTCAAAAATCAAGAAATTCACCCGGGGGAGAAAATCAAGGTAAGGGAAAAGCGTTGAGATGACTCAACACGGCCTGTCATTGAGTGAGCCCCACTCACTCAATGCCTAACCAGACCTTAACGTTGAGTGAGTTAGCCTCACTATGCGCCAGAATCAACCATGGTGTTGAGTGAGGTTCACTCACTCAATGCCCTCTGCAAGAACAGCTCTGGCGTTGAGTGAGCTAACCTCACTCAACGCCAAAACAGCTATGGCGTTGAGTGAGGTCAACTCCCTCAACGCCTTCAGCAAAACACACAATGGCGTTGAGTGAGCTAACCTCACTCAACGCCAAAACATCTTGTGCGTTGAGTGAGTCCACCTCTCTCAATGCCAAAACAGCTTTGGCGTTGAGTGAGGTGAACTCACTCTACGCCAAAGTACTTACCCGCAGGAAAACCCTAAACCAACGCCATCCGGAAGAGGTCAGCGGGAATGCCGATCGATTCTCGCCGAATCGGCGGGAAATAAAATTGATTCTCGCTGAATCGGCGGGAAAACAGATTGATTCTCGCCGAATCGGTGGGAAAGAAGATTGATTCTCGCCGAATCGGCGGGAAAACAGATCGATTCTCGCCGAATCGGCGGGAATGCAGATTGATTTGCGCCGAATCGGTGGGAATCACTAACGATATTCGTCGAAGTCGGCGAGAATCACTTAGTGATTCCCGTCGATTTCGACTTAGACGAATTTTCTCACTCAATCGCCTCACTACTTAGCCGCAAAAGAACAGAAAAAACTATGGCTTTGAGTGTGTGCACCACACTCAATGCCAAGCCCGGGCGGCGTTTGTCTTTGTGTGTGTGCACCACACTCAACACCAAATCTCCAGAGCCTACCAAGACTGGATCTAACTAGAGCACTACCACAGAAACCTCCCTCTCTCTCTCTCTCAGCTCCACCCGCAAAAGCACCAAACCAAAAATAAAAATCTGGAGTCTAAATGGTGAAAATAACCAGCGGGTTGAGCAAAAACAGAACAAGGAGGGGGGCTCATAAAGGGAAACTGAATCACAGAGTTTTAGCAAGCAAAAAGGGAAAAGCTTGGCTTCTATCCTAGGGCTAACCGGGTAGTTAAGAGGGGGAAGATCAAAATAGAAAGTGCAAGAACCACTTGCCTCGGTTTTTTTTTCAGCAAAGCTTCACTCGAGCCCTTCCTCTCCCTCGGCACAAGCAACAGCAACACCTAGCCAGCACATCCTGAGCTTTAATGGCGGAAAGGGCAAAAACAGAAAATCAAAACCTCCTAAAAACCCTACGAGATTCAAATCTCTTATCGTAGAAACGTAGATCTAAGAGAGAGCAATCCAAATATGCTTTCGAAATCAAAATCCGTCCACAAACTCTCCTGGAATCGCCGTCTGAAGGTGTGCAAGTTCGGCGGTTTTCCTCTATTTTTCGCGAATAGTTGCAGGCGGCAGTTTTCGGGAAGAAGAAGAATGGACCCGCTAATTTGGCTTAAGGCTTTTAAATTAATCTAATCATGCCTAATAAGCCTTAACCGCCTCCTAAGCCGCCGGTTCATTACCCAAGCTTTGGACCGCAGAAATCATCTAAATAGCTTCAAATATACACAATTGCTTTTATTATTAGCACACCCAAAACGACGTGAAACCCAAACTCCCTCAGAATTCGACGAAACTCGCACCATAGCTAAATACTGATGCTACGAACGCAACGGCGAATTCGAAATTAACTTTCGACGAATAGAACTCGAGTTATACCAACCCGAAGACAAAACACAAGAATCCCCTGAGAGGCCACACCGGGTCACCCAAAACGACTCGGCTTGCTAGGGAGATCTTGCCAATTGGCTACAAAATAGGCCACTTCGTTCTAAGGAGTTAAGACCACACTCTATAGAAGACACAAGCAACGAGAACGCGTCGACGTAATGCCAAACGAGAATTAAATAATCACAGAAAAATCGGGGGCGTTACAGTCACTCCCCCTAAAATAAAGTTTTGTCCCGAAACTTTACGCACAACACTTCTACTATAGAAGGAAAGGTAACAAGCCAAACATTACGAGAAGAAAACAAACCAATCTAATCAGGGAAATAATTGAGGGTGAGCCTCCCTCATAGCCGACTCTAACTCCCAAGTCACGCTTTAAAAACCCTGATTCTTCCATAAAACCTTGACCACCGGGATGGACTTCCTTCGCAGCACCCGATCTTGAGTATCCAAAATGCGGACCGACACTTAAACAAAAGAGAGATTAGGCTCCAAATAGGGCACAACATCCAAGACTTGCCAACTACTGCGCACACACTTCCGCAATTGGCTTACATGAAATACATTATGAACACCTGGGAAGTTTGCTGGCAAATCCAACCTATAAGCTGACACGTTAATCCGCTCCACAATCTTAAACGGGCCCACATACCTCGGGTCAAAATTCGGTTCTTACCAAACCTCTTAACACCAACCATCGGGGAAACCTTAAGAAACACAAGGTCCCTTACAGAAAACTCCAAGTCTGACTTACGCTGATTGGCGTTCTTTCCATATCTCTCCTGAGCTATACAAAGCTTTTCTCGAATAAGCTTCACCGCGACTTCCTTCTCCTCGAGCGCAACCGGATTCAACAATGGTCTCTCACCTGCCTCATCCCAAAATAGGGGACTTATGCAGCGCCTCCCATGCAAAGCTTCAAACGGAGCCATTTGCAAACATTCTTGATAACTGTTGTTGTATGCAAACTCTATAAGTCGTAACCGCTCATCCCACGCTCCACCGTGGTCTAGAATGTAGCATCTGATCATATCCTCGACTATCTGGTTCACCCGCTCCGTCTGCCCATTGGTATGTGGGTGGTAAGAAGTAGAATACCTCACATCTATACCCAAACCCTCTTGCAGACTCTGCCAAAAACGAGAAGTAAACCGGGAGTCTCGATCAGAAATGATGCTAACAGGCACACCGTGCAATCTGATGACCTCATTCAAGTACAACTCTGCTATCTTCTTAATCGGATAGTCAATCTTATATGGCACAAAGTGAGCACACTTCGTCAGTCTATCCACTATGACCATTACAGAATCAAATCCCCTTGGAGATTTCGGTAAGCCCGTGATGAAGTCCATAGAAATACTTTCCCACTTCCAAGTCGGGATCTCTAACGGAGTCAACTTGCCACCAGGCCTTCCGTGATCGGCCTTCACATGCTTGCAGGTGTGGCACTCAGCAACAAATCGGGATATATCATTTTTCATGCCATACACCCAGACAATTTGCTTCAAATCATGATACATCTTTGTAGATCCTGGATGGTAGGCAACACTGGATCCATGAGCCTCTCTGCATATCATACCCCTGATGTCCCCAACAGTGGGGATGCAAAATCTGCCGCAGTACTTAAAAGTTCCCGCATCATCGATGGAAAAATCCGGCAACTCCTCTCTCTCAGTCCTTAGGTATAAGTGCAGAAGGTCCGGATCATCCTTCTGGTGCAACCTAGTAAGAGAAATCCAAGACGGCTCTGCCACTGCAAAACTACTATGCATGTCATAGCATCCCACTGAAATATCCATAAGGAGGAACTCTTCCACTAAACAGACGGCAAAGAGATTAAAGATCTTCCCCGTCTTCCGACTCAGGGCGTCGGCCACCACATTGGCCTTGCCTGGATGGTACTGGATCTCTATATTGTAATCGACCACATACTCAAGCCACCGATGCTGGCACAGATTCAACTCCTTCTGCGTGAACACATACTTCAGGCTCTTATGATTAGTGAAGATCTTGTGTAACATCCCATTTCCGGCTAGACCCCTAGGAGTCGGTTGGTCGTGACAGAACCATGTGAAGCCCAAAAAATTGAAATAAATCGATCGAGGTTTCGGGTCACGGGTTGGTCACGCCCGTGACCGACCCGTCACGCCCGTGACTTTGGGCGTGACTACTTCGACGATCGTCGATCTCCGTGAGACGATCGTCGAACTTGCTGCCCGGGCATGTCACGCCCGTGACCAAGGTGTCACGCCCGTGACCTAGGGCGTGACTCCTTCGACGATCGTCGATCTCCGTGAGACGATCGTCGAACTTGCAGCCCGGGCTTGTCATGCCCGTGACCAAGGTGTCACGCCCGTGACCTAGGGCATGACCCCTTCGACGATCGTCGATCTCCGTAAGGAGATCGTCGAAATTGAAACTCAGGCCTGTCACGCCCGTGACCTAGGTGTCACGCCCGTGACCTAGGGCGTGACCACCCTTCGACGACCGTCGATCTCAGTTCGACACTCGTCGACCCAGAATTAACCACCCGGGCCTGTTATGCCCGTGACCCAGGTGTCACGCCCGTGACCACCCTTCGACGATCATCGATCTCAGTTTGACGGTCGTCGAACCCAGAATTGGCTATCCGGGCTTGTCACGCCCGTGACCTATGTGTCATGCCCGTGATATTGGCCGAAACGACGGTTCAGGCCCGAAATTATTCTAACACGCGTGGTAATAAATGCTGGTGTGGGAAGTTACACCAGGAGTAATTACAGGCCGTTTTTGCTTCTGTAATTATATAATAAAGGAGGAAGATGTGGTCCGATAGGAAACCGCCAACTGGACACACCTGTTCATCTTCCACCGTTTCTTATCCCTTCACTATAACCGAAATGTTATTAGGAGGAGCCTTCATGACCATTAAGGCTTTACCCTTTCACCTCCCTACATGCTGACTTATAAAAGCCCACTTGGAGCAAGAGGAGAAGGTTACACGCTCAATCAAACGATCAGATCCTTGTTCTTGCTGTAGGAGAAGTTCAGCAACGCCACCACCATGCCATGGCACCCCGTCATTCTTCTCGCCTCCAAACCGCGAATAAGGTCCTCCTCTGCTCCTTCTCTTTCATGGGTAGATCTTAGGATTCTTAGAAAAGAAGTTCGCGCTCAACGGAGCCGGACCCATCTCTCGTTTTCATGGAAAACCATGAAAAAAAATGTATTCTTGAGTTCGCCGGAAACCGCCACCTCCGGCGGCCAAACCACCGCCGACCGATAGCCATCGCCTCAACGGAGGCGGTGGTGGTGGTGGCTGGCCAGGGAAGTGACCGGACGACCGGTGATGGAGCGCGAAGGAGCTACAGGAAAAATGATTTTCTGTGTCTGGTTTTCGGGTTCTGTAGAAGATGAACAGTAAAAACTGTTTTTATTATATAAATTATGTAAATAATTTTGTAAGGAAATTATACTTGGATGGGCACATTTTAATGCTGCAAAACGAGGCACTTAGAGGCCATTTTAGGAAAAGTAACAAGACACAAAAGTCGTAGCCCTTCGAGTCTAGATTAATCTAAAATTGGTTTCAACTCGTTTGGGTAAGCGGTTCGGCCGCAGCACCCGTTTTAGTGGGGGCTGTACCTAGAGTTGGGCAGAAATTAAAACGGATGCCCACTCTTCGTCCCTTGTCCAAATGACCTGAAATTTGGGCAGGGGATTAGCCTTAACAATACCAAAAGGCAGACAAAAAATGGGAATTTTTGGAGATACTTTGCCTAAAGTTTTTGTTTCAATTTAATAAACTTAGAGGAATTAATTTAAGTGGTCAAACGACCTCCAAACCCTCCCAAAGTTTGGTGAGTGGTCCCTGGCTATAAAACCTAGGTCTGTACAAAATTCCAACTGATTTGGAGGAGTTTTGGGTAGAAAATCTTCTACCCTTAACTAGGCATTAGTGAGACACCTTTTAGTAAAAAGTGCACTAAGAGTTTGGAAAGGTCAAATCACCTCAACAGAGGCTGATTTTCTGATCTCTGACTTAGAAGGATGTTATAACCTGCTTGGAGAAAAATGGTGAGGTTTAGGGTTGATTTACCCTAGGATCCAAGCTCAAACCCTAAATAAAGGGTTTTGAGGGTTGTGAAGGTGTCACCGCAAAGCGGCGATTCTGGGCCTAAGACCCCGGTGGTTGAAAAAGAAAAAAAAAGGGGGTCTTACATCTTGCACTGAGACCCATAAAGTAGATGCCTCCACAGCTTCAACCCATAAATCACTGCTGCAAACTCAAGGTCATGCGTAGGGTAATTTCTCTCGTGAGTCTTTAATTTCCTTGACCCATATGCAAACACTTTTCCAACCTGCATCAACACGCAACCCAGACCAACATGCGAAGCATCCACGTAAACGTCATACTCCACACCCTCAGTAGGTAGGGTCAGAACGGGAGCAATGCACAATCTGTTCTTTAACTCCAGGAAGGCTTCTTCGCACTTCTAGCTCCAAATAAAGGCCGCATTCTTCTGAGTCAACCTGGTCAAAGGTGCAGCTAGAGTAGAGAAACCCTCCACGAACCTCCTGTAGTAGCCGACCAACCCTAGAAAGCTCCTAATCTCCTTAGGCGTTCCCGGCCTACTCCAATCCATCACTGCTGCGATCTTTTCTTGGTCGACCGAGATCCCATCCTTGTTCACCACGTGGCCCAAAAACGAAACCTGAGGCAACCAAAATTCGCACGTGCTCAACTTGGCGAATAACTTGTGACTCCTTAACTCCAATAGAACTAAGCGCAGATGCTGCTCATGCTCCTCAACGTTGCGAGAATAGACCAACACATCATCGATGAAAACCACAACGAACCTGTCTAGGAAATCCTTGAACACCCGGTTCATCATATCCACGAAAGCTGATTGTGCGTTGGTTAGACCAAACGACATCACCAAGAACTCAAAATGTCCATGCCTCGATCTAAACGCAGTCCGTGGAATATCTTCCTCACGGATCCTGTAACATTCCATTTCCGGCTAGACCCCTAGGAGTCAGATTGGTCGTGACGGAACCCTAGGAAGCCCAAAATTGGAAATAAAGCGACCAATATTGCGGGTCACGGGTTGGTCACGCCCGTGACCGGCCCGTCACGCCCGTGACTTGGGCGTGTCTACTTCGACGATCGTCGATCTCCACGAGACGATCGTCGAACGCGCTGTCTGGGCATGTCACGCCCGTGACCAAGATGTCACGCCCGTGACTATGGGCGTGATCCCATCGACGATCGTCGATCGCCGTGAAACGATCGTCGACCTTGCGGCCCGAGCATGTCACGCCCGTGGCATGAGTGTCACGCCCGTGACCTAGGGCGTGACCAGCCTTCGACGATCATCGACCTCAATTCGACGATCGTCGAGCTCGAAACTTGCCGTTCGGGCATGTCACGCCCGTGACCAGGAGGTCACGCCCGTGACCTAGGGCGTGACCAGCCTTCGACGATCGTCGATCTCAATTCGACGATCGTCTACCAGAAATCTGCCTGTTCGGGCCTGTCACGCCCGTGACACAGGTGTCACGCCCGTGACCTTCGATCGACGATCGTCGATCTCATTTCGACGATCGGCGAACCCAGAATGGGCTACCCGGGCCTGTCACGCCCGTGACCCATGTGTCACGCCCGTGACATTGGCCGAAACGACGGTTCAGGCCCGAAATAATTCTAACACGCGTGGAAATAAATGCTGGTTTGGGAAGTTACACCAGGAGTAACTTCCGGCCGTTTTCCTTTTGTAATTATATGATAAATAAGGAAAAGGTGGTCCAATAGAAAATCGCCAGCTGGACACACCTGTTCAGTTCCGCCGTTTCTTATCCCTTCACCGTAACCGAAACGCTAAGGGGGAAACTTCATGGACATAATGGCTTTTACCATTTCATCTTCCCACTTCCTGAGTTATAAAAGCCCACTTAGGGAAAGAGGAGAAGGTTACACGCTCAAGTAAATGGAGCAGATCCTTGTTCTTGCTGTAAGAGGAGTTCAGCAACGCCACCACCGCGCCATGGCACCCCGTCGCTCTTCTCGCCTTCAAACCGCGAACAAGGTCCTCCTCTACTCCTTCTCTTTCATGGGTAGATCTTAGGATTCTTAGAAAGGAGGTTCGCGCTCAACGAAGCCGGATCCATCTCTCGTTTTCATGAAAAAAACCATGAAAAAGATATTTTGAGTTCGCCGGAAACCGCCACCTCCGGCGGCCAAACCACCGCCGACCGCTAGCCATCGCCTCAATGGAGGTGGTGGTGGTGGTGGCTGGCCAGGGAAGTGACCGAACGGCCGGCGACGGATCACTGAATGCTTACAGGAAAAATATTTTCCTGTGTCTGTTCGGGTTCATGAAGAAGATGAACAGTGGAATTAATATTATAATACATAGGTTGTTATATTTTACTTAATGAAAATAGATTATTTGAATGTATTTTTGAGGCTGCAAAACGAGGCACTTAGAGGCCGATTTAGGAAAAATGACCAGACACAAAAGTTGTAGCCCTCGGGGTCTACTTTAATTTAAAATTGATTTTATTCAATTTGGGTGAGTGGTTTGAACACAGCACTCATTTTGGTGGGATCAAGACCTAGGTTAACCAGAAATTAAAATGGTTGCCCACGGTTCATAACATGTCCAAATGACTTGAAATTTGGACAGGAGGTCTATAATATGTATATCGAGAGGCTGTCCAAAAATGAGAATTTTTGGAGAACTTTTGCCTAAAGTTTTTGTAAAAATTTAATAAACAATATAAAATTAATTAGGAGATAAAATTAAGCCCAAACTCTCCCAAATTTTGGGTGGTGGTCCCTGGCATAAATATTAAGATCTGTGCAAAATTTCAACTCGATTGGTCGAGTTTTGAATAGGGAATTATCAAGTCCTAGATAGGTCTTAGTGAGGGGTACTTTGGGGAAAAGTGCAATTGGAGATGGGTGGACAAATCTCCTCAAAGAGGCTGAAGTTGTTGGCCACTGATTTGTTGAGTCTATGTCTACCCTCTTGGGTAATATGGTGTGGCTTAGGGTGGATTTTACCCTAAGAGATTGGCTCAACTCCAACGGGTGGGAGTTTGAGGTTTGTGAAGGACATAGGAGCAAAAGCTCTTGTATGCCCTTGAAATTTGGAGGAGAGGGGGAGGATATGATGAAAACCCTCTGATTGAAATAGTGAAGGAATTGGAGGTAGTTAGGTACCTCGAAAGTTGAGATTTTGGAATAGGATTAACATGTAATTTAATTATTTCAAGCACTAAATCTAATCCAAAAATTATGAAACTCGGGAGGAGGGAGTTTTAGGATGTATTAGACTTATGGTAATTTTTCTGGAATTTTGTGATTAATATATATTATACTTCATGTGTTAAAGAATTATTAGCTCAATTTGTTGTTTCAATTATTTGGAGGCTTTACATTAATTATAATCAGCTAAAATTCTGATTTAGATCTTGACTAGTAGAACATTGATCCCTGAATTTTTATAGAATTTTATGTTGAGTAAATCTAGTACTTTATTCACAAATGATAGAAAGGGCTTTTATGTTTAAAAATTTATTATGGATAGAACACTTGCTGGAAAATTATGAAACTTAGCCAGTGCAAATTTTAGGCCTTAATCTTCTTGTCATAAATTATTTAGAATTTTTGGAAGAATATTTTCTGTACTTGATTCATAAACTATAGAAATTAGAGATTATTTCCAAATAGTTTTTCAGGTCATTTTGATGATAGAAAATTATGATACTTAGGGTTTAGCCTTCTGAGATAGCCTACTAATTATCATAAATTTGCTGGACATCTTGCATGAATAATTAGGATAGTTCATGTTCAAATCGGTGGCCCTTGAGATTTTCGAGGAATTTAATTAAATGCCAAATAAATTAGGAAAATTTCCATTTTCTGGATTTAGGTTATTTATATCAAGATAAGTCTCCAGTAAATAGTTTAGGGCATTTGGATGAGTAATCGATCATTGCATAACCGGTTCGACATGTAGCCTAGGTTGGTCTGCATTTAGTAAATTGTGAAATGCAATAGAACATGATCTGATGAAGATATAAAGAGTAGTGAGTAGTGGTGATAGTTAGAGTTAAGAGGTGCTCGGGTTTGGCGAAAGATCGCTTTTCCCGAGGAGTGGAAGGTTTAAAAATCACCCTATGATAGTCTATCGTAATATGAGAAGGGAATCGGGCTAAGGGAAAACAACCAATAACAATAAGTGCCTTGCGAAAGGGAACTTCGGGCCGTAATGCACCGTCTTGGTTCCTAGTGCCCCTTGAGAGCCCTTCACGGGGTATACCGGGGGCAGTCCTGGGCTAACGTAAACTGTAATAATAAACTGGCAAGAATAACTTAGTAACTAGGATTGCACCTTTCACAAACACTGTTGGCACAGGAAGATTGATGAGAGCTTCGGCTCGGTTGTTCTGGAGACGGACGGGATGGTCCGGGGAGCTTCGGCTCGGTTGGTTGGAGACGGACGTTTGGTCCGGGGAGCTTCGGCTCGGTTCTGTTCGTTTGCGATTAAACTTGCATGTGCATAAGATAGGAAAGTTAAGGTGGTGGGTCTTTCGATATCGGGGAGTTCGATTGCACCGACACCGATATCGTTGACTCGGCGGGGTGATTAGCACTTCGCCAGCAGAAGTCCGGTGCGCCAGCCGGCAAGAGTACGCAGGCGTCCGCTTAGTGCACCAAGCGTTGAGGCGTACGATATGTCAGACCAGTGGTGCTTTTACTGGTTTTGAGGTGGGCGAGGCCCAACCCACCGCTTCCGTCTGCCACTACGGAGGTATCCTGGGAGGTAACGGCTCCGAAAGGGGGAACTAAAGGTCTGTGTGCACAGAGTCGGGTGTGTGAGTTGCACTTGCATGTTTCATCATACCCACTAGCATGTCATAGCATAATCGATTCACTTAACCCTGACACCTAAAGTATAAGTGGTATGGGAGGCTTATACATTAGGACCTGCAAAACGACCCCTTGGTCTATAAGCTTGTGTGGGCAAGTTTATAAATCAAAGGTTAATTTCAATATATAACAACCATTGCTGTTTGATAACCGACACCCCAACGTATAAGTGGTATGGGACACTCTATACGATGGGAGCCTTGCAAAAGATCCCTTGCTTATGTGTTCTCGCATAAGTGAAGGTTTAAATTCATTTAATTGCTTTTCTTGCTGCTAGACCTATTATAACAATTTATTAACTGCTCACCCAACACAACTTGCTAGAATTAGTTTCCGCTGCCATCTGTTTTCATGTTTAAATCTCTACCTTCATGTCCTTCCCTTTCTTCCTCTCCGCTCGGTACCTAGGAGCCATGGGGGAAGGGGTAGGGGATGATAGGGCTTAGTCTTTATGACTAACGGTTTTCGAACCGCATCATTTAGGGGATCGTGGAGCCCAGCATGGAGGAGCAGCCCCAGAGATCAGTGCGCCTAGAGATGGGGCAGTCTAGCTCCGGAGTTCACACAGCCGGGACCGTGAGTCTCGATCCTTGAGTAGTTTACTGTTTCGCTTCCGCATGAGAGACATGTAGTGAGGACATTTTGTACCGGGCATAAGCACGTATTTATAGTACTCTGATGTTTCTGTGGACACTCCCTTCGTGGAGTTTTATTATATATATGTGATTTTTGTTATTGTGGACTGATTTCTCTTACTGTTATATTGTGCTACTTTTCTGCGATCGAATTGGCCGGCAGAATCGGCGCCTTGTGGTGATGACCCTTCGGGACGTGAAGGAGTCACCGCAAAGCGGCGGTTCTGGGCCTAAGACCCCGGTGGTTGAAAAAGAAAAAAAAAAGGGGGTCTTACAAGTGGTATCAGAGGCAAACATCGATCAGAAGGAAGTAGCAGTCCACAAACCCTCGGTCACCCCCGCTCGAGTTTAGTTTGGGGACAAACTAAGCAGCGGAAGCAGTGGTGTGCCCATATGGGGATCACATATAATTTGTCCACCTTTATGTAGTATTTGAACGTTTTCTCAGCGTGTGTTTTTGTTACGCAGCCTCCAGCACGGACTACGCCTCAGGGTGGAGTTCCACAGGCTCAGGATGTTGCACCACCCCCACCGGCCCCCACTCCTTTCCTTCAGTCAGACATGGGACAGACCCTGACTGCCATTCTGGAGGCCTTCA
Source organism: Platanthera zijinensis (assembly GCA_039513925.1). Classification (NCBI taxonomy): domain Eukaryota; kingdom Viridiplantae; phylum Streptophyta; class Magnoliopsida; order Asparagales; family Orchidaceae; genus Platanthera; species Platanthera zijinensis. The sequence goes on from CM077079.1 coordinate 83,324,745, forward strand.
GGGCCCAGCAGGTTCCGGTCCCGCAGCCCAATCTGGGGGCCAACTGGCTCAGCATCTTCCGGGGTCTTTCTCCCCCGTCCTATCTGGGGACAGAGTCGGCTGTTCGGACGGAGGAATGGCTGGATATCATGTACGAGATGCTGATCGGGATTCGGTGTCCATGGGAGGAGAAGGTGGCTCTGGTTGTCTCCTGCCTGGAGTCCCATGCAAAGAGGTGGTGGAAGAAACTGTTGGACACGACATTTGCTGATAGGGAGGTTGCGGAGATCACTTGGGAGGAGTTCAGGGCCGCACTGCTGGAGCATTTCGTTCCGCAGTCGGCTAGGGATGATTTGGAGGAGCGGTTCTTACAGCTGAAGCAGGGTACTCGGACCGTGGTGGAGTACCATCGAGAGTTTGACCACCTGGCTCGATACGCAGATTCCTACCAGCTGGACGAGGCAGGGTATATCAGGAGGTTCTACAAGGGCCTACGTGAGGACTTGAGGGAGGCCCTCTTGTTTGTATCTGACGGGCCCATCTCCCGGATTTTGGAGATGGCCAAAAGGATTGAGGCAGATTGGCACACCAGCCGGGGCCGGAAACGGCCAGCAGAGGATCAGGGACGAAGAGGAAGGAATGACCAGCGGCGGGGTGCTGTACCAGAGGGGAGGAGGACAGAGGACCAGCCTCGTCAGGACGTGAGGCCGGAGCCGAGGGAACAGGTGGTATTGGCCCCACCACCCCTTCGGATGCAGGAGATGCCGAGATCCGGGGGAATGGCGTATCCCCCAGAGTGCTACTTTTGTCATCAGATTGGGCACATTCGGAGGAACTGCCCCATGAGGGGGGCACCACCTCCAGCACATCAGGGCGGCCCACCAGCTCAGCATTATGGTGGCCGAGGACGCGGCCATGGTCGAGGATACTAGGGGGAAGATCGTAGAAAGGGAAGAGAGCAGGTATATGCCTTGGACCTTGCACAGCCGCGGAATCCGGAGCAGGTCATCGCAGGTATGCCGAAATGCTTCTTTGTTTTTCATAGAATTTCCCCTTTAAGTTGTTAAAACTTTGAATCGCACTAGACTGATAGCAAGGAAAGTAAAAACTCATTATAGAACCCTAAGATATCTAATCACCCCAGGTATAGTCTTCATCAGCGGCAAGCCTGCCCGCACGCTGTTCGATACTGGATCTACTCACTCCTTTGTGTCGGAGTCGTTCGTGGAAGGACTGGAAGGTGTGGAGCGGTTCACAGGCTCGAGGATGAGGGTGGGACTACCGGATGGATCTGAGCTCCTTACCACGGATCACTGCAATATGGAGGCGGAGATTGGTGGAAAAGCGTTCGAGGCTCCAGCGACGATTTTGAAGCTGACGGACTACGACCTGATCCTGGGCATGGTATGGCTGCACTGGAACTATGCCCAGATTGACTGCCAGGCAAAGAGGATCACCGTGAGACACGGGGACTCTTTCATTACCATTGAAGGTATAAGACCTGTCTCTCGTATACTCTTATCTTCGGTACAGGCCGTCAAGGCCCATCTGCAGGGAGAGGAGGTCTATCAGATTCTATTTGAGATGGCGGAGGTTAAGGAGTCGGTGACAGACATCCCGGTGGTGCGAGATTTCGCTGACGTCTTTCCAGAGAAACTACCAGGATTACCTCCACACCGAGAGCAGGATTTTCAGATACAGCTTATGCCGGGGGCCAAGCCGGCGTCTAGGGCCCCTTATCGGATGGCCCCAAAGGAGTTGGCAGAGTTTCGGACCCAGTTGCAGGAATTGGTGGAGGCAGGTTTTGTCAGACCGAGTTCCTCGCCATGGGGAGCACCGGTCCTGTTCGTGAAGAAGAAGGATGGGACACTCCGCCTGTGCATCGATTATCGAGCACTAAACAGGCTGACCGTCCGGAATACCTATCCGCTCCCACGGATAGACGAATTATTCGACCAGCTGGAGGGGGCCCATTATTTCTCGAAGCTGGACTTGAGATCAGGATACTACCAGCTGCGGATCCAGGAGGAGGATACCCCGAAGACGGCCTTTAGTAGCAGATATGGCCTGTATGAGTTCACCGTGATGCCCTTTGGGCTCACGAATGCTCCGTCGGCGTTCATGAGTCTCATGAACCGGGTTTTCGAGGCTTACTTGGATGTGTTCGTCATAGTGTTCATAGACGACATCCTGATCTACTCTAGGACGGAGGAGGAGCACACTCGGCATCTGGCACTGACCTTGGAGAGGTTGCGGGAGCATCACCTTTATGCCAAATTCAGCAAGTGTCAGTTCTGGTTGAAGGAGGTGGCCTTCCTAGGCCACATCATCAGCGGAGCCGGGTTATCAGTAGATCCAGCAAAGGTTCGGGCAGTTCGCGATTGGCCGCAGCTGAGGACAGCCACCGATGTACGCAGTTTCTTGGGGCTTGCCGGTTACTACCGGAAGTTCGTGGAGGGGTTCTCTCGGATTGCCCTCCCCCTCACATCTTTGACAAAGAAGGAGGCACCTTTTGTTTGGACCCCGCAGTGCCAGGCGGCTTTCCAGGAGCTGAAGGACCGACTCATCTCGGCCCCTATCCTGGCCCTTCCATCCGGAAGGGAGGGATTCCAGGTGTATACCGACGCATCATACCAAGGGATGGGAGCGGTGCTGATGCAGAACGGACATGTCATAGCATATGCCTCCCGCCAGCTGAAGACCCATGAGAGGAACTACCCGGTGCACGACCTCGAGATGGGAGCGGTCGTTTTTGCTCTAAAGGTCTGGCGTCATTACCTTTATGGAGTCCACTGCGATATCTTCTCCGATCACAAGAACTTGAAATACGTGGACACTCAGAAGGAGCTGAATATCAGGCAGAGGCGTTGGGTGGAGTTCTTAGCAGATTATCAGTATGAGATGCACTACCACCCAGGGAAGGCAAACGTGGTGGCCGACGCGTTGAGCCGGAGAGCGGCCACTTCCGAAGCTGGGCCCCAGGTTATGTCTATGGAGCTGGTCCAGTCATTCAGAGACATGCAGATATCCCTAGTGTCCGAGGATGACCCAGATCTGTATAGGGAGTATCTGGCATCGATAGTGGCCATAGACGATATTCGGGATCGCATTCGGGATGGACAGAGGACAGATGCGTGGGCGGAGCCGATGTTTTGAGCTTTGGAGGAAGGTTCGACAGGAGATTATTCCCTGAGAGATGGTTTGCTCCACTTCAGAGGCAGAGTATATATACCCGCAGGAGGCCAGATCCGAGAGGATATCTTGACGGAGGCGCATTGTAGCCGGTACTCCGTGCACCCGGGGATCACAAAGATGACCGCTGATCTGAAGAGGACGATGTTTTGGCTGGGCATGAAGAAGGACATTACGTACTTCGTGACCCATTGCGAGGCGTGTCAGTTGGTGAAGGCGGAGTGCAGGAACCCCGCAGGACTATTGCAGCCACTCCCGGTGCCGGAGTGGAAGTTTGACGACATAGCGATGGATTTTATACATGGTCTTCCCCGGTCTCGGACAGGGAACGACTCGATTTGGGTGATTGTCGATCGGCTGACGAAGGTGGCCCGCTTTATACCGATCAGGAAGGACGATTCGGTGGGAGTGCTGGTACAGAAATTTGTGGAGCAGTATGTCCGATATCATGGCGTGCCCCGGACGATAGTGTCGGACCGCGATGGACGGTTTACATCCAGGGAGTGGCGGTCAGTGCAGGCATATTTGGGCACCCGATTGACTTTTAGCACGGCCTTCCACCCTCAGACGGACGGGCAGACCGAGCGCACCAACAGGACCTTGGAGGACTTACTACGGCTGTGTATACTAGACCGGGGGGAGCCGTGGGAGAAGACATTACCGTTGGTCGAGTTCTCCTACAACAATAGCTACCAGTCCATCATCAGGATGGCGCCTTATGAGGCCTTGTATGGAAGGAAATGTAGGACCCCGCTTTCCTGGGTTCAGGACGAGGATCCGAAACTGCTGGGATCGGATTTCGTTGAAGACACCGAGGCTCAGGTGAGGCTGATCAGAGATAGGATGCTGGAGGCGCAGAGCAGACAAGCAAAATACTATGACGCTCGGCATCGTCAGGTGGAGTTCTGGGTAGGAGATCGAGTGTTCTTGAAGATCCGGCCCATGCACGGAGTCTCACGGGTGCGCGGTCGGAGGAAGAAACTCAGCCCTAGGTATATGGGCCCTTACCGGATCCTGGAGCGGATCGGACCCCTAGCCTACAGGCTAGAGTTGCCACCGGAGCTGGCAGCTCTACACGATGTCTTCCACATCTCTTCGCTGAGAAGGGCTCTACTACGCCCGGAGCAGCGGATTTTGACCACAGAAGGGCCGGTAGCTTCAGACCGATCTGTTCACTTGGAGCCGGTTCGGATCGATGACAAAGGAGTGCGGATCTTGCGCCGCAAGAAGATCCCCTTAGTCAAGGTTCTGTGGAGAAATCACGGTCAGGAGGAGCACACCTGGGAACCGCAGGATCTGATGAGGCAAAGATACCCGGAGTTGTTCAGTCAGGTACATCTCACCACCTCTCGGTATATTATAGACTGCCTTCTTGTTTTGGAATGTTAAGATTAGATAAGGAAAAATCCAGGACCTAGGCATGCACACTTAATCAGAAAGGTAGGGGCTAATCTTTTGTTTATTGGGGAGATTGTCTTCGTTATCAAACGAACAGTCGCCTGAACCCAATAGAAGGATCGTATGGGATGTTACAAGTTTAATTTATTTCGATAGAAATCCCCGTAGGCTCAACCTCAATTTCGGGGACGAAATTTTTGTTTTGTTTATTGGGATTTGTAACATCCCATTTCCGGCTAGACCCCTAGGAGTCAGATTGGTCGTGACGGAACCCTAGGAAGCCCAAAATTGGAAATAAAGCGACCAATATTGCGGGTCACGGGTTGGTCACGCCCGTGACCGGCCCGTCACGCCCGTGACTTGGGCGTGTCTACTTCGACGATCGTCGATCTCCACGAGACGATCGTCGAACGCGCTGTCTGGGCATGTCACGCCCGTGACCAAGATGTCACGCCCGTGACTATGGGCGTGATCCCATCGACGATCGTCGATCGCTGTGAAACGATCGTCGACCTTGCGGCCCGAGCATGTCACGCCCGTGGCATGAGTGTCACGCCCGTGACCTAGGGCGTGACCAGCCTTCGACGATCGTCGACCTCAATTCGACGATCGTCGAGCTCGAAACTTGCCGTTCGGGCATGTCACGCCCGTGACCAGGCGGTCACGCCCGTGACCTAGGGCGTGACCAGCCTTCGACGATCGTCGATCTCAATTCGACGATCGTCTACCAGAAATCTGCCGTTCGGGCCTGTCACGCCCGTGACACAGGTGTCACGCCCGTGACCTTCGATCGACGATCGTCGATCTCAGTTCGACGATCGGCGAACCCAGAATGGGCTACCCGGGCCTATCACGCCCGTGACCCATGTGTCACGCCCGTGACATTGGCCGAAACGACGGTTCAGGCCCGAAATAATTCTAACACGCGTGGAAATAAATGCTGGTTTGGGAAGTTACACCAGGAGTAACTTCCGGCCGTTTTCCTTCTGTAATTATATGATAAATAAGGAAAAGGTGGTCCAATAGAAAATCGCCAGCTGGACACACCTGTTCAGTTCCGCCGTTTCTTATCCCTTCACCGTAACCGAAACGCTAAGGGGGAAACTTCATGGACATAATGGCTTTTACCATTTCATCTTCCCACTTCCTGAGTTATAAAAGCCCACTTAGGGAAAGAGGAGAAGGTTACACACTCAAGTAAACGGAGCAGATCCTTGTTCTTGCTGTAAGAGGAGTTCAGCAACGCCACCACCGCGCCATGGCACCCCGTCGCTCTTCTCGCCTTCAAACCGCGAACAAGGTCCTCCTCTACTCCTTCTCTTTCATGGGTAGATCTTAGGATTCTTAGAAAGGAGGTTCGCGCTCAACGGAGCCGGATCCATCTCTCGTTTTCATGAAACAAACCATGAAAAAGATATTTTGAGTTCGCCGGAAACCGCCACCTCCGGCGGCCAAACCACCGCCGACCGCTAGCCATCGCCTCAACGGAGGTGGTGGTGGTGGTGGCTGGCCAGGGAAGTGACCGAACGGCCGGCGACGGATCACTGAATGCTTACAGGAAAAATATTTTCCTGTGTCTGTTCGGGTTCATGAAGAAGATGAACAGTGGAATTAATATTATAATACATAGGTTGTTATATTTTACTTAATGAAAATAGATTATTTGAATGTATTTTTGAGGCTGCAAAACGAGGCACTTAGAGGCCGATTTAGGAAAAATGACCAGACACAAAAGTTGTAGCCCTCGGGGTCTACTTTAATTTAAAATTGATTTTATTCAATTTGGGTGAGTGGTTTGAACACAGCACTCATTTTGGTGGGATCAAGACCTAGGTTAACCAGAAATTAAAATGGTTGCCCACGGTTCATAACATGTCCAAATGACTTGAAATTTGGACAGGAGGTCTATAATATGTATATCGAGAGGCTGTCCAAAAATGAGAATTTTTGGAGAACTTTTGCCTGAAGTTTTTGTAAAAATTTAATAAACAATATAAAATTAATTAGGAGATGAAATTAAGCCCAAACTCCCCCAAATTTTGGGTGGTGGTCCCTGGCATAAATATTAAGATCTGTGCAAAATTTCAACTCGATTGGTCGAGTTTTGAATAGGTAATTATCAAGTCCTAGATAGGTCTTAGTGAGGGGTACTTTGGGGAAAAGTGCAATTGGAGATGGGTGGACAAATCTCCTCAAAGAGGCTGAAGTTGTTGGCCACTGATTTGTTGAGTCTATGTCTACCCTCTTGTGTAACATGGTGTGGCTTAGGGTGGATTTTACCCTAAGAGATTGGCTCAACTCCAACGGGTGGGAGTTTGAGGTTTGTGAAGGACATAGGAGCAAAAGCTCTTGTATGCCCTTGAAATTTGGAGGAGAGGGGGAGGATATGATGAAAACCCTCTGATTGAAATAGTGAAGGAATTGGAGGTAGTTAGGTACCTCGAAAGTTGAGATTTTGGAATAGGATAAACATGTAATTTAATTATTTCAAGCACTAAATCTAATCCAAAAATTATGAAACTCGGGAGGAGGGAGTTTTAGGATGTATTAGACTTATGGTAATTTTTCTGGAATTTTGTGATTAATATATATTATACTTCATGTGTTAAAGAATTATTAGCCCAATTTGTTGTTTCAATTATTTGGAGGCTTTACATTAATTATAATCAGCTAAAATTCTGATTTAGATCTTGACTAGTAGAACATTGATCCCTGAATTTTTATAGAATTTTATGTTGAGTAAATCTAGTACTTTATTCACAAATGATAGAAATGGCTTTTATGTTTAAAAATTTATTATGGATAGAACACTTGCTGGAAAATTATGAAACTTAGCCAGTGCAAATTTTAGGCCTTAATCTTCTTGTCATAAATTATTTAGAATTTTTGGAAGAATATTTTCTGTACTTGATTCATAAACTATAGAAATTAGAGATTATTTCCAAATAGTTTTTCAGGTCATTTTGATGATAGAAAATTATGATACTTAGGGTTTAGCCTTCTGAGATAGCCTACTAATTATCATAAATTTGCTGGACATCTTGCATGAATAATTAGGATAGTTCATGTTCAAACCGGTGGCCCTTGAGATTTTCGAGGAATTTAATTAAATGCCAAATAAATTAGGAAAATTTCCATTTTCTGGATTTAGGTTATTTATATCAAGATAAGTCTCCAGTAAATAGTTTAGGGCATTTGGATGAGTAATCGATCATTGCATAACCGGTTCGACATGTAGCCTAGGTTGGTCTGCATTTAGTAAATTGTGAAATGCAATAGAACATGATCTGATGAAGATATAAAGAGTAGTGAGTAGTGGTGATAGTTAGAGTTAAGAGGTGCTCGGGTTTGGCGAAAGATCGCTTTTCCCGAGGAGTGGAAGGTTTAAAAATCACCCTAGGATAGTCTATCGTAATATGAGAAGGGAATCGGGCTAAGGGAAAACAACCAATAACAATAAGTGCCTTGCGAAAGGGAACTTCGGGCCGTAATGCACCGTCTTGGTTCCTAGTGCCCCTTGAGAGCCCTTCACGGGGTATACCGGGGGCAGTCCTGGGCTAACGTAAACTGTAATAATAAACTGGCAAGAATAACTTAGTAACTAGGATTGCACCTTTCACAAACACTGTTGGCACAGGAAGATTGATGAGAGCTTCGGCTCGGTTGTTCTGGAGACGGACGGGATGGTCCGGGGAGCTTCGGCTCGGTTGGTTGGAGACGGACGTTTGGTCCGGGGAGCTTCGGCTCAGTTCTGTTCGTTTGCGATTAAACTTGCATGTGCATAAGATAGGAAAGTTAAGGTGGTGGGTCTTTCGATATCGGGGAGTTCGATTGCACCGACACCGATATCGTTGACTCGGCGGGGTGATTAGCACTTCGCCAGCAGAAGTCCGGTGCGCCAGCCGGCAAGAGTACGCAGGCGTCCGCTTAGTGCACCAAGCGTTGAGGCGTACGATAGGTCAGACCAGTGGTGCTTTTACTGGTTTTGAGGTGGGCGAGGCCCAACCCACCGCTTCCGTCTGCCACTACGGAGGTATCCTGGGAGGTAACGGCTCCGAAAGGGGGAACTAAAGGTCTGTGTGCACAGAGTCGGGTGTGTGAGTTGCACTTGCATGTTTCATCATACCCACTAGCATGTCATAGCATAATCGATTCACTTAACCCTGACACCTAAAGTATAAGTGGTATGGGAGGCTTATACATTAGGACCTGCAAAACGACCCCTTGGTCTATAAGCTTGTGTGGGCAAGTTTATAAATCAAAGGTTAATTTCAATATATAACAACCATTGCTGTTTGATAACCGACACCCCAACGTATAAGTGGTATGGGACACTCTATACGATGGGAGCCTTGCAAAAGATCCCTTGCTTATGTGTTCTCACATAAGTGAAGGTTTAAATTCATTTAATTGCTTTTCTTGCTGCTAGACCTATTATAACAATTTATTAACTGCTCACCCAACACAACTTGCTAGAATTAGTTTCCGCTGCCATCTGTTTTCATGTTTAAATCTCTACCTTCATGTCCTTCCCTTTCTTCCTCTCCGCTCGGTACCTAGGAGCCATGGGGGAAGGGGTAGGGGATGATAGGGCTTAGTCTTTATGACTAACGGTTTTCAAACCGCATCATTTAGGGGATCGTGGAGCCCAGCATGGAGGAGCAGCCCCAGAGATCGGTGCGCCTAGAGATGGGGCAGTCTAGCTCCGGAGTTCACAGAGCCGGGACCGTGAGTCTCGATCCTTGAGTAGTTTACTGTTTCGCTTCCGCATGAGAGACATGTAGTGAGGACATTTTGTACCGGGCATAAGCCCGTATTTATAGTACTCTGATGTTTCTGTGGACACTCCCTTCGTGGAGTTTTATTATATATATGTGATTTTTGTTATTGTGGACTGATTTCTCTTACTGTTATATTGTGCTACTTTTCTGCGATCGAATTGGCCGGCAGAATCGGCGCCTTGTGGTGATGACCCTTCGGGACGTGAAGGAGTCACCGCAAAGCGGCGGTTCTGGGCCTAAGACCCCGGTGGTTGAAAAAGAAAAAAAAGGGGGTCTTACAGATCCTTAGCTGATGATAGCCAGAACGAAGATCGATCTTAGAGAACACTGTTCTACCGCGCAACTGGTCAAACAAGTCATCGATCCTCGATAGAGGGTACCTGTTCTTAATAGTGACTTTGTTCAACTCCCTGTAGTCGATGCAAAGACGCATCAGCCCATCTTTCTTCTTCACAAATAGAACATGAGCACCCCAAGGCGATGAACTCTGCCTGATAAACCCTTTTGCCAATTACTCATCTAACTGGACTCAAAACTCCTATAGCTTATGAGGAGCCATCCGGTACGGCGCCTTAGCAATAGGACGCGTACCCGGTTCCAAATCAATCACAAATTCGACATCCCGATCGGGAGGAAGACCAGGAAGGTAATCGGGAAACACATCAGCGAAACCACGAACAACGAGAATCTCCTCTAAGCGCAGTATACTAACAGCGGTCCCAACCACCGAGACTGAATAAGAAAACAACCAGAAGGAAACAACTTTTGAGCACATACCGTAGAAATGAAAGGAGAATCTTGGCACAGATCAGCATACACGCTTTCTGGCTGACCATTGTCCTTGATGAAGTCCAAGCGCTTCCCTTTGCACTAAATGACCGCATCATACTTAGACAGCCAGTCCATGCCCAGAATGACATCGAAGTCCTCTAGGTCAATCATCTTCAAGTCTGCCCTCGCAAGAAAATCCCCTAACAAAATAGGGCAATCTAGAATGACCAAATATGATAACACAGAATCACCAGAAGGGAACTTGACACGGAAGGTATCACGAACTCGATCTAGAGTTAAACGATGTAGCTCCACAAAGGCTCTAGCAACAAATGAGTGGGTAGCGCCAGAGTCGAATAGAACGCGCTCCCAGCGGTTCTTCACCTTAAATTTCCTTGAGATGACCTGAGTCGAAGCTTGGGCCTCCTCGGAAGAGATCACGTTCAGCTTTCCTTTACCCTTGTCCAAACAGTGAGGCAGAGGTAGCGCCTGAAGCGGAACTGCATGAAGAGTAGGCTGGACCTGAGGACACCTAGACTTGATTTGACCCTTCTGCCCACACTGATAGCAGACTTTATCTTTGGACCAGCACTTGGCAGCATCATGCCCGGGTCGCTTGCAAACAGAACAGGAAACATCCCTCCTAGGAGCACCCTTAATAGCATGAACTTTCTCCTTCTTCTTAGCTGCTGCCTTCTTGAAATACCTCTCGACAGGGTAGCCCGACCGGCTATAGAAGCTACATGCCACCTTGCTCTTCTTTCCCAAAGAAGCATCGGGTACCTGGGGTTTTTTCTCCTCGATAGACTTCCTCTTGTCCTTCCTCATTTGCTGCCCTCTGCTCTTTGCGGTCTCGATAGCCTCCACCTTTAGAGAAGCCTCTACTACCCCCGCATAATTCTTCGATCCATAAGCACTGGTCAACTGCTGCACCTCGCTCCTCAAGCCTCCAAGAAATCGCTTGACTCGATCAGCCTCAACACTCACCAACCCAGGAGCAAACCGGCTCAACTTGCTGAACTCTATCTCATACTCACCGACCGTGAGTTGCTTTTGCTTCAGGTGGAGTAAGTCGTTCATAAGTCGGACACGCTCGACCGAGGGCGAGAACTTCCTGATGAGTTGTAAATATACCTATATTTTGGTATTTTAATTATGTCATTTTACTTTATTTTTGTCTTTTTTTAGTTTATTTTCTTTAATAAAATGCTTCCTTTTTGTAAATTTTATACTAACTTAATTTATTTTTGTTTTCTGAAATTTTTCAGAAAAACTGAATTTTTGGCCTGTCACGCCCGTGACCATGCCCGACACGGGCGTGTCAGGCACTCAATGCCATCAGCCAGTCGAAACTCAACGATTCATTGTTCCTCGCTCAACGCCTTCATGTCACGCCCGTGTCAAGTCAAGTCACGCTCGTGTCGATGTCGGCACTCAACACTTCGTCAACTGTCAACGCTGCCGACATCGAGCTGCCAGCTGTTCGGGTCACGCCCCCCTTACACACCCGTGACATTTGTGTCACGCCCGTGTCCGCCATGTGGACCGCCCCGAAGTCAAAGCTCGCGTCAAATCCCCAGATTCACCTCCCCGTCACGCCCTAGTCACGCCCGTGACTGACACCTGTCACGCCCGTGACCTTGGGCGTGACCGCCAAGTTTTCAGCCGAAGTCAACTTTCCAGTCAAATCACCCGATCAACTCATAAACAGTAGTGACACGCCCCCCTGTCACGCCCTAGTCACGGGCGTGACCAACCAAAAAAAATGTCTATAAATAAGAGCTTCCAGGAAGCTTTTCTTGTCTCCTTTTTTGACCACTTTGCTAAGGTGTTATGCTGCCCAAATGACTTCTAAAGCCTATGTAAGAGAATTTTCTCCCCCCTCCCTTAGTTTGTATTATCTTTTTCATTGTAGCTTTATTGTAATCACTTTTGTTTTTAATAAAAATAGTTTATTTTCTCTCTTGCTTAGCATGAAAAGTTCGTTTGGAAGCCTTCTCTTTGTAATTTTTTGTTCATCTTTTTCGTGCTTTTTATGTTTTCATCTTTTTATAGCTTTTATAACTCGTTTCGTTTAGGATTTTATCGCACTTTCTAGCCGTTGTAATGCCCGTTTTATTTTCATATTCCGCACTTGTTTAGGTTTAGTTTTTCTTTCCTTTCCTTATTTTCATTCTTAGGGTTTATAAAAACACCTAAAAAGGTGTTTGTTTTTATTTTTCTTTAACTTAGCATTTTTATTTTGGTAAAACTTTTTCGTTGTTTTTTCTTTATTTTCAGTTTTTAGGAGTTTTTATAAAAACACAAGAATGAAAAAGTTGCTATTTCAATTTTTCGCTCACTTTGTTTTTAACTTTATTTTCGAAAACTTTTTGTCCGGTTAATTTTTATTTTCTCTTTTTATGCATTTCTACCGCATTCTAGCGGTAGAAATGCAGTTGTTTTAATTTTTCAGTCACTTTGTTTTTCTTAATTTTTCTCATGTCTGCGTGCGTGTATGAGTTAGATTTTATTGCTTTATTTCAATTTCTGTAGAGTGTGTGCGTATGCATTTATTTTCGCCTACTCGTTAAGAGTTAAATGGCGCTCTGCTTTCATTTTTGGCCCACTCGTTTGAGTGGGACTTGTCTTTTTACTGCTTTCATTTTCTTCCTACTCACTTGAGTAGGAAAACTTTGTGTGTGTGTGTTTACTTTTCTGTAGAGTGCGTGTGTGTGTTTTACTTTCATGTAGAGTGCGTGCGTGTATGAGATTAATTTACCCCCGCCCACTCATTTGAGCCGGGATTCGCATTTACTGCTTTCTTCAGTCCTACTCGTTTTAGTAGGACTTGCAATTTTCAGCTTTCTTTACCGCTTTCTTTATCGCTTTCTAGTGTAAGTGTCCCCATTCCAATGAGTGGCTAACCGCCCTTAGCCATCAATATCGAAGAGCATTGAGACATATAAAGTAGCTTTAAATAATTAAAGTTCCTGTTTTCTATTTAATTAAATTTCTTAAGGTTTTCCCCGGGTTAACGACGCGTAGGACTGCATATCGATGTGCGGGCTCTATTTCCGTTATCCATACGTAACGCCGAGAGGCCGCACGTATGGACCGATCACCCTTGGGTAAAGAGAGCTCCGCGCTAACCCTCGAGAGAGGAGGCACGCGACTCTACCGGATTGGGTTCCCCACCCAATAGCGGGGTTCTTAGCGTAATGCAGGCGTTAAGAGGAATCCTTCGTCGGTCTAACGATCGGTCGAATAGTCTTAGCGTTCAGGTGAGCGATAGTCCTAGAGATAAGTGAGCTCATTCTTATGGAACCTCCACTGCCGAGTCTCCGCCTTAATTCATTTGAAATTTAGGATCTCTTTTTATTAAAAGTTATTTTAGTTCAATTCTCTTTTTGATAGCGTCGCGCTGAGTTGGTCATCGGCTTTCTGCACTTAATTTCCTGCTTCCTCTGCACTTTATTATTATTATGCATTTTTAATATTTTTTAGGTCATATTTTATTTTAAAACAAAACAAAAATATCAGTAGAATAATAGGTATTTCAGGGAAAGAGTAGAAATAGCTAAGCCGGCCCCGAGAACAATACGACCCCGATATTCCTCCACACGGGAATATCCTGTACTACACGCGATAGGTGTACTTGCCTCCCTTTCGTTAAAACTCGGTTTCTAACAAAAGAAAAACGCTCTTCTTTTTCTTTATAAAATAAAATCCCACTCATCTTAAAATAAAATAAAAAGAAACCTGTGCGTTTTAACCATCACTTCCTCAGCAGCATTTCCTTGAATACTTCCCAAGAGCATCCAGCTACAAAGCTCTCCTTTTCTCTAAGACACCAAATCTTAGCCAAACCATTAAGCTGATTGGCAGCTATCATCACCCTCTGATCATCTGCAATACCAGAATACGAGAACATCTCCTCCATGGAGATCATCCAATCGTCTAAGACCATGAAATCTGCCTTCCCATAATAAGTAGGAGGGCTAAGTCTCTGAAACTGCGAGATGAATGCCATCTCTGCTGGAACCACCACTGGAAGCCTCAAGGGTGCATGAGGAGGAGGAACAGCTAACCCCCCTGCAGGGTCTTGCACACCCTGAGTCTTTCCTGCCACAACTGCCACCAAAGACTTGATTTGGGCTCGCACCTCAACCATCTGCCTGCTCAAGGAATCGCTACTCTGTCGTAGGCTCTCGATCACCGCATCATTCTGCACTCCCGTTGACTCACCCTCAGATAGGGGGGCCGATCTAGTCGAAGGGCGTTTCGCCATCCTAAACTCATATCAACCTTAGTAAGATCTTAGAACGACAGCTGCAACTAACTATAAGTACAGACAATACATACATAAATATGAACTTTAAGTTGCTAAACTTGCTCTGGGAGTTTATTTTTACAATAATTGATGATATGCCTTAACCTAGGATGGTTAACCATCACCATACTAACTCTTGTGCCTAGATCGGGAATGCATGACTTTATATTATTTTTGACTCGAAAACTTATGTGTGCACATATTTCATCCTGCCAGTCTTTATCTTGGCACGTTGTGCTTATACAATGTTATGATATGCTTGTTTATGCTATGCATTCTAAAAAGGCCCTAATGCATGTTATGAGCGGCATACACATGAAAATGTTATGCATCCCATACTATATAACATTTTCATGCAATGAAAAGAAAACGAGCTAGTCACAGCCATGTGGTGAGGTTATGCATCCCATACTACATAACCCTCACATGTTGCCCCTATGGTGGATCCATATACGAACACATATTATGAATCCCATACTACATAATATGCCATGTATACTTCGTGTTATGCTTATGAGTGTAGTGTTCGTGCCGTTGCCAAGACATGCTGATGACATATCGGTGTGTGAATGACATGATGCTGAACCATTAATGCAATCAAAAGGGAAGGTTTTCGGACTAACTTGTCAAGCAACCTCCCTATGATACCAACTGTCACAACCCTCATTTTCTCCGAAGAAAATGAATTATCATAGTAGGAGAAAACACACGTCATGATGCCACGTCGAGCAGGGGATAACTGTCGACGCTCAGGCAAACCACTATCAACTAAACTTAATGAAAATTCATAAGTTAAATGATTAGAAAATTAGTTATATTTTTAAGGGCCGTATCCCCGGCATGGTGGATCAACTAGTCCACAGTTTAAAAATTATACTTATACGCTGCGGAAAAATACTTTATTCAGGTTAGACATCCTAAAAGAGTGCATAAGTATCTCCAGAGGACAACTTATACTAAGCAAGACCCAACATTTAATTTATTCTATATATAAGAAAACGATCTTTTTACGTTGTTTGAAAAATAGTGACGAGTTTTATAAAACATGCTGATCATGAGTTATACTTATAATAGTGTTTTTAGGTTTAAAAGTAACTAGCAACCTAGCATAAATCATCCCCAAAGCAAGTAGACTAACACCAGAAAGGTAGCAGCAAAAGTAACATATCTAGTATCAAGGTAAAAACTACCAGTGGGCGCCAACAAACTGACACGAACCCACTGACAAGTATGTATGTCTGTAAGAAAAAACAACACCAAAACTACCACGCAAAAATAAGGAACTAATCTCTATAGCACCAGAGACCACCAGTAACTGCAAAGGACCACTAGCCGTCAGAGTGGCTACTATCCAGAACTTGAGGCATTCAAAGAAGAAAGAATACCTCAGCAAGCAAACTAGAAAAACTGCTCAAAAGTGTCAATCAGAAGATAAGTAAAAGAGGAAAACAAAGCAGTAACAGTCACAACTTCCCAAGGCAAGGAAAAAAGAAAGAGCACTAAGTGTAAGGACACAACAGTAACTCTGCCCAAAAGCTGCAGAGTCTACAAGACTATCATGAGCCCAAATGCTGCAATCTACCAAGGAAGAAACATCTAACACCCTAAGCTGTGAGAGATGGTAGTAGGAAAGTAAACAACGTGGATCCGGGTTGGAGGCAAACTCAGTCCCCCAACCACTATTTCCAAGAAACCAAGCTATGGGGTCTACATGTGAAAGCACTAGGGACCTCCCACCCCCTTGCCCAGCCCGTACCTAGAGCAAGATAAAAGAAAAAGGGTGGCCTTGACTAAATTACACAACACCTCTCCAATTAAGAGCTTCAAACCACCACTACTAACCACGACCCATGATTCGGCCTTTTTGGAAAAACAAGAAAATAGCCGACAAGGAACCTCAAAAATCAATAAATTCACTCGCGGGAGAAAATCAAGGTAAGGGAAAAGCATTGAGATGACTCAACATGGCCTGGCGTTGAGTGATCCCCACTCACTCAACGCCTAACCAGACCTTGGCGTTGAGTGAGTTAGCCTCACTCAGCTCCAAAATCAACCATGGCGTTGAGTGAGGTTCACTCACTCAACGCCCTCCACAAGAATAGCTCTGGCGTTGAGTGAGCTAACCTCACTCAACGCCAAAACAACTATGGCATTGAGTGAGGTCCACTCCCTAAATGCCTTCAGCAAAACAGGAAGTGGAGTTGAGTGAGCTAACCTCACTCAATGCCAAAACAGCTACGGCGTTGAGTGAGGTCCACTCACTCAACGCCTTAGCACTTAACCGCAAAACCCAATGGTGGCGTTGAGTTAGTCCACCTCTCTCAACGCCAAAATAGCTTTGGCGTTGAGTGAGGTCAACTAACTCTACGCCAAAGTACTTACCCGCAGGAAAACCTTAAACCAACGCCATCTGGAAGAGGTCGGCGGGAATGCCGATCGATTCTCGCCGAATCGGCAGGAAAGCAGATTGATTCTCGCCGAATCGGCAGGAAAACAGATCGATTCTCGCCGACTAGGCGGGAAAGCAGATTGATTCTCTCCGAATCGGCGGGAAAATAGATCTATTCTCGCCAAATCGGCAGGAATGCAGATTGATTTGCGCCGAATCGGCGGGAATCACTAACGATATTCGTCGAAGTCGGCGAGAATCACTTAGTGATTCCCGTCGATTTCGACGTAGACGAATTTTCTCACTCAATGCCTCATTACTTAGCCGCAAAAGAACTGACCAAACTATGGCTTTGAGTGTGTGCACCACACTCAACGCCAAGATCGGGCGACGTTTTGCTTTGAGTGTGTGCACCACACTCAACACCAAATCCCAAGAGCCTACCAAGACTGGATCTAACCAGAGCACTACCATAGAAACCTTCCTCTCACTCTCTCGGCTCCACCCGCAAAAGCACCAAACCAAAAATAAAAATTTGGAGTCTAAATGGTGAAAACAACCAGCGGGTTGAGCAAAAATATCACAAGGAGGGGGGCTCATAAAGGGAAACTGATGCACAAGTTTTTAGCAAGCAAAAAGAGAAAAGCTTGGCTTCTATCCTAGGGCTAACCGGGTAGTATAGAGGGGGACGATCAAAACAGCAAGTGCAAGAACCACTTGCCTCGGTTTTTTTTTCAGCGAAGCTTCACTCGAGCCCTTCCTCTCCCTCGGCACCAGCAGCAGCAACACCTAGCAAGCACATCCCTAGATTTAATGGCGGAAAGGGCTAAAACCGAAAATCCAAACCTCCTAAAAAGCCTACGAGAATCAAATCTCTTATCTTAGAAACGTAGATCTAAGAGAGAGCAATCCAAATCCGCTTTCGAAATCGAAATCCGTACACAAATGCTCCCGAAATCGCCGTCCGAAGGGGTAGCAGGTCCGACGGTTTTCCTTTGTTTTTCGCGAACAGTTGCTGGCGACAGTTTTCGGGAAGAAGAAGAATGGACCCCCTAATTTGGCTTAAGGCTTTTAAATAAATCTAATCACGCCTAATCAGCATTAACAGCCTCCTAAGCCGCCGGTTCATTACCTGAGATTTTGACCGCAGAAATAATCTAAATAGCTTTAAATATAGACATTTGCTTTTATTATTAGCACACCCAAAAAGACGCGAAAACCAAACTACCTCGGAATTCGACGAAACTCGCACCGTAGCTAAATACCCATGCTACGACTGCAACGACGAAGTTGAAATTAACTTTTGATGAACAGAACTCGAGTTATACCTACCCGAAGCCAAAAGACAAGAATCCCCCGAGAGGCCACACCGAGTCACCCAAAATGACTTGGCTTGCAACGAACGCAACGGCGAAGTCGAAATTAACTTTCGACGAACAGAACTCGAGTTATACCTACCCGAAGACAAAACACAAGAATCCCTCGAGAGGCCACACTGGGTCACCCAAAACAACTCGGCTTGCTAGGGAGATCTTGCCAATAGGCTACAAAATAGGCCACTCTGTTCTAAGGAGTAATGACCACACTCCACAGAATACACAAGCAATGAGAACGCAACGACGTAACGACAAATGAGAATTTAATAATCACAGAAAAATCGGGGGCGTTACAGTCATGACAAAACCCTAAGAAGCCCAAGAAGACCAAGTGAGCTTTGGCATGAAGGTGGAGATCACCATGGTCTGTAAATAGTAAAATTCTAAACACTAGTTTAGGATGAACATAGGGCTTCAACATGAATCCATGAACCCACCATAACATCCCTAAATAATTGGAAGGTCCATTAGAGCCCTAAGGGTCCATTGGAATCAACCCAGGGTAGCCAAGTTGACCTAGGATCATCCTAGGCCTAAAATGGGCAAGGTGCCCTAACTAAGGGCAATGTGTCCCTAATGTGCCCAACCAACCATACCTAGGTGTTCCCAGACCTAGGTTGAGGTCAATGGGTCACCAAAGACCCATCGGGGTCAACCAAAGAGGCTAAGTTAACCCAAGTCAACCTTAGCCCTAAAAATATCAAAGTGCCATTACCAAGGGACAAATGACCTCCAAGGTGCCAAGACAACCCTACCTAACCGTACCTAGACCTTAGGGGAGGCCAATTGGTCACCAAGGACCCATTTGGTTCAACCCAAATGGTCAAGTTGACCTAGGACAACTCTATCTAAGATTTAAGTCAAATTAGCACAAATGGGCAAACTCAAGCTCAAGCCCATTTCCCCAACTTGGGCTAACCCCATCCTAATTATTAATAATGATTTTATGGGCTGGCAATAGGCTAGGGAGATGAGCAAATTCGTTCATGGTGAGTAGGAGAGAGAAAATTGAAGTTTTCTCTTTAATACAGGAGAGAGAAAGAAGAAAGAGATAGTGGAGTTATGGAGGGAGACCATAGGTCACTCCATTCATCTCCTCATTGCTCCCATTCATCTCCCTTGCCTCTTGGGATGAAGATGAAATCAATTCCAGCCACCGAACACTAATGAGAGGAGCCCAACCACCATGGCCAACCACCCCTTCACCTTCCCTCCCATGAAAAAATATATATATAACCCCATATGCAGCCCCCTATTCTCATTTTTTACTATTCCATCTTCTTCAAAATATCCTTGTCAGTCAAAATAGCATAAGAGATCAATGGTTTTGGTGGAATAACGAGGAATCATGCAAGTTCGCCGGAGAGGAAAAACGCTACAGCAAACCGCCGCTGTTGCCGTCGTCGAACCCCAAACAAGGTCCTCCTCGACTCGTTCTTCATGGGTTAGATATTAGGAATCTTTAGAGATAAGATTTGAGCACAACCGAGCTGAATCCAATTCGAGTTTTCATGGAAAAAGCCATGAAAATGGATTTTTGGGTTCGCCGGAAACGACCACCTTCGGCGGCCAAACCACCGCCCCGCGATAGCCACCACCTCAACGGAGGTAGTGGTGGTAGTGGCTGGCCAGGGAAGTGGCCGCGTGGCCGGCAATAGGCGATGGAATGCTACAGGTTTTAGGGCGTTTTTTTCAGGTTCTATTTGGGAAGAGGAGATGAACAGTACCTTCTTAATAAAGTATTATTCATATATTAAATATAATGATTTATTATCCCCTTTTAAACACATTTTTTGATGTTACCAAATGAAGCCCTTAGCGGCTTAATTAGGAAAAAGGGCAAGTCACAAAATTTGTAGGCCTTCAAGTCTATATTATTGTATAATTAATTTCAACACATTTGGGTAAGTGGTTTGACAACAGCACCCGTTTTGGTGGGGTCTATACATAGAGATGACCAGAACTTGGTTTGAGTGCCCCAACCAATCCATCCATCCAAATGACTTGAAATTTTGGTTGGGGCTCACTCTTACCTATACCTAGAACATATCAAAAAATGGGAATTTTTGGAGAACATTTTTCTATAGTTTTCGTAAAAAACTTAATAAAACATGAAAAAATTAATTAGGTGTCCTAAACATCTCAAAACTCCCCCAAATTTGGGTGGGTGGTCTTAGATGGAATGTTAGGGCTTTGGTAAAAATATCATCTCATTTGGAGATGTTTTGGTCAGGTATTGATCCAACCCTAGGTTTACCCTTATAGGGTTTTAGGTCAAAGTGCTCTTTTTGGTGTTTTAGTGGTCAAATTCCCTCAACAGAGGCTGATATTTTGGTCACTTATTTTATATGGCATGTAACACCCTCCAATGGGATTTGGGGTGGTTTGGGGTAGGGTTGCCCTAGAACCCTAGGGTAGGCTCTTTTTGTGAAGATTTTTAAGGTTTAAAGGTCATGGGGTCAAATGACCTTGGAATGACTTGAAAATTTGTGGAGAGGACCATAGGGTAGGTATAGCCATCTGGTTAAAATTTTAGGGAATTTGGAAGCCTTTAACCCCCTCAAACCCTAACCCTAGTTTAGGGCACCAAACCTAATTTGGCATATTAGGCTATTAAATCACTTTAAAATCACTTGAAATTTTGGCAAGGTAGTTCTCTGGTAGAAATATTCCTAAAATAATTTTGGTGGAATTTTTCGGCTAATAAAATCAGTACTTCCTTTTCAACCTTAGATGTGCCCTTAAAGATTTTTATATTGATTGTGATGTTTCTGTTTATTACAAAATTGTGAAACCTTGGAATATGACATTTTATGATAGAACCCTTTTGTACTTTTGTTTAAATTTTTAGATGACTGTTTCAAGTACTTGCTTCATAAAATTATAATTTGTGGTTTCTGATCAAAAATATAAGCAGAGCCCGAATATAATCAAGAAAATTATGAAATTAGGTCAGTGTGTGTTTTTGATCTTTATAATTATCCTGTAATTTTCCCATGATTTTTAGATGGATAAAACTAGTACTTACTTCACAAGTCTATAAATTTGGATGTTTATATTTAATTAGATTCAGAGCCCCTCAGGTGTGAGAAAAATTATAAAACTTGGTTACTGTTGATTTTAGATTGTTGTCAGACTTTTTGAATTTTATTATAATTAATAGATGAGCTTTTATAGTACTTTCTTCATTAACCAATGGTTATGGAATTAATGGTTATAAATTCAATTAGTGGCTACTATTCACAGTAAAAATTATGAGACTACTTCTAGGGTGTTTTTAGGCCATGATAGTCCTACTGGAATTTTATAATAATTTTTAGAACAATATTGATTGCCTTTTCTTAACTAGATGGGATTATTTTCCTTAAGTTCTAAATAATGGAAGGTAGATCTAATCACCTCTGAAAATTCTCAAACCTTGGATTTAATGTTTAAATGTCACTTAGTATTTATCATAATTTTGTGGTGATTTGTTTTTGAATTTAGAGAGCACTTCATGTTCAAAGTAAGGCATTTGGAGTCTAGGGTTAATTAAATTAAATGCCCACATAATTAGGAAAATTATGAGACTCAAGATTTAGTCTTAATAGGTCATGGTAGACTCCCAGAAATTTTTAGGGATCTATTGGAAGACTAATTAGGGTACCCCCAAATGGGAGCCTCATGTAGCTTAGCATGGTTTTTATGTAGTGGATAGGTCTGAAATAGGTTAACTCGGAGAGCTTCAACACACTTAGGGTAGTCACACTAAAATAAAAGAGAGGTTTAATCAAGGGTAGAAATCAATAACATTAAGTGCCTTGGAAAGGGAACTTGGGGCTTCATCCCATCATAGTTCCTAGTACCGCTGCGAGCCCATCACCGGGTAGACCTCAGGAAGTCCAGGGCTAACCTTAAACCTTAGGTTTAATACGAACATGAGAAACCTTAATAATAGCTTCACCTTCCACTCATACTTGTACACGTTGTGAGATAAATAGGTAGTGAATGGATAACATAGACCCATGGTGGATGGGTTTGCTGGTTGACTGAAGTCCGGGGAGATGGATGCTCGGGGACTTGGGACTTGGAAGTCCGGGGAGCTGGATGCTCGGGGACTTGGTATAGACTTGGAAGTACGGGGTGCTGGATGTTCGGAAAATTAGTGAACTAGAAGAATCGGTAGTCCAGAGAGCTGGAGGCTCGGTACTATAGTTAGATATAAACTATCATGGTTACATGTGCATAATAGTGGTAGGTCTTCGGTATTGGACGATCGATCACACCGTCGTCGGTACGTTGACTCGGGAGACTATCTGGTTTGCTAGGAATAGTACGGAAACATACGAGAGGGGCTAGGCTGAGAAGTTTGATTACCAGTCTAGGAGTGGAGAGGCCCAACTGACTGTCTCCGTTTTGCCACGGCGGAGGCTCCTGGGAGTTTTGCTAACTCCAAAAAAAGGAGAAATAAAGGTCTGTACACATAGAGTCGTGTGTGTGAGTTTCACTTGCATGTTCATACCATAGCATACTTGCAAGTCATAGCATAATCATTGCATTTAACCCCTGACAACTATCGTATAAAATGGTATAGGACATTTTATACGATAGGCCCTACAAAACGACCCCTTGGTCTATAGGGGTAATCCCTATAAATCAATGGTTACATTTCTTGTTGTTATTACTTACTTGCTACTCCTTACTATTTAGTTTTGTTACACACTTGTTTACTCATATTTAATTATTGTGATATCCCTGCCATCTTTTATTCCTTAGGGTAGATGTCACCTGCTTGATTACGCCCTGCTCTTGGTCCTCCGTTTCACTCCTTTCCTCCCGGTGCGTAGGAGACATGGGGGAAGGGTGGGGGATGATAGGACTTAGTCTTTTAGACTAACAGTTTTCAAATCATAAAATTTTAGGTGTACCATATGGAAGAGACACGGTTTTTGCAGATTCCGACAGAGTTGACCCCACAGCCATACTACCATTGTCACCCACCGGGGCATACACGGGTCAAATACCCCATGGTGGGTGGGCTCCCACTAGCTCAGCGGCCAGGAGGCTAAAGACGTAGATGCAGATGTGGATTGCGAGGCGGCGACTGCAGTCCAAAAAATAAGAAGCACCCAGAGATACAGCACCAGCAAAGTACAGATTCGGTGGAGATGGGCCAGTCTAGCTTGGGTGCTCTCGTTTCAGTGACAGTTACCGTGATGCTTAGTTTTAGTTTTTCTTCCGCGAGTGACTTGTAGTTAGGATTACATGTACTGGGCATAAACCCTCATTTCCTATTTTACCTTACCATTTACTTTAGACTGTTATGTTGTGGACTATATGATGTTGTGATTTCCTCTTTATTGATATTGTGTCTTTAGACACTTATGTCCTTCTTACTACTTCTTTAGTCGATGGTGATTGAGATTGCCGGCAGAATCGATATTTTGTGGTGTCGACCATCCCGGAGGATGGTGTCACCACAAAACGGCGGTTTTGGGCCTAACACCCCGGTGATGGTTGAAAAAAAAGGGGTCTTACACTTCATGCCTATTGTACAGCGGTAAATGAAAAAGGAATGGAATAGTTGCCATTTCGAGCCTGACCTTACTACGCAATGAGCCGTCGAGCGGCGGGATACAAATGGATAGTTCTGTGAAATTAGAAAACAACCTAACGAGAGAAAAGTAGTCGTCTTCTTCCTCTGAAGAGAGTTAAAGCATTCAAAGAGCTTGCTAAAAAGTTTTCTATGAATCACAGACAGAGTTTGTTATTGAAGAAACATTTCTCTGAAGATCAAATCATCTCTCAATAATAAGGTTAAGAAGATTAATTTCTGAGAAAGAAGAAGCAATCTCTATAGATTACTTCTCAGCACAAGCAGAACAAACATTGAAGATATTTTCTTGTTGCTGTGAAGAAGATATGACCTAGTCTTCTCAGTTTAGGAAGAGGCTGACTCAGAGATATCTTATCTGGAGTCATTCTTCACTAACAAACTTATTCTCATTATAGGATCTTAACTGATCTGAGTCGTAAGCCTAAACTATAAAGGCCGAGTTGTAGGATCCTTCTTTGGATCTAAGTGTAGGATCCTTCTGTGGATCTAAGTGTATGATCCTTCTGTGGATCTAAGTGTATGATCCTTCTATATATCTGGGATAGGGCCTGCGTGCCTGAGCTGTAGGAGAGTTATTCTCTGAGGTAGGATCCTGAAGTGAATTTAAGTGTAGTTCTAACCTTCTAGCCTAAGTGTACGACTTTGGATAAAGTCTGAGGTAGGTGATCTATGGATCAATGAGTTATAGAAGCATCATTTGCTCTAAGTGTTAGGGCCTCAGGCCTGGGTTGGACTTGGAGGAGTTTGAGAGATCCTGAGGGATCTGTGTTGTAAGCTCTGGGAGCTAAGTTTGGAGAAGTTGGCCTTGTCTAACACGCTGCTAGAAAGGTGGGAGGGACAGTAGATGTACCCATACCTTTGCAAACCACTATTAACACTTGTGTGTTGTTGTGTATTCTTGAAAGCTAACTTAAAACTAAGTCACAACACACCTAAGGAAAAAGATTGTAATAAAAGACACAAAAACCTATTCACCCCCCTCTAGGTGTTTAACTACTCTTAAAAACAAAGACTGTAACGCCCCTGATTTTTCAATGTTTAGTTAATTCTTTTATTTGACGTATTTATGACGTCAGGGCGTTACGTTAACGCATGATTGGCGTGTGCAATTGTTAGAGTGTGGGTTTTAACTCTTGGGGTTTTTGTGTGTTGCTTGGTTTAGCCTGTTTGCAAGATTTCGTAGCTAGCCGGGTCTATTTTGGTGACTCAGTGGAGCCTCTTTGGGACTGCTTGTTGATGAGTCCGATTTATATATGGTTTTTCGAACTCATTTGGGCTTATTATCTTGCATGTGCACTACTATTTCAGTAGGAAAAGTCGTATATTTGATTAGGGCTTCACTTAGCTACTGTTGTACTGTTTCGGCCCATTTTGGTTTGCGAATTGCACCGGGATGTCGGGGGTAAGTACTGGGGTACTCTCCGTACAGATTTGGTTATTTTATGGTGTATATTGGTGCTGGCAGCTTTTGCTCCAGCTATGGTTTTTGCGGTGCAGGTGGTCAGTTTTCCCCAAAATCAGGAATTCTGACTTGTAGAAAACCCACGGTCGTGTGTTTCCTTAGCGCACGCTTTCTACAAAATCGTGCATTTTTGCAGGTTTCTCTGGAGGATTGACCAACCCATATGATTTCTTCATGCATGGCTTCTTCTGAACCGTGCACGAAGGAGAAACACGTTTTTTCGGTCGCTGTTTAGTTTTATAGCGCTCTGTGGTTAATCGTGCGATTTGTTCACGCACGGGCAGAAGTGCCCGTGTTAGTAAAACGCATGGTTCTACCTGCTTGCCAGGAATTTCAGCGCTCTGTGGTTACCCGTGCATTTTCCTTCACGCACGGGCGGAAGCATCCGTGCGCGAGTAAAATGCACGGGTCAACTCATCTTCCTTTGCAAGCTTTGTCCTAGAAGTTAATATCACACAGTTAACGCATGGTCGTGCGCCAAACCGTGCGTGACCATTTTTCTGACCAACTCGTATTTAAGATCAGGAGTTGATTGGAGCAAGGACGATTATGCCATTTCCTCTCCTTTGAGCGGGAAAATCTTCGTCCAGACATTTTTTCCTCTCTCCTCCTTGGAGAGCTTGTCCGGCCACCGTTCTTCCTCCAAACTTCACTGCAAGCGAAGATCTTCCGCTATTTTCTTCATCTCCATATCAAGAGGATCATTTGGAGCTCCTTCTCGCTGCCATTGGAGAAGTTTCTGGCGACTACCAACCTTCACAGATCGTTAAGAAGATGGGGAAAATACCTTTGAATTAGGTGACAGCACTTCAAGCTTCCTCATTTGTCAACCATCGACCGAGCACGGACGAAGACTGAAAACCTTCGACTCCGGTCGAGAATCATGGCTAGCCTTCACGCGTTGGGTTGTAAATCTCCTCTTTACTCTCATTTGGATGTTGTTTCTATGCTTTGGATGTTAACTAAAATTGCTAGGAACTCTTGACAATGTTCATGATGGTTTACTATTGTAAATGTTCTTGTAGTTTATAGTTTGGCTTTACTTCCTTTGCTTGCTATGGGTTGTAGCTGGGTGATACGTCACACTAACTTATGCCAGGGGTTTGCTTGGTGAAGAGGTGTTTTCATCCCTCAATGTTTACTAACACACGCCATAATACTCATCGGAGTATTCCACCATTGTGAAGTAGTGAAGGAGACCCGCGTAATTAATTTTAGTTGTTCTAAAACAAAAACTCAACCCCCAAACCTTTCTTGCGTTTGCAATCACTTTCCAACGAGGAAGATTACAATCCTAATCTGCACTCCTCGAGAGATTCGATACTCGGAGGATAGCTCCCCAGTTTATTACTTGACGACGATCGGTGCACTTGCCGAGATTGCATCACTAGTATTTTTTCTTCGGGAGGTGTTAACCCATTTTGGTTAGTCGTATTTCGATTTCGAGTTCACCGTTGGATTTGTTGCGTCAGAACTTAGCTATGGTGCTATTTTCATAGAATTCCGGGTATGTTTGGTTTTCGGAGCATTTTGATGTTTTATTTAATTATTTATGATATTCTATTATAATAATCGGATAAAGAAGTATAAATAGAAACCCATCACGTTAAAACCCTATTCATTGTCTCCCTCATGAAACCATCTGCCTGTTGCAAAAGAACAAGAGAAGCGGACATCCCTAAGAATTTGGTGGCTTATTTCTAGAGCATTGGTGCTTGATTTTTGTCTTTGGAGAGTGGATCCGGGTAGATCTCGCCTATATCTACGTTTCTACGGTAAGCTTTCCTAGTTTAATGGATTTTTAGAGGTCTAGGTATGCGGTTTTTACCCTATTTCCCTCTCAAAAGTTTAAGGTTTTATTGCTTAAGTGTTCTTGCGGCCAGATTTGTAAGGTAGGGCGTTGCTTGGCTGAATTTCTGGAGATTTGAGGCAAGTGGTGATTTTCCCCTTGCTTGTTCTTCCTTTCTCTTTTGTTTCCTTGATCTATATAAGGAATGATTTCCTGTAGGATTTCCAAACTTACAGAAATCAGTTGGATTAGGGTAGGATTTCCGTCATGTAAAAAATGATTTTATGTAGATCTTGAGACAAGTGGTGTTTACGCCCTTGCCATGCATTTTGCCCTTCAGTTTTCTGTTCTAGTAGGCCAGATGAGTCTTAGGATGGAAGTAATAACATCTCTGGTCTAGGTTAGATATAGTTAGAAATTGTAAGTATGGTACTGTTTTGAAGATAACCTTCTGGCAGGTTTCGGTCTAAAAGATTTGAGTGGAGCTGAGTGTATATTACCTAAAACTTTGAGTGTAATCTTAGTGTAGAAGTTCAGTTTTTAGCCTAAGTATAATAGCGTTGACTGTGTTGAATGCACTCAACACCTTGCTGAGTAGTTTGAGAAGCAATGTTAAAAGCATTGAGTGAGTGGTACTCACTCAATGCGGCGTTGAGTGAGCTTTGTACACTCAATGCCATTCTGTAAATTCTCGAAGCTATGTATAAAAGCATTGATAGCGTTGAGTGAGCTTAACTCACTCAAAGACGCCACTTTAATCGGCAAATTAAGTAGACATCATTGACAATGTTGAGTGAGCTGAACCACTCAACACTGTCTCTTTTTCTGTAATCGAAGTTTAGAAATGCGTTGACAGCATTGAGTGAGCTGAACTCACTCAACGCCGTCTCTTATTCTGTTAATCCTAAGTAGAAAGCATTGATAGCATTGAGTGAGCGGAACTCACTCAATGCCGTCTCTTATTCTTTAAAGCTAAGTGTCAAAGCATTGATAGCGTTGAGTGAGCTGAACTCACTCAATGTCGTTGCTTAGATAGAAAAGCGTTGACAACATTGATTGAGCTAAACTCACTCGAAGCCGTCGCTTTAACTCTGCAATCTGTGTTAAAGCGTTGACAGTGTTGAGTGTGTTGAACTCACTCAACACTGTCATCTGATTTTGGAAGCTAAGTGGTAAAACGTTGAGTCTGTTGAACTCACTTAAAGCAATCGTCTGTTCTTGCTATTGTGTTTAAGCGTTGTGTGTGCTGAGTTATGACGTCGAGTGCGTTGACTGCACTCGACGCAGCATCGAGTGTACTCGACGCTTTTCCCTTAGTCTTGTGTCCTTTCATCTATTTGACATGCATATCTAAAGGCTTAGTTTTGCCAAGTTAGAATCGTCAGGTTTTCGCTAAATTTGTCGAGTTTGGGTTTTATGGGTATTTGGGATATGCGGTTTGGTTTGGTTGGCTTAGTTTCGTGATTTATTTCACCCGGGCATGTTTGGGTCTTGTTTTTGGGCTGTTTGGTTGTGTTGGACCAGATGTACACCACCGCAGTCCCGTTTTTGAGATGTTTGGGTCTGTTAGTTCGGGTTTGACCGGTTGGTCCCGACTCAGATCTGGTTGTGTTACGGTGTTAATGATTCACTTGTTTATTGAGCCTTTGTCTCGTTTTTGTTTCCTATGGATTAAAATTATGTTATTTATGCCTATTCTCGCAGATGTTCTCGGTGTAGGACTCTGTTTGCACTTGGTGCAAATTTCATTACCTTTTAACTTTATAAGTTAATTCTTTCGTTCTTAATCTCTAGTTAGTTTGCTGTGTTTTTGACAGCTATTCAGGTTTGGATTAGTAATCTTACTACTCTCTTATTTGCTGACAGTTTTGTTTGCCACTTGTATTTCTCTTGCTGAGGTGTTCTTTCTTTGAATGCCTCAGGTTCAAGATAGTCGCTAGTTGAGCGGCTAGGTTTGGTGTTTGCTATTTGATTGTAGTGTTGTAGAGGTTTCCTCTACCTTAAGAGGTAGTTATTTGTTGTTTTCTTATTAGTACAGACACATATACTGACCAGTGGGTTCGTGTCAGTTTGTTGACGCCCACTAGTGGTTTTCTTTTGAATTGCTGAATACTTTGCTAAGCTGCTAGTTTTACCTATTGTGGTTGTTTTTACTTACTCTTTGGGAATGTTTTATGCTAGGTTGCATGTTAGGTATTTTTACATACAAAAGCATTACTCCTAGTACTTCATACATCTCATATTTCAAAAACTAAAATACTATTTTCTAACTAACGTAAAGACTATTTCCATACTTATAATAAATCTAGAGTCTTGCATGGCATGAGTTGTTCTTTGGGGATGTTTATACTCATGCAGGGTGTTAATCAACATAACCAATGTATTTTCTACGGCGTATAACTATACTTTTACTCGTGGACTTGTTGATCCACTATGCCGAGGGATACGACCATCCAATTTAAACTGGTTTTTACTTAATAACTTATGGATTTCATATAAACTGTAGAGTTTGGAGTTTTTCCTGAGCGCCTGCAGTTATCCCCTATACTGCGTGACATCACAGTGCGTATTTTCTATTACTCTGATATAACTTAAATGTTGAGAAAATGCGGGTTGTGACAGTTGGTATCTGAGGGATGGGTTGTTTGACAATTGGTGAAGCAAACATCTCTAGTTAGTGTTAGTTATTTTGTGTCATTTCATACACAACCCGATGAGTCATCACTACATCTTGGATGAAGTGTGAACACTACACTCATAAGAATGATAAGAAGTATACTGGGCATATTATGTAGTATGAGAGTCATAATATGTGTTTGTATATGGATCAACCATAGGTGGCAACATGTGATAATTATGTAGTATGGGATGCATAATAATCATCATATGGATGCCCATTAGCACGTTTTACTTTTTCATTACATGTGATATTATATAGTATGGGATGCATAATATTTCATGTGTATGTCGCTCATAACATGCATTAAGGCTTTTTTAGAATGCATAGCACAACATGCATAGCATAATATAGCATTTGCATACATGCCAAGCTTAAGATTTATATGATAACATATGTACACACATTATTTTGTGTCAAAAGAATACAAATTCATGCATTCATGGAGTATGCATAAGAGTTTATAGGATTATGGTATATCATCCTAGGTTTAAGCATTTCATTATTTATAAAATTCTCAGAGCAAGTTAGCAGCAAGAGAAAGTATTTATGTATGTTTTGTATGTACTAGGTTGTTTGGTTCTAGCAGTTAAGCTAGGTTTTGACTAGTTGCTTGTTGTAATTATTAGAATGTCGAGACGTCCTAAGACAAGGTCGACTCCCCAGTTAGAGAGCAAGTCGTCTGGTGCTCAGAATGATTCCGTGATAGAAGGATTGCGATAGAGCAATGAAGCTTTGTCTAGGCAAATGTTGGAGGTGCAGTCGTAGATCCAGGCCTTGTTGATTGTCATTGCAGGACAACAACTTAGAGTTCAGGACCCGACCGTGGGTCAAGGTATTCATGCTCCTCCTGCTCCTCTGGTGCCCCCAGCTGTGCTTCCACCAGAGATGAACTTCATCTTGCATTTCCACCAACTGGGACCCCCTACATATGATGGTAGGGCAGACTTCATAGCTTTGGATGACTGGATCAGAGCCATCGAGGAGATGTTTTCTTACTCTGAAGTTTCAACAGACACGAGAGTAATTGTCGCTGCGTACCAGCTCAAAGGTTTGGCAAAGAGTTGGTGGCTAAGGGAGAAGGAAAATTTGAAGGATGGTAATTCCAGGGTAGCCTTCAAGGAGCTTTTGTTGAAGAAGTTTCTGCCATCAATCGAGTGAGACCGTTTGTTAAATGATTTCCTGCACTTAAAGCATAGGCAGCTCACGGTGAGTGAGTATGAGGTGGAGTTTAGCAAGCTGAGCTTGTTCGCCTCGGATTTAGTAGTTTCTAAAGCCAGCAGAGTCAAGCATTTTCTGGGTGGTATGAAGAGTGACATACAGCAGTTGGCAAGTGCCAGAGAGTTTTGTTGAAGCAGTCTAAGCAGCTCTTAAGGTTGAGGCAATCGATAATGTCGAGAACCGAGGACAAGAAATGAGAAAGGATAAGAGGAAGACTTATGAGAGTGAGAGTTCCCAGGAATTTGGTGCTGCTTAGAGGAAGAGGAGTAAAGAAATATGCAGTTTATGTGGCCGGCCAGGCTACCCGTTTGAGAAATGTTACAAGAGGATAGGAGTTCAGAGACAACAGAAGGTCCATGCGATCCAGGGTGCTCCTAAGGGAGATTTTGTTTGTACTTCATGAAAATGAAAGGTGCATGATGCTGCCCACTGTTGGGATAAGGCTAGAGTCTACTATAAGTACAGACAAAATGGTCACGTAAAGTCAAAGCTCACAGTCTCAGCCTGCGCTGCAGCCAGCTCCGCTTCAGGCCTTGCCACCGCCGCAGCCTGTAGATAAAGGGAAGGGAAAGCTGAACGTGTTGTCTCTGGAGGAAGCCCAGACTTCTACCCAAGTGATTTCAGGTTAGTTCCTAACATATTTTTGTAAATTTTTTATCCCATAGCTGTAGTTTCGATTAGTTATGTAAGCATTTTATAGGTAAATTTAAGTTAAAGAACCGCTAGGTGCGTTTCCTTTTCGATTCCGGTGCAACACACTCATTTTTGTCTTGGGCTTTCATTGAGCGTCATCGTTTGGCTCTCGATCGGGTTGGTGACACGTTTTGTGTCAAGTTTCCTTCTGGTCATTCTGTGATATCGGACTAAGGTATTCAGATTGGTCCAATTCTGTTAGGCAATTTTCTAACAGTTGCTGATTTGAAGGTGATAGACTTTGAAGATTTTGACGTGATTTTGGGCATGGACTGGTTGTCCAAATATGATGTTTTAATCCAGTGGAAGGCTAAGTGCTTGGACTTCAAGATGGACAACGGTCAACCAAGGAGTGTTTATGGATATCCGCGCAAAGTTTCTCCAATTATATTTGCGGTATGTGCTTGGAATCTTTTAGATTCCGGATGTTTTGCTTGTTTGGTTTCAATTTTGGAAACTGTTGTTAGCTTGCCGCATGCAGAGGAGATTCTGTTGGTGCGTGAGTTTTCGGATGATTTTCCAGCTAATCTTCCTGGTCTTCCGCCTGAGAGGGACATGGAGTTTGTCATAGATCTGGAGTCGGGTACCAGTCCTATTGCAAAGGCACCATACCGGATGGCCCCACGTGAGTTGGAGGAGTTACGTACTCAGTTGAATGAGTTTCTCCTGAGTTGTTTTATTAGGCCGAGTTCTTCTCCTTGGGGTGCTCCAGTCTTTTTTGTAAAGAAAAAGGATGGATCAATAAGGCTTTGTATTGATTATAGAGAGCTGAATAAAGTCACCATTAAGAACAGATATCGATTACAGAGAATATATGATTTGTTTGGTCAACTACGTGGTTGCACAGTATTTTCAAAGATTGACCTTCATTCGGGCTACCACCAGTTAATGATTCGTGAGACGGACATCCCACGAACTGCTTTTCATTCCAGGCATGAACATTTTGAGTTTTTTGTAATGTCCTTTGGTTTGACCAATGTTCCGTCTGCCTTTATGGATATGATGAACTGCGTGTTCTAGGATTTTCTAGACCGTTTCGTGGTCATGTTTATAGATGACGTTTTGGTGTATTCCGGCAGTGCTGATGAGCATACCCAGCACTTGCATTTAGTTTTGTATGCCTTGAGGGTCAATAAGCTATTTGTTAAGCTGAATAAGTGTGAGTTTTGGTTGCCTCAGGTTATGTTCTTGGGTCATGTGGTAAATAAAGATGGAATTTCAGTTGACCTTAAGAAGATAGCTGTTGTTATGGATTGGAATAGGCCAACCACACCTAAGGAGATAAGGAGCTTCCTAGGATTGGCTGGCTACTATAGAAGGTTTGTAGAGGGTTTATCTATATTATCTACGCCACTTACTAAACTGACGCAGAAGAACGTAGCTGTTATCTGGAGCGATTAGTGCGAGGAAGCTTTCTTAGAATTAAAGAAGAGATTGTGCACTGCTCCAGTTTTATCTCTGCCTACTGAAGGGTTGGAATATGCTGTGTATGTGGATTCATCGCACGTTGGACTTGGTTGTGTGCTGATGCAAGAAGGAAATGAAATTGCGTACGGGTCGAGACAGTTAAAGATTCATGAAAGGAATTACCTTACGCATGATTTGGAATTTGCGGCAGTTATTTATGCGTCAAAGTTGTGGAGGCACTTGCCGTATGACATATTATGCAAGATTTACACGGATCATAAGAGTTTGAAATATGTTTTCACTCAAAGGGAGGTTAATATGCACCAACGAAGATGGTTAGACTACGTTGCTGATTATGATGTTGAAATCCAGTAACATCCAGGCAAAGCCAATGTTGTAGCCGATGGCTTGAGTATGAAGACAGCTAAGATTTTTAACCTCTAGTAGATTCTCTGGTATAAGAATTTCTCTTGATGTACATTTCTGTTGGGAGTTGTAACTCGTCTAGTAGTTTTGAGGAAGCTGAGCCTTAATGGATTGCACTCACAAGACTGCATCTGATGGAAGATCCTGGTTTATTGCACCTTTACAAAAGGACTGAGAAAGGGGGGTGGCCAGACTTTTCGATCGATTATGTTGGTACCTTGAAGTACCGCGACAGATTTTTTATCCCCGATGTTGAAGGTATTCGAGTTAAGTTGTGTAGTTAGGCTCATGGTTCCAGTGTTGCCTACCACCAGGGTTCAACTAAGATGTACCAAGATTTGAAGCAGATCGCCTTGTGGTTCAGAATGAAACGTGATATAGCGAAGGTCATTTCAAAATGTTTTACATGCAAGCGAGTAAAGGCCGATCATGGAAGGCCTGGTTGCAAGTTAACGCCCTTAAAAATTCCGAGTTGGAAGTGGGAGAGTATCTCAATGGATTTCATTACTGGTTTACTGATATGTTCCTGAGGACATGATACAGTGTTGGTTATTGTTGATAGACTAACGAAGTGTGCTCACTCATGCCTTTTAAGATTGATTTCCCCAAGAAGAAGATAGTTGAGCTATATTTAGATGAAGTCATCATATTACATGGAGTGACAGTTAGTATTGTATTAGATCGAGACTCCAGGTTTACGTCTCGCTTTTGGAAAGGTTTACAAGAAGGTTTGGGTACCGATTTGAGGTATTCCAAAGCCTATCATCCGCAGACAAATAGTCAAATGGAAAGAGTGAATCAGATCGTGGAGGATATGATCAGATGTTACATTTTGATCCACGGAGGAGTGTGGGATGAGTAACTCAGATTGATGGAGTTTGCATACAATAATAATTATCAAGAAAGTTTGTAGATGGCCCCGTTTGAAGCCTTGTATGGGAGGCGATGCAGAACTCTCTTGTTTTTTGCTGAGGTTGGTGAGAGATCCTTGCTGGGTCCTACAGTGTTAGAAGAAATGGAAATTTTTGAGAAGCTTATTCAGGAAAAGCATCGGATAGCGCATGAACGATATGAGAAGAACGCCAATCGGCGTTGGTCTAATTTAGAGTTTGCTGTAGGGGACTTGGTGTTTCTCAAAATTTCCCCGATGTTTGGAGTTAAAAGGTTTGGTAAGAATCATAAGTTAGACACGAGGTATGTGGGTCCTTTTAAGGTTGTTGAGCGTATTGGTGTATCAGCTTATAGGCTAGATTTGGCCGCATATTTTCCTGGTGTGCACGACGTGTTTACGTGAGCTAGTTGCGGAAATGTGTGCTCAGTGACCGACAAATTCTTGATATTGTGCCACAGTTGGAGCCTAATCATTCATAAGTTGAGATGCCTGTACGCATTCTGGATACTCAAGATTGAGTGTTTCGGAGGAAAACCATACCAATGGTTAAAGTTTTGTGGCGGAACCAAGACATGGAAAGCGCCACTTGGGAGTTGGAGTCAGTTATGTGGGAGGCTCATCCTCATCTATTATCATAGTTTCTTACAGTATGTATTTCCCCTTCTATAATCTTCGATTATATTCCTTTTTTATGGAATATTTTTGTGCGTAAAGTTTCGGGACGAAACTTCTTTTAAGGGGGAGTGGCTGTAACGCCCCTGATTTTTCGATGTTTAGTTAATTCTTTTATTTGGCATATTTATAACGTACAGGCATTATGTTAACGCATGATTAGCATGTCGTTGTTAGAGCGTGGGTTTTATCTCTTGGGTTTTCTGTGTGTGCCTCGGTTTATCCTATTTGCAAGATTTCCTAGCGAGCCGGGTCTATTTTGGTGACTCAATGGAGCCTCTTTGGGAATTCTTTTATTTTGGCTTCGGGAGGTGCTTACCTGAGTTTTTTTAGTCGGATTTTGATTTCAAGTTCGCCTTTGGATTCGTAGCATCGATACATAACTACGGTGCGATTTTCGTAGAATTCCGGGTATGTTTGGTTTTCGGGTCATTTTGACATTTTATTTAATTATTTATGATATTCTATTATAATAATCAGATAATGAAATATAAATAGAAACCAATCACGTCAAAACCCTATTCATTATCTCCCTCGTGAAACCGTCCGCCTGTTGTGAAAGAACGAGAGCTGCGGATATCCCTAAGCCTTCGACCGCTGATTTCTGGAGCTTTGGTGCTTGATTTTCATCTTTGGAGAGTGGATCCTGGTACATCTCGCCTAGATCTACGTTTCTATTGTAAGCTTTCCCAGTTTCGTTGATTTTTATAGGTCTAGGTATGCGGTTTTTACCCTATTTTCCTCTCAAAATATTCAGGTTTTGCTGCTTAAGTGTTCTTGCGGCCAGATCTGTGAGGTGGGGCATTGCTTGGCCGAATTTCTGGAGATTTGAGGCAAGTTATTATTTTCCCCTTGGTTGTTCTTCCTTTCTCATTTTTTTCCTTGATCTATATATAGAATGATTTCTTATAGGATTTCCAAACTTTTAGAAATCGGTTGGATTAGGGTAGGATTTCCCCCATGTAAAAAATGATTTTCAGTAGATCTTGAGGCAAGTGGTGTTTACACCCTTGCCAAGCTTTTTGCCCTCCGGTTTTCTATTCTAGTAGGCTAGATGAGTATTAGCATGGCAGCATAAACATCTTTGGTCTAGGTTAGACATAATTAGAAATTGTTAGTATGGTACTGTTGGGATGTTAACCCTCTGGCAAGTTTCTGTCTAAAAGCTTTGAGTGGAGCTGAGTGTATATAGCCTAAAGCTTTGAGTGTAATCTTAATGTAGAAGTTCAGTTTTTACCCTAAGTATAATAGAGTTGAGTGTGTTGAATGCAGTCAACGCATTGCTGAGTAGTCGGAGAAGCAAAGTTAAAAGCGTTAAGTGAGTGGTACTCACTCAATGCGGCGTTGAGTGAGCTTAGCACACTCAAAGCCATTCTGTAAATTCTAGAAGCTAAGTCTAAAAGGATTGACAGCGTTGAATAAGCTTAACTAACTCAATGCTGTCACTTTAATCGGCAAGTTAAGTAGAAAGCGTTGATAGCGTTGAGTGAGCTAAACTCACTCAATGCCGCCACTTTTTTTATAATCTAAGTTTAGAAAAGCGTTGACAGCATTGAGTGAGCTGAACTCACTAAATGCCATCTCTTATTCTGTTAATCCTAAGTAGAAAGCGTTGATAGCTTTGAGTGAGCTTAACTCACTCAACGCATCTATTATTCTGTAAAGCTATGTGTTAAAGCGTTGAATGTGTTGAGTGAGCCGAACTCACTCAATGTCGTCACTTAGATTGAAAAGCGTTGATAGCGTTGAGTGAGCTGAACTCACTCAACGTCATTGCTTTAACTCAGCAATCTGTGTTAAAGCGTTGACAGCATTGAGTGAGCTGAACACATTCAACGCTGTCATCTTATTTTGGCAGCTAAGTGGTAAAGCATTGAGTCAGCAGAACTAACTCAACGCCATCGTCTGTTCTTGCTGATGTGTTTAAGCGTTGAGTGTGATAAGTTAGGGTGTCGAGTGTGTTGACTGCACTCGACCCGGCGTTAGGTGTACTCGATGCTTTTCCCTTAGTCTTGTGTCCTTTCACCAATTTGACGTGCATCTCTAAAGGCTTCGGCTTCATTTGTTTCGACGGTGGCGGGTCGATCCGGCGGGTGGAAATGGAGTGTTCCAATCGGAGGGGGGAGGTGG
This sequence comes from Platanthera zijinensis, assembly GCA_039513925.1. NCBI lineage: Eukaryota > Viridiplantae > Streptophyta > Magnoliopsida > Asparagales > Orchidaceae > Platanthera > Platanthera zijinensis. Next base: position 83,361,908 of record CM077079.1, read on the forward strand.
CTGCTCCAAACGGAGCTTTTTGGTGGTGTTTCTCAAGGCGAACGGGTGGAAACGGAGCAAACGCCACCGGAGGTTCATTTGTTTACCCTCCTTCCGACGGTGTTTGCCCAAAATAGAGCAGCGAAACACCCAAACAAATAGAGCGCTTTGCGGTGCAGCAGCACCCCATTATGTCCCCCTCGCCATTTCCACGTCGCTGAACGCGAACACGCCTTTAGTCACCCTACTCAACTCTTAGTTTTGCAAAGTTAGAATCGTCGGGTTTCTGCTAAATTTGTCGAGTTTTGTTTTTATGGGTATTTGGGATATGGGATTTGGTTTGGATGCCTTAGTTTCGTGAATCATTACACCCGGGCTTGTTTGGTTCTTGTTTTTAGGTTGTTGGGTTGTGTTAGACCAGAAGACAACCACCTCAGTCCCGTTTTTGAGATGTTTGGGTCTGTTAATTTGGGTTGAACCGGTTGGTCCTCACTCAGATCCGGTTGCGTTACTGTGTTAATGATTCACGTGTTTATTGAGCCTTTGTCTCGTTTTGGTTTCTTATGGAGTAAACTTATGTTATTTCTGCCTATTCTCGCAGATGTTCTTGAAGTATGACTCCGTTTGCACTTGGTGCAAATTTCATTAACATTTAACTTTATAAGTTAACTCTTTCGTTGTTAATCTCTAGTTAGTTTGTTATATTTTTGACAGTTATTCAGGTTTGGATTAGTAATCTTACTACTCCCTTATTTACTGACAGTTTTGTTTGCCACTTGTATTTATCTTGCAGAGGTGTTCTTTCTTTGAATGACTCATGTTCAGGACAGTAGCTGGTTGAGCGGCTAGGTTTGGTGTTTGCTAGTTGACTACAGTATTGTAGAGGTTTCCTTTACCTTGAGAGGTAGTTCTTTGTTGTTTTCTTATTAGTACTAACACACATACTGACCAGTAGATTCATATCAATTTGTTGACGCCCATTGGTGGTTTTATTTTGAAATGCTGAATACTTTGCTAAGCTGCTAGTTTTTCCTATTGTGGTTGTTTTTACTTGCTCTCTGGGAATGTTTTATTATAGGTTGCATGTTAGGTATTTTCACATATAAAAGCATTACTACTAGTACTTCATACATCTCATATTTCTAAAACTAACATACTATTTTCTAACTAATGTAAAGACTATTTCTATACTTATAATAAATATAGAGTCTTGCATGTCATGAGTTGTCCTTTGGAGATGTTTATACTCATGTAGGGTGTTAATCATAATAACCAAAGTATTTTCCGTAGAGTATAACTAAACTCTTACTCGTGGACTAGTTGATCCACTATGCCGAGAGATACGACCATCAGATTTAAACTTGTTTTAACATAATAACTTAAGGATTTCATAAAAACTGTAGAGTTTGGAGTTTTGCCTGAGCACCAGTAGTTATCCCCTACACTGTGCGGCATCACGGCGTGTATTTTCTCTTACTCTGATATAACTTAAATGTTGAGAAAATGCGGGTTGTGACAAAGACATTCAGTCATCCTTTTTTTTGACTGGTTGTATGCCCCGTAACTTTTTCTGGTTTGAGAGTTAGGGTTATTTGAAGTTCAAATATCTATGGCCAAAAGTGTTAATTTTCTACAAAATGCCTCCAGCTCTTGGCAATGGGCTCAAAATTGCTATTTGAAGCCCAATTATACCTGAAATTAGAAAAGAGAACAATTTAGAAATTTAATAATATAAAACTAAAAAAAAAGTAATTATTTATTAAATAAAAACTATATTAAAATAACTATAAAATATATTCAAACAACATGGTGCTCCCTATATTTTTTGAGTTATTTTCTCTATTTATGTGTGTTGGTGGTGTGCTCAAGGCTAGGTTATTTATTGTGCAAGTAGGTAGATCTCTATTGTTGCAGATTTCTATCTTGTAAGAATCACACGATCATGCGATTTCTTCACACACGATTGGTGTGATTGTGTGATGCATATAGAGCCTAAATGGTGATATGCCCTTGGTCGTGCGATTTATTCTCGCACGGGCTGTTGCTTGTGCATGATAAAAATTACACGACCTCATCTTTTTGCCTAAATATTTTATGAAATTATTTCTCATGTGATATCTTCACATACGGTTGGATTCCACCATACGCGAATGAAATCGTACAATATATCTGTTTGCCTTGGTTTTCTATGATCTGACTTGAACCGTGTGTTTTGTTCTCATATGGGTTGTTTTGCCTCTACGTGATCAAAATCGCATAGTCTGCTACTATACCAGGCTGGGTGATTTATACGCGATAAATATCGCACGATGCACACACGGTCGTGCGTTCGACCGTGTTTGTGCTTATTTTTCCAACCTTCTTATATATAAGCGTAGGACTTTGTCGTATTATGGATCCTTCTTCCAGATTCACGTTGTGAGGTCCAGTTCCTCCCCCTTTTGCTTCTCCATCACCGCCCACCATCGGGAGGTGCTCCGGACATAATATTCTTATAAATCCAAGGATAGGAGATCCTCTTGAACACCTCCATTGTTTGCATGGTTTCGATCTCCATTTTAAGAGATTTCTCGATGCACTTTAGGAGTTCTCCAGTGATGTAATGGCCAAAGATTATTGATAGAGAAGACTTTTACATTAGAAGGTTACAACTCTTCCGAACCCTAGACAGTCGTTGAAGACCGAGCTCATACAAGGATTCACAACCCTTGAGCCCAGCCGCAAACCCTCGACGAGTCTTCATGCTTTGGTTGTAATCTCTCCCCTCCTTGTGTAGTGTATCTCTTCTTGAATATTTAGTTGTGTTGAGCAATATTTGCTTAAATCTTAAATTTGTTATAATGTTAGATTTCATGTCTATGTTAAATTATTTGGGGATTATGCAAGTGAAGAGCGCCTCCATCTCTTCTACTCCATCCCACGATCGTAAGTGTGGTCGCACTAGCAATTCAAAGTGGCGTGCATTGTGAAGTGGTGCCCTTGACCCTCAATCTGTAAGTGTAAACCATTTATTTTGCATGGCTTCTCACATATCCACCTATTGAAGTAGAGCATAGTGGCTAGTATTAGTTTCCGTCCACCTTGTGAAGCAGTGATTGTGGCCTACATTAGTTTAGTTAGTTTTCTTTTTATTTTTCTAAACAAAATTCAAATCACTTTTGTTGAGTAAAATCTTTATAATCAATTTTCTAAATGATAAAATCACGATCCACTCTACGTTCATTGAGAGATCGATACTTGGGGATACTCTCTCCTTTTATATTACTTATGTGACCGGTACACTTGTCATTAAGCATATCATTTGACACGTTAGGATTCCATTTTAGCACTAATTTGATCAACGATGGCAGTGTCTCCCATTGCTCTCTATGAGTCACTTTATAGCAGGAGGTTTCGAGATACCTCTATCTTAGATCCAGGATGAGGACCTAAAGGAGCTAGGTGTGGAGTATATTGAAGACATGGATACAACCATTAGAATGATTTGGGACTTGATGCTAGAGGCTAGAAGTAGGCAGGTGAATTATTATGAAATTATGCATCAGAAGGTGGAATTTTAGGTGGGAGACTGTGTGTTTTTGAAGATTGGGCCAATACATGGTGTCTCTCGTGTCTGGAGATAGAAGATGCTCAGTCCTAATTATATAGTACATAATACAATCCAAGAGGGGATCAATCCCTTGGCTTATAGACAAGAGCTTCCACAGGAGATGGCAAACCTGCATGATATCTTTCATGTCTCTACACTTCAGAGAGCACTACTTTGCCTAGAGCTGCACGTTATATCTACCTCAGGCCCCATGTCATCCAACCAATCAGTTTAGTAAGACCCGGTTCAGATAGTAGATTCAAATGTTCAAGTCTTATAGAGGAAGAAGGTTCCCCTAGTGAAGGTCCTATTGTCTAACCATATGCAAGAGCAACATACTTGGGATCCACTGGACCACATGCATCAGTGCTTCCCAGGAAAATTCACCTTAGGTAACCTACACCAGTCATTTTTATTGAATTATGTGTAAACACCCATATCCCAAAACATAATTTGAGGACAAAATTATAACTTAGTTTATTGGGATTTGTAACATTCCCTTTACTATTAGACCCCCTTTATATAACTTGTATCATGATGTAGTGATTAGGGCAAAGTAGTGAACCTAGGACCCCATTTAACTTGGTGTCCTCACCTTGTGAACCCAAGGTTAAGCTAGGTAGACCTTACCTAACCTACCTCAATTGAACCTCAAGTAGCCAAGGTTACCTCACCATCACTCCCTAGTCATAGAGGTATGACATTAGGCTATGATCAACACCAACAGGGTAATTCAATTCCCCAAAATTGGCCAAAGTTAACTATAGGTCAACAAATCCTATTAAGACCTAATTGAGGCCAATTGGTCTTCATATTGTCATGTTGACCCACCATGGTCCAATTCACTTCATGGGGGTGTAATGGGACTCATAACCAACAATGGAAACCAGATATATCATCAATTTTACTAAATTCAACATAAAGTTAAACTAGCTCAATTTTCCCCAAATAGGTTCAATTGGTCTCCTAATGACCACATCATGATCCAATCCACCATGGGAGGTGTCATAGGACTCTTAACCATCAAGTGGGGGAAACCACATGATCAATTTTACCAAGTCAATCCCAAACTCAATCATGGTCAAATTAGTCCTAAAATGGAATCCTAAGGTGCAAAGCCTATGGATAATGGGCTAAAGTCCCTTCATGAAAGCTCATTCCATGGATTAAATTCTAAAGGCACTGCCTTATCCTCTAAAAATGGCATGCAATCACATATAAGGGGAAATTTGGTCTTTTGGCCAAGCTCCTTTATGGGATAAGGATGAATTCATGGAATGGAGGCCATTTTGCCCTCTATTCCCCCCACCCAGGTTAAGGGAATTACTCCCCTTAGCATGCCTAGCTGAATTAGGGCACAATGGGTACCAACTGGAGCCAAGGAGGAGCATTCAAGGCTTGGCCAAAAACTCCAAAATAGGAACCATCCATTAAGACCCCCCCCCCCCATTACCTCAATTAAGCCTCTCACCACATTCCCCGACACTTAAGTAATTGAGACAGCCATCTAACTGAAGAAATCAAGGTCAGGAGCACAGTTGGGAGCAGAATTATCGGAAGCCAGCACCGTATTGCCTCCCCAAAGAAATACCAGATCTAAAGATTAGATCATGGTACATTTCCACTATACTCCTCCAATTCTTGCCTATTAGATCAAATTAGGACTAATTCGAGCTCAAAAGATATCTAATCCTTGAAAATTCATAGATCTTTCTAGGCTAGAAAGTACATGCTCGAAAAGGATTTTTTGGCCACTTCAGTCTAATAGAAAACTGCCTTTTGACAGCCCTTACCTCGACAATGGTGTGGTGGAGACAGCTGGTAGTGGAGGAGCTTAGGAGGTCGGGATTCCTTCTTTGAAAATACTCTAGGATAGGGAAATCTTAGACCTTGGCTAGAGGTAGACGAAAGCCAGAGATCACCAGATCGCACCAAGATTCTCCATGGCCCGATTTTGAACATACAGGTGTCATGGGCTGGTAGCATGTGCATAAAGATCCTAATCATGGGGTTACTTGTACAACCCCATATTCGCTGAGTGGGACCCAGAAATACCCAGGGCCAGCTTTGGGCTAGCCCCAGGTGAAGAAAACTACTCATGCCTAATCAGGAATGAGCTCGACTTTCGTCGAGCTCATCTCAGGTCTTGTCGAGCTGGGCTCGACATTCGTTGAGAAGGCTCAGAACAGGAGAGCTCTCACATAGGGGCAGGCGAGAACGTTCGCGTTCAGGCAAGTAATTTGTCGAGAAGAGCTCGATGCCCGCCAAGGCGGGACGGGCTTCGGCCGAGACATCTCCCGCCCAGAGGCGGGCGATAAGGCTCGCGCCTCGCGGGGGGTGGGAGCAGGCATAACATGTGGTATTATTCAAAATTTCAATATCCTTTTAGCTCCCTCCAGGTGAAGATGGGAGAATTCTCGGCAAGGAGTAAGCACCCTCAGTTCTCGGCAGGAAGGCTCCCGCCGGGTAGGGCCGAGGGGAAATTACCTGGATGCCCTGAGCTAATACTACATGTATACCCCCAAGGTCTGCATTAGTTCCTCAGAACAAAGGATTTTGGCTGTTTGCAGACCAACCAGGGGTAATTTAGTAATTTCAGGTCAACAAAGGCTATAAATAGACCAACAGGGGGCTCCTCAGAAAGCAAGCTTGCATATTTTTTGAAGAGCTTCTAGTGCTTGCTGAGGAGCTCCTAGCCCAGCATTTGGCTTTGGAGGGGAAGCGCTCAGAGATATTCCAGGTTAGATGTGGGACCTCCCAACTTAGGATTTGGGTCGGTTTTTGGTCCTTTACTGCCAGTCAGAGGTCAGAGCTTGGGAGAAGTAGGTGTTGGCTACACCCCTTTTTTGAACTTTCATTGAGGTCAAATTTTGGCTTAACAGTTCTTGTGCGGTGAGGGTGGAAGATAGCCGATACAAGAAAATCTTGAGTTGAGTCCCATGGTCGGAGGTAAATGCGAAGCATCAGGCTCAGGAGGTTCCCCTTCTCGGGGAGAGGAGGCGACAAGGAATATATTGGAGGACTTCAGACGAGTGGTCTTGCAGACCTTCAACCTGGCCTTCTCGGCAAGGATCGAGTGGGCTACGCCTCAGGTTACAATTGAGGCGGTCCCCCACTTGGTCGAGAATGCTCCGGGGCAGCTCCTTGGGAAGAAAGTACCAGCAGAGGCTGACTAGAGTGATGTAGCTGCGTGAGAGCACTTCCTCGGGCAAGGTAGTGTAGACCGAGCAAGCCAGCCAAGGCCGCGAGACGTGCCTTCTTGGCAGGCAAGGGGCGAGAGCCCTTTTAATGAGCTCATTATCTCGGCTCCGGTTCTAGAGGGGTTCCGGGAGCCCGACATGTCCTACTACTCGGCGAAGGATGACCCTGTGAAGCATGTGTAGTGGTTCGAGGATGTTGTTTCGATTAGGAAGATGAAGGATGCCTTCAAGTGTCAGCTCTTTGCCATCACGTTGAAAGAGAAGGCTCGGGACTGGTTCCACCAGTTTTTGGCAAGCTCGATCTACAGCTTTGAGGATCTGCATCAAAGGTTCCTGTTGAGATTATCGACATCGAAGAAGCGGAAGAAGGAGGCAGAGTGCTTGTTTGCAGTAAGGCAGAAGCAAGATGAGATGTTGGGTCACTATGTTAACCGGTTTTAGGAAGAGATCCTCTGGGTCTAAGAGGTCCAAGGGTATGCGCTGATGCTCGACTTCACCCTGGGGCTGAGGCGAGGGTTCTTTAGCATGGAGCTAAAGAGAATGCCACCTCTCATTTGTGGAGCTCATGGAGATGGCGGTGAAGGAGATAGACTTTGAAAGGGCCAATCCGGCTTTTGCCAGGAAGCTGGCCAGGTTGGCAGAGGATGGCATTCATGGTTAAAACTTGCGGCGCCCGCAGGGAGGTTTTTATTAAAGAAGAGGGAGCGGTGGTTTTATTTATTTAGAAAGGTGGGGCGCGCAGATTTATTGTCTATAAAAAAGGTTGAAACTGAGTTTTAACGAAAGGGAGGCAAGTGCACCTATCGCGTGTAGTACACGATATTTCGGTGAGGAATACCGGGGTCGCATTATTCTTGGGGTCAGTTTACCTATTTCTACTATTTCCCTGAAAGGACTATTATTTTATAGATAATATTTATGTTGTGTTTATATAAAAAAAGCAGATATATATATTATAAAATGGCATAAAATGAAAGCATAACAAATGCAGGAAAAAAGGCAGTAAGCCGATGAATAAATAGCGCGACAAATATCAAATAGAATTTGAACTAAAATAAACTTTTAATAAAAAGAGATCCTAAATTTCAAATTAATAAAGGCGGAGACTTTGCTGTGGAGGTTCCATAAAAATGAGCACACCTATCTCTAGGTAATATCGCTCACCTGAACGCTAAGACTATTCGACCGAATATTAGTCCGACGAAGGATTCCTCTTAATGCCCGCATTATGCTAAGAACCCCTATATTGGGTGGGGAACCCAATCGGTAGAGTTACGTGCCTCATCTCTCGAGGGTATGTGCGGAACTCTCTTTACCCAAGGGTGATTGGTCCGTACGAACGGCCTATTGGCTAACTAGCGTATACATAACGGAAATAGAGCCCACACATCGATTATGTGGTCCTACGCGTCATTAACCCGGGGCAAACCTTAAGTACTTTAATAAATGAGAAAAAGAGGACCATTAATTATTTAAAGCAATTTTATCTGTCCCAATGCTCTTCATTATTGAGGGCTAAGAGCGGTTAGCCACTCATCGGAATGGGGATGGCTAAAGCTAGAAAGCTGAAAATGAAAGCAGTAAATAAAAGCTGTAAAATAAAGCAGTAAAGAAAGCAGTAAATTGCGAGTCCCGGCTCAAATAAGAGGGCGGGAATAAATGAAAGCGAGCAACTACTCAAATGAGTAGGAGGAAATAAATACACCCACACACGCACTCTACGGAAATGAAAACACTATGCCATTTAACTCTTAACGAGTAGGCAGAAAATAAAAACACAAAACAATGCACAATTTAACAATTAACGAGTAGGCGGAAATAAATGCGCACACGCACGCACTCTACATAAATTAAAAGAAAGCTATAAAATCTAACTCATACACGCACGCACGCAAATGAAAAATAAGAAAAACTAAGTTACCAAAAAATTAAAACGACTACATTTCTACCGCTAGAATGCTGTAGAAATGCATAAAAAGAGAAAATAAAAATTAAACAAGCAAAAAATTTGGAAAATAAAAGTGAAAACAAAGTGCGCGAAAAATTAAAACGACAACATTTTAATTCTTATATTTTTATAACAACGCATAAAAAGTGGAAATAATTCAAAAAAAGGACGAAAAGTTTTACGATCTTAAAGAGGCTAAGTTAAAGAAAATAAAAACAACACTTTTTGAAATGCTTTAATAAGATTATAAGAATGAATACGAACAAAATAAAGAGAAAGCTAAACATAACAAAGTGCGATGTATGAAAATAAAACGCGCAGCATAACGACTAGAAATGCTGTAAAAATCCTAAACTAAACAAGTTGTAAGCTAAAAAGAAAACATAAAAACACAAAAAAGGAACGAAAAATTACTTAGAGTAGGGTGCATAAATGAATTCTAAGCTATGCAATGGGAGAAAAAACTAACATTTTATTAAATAAAAAGAAAGTGATTACATGAAAGCAAAAACATATAGTAAGAGGGGAGGGAGAAATTTCTCTTACATAGCATTAGAAGCCAAATGGGCAGCACCTACCCTAAGCAAAGGTGTCAAAAAAGTGGATAGGAGAGCTTACTGAAAGCTCTTATTTATAGAAAAAAATTTTCGGGTGCGACACGCCCTAGTGACGGGCGTGATAGGGGGCGTGTCAGTACTGTGCATGAGTTGATCCAGCAATTTGATGGGAGAGATGACTTCGGGGTTTTACACGGGGCAGTCACGGGCGTGACAAGTTTGTCACGAGCGTGTAGGGGTGGCGTGACTGGACAGCTGGTGGAGGAAGTCAATTTGATCCTTGCTGGCTAGAGGCATTGAGTGCCGACATCGACATGGGCATGACAGGCTCGGACACGGGCGTGTTGGGTGGTGTTGAGTGTCGACAGCATTGAGTGGTGTTGAGTGTCGACGACGTTGAGTGTTGACAGCGTTGAGTGTCAACACGGGCGTGTCAAGCACGGACACGGGCGTGTCCTGCCCTGTTCGATGAAGGCTGAGCGTCGAGCTGGGAATTGAGGTCGATGATCGTTAAGTGAGTGACACGGGCCTGTCGGTCATGTGATACGGGCGTGTCGGTCAATTTTTTTGATTTTCTGAAATATTTCAGAAAATCAAAATTAAGTTAAGTTAGAAATATATTTACAAAAAGAAGCAATTTATTGAAGAAAAATAACATAAAATAACTAAACATTCTAAAACTACTTAAATAAAATACTAGAAAATTCGTATATTTACAACTCATCAAATACCCCCATACTTAAGCTTTTGCTATTCTAGAGCAAATGTTTGAGATGAACCTATAAGGAATTAAAAAGAATCCTAAATTTAACTATCGCTGAAATTAATTGTAAGAAAGATCAAAATAAATTTCCGGGGTTTCAGAATTAAATCCTAAATTATGAAAATGTTATAAATAGAGGAACTGTTTCAAAAATTACTTCTAAACGACAAAAATTGAAAGCGAAAATTGTTTTTGTTTGTTTAACAAATATGGATTGGAGTTATATAAAAAATTTTAGCTCAACAGAAATTTTAAGGAAATAATTCAGTTTAAAAATTATGCTCTCAAAAAGTTTTAAATTAATTCAAGAATCACTGAAAATAGGATAAGTGGTTTGACGGTTTATGAAGAGGCTTGGATTTAGAGGCGAGGAAATTTTTTTCTCGAACCTCCATTTTTTTTGGATTATTAGGAAAATGAAATCTTATTTTCCTTATATAATTTTTTTTCTTTCTTTCTTCATAAGTTAAAATTAACCCAATGTATATGTATAGGAGTAATGAATTTTATCCTCTTACTCCGTAACATATAATCTTTTTTAAAATATTGGGCCCCTATGTTTACGGGACAAAATATTATCCCCATTGACATAAGATCTTTTAAAGGTGAAAGCGGGAAATCATACCAATTAAGGCATGAAAAAAAGTGGATGGTTTAATTTCTAAAAGAAAACTAGAGTTTAATAAAAAATTTTGAGAGCAACCTTTTTAATTTGAACGTTCCTACATTTCTAAAAGAATAAGTAGAAATAATATAAAATCAATAAATGTTATTTTCTTACATAAAAACATGCTTTTATTCAAAAAAAATCAGAAGTGAAATGAGAAAAACAAGTTCCCTATAATAAGAAAGAGACATAAATTTTTTTTAAAAATCTTAATCCTATAAATCTAAATCTATTGAGCTACAATTAATAAACGAATAGTAAATAAATAATTAATTAAAATTTGCAAATAATTAAACTCGAAATGATTATTTTTTAGAGCAAAGAGGTAAAGAAATGAGGTATTCGAATTATTTAATTCAAAATAAATTTTTTGACTTTTTGGGGTTTTTCTAATTTTTTTCATATTTTGGGGTTATTTTAATTTTTTTGGAATTTTTTAAAGGTTATGCTAATTAATTTTTTTCTTTTTTTTTTGTAAGTTATACTATTTTTTTTAAAATTTTTGATTTACGAAAATATTTACAAGTAGAGAGAGAAAATTTTTACAAGATAGGAAAGTGAAAGGGAAAGAGACGAGAATATTTACACAAAATATTTACAAAAACATGGTTGTCGCGATGCCGGCTCGTTTCGTTGTTGGTTCGATGAGCCTAATCTCGCGGACCGAGTTAAAAGAAAAACGAAGTTTCAAAAGAAAGGAAACTTCAAATTTTTTTTAGATTTTTGCGTTTTATATATTTTTTTTGTATTTTAGAAGGATGAAAAATTTTTTTTGAAGTTTTGATTTTTAGTTTTTTTTATGTTTTTATAATGGTAAAGAAATAAAGAAGCAAAAAATAGGAAAACACTCTCATACTTAAGTTCAACATTGTCCCCAATGTTGCACTAAGTACGCGGGACAAAATTAATTATAAGCAGTTATTTACAAAAATAAAAACAGGGGTTAAAGATGCTTCACTGAAAACGCGTTCGTGGAGGCCCGTTAAGTTAAGACCTGCAAAGTTAGAAATAAAAAAAAAATTCAAAAAGATATGCTTGGGGTGCCTCTCAAGAGCGCTATTTTTATTTTATTTTTGAAACAAAAAATAAGAAAATAAAATATATGTACTATATATAGTACTTATAAAAAAAAATTATTTTATTATTATTATTATTATTTTTTTTTTTAAATAAAAAATATGAAAATAAAATGAAAATAAAATAAAGTGGTGGAAACTCTATTTTTTTCTTAAATTTTTTTTTTTGTTTTTTTAAAATTTTTTATTTTTTAGATTTTAAAGTTTTTTATTTTTTAGATTTTCGTAGATTTTCTACTTTTTTAGGTCTTTAACTTTTTATAGATTTTTTTGATATAATTATTATTATAAATATATTTTTTTGGTTGGCCATTTTTTTATATAAATAGAAATAAAAGATAAAATTAATAGTTTTCAGGAATTCAAAATAGTAAATCGAAAAGCTCCCCGGCAACGGCGCCAAAAACTTGATGGTTAAAACTCGCGGCGCCTGGAGGGTTGTTTTTATTAAAGAAGAGGAAGCTGTGGTTTTATTTATTTAGAAAGGCAGGGCGCGCAGATTTATTGTTTATAAAAAAGGTTGAAATCGAGTATTAACGAAAGGGAGGCAAGTGCACCTATCGCGTGTAGTTTAGGATATTCGGGTGAGGAATATCGGGGTCGTATTGTTCTCAGGGTCGGTTAACCTATTTCTACTCTTTCCCTTAAAAGACTATTATTTTACCTATAATAATTATGTTGTGTTTATATATAAAAAAGCAGATATATATATATATATATATATATATATATATATATATTATTAAATGGTAGAAAATGAAAGCATAAAAAATACAGGAAAGAATGCAGTAAGCCGTTTTAAAATAGCGCGACGAATATCAAATAGAATTCGAACCAAAATAGATTTTTAATAAAAAGAGATCCTAAATTTCAAATTAATTAAGGCTAATACTTGGCCGTGGACGTTCCATAAAAAAGAGCACACCTATCTCTAAGTGATATCGCTCACCTGAACACTTAGACTATTCGACCGAATGTTAGTCCGACGAAGGATTCCTCTTAACACCCGCATTACGCTAAGAACCCCATTATTGGGTGGGGAACCCAATCCGGTAGAGTTACGCGGCTCCTCTCTCGTGGGTATGTGCAAAATTCTCTTTACCCATGAGTGATCGATCCGTACACACGGCTTCTCGGCTAGCTAGCGTATGGACAACGGAAATAGAGCCCACACATCGATTATATGGTCCTACGCGTCGTTAACCCGGGGCAAACCTTAAGTACTTTAATTAACGAGAAAAAGAGGACCTCTAATTATTTAAAGCGATTTTATCTGTCCCGATGCTCTTCGATATTGAGGGCTAAGAGCGGTTAGCCACTCATCAGAATGGGGACGGCTAAAGCTAGAAAGCTGAAAATGAACGCAGTAAATGAAAGCTGTAAAATAAAGCAGTAAAAAAAGCAGTAAATTGCGAGTCCCGGCTCAAATGAGTGGGCGGGAATAAATGAAAGCGAGCCCCTACTCAAATGAGTATGAGGAAATAAATGCACATACAAACGTGCTCTACGGAAATGAAAACACTGCGCCATTTAACTCTTAACGAGTAGGCGGAAAATGAAAACACAAAACAATTCGCCATTTAAATCTTAACGAGTAGGCGGAAATAAATGCGCACACGCACGCACTCTACATAAATTGAAAGAAAGATATAAAATCTAACTATTACACGCACGCACGCAAATGAAAAATAAGAAAAACTAAGTCATCAAAAAATTAAAACGACTACATTTCTTCTGCTAGAATTCGGTAGAAATGCATACAAAGAGAAAATTAAAATTAAACGAGCAAAAAGTTTGGAAAATTAAAGTTAAAACAAAGTGAGCGAAAAATTAAAACGACAACATTTTTATTCCTATATTTTTATAAAAACTCATAAAAAGTGGAAATAATGCAAAAAAAGAACGAAAAGTTTTATGATCCTAAAGAGGCTAAGTTAAAGAAAATAAAAACAACACTTTTTGAAACGGTTTTATATGATTAAAAGAATGAATACAAACAAAAAACCATAAAGCTAAACATAACAAAGTGTGATGTATGAAAATAAAACGCGCAGCATAACGACTAGAAATGCAGTAAAAATCCTAAACTAAATAAGTTATAAGCTAAAAAGAAAACATAAAAACACAAAAAAGGAACGAAAAATTACTTAGAGTAGGGTGCATAAATGAATTCCAAGCTATGCAAAGGGAGAAAAAACTAATATTTTATTAAATAAAAAGAAAGAGATTACGTGAAAGCAAAAACAAACACTAAGAGGGGAGGGATAAATTTCTCTTACATATTAGAAGCAAAATGGGCAGCACCTACCCTAAGCAAAGTGGTCAAAAAAGTGGACAGGTGAGCTTACTGAAAGCTCTTATTTATAGACAAATTTTTTGGGTGCGACACGCCCTAGTCACGGGCGTGACAAGGGGTGTGTCATTACTGTGCTTGAGTTGATCCGGTGATTTGACGACAGAGCTGACTTCGGGGTTTTACACGGGGCAGTCACGGGCATGACAAGTTTGTCACGGGCGTGGGGGGGGGGGGCGTGACTTGACAGCTCGTGGAGGAAGTCAATTTGATCTTTGTTGGCTGGAGGCATTGAGTGCCGACATTAACAAGGGCGTGACAGGCTAGGACACTGGTGTGTGGGGTGGAATTCAGTGTCGACGGCTTTGAGTGGCGTTGAGTGTCGACGACATTGAGTGTCGACAGCGTTGAGTGTCGACACGGGCATGTCGAGCTCGGGCACAGGCGTGTCCTGCCTTGTTCGATGAAGGCTGAGCATCGAGCTGGAAGTTGAGGTCGACGATCATCGAGGGCGTGACACGGGAATGTCGGTCATGTGATACGGGCGTGTCGGTAAATTTTGACCATTTTCTGAAAAATTTCTGAAAATCAAAATTAAGTTAAGTTAGAAATATATTTACAAAAAGAAGCAATTTATTGAAGAAAAATAACATAAAATAACCAAAACATTCTAAATCTACTTAAATAAAATACTAAAAAATGCGTCTATTTACAACTCATCAAATACCCCCATACTTAAGCTTTTGTTATTCCAGAGAAAAAGTTGGAGATGAACTTATAAGGAATTAAAAAGAATCCTAAATTTAACTATCGCTTAAATTAATTGTAAGAAAGATCAAAATAAATTTCTGGGGTTTCGGAATTAAATCCTAAATTATGAAAATATTATAAATAGAGGAACTATTTCAAAAATTACTTCTAAACGAGAAAAATAGAAAGAGAAAATTGTTTTTGTTTGTTTAACAAAAATGGATTGGAGTTATATAAAAAACTTTAGCTCAAAAGAAATTTTAAGGAAATAATTCAGTTTAAAACATATGGTTTAAAAAAGTTTTAAATTAATTCTAGAATCATTGAAAATAGGATAAGTAGTTTGACGGTTTATGAAGAGGCTTGAATTTAGAGGCGAGGAAATTTTTTTCTCGAACCTCCAATTTTTTTGGATTATTAGAAAAATTAAATCTTATTTTCCTAATATAATTTTTTTTTCTTTCTTTCATCATAAATTAAAATTAACCCAATGTATATGTATATGAGTAATGAATTTTATCCTCTTACTCCGTAACATATAATCTTTTTTAAAATATTGGGTGCCTATATTTACGGGACGAAATCTTATCCCCATTGACATAAGATCTTTTAAAAGTGAAAGCGGGAAATAATACCAATTAAGGCATGAAAAAAAAGTGGATGGTTTAATTTCTAAAAGAAAACTAGAGTATAATAAAAAATTTTGAGAGAAACCTTTTTAATTTGAACGTTTCTACATTTCTAAAAGCATAAGTAGAAATAATATAAAATCCATAAATGTTATTTTCTAACATAAAAACGTGCTTTTATTAAAAATATCAGAAGTGAAATATGAAAAACAAGTTCCCTATAATAAGAAAAAGACATAAAAAATTATTTAAAATCTTAACCCCAGAAATCTAAATCTATCAAGCTACAATTAATAAACGAATAGTAAATAAATAATTAATTAAAATTCGCTTATAAATAAACTCGAAACGATTATTTTGGAGAGCAAAGAGGTTAAGAAATGAGTTATTCAAATTATTTAATTCAAAATAAAATTTTTTTTTTTGGAGTTTTTCTAATTTTTTTTATATTTTTGGGTTATTTTCATTTTTTTATAATTTTTTAAAGGTTATGCTAATTATTTTTTATTTTTTTATTTTTTTTGTGAGTAATACTAATTTTTCTTTTTAATTTTTTATTTACGAAAATATTTATAACAGAGAGAAAAAAATTTTACAAGATAGGAAAGCGAAGGGGAAAGAGATGAGAATATTTACACAAAATATTTACAAAAACTTGGTTGTCGTGAGGCCGACTCGTTTCGTGGTTGGTTCGATAAGCCTGATCTCGCGGATCGAGTTAAAAGAAAAACCAAGTTTCAAAAGAAAGGAAACTTCAAAATTTTTTTTGATTTTTGCATTTTATATATATTTTTTTATTTTAGAATGTTGAAAAAAAATTTGAAGTTTTGATTTTTAATTTTTTTTTGTGTTTTTATAGCAGTACAGAAATAAAGTCACAGAAAACAGGAAAACTCCATTATACTTAAGTCCAACATTGTCTCCAATGTTGCACTAAGTACGCGAGACAAAATTAATTATGAGCAATTATTTACAAAATTAAAAACAGGGGTTAAAGACGCTTCCCTGAAAACACGTTCGGGTCGGCCCGTTAAGTTAAGACCTGCAAAAGTTAGAAATAAAAAAAAATTCAAAAAGATAAACTTGGGGTGCCTCCCAAGAGCGCTATGTTTATAGTCGTGTAGTTGACTTTATTTAGGTGGATTCATAATTGGACGGAGTGGTATATTTAGGGAGGTGAGAAAATTTTTCTAAGGGCGGCTTAACATTTTATTAATTGTTTATGTTTTTAAAATTTTTTGTCATATATTTTGTTTAAATTTTTAGATTTTCTAAAAGAAAAGAGGTGGAAAATGAAAAGAAGCGAGGTGGCCGACCTTTATGTTTTAAAAAATATATATATATATATACTTATATTAGAAAAAAAAATTTGTTTTTTTTTCATTTTTGAAAAAAAAATTAAAAAATTAAAAAATAAAATAAAATATATGTACTATATATAGTACTTATAAATTTTATTATTATTATTATTATTATTATTGAAATAAAAAATATTAAAATAAAATGAAAATAAAATAAAGTGGTGGAAACTCTCTATTTTTTTTTCTTAAAGTTTTTTTTGTTTTTTTTTAAATTTTTGATTTTTTATATTTTTAAGTTTTTTATTTTTTTTTATTTTTTTCGATTTTCTACTTTTTTAGGTTTTTAAGTTTTTATTGATTTTTTTTGATATTATTATTAATATAAAAATATTTTTTTGATGCCCATTTTTTTATATAAATAGAAATAAAAGGTAAAATTAATAGTTTTCAGGAATTCGAAATAGTAAATTGAAAAACTCCCCGGCAACAGCGCCAAAAACTTGATGGTTAATACTTGCGGCGCCCGCAGGGTGGTTTTTATTTAAGAAGAGGAAGCAGTGGTTTTATTTATTTAGAAATGCGAGGCGTGCTGATTTATTGTCTATAAAAAAGGTTGAAACCAAGTTTTAACAAAAGAGAGGCAAGTGCACATATCGCGTGTAGTAAAGGATATTCCGGTGAGGAATATTGGGGTCGTATTGTTCTCGGGGTCGGTTTACCTATTTCTACTCTTTCCCTGAAAGGACTATTATTTTACTGATAATATTTTTGTTGTGTTTATATAAAAAAAAGCAGATATATATATTATAAAATTGCAAAAAATGAAAGCATAAAAAATGCAGGAAAGAATGCAGTAAGTTGATGAATAAATAGCGCAACGAATATCAAATAGAATTCGAACTAAAATAAACTTTTAATAAAAAAGATCTTAAATTGTGGAGGTTCAACAAAAATGAGCACACCTATCTCTAGGTAATATCGCTCACCTGAACGCTAAGACTATTTGACCAAACGTTAGTCCGACGAAGGATTCCTCTTAACGCCCGCATTATACTAAGAACCCCGCTATTGGGTGGGGAACCCAATCCGATTGAGTTACGTGCCTCCTCTCTCGAGGGTATGTGCGGAACTCTCTTTACCCAAGGGTGATCGGTCCATACGCACGGCCTCACGGATAGCTAGAGTATGGACAATGAAAATAGAGCCCACACATCGATTATGTGGTCCTACGCGTCGTTAACCCGGGGCAAATCTTAAGTACTTTAATTAACGAGAAAAAGAGGACCTTTAATTATTTAAAGCGATTTTATCTATCCCAATTCCTTTCGATATTGAGGGCTAAGTGCAGTTAGTCACTATCGGAATGGGGACAGCTAAAGCTAAGAAGCTGAAAATGAAAGCAGTAAATAAAAGGTGAAAAATAAAGCAGTAAAGAAAGTAGTAAATTGCGAGTCCCGTCTCAAATGAGTGGGTTGGAATAAATGAAAGCGATCCCCTACTCAAATGAGTAGGAGGAAATAAATGCACCCACACACACACTCTACGAATATGAAAACACTGCGCAATTTAACTCTTAACGAATAGGCGGAAAATGAAAACACAAAACATTGCGCCATTTAACTCTTAACGAGTAGGCGGAAATAAATGCGCACACGCATACACTCTTCATAAATTAAAAGAAAGCTATAAAATCTAACTCATACACGCATGCACGCAAATGAAAAAAAAGAAAAACTAAGTTATCGAAAAATTAAAATGACTACATTTCTACCGCTAGAATGCGGTAGAAATGCATAAAAAGAGAAAATAAAAATTAAACGAGCAAAAAGTTTGGAAAATAAAAGTGAAAACAAAGTGAGTGAAAAATTAAAACAACAACATTTTCATTCCTATATTTCTATAAAAACGCATAAAAAGTGGAAATGATGCTAAAAAAGAACGAAAAGTTTTACGATCCTAAAGAGGTTAAGTTAAAGAAAATAAAAACAACACTTTTTGAAACGCTCTTATATGATTATAAGAATGAATACGAACAAAAAAAAATAGAAAGCTAAACATAACAAAGTGCGATGTACGAAAATAAAACGCGCAGCATAACGGTTAGAAATGCGGTAAAAATCCTAAAATAAACAAGTTATAAGCTTAAAAGAAAACAAAAAAACACAAAAAAGGAACAAAAAATTATATAGAGTAGGGTGCACAAATGAATTCCAAGCTATGCAAAGGGAGAAAAAACTAACATTTTATTAAATAAAAAGAAAGAGATTACATGAAAGCAAAAACATACAGTAAGAGGGGAGGGAGAAATTTCTCTTACATAGCATTAGAAGCCAAATGGGCAGCACCTACCCTAAGCAAAGGTGTCAAAAAAGTGGATAGGAGAGCTTACTGAAAGCTCTTATTTATAGAAAAAAATTTTGGGTGCGACATGCCCTAGTCACGAGCATGACAGGGGGCGTGTCAGTACTGTACATGAGTTGATCCGGCGATTTGATGGCAGAGATGACTTTAGGGTTGTATACGGGGCAGTCCTGGGCATTACAAGTTTGTCATGGGCGTGTAGGGGGGCGTGATTGGACAGCTGGTGGAGGAAGTGAATTTGATCTTTGCTGGCTGGAGGCGTTGAGTGCCGACATCGACACGAGCGTGATAGGCTCAGACACGGGCGTGTGGGGTGGCGTTTAGTGTCAACGACGTTGAGTGGCTTTGAGTGTCGATGACGTTGAGTGTCGATAGTGTTGAGTGTCGACACGGGCGTGTCGAGATCGGACCCGGGTGTGTCTTGCCCTTTTCGATAAAGTCTGAGCGTCGAGCTTGAAGTTGAGGTCGACGATCGTCGAGGGCGTTACACGGGCGTGTCGGTCATGTGACACGGGACTGTCGGTCAATTTTGACCATTTTCTGAAAAATTTCAGAAAATCAGAATTAAGTTAAGTTTGAAAAATATTTACAAAAAGAAGCAATTTATTGACATAAATTAACTAAAACATTCTAAAACTACTTAAATAAAGTACTAAAAAATGTGTATATTTACAACTCATCAAATACCCTCATACTTAAGCTTTTGCTATTTCAGAGCAAAAGTTGGAGATGAACATATAAGGAATTAAAAAGAATCTTAAATTTAACTATCGCTTAAATTAATTGTAAGAAAGATAAAAATGAATTTCCGGGGTTTCAGAATTAAATCCTAAATTATGAAAATATTATAAATAGAGGAACTGTTTCAAAAATTACTTCTAAATAAGAAAAATAGAAAGCGAAAATTATTTTTGTTAGTTTAACAAAGATGGATTGGAGTTATATAAAAAACTTTAGCTCAAAAGAAATTTTAAGGAAATAATTCAGTTTAAAAATTATGCTCTCAAAAAGTTTTTAATTAATTCTAGAATCATTGAAAATAGGATAAGTGGTTTGATGGTTTATGAAGAGGCTTGAATTTAGAGGCGAGGAAATTTTTTTCTCGAACCTCCAATTTTTTTGGATTATTAGGAAAATGAAATCTTATTTTCCTAATATAATTTTTTTCTTTCTTTCTTCATAAATTAAAATTAACTCAATGTATATGTATAAGAGTAATGAATTTTATCCTCTTACTCCGTAACATATAATTTTTTTAAAAATATTTTGTGTCTATGTTTACGGGACGAAATCTTATCCTCATTGATATAAGATCTTTTAAAGATGAAAGCGGGAAATCATATCAATTAAAGCATGAAAAAAGTGGATGGTTTAATTTCTAAAAGAAAACTTGATTTTAATAAAAAATTTTGAGAGCAACCTTTTTAATTCTAACGTTCCTACGTTTCTAAAAGCATAAGTAAAAATAATATAAAATACATAAATGTTATTTTCTAACATAAAAATCTTCTTTTATTCAAAAAAAAATAAAAGTGAAATTAGAAAAACAAGTTCCTTATAATAAGAAAAGACATAAAAAATTCTTTAAAATCTTAACTCAAAAAATCTAAATCTATCAAGCTACAATTAATAAACGACTAGTAAATAAAGAATTGATTAAAATTCACTTATAAATAAACTCGAAACTATTATTTTGGAGAGCAAAGAAGTTAAGAAATGAGTTATTCGAATTATTTAATTCAAAATAAAATTGTTTTTTTTGAGTTTTTCTAATTTTTTTGATATTTTGTGGTTATTTTCATTTTTTTGGAATTTTTTAAAGGTTATGCTAATTAATTTTTTTATTTTTTTGTGAGTTATACTAATTTTTTTTTGAATTTTTGATTTACGAAAATAATTACAAGAAGAGAGAAAATTTTTACAAGATACGAAAGCGAAGGGGAAAGAGACGAGAATATTTACACAAAATATTTACAAAAAGTCGGTTGCCGCGAGGCCGACTCGTTTCGTGGTTGGTTCGATGAGCCTGATCTCGTGGACCGAGTTAAAAGAAAAACGAAGTTTCAAAGGAAAGGAAACTTTAAATTTTTTGTTTTATTTTTGCGTTTTATTTATTTTTTTGTATTTTAGAATGATGAAAAAAAAAGTTTTGAAGTTTTGATTTTAAATTTTTTTTTGGTGTTTTTATAATGGTACAAAAAAAAGTAGCAAAAATAGGAAAACAGCCCCATACTTAAGTCCAACATTGTCCCCAATATTGCACTAAGTACGTAGGAAGAAATTAATTATAAGAAATTATTTACAAAAATAAAAACAGGGGTTAAAAAAGTTTCACTGAAAACGCATTCGGGGAGGCCCGTTAAGTTAAGACCTGCAAAAGTTAGAAATAAAAAAAAATCAAAAATATATGCTTGGGGTGCCTCCCAAGAGCGCTATGTTTATAGTCGTGTAGCTGACTTTATTTAGGTTGAATTATCATTGGACGGAGTGGTATATTTAGGGAGGTGAGAAAATTTTTCTAAGGGCGGCTATACATTTTATTAAATGTTTTTGTTTTTAAAATTTTTTATCATATATTTTGTTTAAATTTTTAGATTTTCTAAAAGAAAAGAGGCGGAAAAAGAAAAGAAGCGAGGCGGCCGGCCTTTATGTTTTTAAATATATATATATATACTAATATAAGAAAAAAAATTGTTTTTTTTTATTTTTGAAACAAAACATAAGAAAATAAAATAAGAAAATAAAATATATGTACTATATAAAAAAATATGAAAATAAAATGAAACTAAAATAAAGTGGTGGAAACTCTCTATTTTTTTTCTTAAAGTTTTTTTTTTGTTTTTTTTAAATTTTTTATTTTTTAGATTTTTAAGTTTTTTATTTTTTATATTTTTTTAGATTTTCTACTTTTTTAGGTTTTCAAGTATTTATAGATTTTTTTGAAATTATTATTATTTAAAATTTTTTTTTTGTATGCCATTTTTTTATATAAATAGAAATAAAAGGTAAAATTAATAGTTTTCGGGAATTCAAAATAGTAAATCGAAAAGCTCCCCAGCAAAGACTCCAAAAACTTGATGGTTAAAACTCGCGGCACCCGCAGGGTTGTTTTTATTAAAGAAGAGGAAGCGGTGGTTTTATTTATTTTGAAAGGCAGGGCGCGCAGATTTATTGTCTATAAAAAAGGTTGAAACCGAGTTTTAACGAAAGGAAGGCAAGTGCACCAATCACGTGTAGTACAGGATATTTCGGTGAGGAATATAATGGTCGTATTGTTCTCGGTGTCAGTTTACCTATTTCTACTCTTTCCCTGAAAGGACTATTATTTTACCGATAATATTTTTGTTGTGTTTATATATAAAAAAAGCAGATATATATATATATATATATATATATATATTATAAAAAGGCAGAAAATGAAAGCATAAAAAATGTAGGAAAGAATGCAGTAAGCTGATGAATAAATAGCGCGACGAATATTAAATAGAATTCGAACTAAAATAAACATTTAATAAAAAGAGATCCTAAATTCCAAATTAATTCAGGCGGAGACTTGGCCGTGGAGGTTCCACAAAAATGAGCACACCTATCTCTAGGTAATATCACTCACCTGAACTCTAAGACTATTCGACCGAACGTTAGTCCGACGAAGGATTCCTCTTAATGCCCACATTACGCTAAGAACCCCGCTATTGGGTGGGGAATCCAATCCGATAGAGTTACGCGCCTCCTCTCTCGAGGGTATGTGCAGAACTCTCTTTACCCAAGGGTGATCGGTCTGTACGCACGGCCTCTCGGCTAGCTAGCGTATGGACTACAGAAATAGAGCCCACACATCGATTATGTGGTCCTACGAATCGTTAACCCGGGGCAAACCTTAAGTACTTTAATTAACGAGAAAAAGAGGACCTTTAATTATTTAAAGCGATTTTATCTGTCCCAATGCTCTTCGATATTGAGGGCTAAGAGCGGTTAGCCACTCATCAGAATGGGGACGGCTAAAGCTAGAAAGCTGAAAATGAAAGCAGTAAAATAAAGCAGTAAAGAAAGCAGTAAATTGCGAGTCCCAGCTCAAATGAGTGGGCGGAAATAAATGAAAGCGAGCCCCTACTCAAATGAGTAGGAGGAAATAAATGCACCCACACACGCACTCTACGGAAATGAAAACACCACATCATTTAACTCTTAACGAGTAGGTGGAAAATAAAAACAAAAAACAATGTGTCATTTAACTCTTAACGAGTAGGCCGAAATAAATACGCACACGCACGCACTCTACATTAATTGAAAGAAAGCTATAAAATCTAACTCATACACGCACGCACGCAAATGAAAAAAAAGAAAAACTAAGTTACCGAAAAATTAAAATGACTACATTTCTACTGCTAGAATGCGGTAGAAATGCATAAAAAGAGAAAATAAAAATTAAATGAGCAAAAATTTTGGAAAATAAAAGTGAAAATAAAGTGAGCGAAAATTTAAAATAACAACATTTTCATTCTTATATTTTTATAAAAATGCATAAAAAGTGGAAATAATTCTAAAAAAGAACGAAAAGTTTTACGATCCTAAAGAGGCGATGTTAAAGAAAATTAAAACAACACTTTTTGAAATGCTTTTATATGATTATAAGAATGAATACGAACAAAAAAAGAGAAAGCTAAACATAACAAAGTGTGATGTACGAAAATAAAATGCGCAGCTTAACGGCCAGAAATGCGGTAAAAATCTTAAACTAAATAAGTTATAAGCTAAAAGAAAACATAAAAACACAAAAAAGGAACGAAAAATTACTTAGAGTAGGGTGCATAAATGAATTCCAAGCTATGCAAAGGGAGAAAAAACTAACATTTTATTAAAAAAAAAGAGATTACATGAAAGCAAAAACAAACACTAAGAGGGGAGGGAGAAATTTCTCTTACATAGCATTAGAAGCCAAATGGGAAGCACCTACCCTAAGCGAAGTGGTCAAAAAAGTGGACAGGAGAGCTTACTGAAAGCTCTTATTTTTAGACAAATTTTTCGGGTGCGACACGCCCTAGTCACGGGCGTGACAGGGGGCATGTCAGTACTTTGCATGATTTGATCCGGCGATTTGATGGCAGAGCTGACTACAGGGTTGTACACGGGGCGGTCACGGGCGTGACAAGTTTGTCATGGGTGTGTAGGGGGGGCGTGACTGGACAGCTGGTGGAGGAAGTCAATTTGATCTTTGCTGGCTGGAGGTATTGAGTGCCGACATCGACACGGACGTGACAGGCATGGACACGGGCGTGTGGGGTGGCATTGAGTGTCGATGGCGTTCAGTGGTGTTGAGTTTGGATGACTTTTGATTGTCGACAGCGTTGAGTGTCGACACGGGCGTGTCGAGCTAGGACACGGACATGTCCTGCCCTGTTCGATGAAGGCTGAGCATCGAGCTAGAAGTTGAGGTCGACGATCGTAAAGGGCGTGATACGGGCGTGTCGGTCATGTGATACAGGCGTGTCAGTCAATTTTGACCATTTTCTGAAAAATTTAAGAAAATCAAAATTAAGTTAAGTTAGAAATATATTTACAAAAAGAAGCAATTTATTAAAGAAAAGTAACATTAAATAACTAAAACATTCTAAAACTACTTAAATAAAATACTAAAAAATACGTATATTTATAACTCATCATGTAACATCCCATTTCCGGCTAGACCCCTGGAAGTGGTTTTTTCATAACAGAACCCTAGGAAACCCAGGAATTGAAGTTTATCGACCAAGAATTCGAGTCAAGGGGTGGTCATGCCCGTGACCGACCCATCATGCCCGTGACCTAGGGCGTGACCCCTTCGACGATCGTCGACCTCAGAAAGATGATCGACGAGCTCAGAAATTTCTACATGGGCCTGACACGCCCGTGACTGATCCGTCACACCCGTGACCTTGGAATGGCGTTGAGTGAGCTAAGCTCACTCAACGCCGTAGTTTGGATGGCGTTAAGTAAGCTTAGCTCACTCAAAGACATAAGCTAGATGGCGTTGAGTGCACAGACTGCACTAAACATCATCTGGTGTCGTCTGGTTTGCGTTGAGTGATCTGAGCTCACTCAACGCCATAGACTAGAGGGCGTAGAGTGAGCTTAGCTCACTCAAGACCGTAAACTATCAGGAGGGATGGCGTTAAGTTCGTTGAGTGCACTCAACGCCATAAGTTGAACGGCGTTGAGTGCACTGACCGCACTTAATGCCATTTGGTGTTGTCTAGATGGCGTTGAGTGAGCAGAGCTCACTCAATGCCATAATCTGGACGGCGTTGAGTGAGCTAAGCTCACTCAACGCCATCTTTTAAAAAAGGACATATTCTGGTGGCGTTGAGTGAGCAGAGCTCACTCAACGCCATAATCCGGATGGCATTGAGTGAGCTGAGCTCACTCAACGCCATAGTCTTGGATTGCGTTGAGTGAGCAGAGCTCACTCAACGCCATAGCTTGGATGGCGTTGATTGAGCTGAGCTCACTCAACGCCATTATACTTAGAATTTTTTTTCTGGCAGATTGCTTTTGGGCTGGGTGCTGGTTCAACTGAACCGGGCTTGTCTAGGAGTGGGCCGTTTTCTTTTAATAAAACCCAATTAAGTCTTATTTTAAAGAAGGTTGACCGGTCAAGTGAAGCCGTGCCACGTGGACCGTCGGTTTTGCAAAAGGAGCAGTTACGGCCATGGCCGAGCCCGACCTTCATAGCCAGTAATGACACTTGACACCTTGGCAGCCCTTCCCCTCCCCTTTTACGGTTGGATTCAACTCCTCTAGGGAAGAGGAGGAGTTTCAAGCCATTAGCTTGCTATCACAGAGCCGTTTCAGCCCCCCCCCCCACAACCATGGCCGAGCCAAGCTATAATGGGCCATTAATGGCCACCAGCTTTTGGTCATTCCCCCTCCCTTACCAAGCCTTTAAACACCCTCAGAGGCCCAAGAGGAGGTTTTTCCAAGCTTTACCTGAAGTTTTCGAGCCTCCCATTGTACTATTGAGAATTCCGGCGATGCCACCACCGCACCAATGGCATCCTAATGGTCTGCATGCCTCCAGCCTGCGAACAAGGTCCTCCCCTCCTCTCTCTCTACGGGTAGATCTTAGCTTCCTTAGGATTAAGATTCGGGCTCAATTGAGCCCGATCGGAAGAGATTCTCTTCCCGATTTTTCCGCAAAAATGAAGTCTCAAGCTCGCCGAAAAATGCCTCTCCGGCAGCCGCGCCGCCGCCCGGCGATGGCCACCACCTCAACGGAGGTGGTGGTGGTGGTGGCCGGCCAAGGAGGAGGCTGGACGGCCGGCTTTGGGAGGGAGAAGTGCTCCCAGGTGAGTGCTATCTAGACCGTCAGCTGGAGGTTGAAGGCGACCTCCCAGCCAACGGATCAACCCTTAAGATCTGTGCAAACATATTGATTAAAGTAATTTCTATATATTTTCTGTAATGTTTCTTCCTGTAAATTGCATTAATTTCCAAAAATACTTAGAGGATCCTACAGAAAAAGTTGTCAACACCAATATTGTAGCTCTATAGGTCTAGGAAATTTTAAAATTTGTTTCAAGTGATTTGGACCACTGGATAGACCTCAGCACTCATTTTGGTGTGGTCAATCCATAGGACTGTCCTGACCTTATAAAAATTCCCCACTCCAATCTAGTCATCAAAATGACTTGAAATTTGGGGTGTGGCCTAAGCTTACCAATATCTAGGTGCTGTCCAAAAATTAGGATTTTTGGAAAACATTTTTTTATAGTTTTTTGAAAAAATTAATAAATCATGTGTATTTAAATCAAGTGTCCTAAACACCTTAAAATCCCCCCAAATTTTGGTGGGTGGCCTTAGATGACATAATAGGACACTAGAAAAATTTTAACCTCATTTGGAGATGTTTTGACTAGGGTTTTACTCAACCCTAGTTGGCCCCATAAAGGGCTAATTAGGGTAAATCACCCCCTTGCAAATTTGAGTGGTCGTATCACCTCAACAGAGGATGATGTTTTGGTCACTGACTTTTTAGGGCATGACATACCCTCCAAGGGAGTTTGGGGTGGTTTGGTTTAGTGTAGCCCTAGAACCCTAGGTTAGGTCCCTTAATGGGGATTTATAGGGTTGTGAAGGTCATGGGGTCAAATGACCTTGGACTGACATGAAATTTGGTGGAGAGGACCATAGGGCCATTATATTTCTCTGGACAAAATCTTAGGGGATTTGGAGACAGTTAGGCCACCTAAAATCCTAACCCTAGTTTCGGGCACCAATATTAATTTGAACTATTATGCTGAAGAATGAACTAAAAATCAAATAAAATTTGGGCAGGGTAATTTTATAGTCTAAATGGCCATAATATAATTTTAGTGAGATTTTTGGGTTAATTTACACAGTACTTCATTCACAACTCTAGTTGTGACCTAGATATAAATTATGATGATTCTGGAATTTATGTTCATTGGAAAGTTATGAAATCTTGGATCAGGGCATCTTATAGCATGTTATACCTTCTGTATTTTTCTTAGGAGTTTTATCTTATTATTTTGGGTACTTGCTTCTTTAACTTACCATTTGGGATATGTAGTCAAAAATACAAATAATGCCCAATTATTAATTGGAAAATTATGAACATTGGTCAATGGGTGTTTCACACTATGATAGTCACCCTGTAATCTTCTCAAAACTTTTAGATAATTAAAAATAGTACCTCCTTCACTAAGTTAGGAAAGTAGTATTTTACATTAAAATAAATTCAGAGCCCAAAATATTAGATAAAAATCATGGAACTTGGTTTCTGATAGTTTTAGGTCACCATAAAGCTTCTGTAATTTTCTTGTGATTTTTGGGTACATATTTACAGTACTTGCTTCATAATATGGTAGAAGTGGCCAAAATGGTAAATTAGGAAATATAGGCCTAAACACCTCTAAAATTTCTAAAAATTTGGAATTACTGCTTAAATGCGTCATAGGATTTTTACTGATTTTATGATGATTTATTGTTTGCTCATTAGTTCACTTCATGTTCATACTAGGGCATTAGGAGGCTTAGAATAAATAAATTAAATGCCCGATAATAGCAAAAATTTGGAAATCTTGGACTTAGTTATATTGTGTCATGATAGACCTCCAGTAAACATTATAGGAGATTCGGAAGACAATTTGGAGTACCTCCCCTTATATACCTTATGTATCTTAGGACGGTCTGCATATAGTAAAATCACAGAAACTAAACAAGAGTGGGTAATGAACTTGGGGAGATGGAATTTTGGTAGTTGCTAGTTTGGATAGGGCAAGTTAAGTTTAAGTTCATTATTGGAAGTCAGGATAAGTAGAGTGTGAGATTGGCTAGTGTTAAGTGGCGTTCGGGAACGACGAAAGATCGTCCACCCCGGGTAGGAGAGGAAGAGTCTTAATACTTTAGGGCTAGATCTAAAGTAACTTAAAAAGGGATCGGGTAAAGGGAGATTAACCAATAACAATAAGTACCTTGCGAAAGGGAACGGTGGGCTTCAACTACCATCATAGTTCCTAGTGCCCTTTGAGAGCCCTTCACGGGGAATACCGGAGGCAGTTCTGGTCTAACGTAAACCGTAGGAATAATAAATTAGAAGAGCAACTAGTATAACTAGGGTTGCACTTTCACACACCCCGGTAGCTAGGTAGGTCGAATAGGTTGGCTTGGTTGCCATTCAGACGGTAGCCTTGAAGGTAGATGCACGGCCGGGACAGTCCGGGGAGCTGAGGGCTTGAGGGTTTGAGTACAGAATAAAGGTGGTGGATCTTCGGTATTTGATTGTCGTTCACACTGACATCGGTGTGTTGACTCGGCAGTGTGGGATATTAAGCCAAAGAAAGTCTGGTGTATATAGCCAGCACAAGTATGCGGATACTCTAGGTTGTGTTCTCCTGGGGGCGTACGGAAGGGCTAGGCCCGGTAGTGTGGATACCCGCCTAGGAGTGGGGGGGCCCGACTCTCTGTCTCCATTTGCCACTACGGAGGTTCCTGGGGTTGAAGCTAGCTTCCCGAACAGGGGGAACTAAAGGTCTGTGCGCATAGAGTCATGTGCGTGAGTTGCACTTGCATGAATCATGGAATAGCATATCACTACACTCATATTTGTATACATCCGACACCCCAACGTATAAATTGATATGAGAGTTTTTATACGATGGGAGCCTTGCAGAAGACCCCTTAACTTATAAGTTTGTATGAGCATTCATATAAGTTAAGGTTACTTACTTATTTACTTATTTGTTCTCTATCTGCTTTCTTATATATTTGCTACTTACTACATGTCTACTTTATTACTTACTACCGTAGAATTGCTAGATGTACTTTATTCTAGATAGTTGTTTATACACCATGATAGTTGTTAGATTAGCTCCAATTTCATCTGCTTGATTACTTTCCACCTTTGTAGCTTCCCTTTTCATCCTCTCCGCTCGGTGCTTAGGATCCGTGGGGGGAGGGATAGGGGATGATAGGGCTTAGTATTTATGACTAATGGTTTTCGAACCACAACATTACAGGAGCTCCGGATGGGAGACAGGGACCAACAGTCTAGGGACCAGCACTAGCGGAGTACGATGTGCATAAAGGTGGGTCAGTCTAGCACCGGTGCACCTGCGACCAGCTTCGTGAGTGATTAGTGCTTTTTTATAGCTTCCGCAATGAGTGATTTGTAGTGAGGACTCTGATGTATCGGGCTCGAGCCCGTTTATCTACATTTCATCTGAACTGTATCTTTGCAGTACTTCTTTTTTTGTTATTATCTATTGATGGACTGGTTGTGATTTTCTATTCGTACATGTTTCTGTGGACTTGTTTACATTTTATGTATACTTACTTTTCTCTCTTTGTGATCGAAAAGGGCGGACAGAATTGGCGTATTTTAGTTGCGGCCTTCCTGTGAGTCGGTGCCACCGTAAAGCAGCAATTCTGAGCTAAGACCCCGGTGGTTGAAAAAAATGGGGGTCTTATAAGTGGTATCAAAGGAGACCTCGATCGGAAGAGAAGTAGTCCACAAAACCCTGGGCCACCCTCGTGTGAGCTTAGTTTGCGGACAAACTAGCAGCAGAAGCAGTGGTTTGCCCGTAAGGGAAATCACATGTGAAAGTCCATCCTACCCTTTCTTATATTCCATTCATACATCCTCTAACAAGTGGAATTTTTCCTTGTAGCCTGCGAAGAACCCTACATCAAAGTAGGGGACACCCCATGCTCCGAATGTGGTCCCGCCTCCGCCGGCTCCAGCTCCGTTCCAGCAGACGGAGATGGGGCAAACACTGATGGCCATTCTAAAGGCCTTCAGAGCTCAGCAAGCCCCAGCCCCACAGCCAAACCCCGGGGCCAATTGGATGACTGTCTTCCGGGGACTTTCCCCTCCATCCTACCTGGGGACGGAGTCTGCAGTACGTACGGAGGAATGGTTGGATACCATTTACGAGATGCTTGCCAGGATTCGATGCCCTACTGAGGAGGCAGTTGCTTTGGCAGTCTCCTGCCTGGAGTCACACGGGAAGTGGTGGTGGAAATCCCAGCTAGACACCACCTTTGTGGGGATGGATTGCGCAGATATTACTTGGGAGGAGTACATAGCAGCACTCCTGGGACATTTTGTACCTCAGTCGGCGAGAGACGACCTGGAGGATAGGTTCCTGCGATTGAGGAAGTGGAACAGGACTGTGGTGGAGTATTATCAGGAGTTTACTCACCTGGCCCGCTATGTGGACGCTTACCAGTTAGAAGATGCTGGCTATGCTAGGAGGTTTTATAAGGGGCTTCAAGACGACATGAGACAGGCCCTCCTTTTCGTCTCAGAGGGGAGTCTGGCCAGGATTCTGGAGATGGCTATGAAGAGAGAAGCGGATTAGCTTACAGTCAGGAGCCGGAATAGACCAGCTGATGATACGGTGATTGGAGGTCGTAGAGACCGTCCTCGGGGCCAGGTTATTGGGGAGAGAAGGAACGGGGAGCAGCCTCGTTAGGAGATTGGGCAGGAGAAGAGGAGTCAGGGGGCTCCCTAGTCTTTATAGATGCTGGAGACGCCAAGGACAGCATAGCAGGCACCGGTATGCTTTCAATGCAATCAGCCGGGGCATATCAAGAGGAACTGCCCTATGAGGCGAGCACCCGCACTAGCACATTAGGGCGCTCCACCTCCCCGATAGTTTTACGGACGAGGACAGGACCGAGGACGAGGATTTCAGAATCGAGGCCGCAGGCCAGAGAGGGAGCAGGTGTATGCTCTAGACCTGACACAGCCCCGAAACCCGGAGCAGGTTATCGCAGGTATTGCAGTACTTTTAAGTTTTCTTCATATGAACTAGTATTCTAGACATAACCTAGTTAGAAATTAAGAGAAGACAACTGCTACAAGAATACTAAGACACTTAATTACCCCAGGCATAGTCTTCATTTGCGGCAAGCCCGCTCATACCCTCTTCGACACTGGTGCTTCACACTCGTTCGTGTCGGAGGATTTCGTGAAAGGACTTGCAGGTGTGGATCCATTCACCGGGAAGATGATGAGGGTCCGCTTACCCGATGGATCAGAGATAATGACCTATGCTCATTGCAATATGGAAGCAAAGATCGGCGGGAAGGCTTTTGATGTACCAACGATGATTCTGAAGATGCAAGATTACGATCTTATCCTAGGCATGACTTGGCTAAGCTGGAACCATGCCCAGATTGACTGCATGTCGAAGAGGATCACCGTGAGGCACGGCGACTCCTTCATTGTCATCGAAGGTATTATACCAGCACCCCGCACCTTATTATCACCTGTGCAGGCCGTTAAGGCCCATCTCAGGGGGAAGAAGTTTATCAGGTCTTTTTTGAGGCGGTCGTGGCCAAGGACTCAATTTCAGATAGTGCGGGACTTCGCCGAAGTATTTCCGGAGAAGCTACTAGGGCTACCCCCGGACCGAGAGAAGGACTTTCAGATTCAGCTCGTACCGGGGGCTAAGCCAGTATCCATAGCTCCCTATCGAATGGCCCCAAAGGAGTTGGTGGAATTTCGAAGCCAGCTTTAGGAGTTAGTGGAGGCCGGGTTCGTTCGGCCTAGATCTTCACCATGGTGAGCTCTGGTGTTATTCATTAAGAAGAAGGACGGGACTCTTCGACTGTGTATAGATTACCGGGCCCTGAATAGGTTGACGGTCCGGAATACTTATCCCTGGCCAAGGATAGACGAGCTATTTGACCAGCTGTAGGGAGCCCATTTGTTCTCAAAGCTGGATCTGAGGTTAGGGTACTATCAGCTTTGCATTTGGGAGGAGGACATCCCGAAGACGGCCTTCAGTAGAAGATATGGTTTGTATGAGTTTACCGTGATGCCTTTTGAGCTCACGAATGCACCCTCCGCATTTATGACCTTGATGAACCGGGAGTTCGAATAGTATCTGGATGTCTTTGTTATTGTATTCATCGACGACATCCTTATCTATTCAAGGACGGAGGAGCAGTATACGAGACATCTGGCCTTGACCTTGGAGAAGCTACGGGAGCATGAGATGTATGCCAAGTACAGCAAGTGTCAGTTCTGGCTAAAGGAGGTGGCCTTTCTGGGCCATGTCATCAGTGGAGCGGTCTGGTAGTAGATCCGACAGAGGTTCAGGCAGTATGGGATTGGCCACCGCTAAGGTCGGCCTCGGATGTTCGATGTTTCTTGGGACTTGCCGGTTATTACCGTAAGTTCGTAAAGGGGTTCTCTCAGATTGCTCTCCCTCTTACGTCTCTGACGAAGAAGGAGTCCCCTTTTATTTGGACACCACGATGCGAATCTGCTTTCAAGGAGCTGAAGGATCGTCTTACCTCGGCTCCCATCCTTGCCCTTCCATCAGGGAAGGAAGGATTCTAGGTGTACACAGATGCTTCCTATCAGGGGATGGGTGTCGTTCTGATGAAGAACGGGCACGTAATAGCCTATGCCTCCTGTTAGTTGAAGCAGCACAAGCAGAACTACCCCGTGCATGATTTGGAGATGGGGGCAGTCGTTCTTTCTCTTAAGATCTGGCGACACTATCTTTACAGAGTACAATGCGATATCTTCTCTGACCACAAGAATCTGAAGTACGTCGACACCAAGAAGGAGTTAAATATCAGGAAGATATGCGGGGTAGAGTTTCTGTCGGACTACCAATATTCCATGCACTACCATCCGGGGAAGGCAAATGTGGTCGTAGATGCTCTGAGCCGGAGTGCGAGTATGTAAGGAGTAGGCCCGCAGCTGATGTCCTTGGAGTTAGTTAGATCATTCGAGGAGATGCAGATATCACTAGTGTCCGAGGATGACCCGGAGCTATACATGGAGTACCTGGGGTCGATGATTACAATTGATGATATTCGGGACTGCATCAGAGACGGGAAGAAGCTGGATGAGAGAGCTGAGCTGATATTACGAGCCATGGAGGAAGGTACGACAGGAGATTACACTTTGAGGGATGGTCTCCTATGTTTCAGAGGCATAGTCTACATACCGGCAGGAGGCAAGATCCGGGAGGACATCATGACGGAAGCTCACTGCAGCTGATATTCGGTACACTCGGGGATCACCAAGATGGTAAAGGATTTGAAGAGGACGATGTACTGGCCGGGTATGAAGAAAGATATTACATTCTTTGTGACGCATTGCGAGGCTTGCCAACTCGTGAAGGAAGAGTGTAGGAACCCGGCAGGCTTGCTGCAGCCACTTCCAGTGCCGGAGTGGAAATTTGAGGATATAGCCATGGACTTCATACATGGGCTACCTCGATCCCGTGTGGGGAATGACTCGATCTGGATGATAGTGGACAGGCTAACAAAGGTTGTAAGATTCATTCCAGTGGCGAAGGACGCTCCGGTTAGTGTATTAGTACGGAGGTTCATTGAGCAGTTTGTGCGTTATCATGGGGTGCCCAAGACTATTGTTTCGAATCGGGATGGGTGGTTTACATCTAGGGAATGTAGGTCAGTCAAGGCCCATCTGGGTTCTCGGTTGACATTCAGCACAGCTTTTCACCCTCAGACCGACGGGCAGATAGAGCGCACCAACCGTACACTGGAAGATCTTTTGCGCCTGTGTATTTTTGACCGCGACGAGCCTTTAGAGAGATTGCTGCCACTGGTCGAGTTTTCGTATAATAACGCCCATCAGTCCAGCATAGGCAAGGCTCCTTACGAGGCATTGTATGGAAGGAGGTGCAGGACCCCACTATCATGGGTTTCGGATGAGGAACCGCATGCACTAGGCTCGGAGTTTGTGGGGGATACAGATGCTCAAATTTGATTGATCCGGGATAGGATGTTGGAAGCCCAGAGCAGGCAGGACAAATATTACGATGCGAGGCATCGTCAAGTGGAGTTCCAGGTGGTAGACTGGGTTTTCTTGAAAATACGGCTGATGCACGGAGTCTTGCAGATTTGCGGGCAGAAGAAGCTTAGTTCGAGATATATGAGGCCTTACAGGATCCTGGAGCGGATCATCCCCTTGGCTTATAGACTGGAGCTACCGCCGGAGTTAGCGCGATTTCATGATGTCTTCCACGTCTCCTCACTTAGGAGGGCTCTGCTACGCCCTGAGCAGCTAATTTCCTCGGTAGATGGCCCGGTGACCTCGGATCGGTCAGTCAACTTGGAGCCTATCAGGATTGATTACACGGTAGTGCGGGTCTTGCGACGTAAGAAGGTCCCGTTAGTCAAGGTTCTGTGGAACAATCATGGGCCGGAGGAGAATACATGGGAGCCACAGGACTTGATGCGGCAAAAGTAACCGGAGCTTTTCGGTCAGGTATACCTCACAACCCCTTTGGACAATCAATTTGCGTTCCTTTTTTAAACCAATAGGACTGAAATTTTAAGAATAGGGGCTAATCTTTTGTTTATTGGGGTATATACCTAGTTAATTGGACGAATTGGTCTTAGATTTAAAACTGTACATAGCAAACGTAATGTAGAGATGTAAATCTTTCTACTTTCATGGGATGTTACAAGCTTCTTTTTCCCGATTGGAGCCCCGTAGGCTTAACCTTGATTTCGGGGACGAAATCTTTGTTTTGTTTATTGGGATTTGTAACATCCCATTTCCGACTAGACCCCTGGAAGTGGTTTTGTCATAACAGAACCCTAGGAAACCCAGGAATTGAAGTTTATAAACCAAGATTTCGAGTCAAGGGGTGGTCACGCCCGTGACCGACCCGTCACTCCCGTGACCGACCCGTCACACCCGTGACCTAGGGCGTAACCCCTTCGACGATCGTCGACCTCAGAAAGACGATCGGCGAGCTCAGAAATTTCAACATGGGCCTGACACGCCCGTGACCGATCCGTCACGCCCGTGACCTTGGAATGGCATTGAGTGAGCTAAGCTCACTCAACGCCATAGTCTGGATGGCGTTGAGTGAGCTTAGCTCACTCAAAGCCATAAGCTAGACGGTGTTGAGTGCACAGACTACACTCAACGCCATCTGGTGTCATCTATTTTGCATTGAGTGAGCTGAGCTCACTCAACGTCGTAGACAGGATGGCATTGAGTGAGCTTAGCTCACTCAACGCCGTAAACTGTCAGGCGGGATGGCATTGAGTACGTTGAGTGCACTCAACGCCATAAGTTGAACGGCATTGAGTGCACTGACCGTACTGAATGCCATTTGGTGTTGTCTGAACGGCGTTGAGTGCACTGACCGCACTGAACGTCGTAGCTTGGATGGCGTTGTGTGAGTTGAGCTCACTCAACTCCATTGTACTTAGAATTTTTTTTCTTGCAGATTGGTTTTGGGTTGGGTGTTGGTTAACCTGAACCGGGCCGGTTTAGGAGTGGGCCGTTTTCTTTTAATAAGACCCAATTAAGTCTTTTTTTAAAGAAGGTTGACCGGTAAAGTTAAGCCGTGCCACGTGGACCGTTGGTTTTGCAAAAGGAGCAATTACGGACATGGCCGAGCCCGGCCTTCATTGCTAGTAATGGCACTTGACACCTTGGCAGCCCTTCCCCTCCCCTTTTACGGCTGGATTCAACTCCTCTAGGGAATAGGAGAGTTTTCAGCCGTTAGCTAGCTGTCACAGAGCCGTTTCAGCCCCCCCCCCCCCCCCCACCCCCATGGCCGAGCCAAGCTATAATGGGCCATTAATGGCCACTAGGTTTTGGTCGTTCCCCCTCCCTTACCAAGCTTTTAAACACCCTTAGAGGCCCAAGAGGAGGTTTTTCCCAGCTTTTACCTGATGTTTTCGAGATTCCAATTGTGCTATTGAGAATTCCGGCGACGCCACCACCGCACCAATGGCATCCCGACGGTCTGCACGCCTCAAGCCTGCGAACAAGGTCCTCCCCTCCTCTCTCTCTACGGGTAGATCTTAGCTTCCTTAGGATTAAGATTCGGGCTCAATTTAGCCCGATCGAAAGAGCTTATCTTCCCGATTTTTCCGCAAAAATGAAGTCTCGGGCACGCCGGAAAAAGCCTCTCCGGTGGCCGCGCCGCCGCCCGGCGATGGCCACCGCCTTAACGGAGGTGGTGGTGGCGGTGGCCGGCTAAGGAGGAGGCTGGCCAGCCGGTTGTGGGAGGGAAAAGTGCTCCCAGAGGCGTGCTATCTAGATCGTCGGCTGGAGGTTGAAGACAACCTCCCAGCCGACGGATCAACCCTTAAGATCTGTGCAAACATATTGATTAAAGTAATTTCAATATATTTTATGTAATGTTTCTGCCTGTAACTTGCATTAATTTCCAAAAATACTTAGAGCTCCTATAGAAACAGTTGTCAACGCCAATATTGTAGCTCTATGAGTCTAGGAAATTTTTAAAAAAATTTCAAGTGATTTGGACCACTGGATAGACCTCAATACTCATTTTGGTGAGGTCTATCCATTGGGCTGTCCCGACCTTAGAAAAATTCCCCACTCCTATCCAGTAATCAAAATGACTTGAAAATTGGGCTGTGGCCTAATCTTACCTATATATAGGTGCTGTCCAAAAATTAGGATTTTTGGAAAACATTTTCCTATAGTTTTTAATTTTTTTTTAATAAATCATGTGTATTTTAATCAAGTGTCCTACACACCTCAAAATCCCCCCAAATTTTGGTGGGTGGCCTTAGAGGACATAATAGGACACTGTAAAAAATTTCACCTCATTTGGAGTTGTTTTGACTAGGGTTTTACTCAACCCTAGTTGGCCCCATAAAGGGCTAATTAGGGTAAATCACCCCCTTGGTAATTATATTGGTCGTATCACCTCAACAGGGGCTGATGTTTTTGTCAGTGACTTTTTAGGGCATGACACACCCTCCAATGGAGTTTGTGGTGGTTTGGTGTAGGGTAGTCCTAGAACCCTAGGTTAGGTCCCTTAATGGGGATTTGTAGGGTTGTGAAGGTCATGGGGTCAAATTACCTTGGACTGACTTGAAATTTGGTGGAGAGGACTATAGGGCCATTATAGTTCTTTGGACAAAATCTTAGGAGATTTGGAGACAGTTAGGCCACCTAAAATTCTAACCCTAGTTTTGGGCAGCAATCTTAATTTGAACTATTATGCTGACAAATGAACCAAAAATAAAATAAAATTTGGGTAAGGCGATTTTCTGGTCTAAATGGCCATAATATAATTTTGTTGAGATTTTTGGGTTAATTTATACAGTATTTCATTCACAACTCTAATTGTGTCCTAGATATTTATTTTGATTTTTTTGGAATTTCTGTTCACTGAAAAGTTATGAAATCTTGGATTAGGGCATCTTATAGCATGTTATACCTTCTGTATTTTTCTTGGGAGTTTTATCTGATTATTTTGGGTACTTGCTTCTTTAACTTACCATTTGGGATATGTAGTCAAAAATACAAATAATGCCCAATTATTAATTGGAAAATTATGTACTTTTGTCAGTGGTTGTTTAAAACCATGATAGTCAGCCTATAATCTTCTCAGGACTTTTAGATAATTAAAAATAGTACCTCTTTCACTACGCTAGGAAAGAAGTATTATACATTAAAATAAATTCAGAGCCCAAAATATTATAGAAAAATCATGGGACTTGGTTTCTGATAGTTTTAGGTCACCATAAAGCTTCTGTACTTTTCTTGTGATTTTTGGGAACATATTTACAGTACTTTCTTCATAATATGGTAGAAGTGGCCTAAAATGGTAAATTAGGAAATATAGGCCTAAACACCTCTGAAATTTCTCAAAATTTGGAATTACTGCTTAAATGCCTCATAGGATTTTTACTGATTTTATGATGATTTATTGTTGGCTCATTAGTGCACTTCATGTTCATACTAGGGCATTGGGAGGCTTAGAATAAGTAAATTAAATGCCCGATAAAAGGAAAAATTTAGAAATCTTGGACTTACTTATATTGTATCATAATAAACCTCCAGTAAACATTATAGGAGATTCGGAAGACAATTTGGAGTACCTCCCCTTATATACCTCATGTATCTTAGGACGGTCTGCATATAGTAAAATCACAGAAACTGAACTAGAGTGGTTAATGAACTTGGGGAGATGGAATTTGGGTAGTTGCTGGTTTGGATAGGGCAAGTTAAGTTTAAGTTCATTATTAGAAGTCGGGATAAGTAGAGTGTGAGATTGGCTAGTGTTAAGTGGCGTTCGGGAACGACGAAAGATCGTCCACCCTGGGTAGGAGAGGAAGAGTCTTAATACTCTAGGGCTAGATCAAAAGTAACTTAAAAAGGGATCGGGTAAAGGGAGATTAACCAATAACAATAAGTCCCTTGCAAAAGGGAACGGTGGGCTTCAGCTACCATCATAGTTCCTAGTGCCTTATGAAAGCCCTTCACGGGGAATACCGAGGGCAGTCCTGGGCTAACGTAAACCGTAGGAATAATAAATTAGAAGAGCAACTAGTATAACTTGTGTTGCACTTTCACACACCCTGGTAGCTAGGGAGGTAGAATAGGTTGGTTTGGTTTCCATTCAGACGGTAGCTTTGAAGGTAGATGCACGGACAGGACAGTCCAGGGAGCCGAGGGCTCGAGGGTTTGAGTACAGAATAAAGGTGGTGGGTCTTCGATATTTGATTATCGTTCACACTGACATCGGTGCGTTGACTCGGCGGTGTGGGACACTTAGCCAAAGAAAGTCTGGCGGATATAGCCAGCACAAGTACGGGGATACTCTAGGTTGTGTTCTTCTAGGGGCGTACGGAAGGGCTAGGCCCGGTATTGTGGATACCCGCCTAGGAGTGGGGGGCCCGGCCCACTATCTCCGTTTGCAACTACGGAGGTTCCTGGGAGTGAAGCTAGCTGCCCGAACAAGGGGAACTAAAGATCTGTGTGCATTGAGTCGTGTGCGTGAGTTGCACTTGCATGAATCATGGCATAGCATATCACTACACTCATATTTGCATACAACCGACACCCCAATGTATAAATCGGTATGGGACTTTTTATACGATGGGAGCCTTGCAGAAGTCCCCTTAACTTATAAGTTTGTATGGGCATTCATATAAGTTAAGGCTACTTTCTTATTTACTTATTTGTTCTCTATCTGCCTTCTTATATATTTGCTTCTTACTACAGTTCTACTTTATAACTTACTACCATAGAATTGCTAAATGTACTTTATTCTAGATAGTTGTTTATACACCATGATAGTTGTTAGATTAGCTCCATTGTCATCTGCTTGATTACTCTCCACCTTTGTATCTTCCCTTTCCTCCTCTCCGCTCGGTGCTTAGGAGCCGTGGGGGGAGGGGTAGGGGATAATAGGGCTTAGTATTTATGACTAATGGTTTTCGAACCACAACATTACAGGTGCTCCGGATGGGAGACAGGGACCAACAGTCCAGGGACCAGCACTAGCGGAGTACGGTGCGCATGGAGGTGGGTCAGTCTAGCACCGGTGTACCTGCGACCAGCTCCGTGAGTGATTAGTGTTTTTTTATAGCTTCCGCGATGAGTGATTTTTAGTGAGGACTCTGATGTACCGGGCTCGAGCCCGTTTATCTACATTTCATCTGAACTGTATCTTTGCAGTACTTCTATTTTCTGTTATTATCTATTGATGGACTTGTTGAGGTAATTTTAACTAGGATTGTCATTGTTGTACTTCTTGTTTTTAATTTTTTAATAACTATATCCTTTATTTTCAAGAAAAAGAATATGAACAAGTGTTATGTTAAAACTTGGAAAGAAGATGATGAGAATCTATTTGCTTCAAACAAATGGTACCGTGAAGGGTACACATCTCCAAGTAGAAAGAAATTTTTCTACTAACCAAAAGCACTTTATGCTCTTTTAAATGTGGTTTTTCTTATGAATGACTTTATTGCTTCTAACAACATTAGAAAGACAATGTGTGGTTTGATGGTATGAGCACAATAGTTCATGTTTTTTTTTATTCAAATGTTTAAGTTGGAATATGTCCTTTTATGTTGATGGTGTGTAATGATATGATCAAGTCTATGTTAAACATGATGTAGGGTATCTAAGCATTGTTTTGAAAATATTTACATGATGAGAAAGATAATTCATATCATGAAAGGTTATCACATGTAACACTATAATTGTTAACTTAATGCCTAAGTATTTCACTTGTCAAACCTTACTTTTATGAAATATTTCCTAAGGTCTTTTATGATTTTTATTAAGGTTTGTTTTTTAAATAATCTCAATTATTTTCGAAATTAAAACCAGCCATTTTATTTAATAAAAATTGTTTTTAAATAGGGCCGGATTTCTTGCTAACAATGGCGGTTTCTTTTTTTTAAAAAAACAAAAAACGAAATGGTAGCACCCCTTGATGAAAGGTTGCGGTTTTTGAATAACTAACACTTTATAAATTCTATTGTGATGATTGAGAAGTGTCTCAAGCCGTGTGTTCTAAAAATAGAAAGAGAGAAAGAAAACCGTGAAGGTGAAGAAGGAAAAACCGTGAAGAACATTGTTGCCAAGACCAATGTCTTCGGTTTTGTTTTCTTGAGGGCAATCTCAAAAGAATAAAGAATCAAGTCCACGACTTGATTGAAGAAAGGAGAAAGCCGAGCACTTGGATCTCAGATCCAAAACACTTGCATAAGAAGTGGAAGGTTCGGCCATTGAAAAGTCTTGTTGAAGAAAACCGTGAAGAGGCTTCAAGTTGGATGAGAAGGTTTGATGAGAATTAAGTCTTTATCCCTTCAAATATTGAGAAGAAAACTGAGGTAGTTGTTTGTTTAAAACTACTACATATCATCTTCTTTGTTGTGGACAATTAAGGTTTGAAACCTTAAGTAATTCCTCCACAAGTTTTAGAGAGACAAATAAAGAAATTGTCACACAAATTCTTTATTTGCTCAAAGTTTAAATTCAACTTCAATTCTACTTCTATTAGCATCTTGTCTTTTAAATTTCATTAAGGTTGTTGTAATGATATTTAATCATATGTATCTTGTGAGAATGAAGATTTTATTTAGATAAATTTATAAAAGAAATTTTGTGTTTTGTTGAGTTAATTTATTATGAAAAATTTGAAATTCAAATTGTTATATGTATGTTAACTTCCTTTATGTATTGTCATTAGCACTCAATATTAACAATTGGTATCAGAGGGGAGGGCCCATATTATAATCTTTACCGATTAGGGTCATAAGTTTCTTTTAAAAAAATGATGACTAATGAAGGAGGTGTCATGAATAGAGCTCCATTGTTCAATGGAAAAGATTATAATTATTGGAAGAAAAGAATGGAAATTTATATTAAATCAGTAGGAATTGATGTCTGGGATTTTATAGAAAATGAGTATGTGCAAACTGCTGGAATAAATATCCTTGAAGATCAAAATGAAATAAGAAGGATAAATAAAAATAATAAAGCAATGCAAGCTTTAATGTCTAGCTTAACTAATTCAGAATTAGTTAAAGTAATGAACTGTTCTACTGCTCAAAGTATATGGCTAAAACTTCAAAATTTATATGAAGGAGATAGCAAAATAAAAGAGGCAAAATTACTGTAAGACCCCCTTTTTTTTTTCTTTTTCAACCACCGGGGTCTTAGGCCCAGAACCGCCGCTTTGCGGTGACTCCTTCACGTCCCGAAGGGTCATCACCACAAGGCGCCGATTCTGCCGGCCAATTTCGATCACAGAAAGTAGCACAATTATTGAAGTAAGAGCAATGCAGTCCACAATAATAAAAATCACATATATATAATAAAACTCCACGAAGGGAGTGTCCACAGAAACATCAGAGTACTATAAATACGGGCTTATGCCCGGTACAAAATGTCCTCACTACAAGTCTCTCATGCAGAAGCGAAACAGTAAACTACTCAAGGTCGAGACTCACGGTCCCGGCTGTGTGAACTCCGGAGCTAGACTGCCCCATCTCTAGGCGCACCGATCTCTGGGGCTGCTCCTCCATGCTGGGCTCCACGATCCCCTAAATGATGCGGTTCGAAAACCGTTAGTCATAAAGACTAAGCCCTATCATCCCCTACCCCTTCCCCCATGGCTCCTAGGTACCGAGCGGAGAGGAAGAAAGGGAAGGACATGATGGTAGAGAATAAACATGAACAGATGGCAGCGGAAACTAATCTAGCAAGTTGTGTTAGGTGAGCAGTTAATAAATTGTTATAATAGGTCTAGCAGTAAGAAAAGCAATTAAATGAATTTAAACCTTCACTTATGCGAGAACACATAAGCAAAGGGATCTTTTACAAGGCTCCCATCGTATAAGTGTCCCATACCACTTATACCTTGGGGTGTCGATTATCAAACAGCAGGGTTATTATATATTGAAAATAACCTTTGATTTATAAACTTGCCCACACAAGCTTATAGACCAAGGGATCGTTTTGCAGGTCCTAATGTATAAGCGTCCCATTCCACTTATACTTTAGGTGTCAAGGTTGTTATGAATGATTATGAAATGTAACTATATGGTGGGTATGTTATGTCATGCAGTGCAACTCACACACCCGACTCTGTGCACACAGACCTTTAGTTCCCCCTTTCGGAGCCGTTACCTCCCAGGATACCTCCGTAGTGGCAAACGGAAGCGGTGGGTTGGGCCTCGCCCACCTCCAAAACCAGTAAAGCACACTGGTCTGACCTATCGTACGCCTCAACGCTTGGTGCACAAAGCGGAACCTGCGTACTCTTGCCGGCTGGCGCACCGGACTTCTGTTGGCGGAGTGCTAATCACCCCGCCGAGTCAACGATATCGGTGTCGGTGCAATCGAACTCCCCGATATCGAAAGACCCACCACCTTAACTTTTCCTATCTTTATGCACATGCAAGTTTAATCGCAAACAAACAGAACCGAGCCGAAGCTCCCCGGACCAAATGTCCGTCTCCAACCGACCGAGCCGAAGCTCCCCGGACCATCCCGTCCGTTTCCAAATCAACCGAGCCGAAGCTCTCATCAACCTTCCTGTGCCAACAGTGTTGTGAAGAGTGCAGCCCTAGTTACTAAGTTACTCTTGTCGGTTTGTTATTACAGTTTACGTTAGCCCAGGACTGCCCCCGGTATACCCCGTGAAGGGCTCTCAAGGGGCACTAGGAACCAAGACGGTGCATTACGGCCCGAAGTTCCCTTTCGCAAGGCACTTATTGTTATTGGTTGTTTTCCCTTAGCCCGATTCCCTTCTCATGTTACGATAGACTATCCTAGGGTGATTTTTAAACCTTCCACTCTTCGGGAAAGGCGATCTTTCGCCAAACCCGAGCACCTCTTAACTCTAACTAACACCACTACTTACTACTCTTTATATCTTCATCAGATCATGTCCTATTGCATATCACAAACTGCTATATGCAGACCGACCTAATCTACATGTCGAACCGGTTACGCAATGGTCCATTACTCATCCAAATGCCCTAAATTAATTACTGGAGACTTTCTATGATATAAATAACCTAAATCCAAAAAATGGAAATTTTCCTAATTTATTTGGCATTTAATTAAATTCCTCAAAAATCCAAGGACTACCGGTTTGAACATGAACTACCCTAACTATTCATGCAAGATGTCCAGGAAATTTATGATAATTAATAGGTTATCTCAGAAGGCTAAATCCTCAGTATCACAATTTTTCTATCATCAAAATGACATGTAAACTATTTTGGAATTAATCTCTAATTTATATAGTTTATGAATCAAGTACAGAAAATATTCTTCCAAAAATTCTAAATAAATTAATACATGATGATTAAGGCCTAAAATTTGCACTGGCTAAGTTTCATAATTTTCCAGCAAGTGTTCTATCCATAATAATTTTTTAAACATAAAAGCCCTTCCTATCATTTGTGAATAAAGTACTAGATTTACTCAACATAAAATTCTATAAAAATTCAAGGATCAATGTTCTACAA
The DNA here is from genome assembly GCA_039513925.1 of Platanthera zijinensis. Classification (NCBI taxonomy): domain Eukaryota; kingdom Viridiplantae; phylum Streptophyta; class Magnoliopsida; order Asparagales; family Orchidaceae; genus Platanthera; species Platanthera zijinensis. The sequence continues at coordinate 83,406,290 of CM077079.1, forward strand.
GTCAAGATCTAAATCCAGAATTTTAACTGATTATAATTAATGTAAAGCCTCAAATTAATTGAAACAACAAATTAGGCTAATAATCCTTTAACACATGAAGTATAATATATATTAATCATAAAATTCCAGAAAAATTACCATGAGTCTAAAACATCCTAAAACTCCCTCCTCCCGAGTTTCATAATTTTTGGATTAGAATTAGTACTTAAAATAATTAAATTACATATTTATCCTATTCCAAAATCTCAACTTTCGAGGTACCTAACTACCTCCAATTCCTTCACTATTTCAACCAGAGGGTTTTCATCATATCCTCCCCCTCTCCTCCAAATTTCAAGGGCATACAAGAGCTTTTGCTCCTATGTCCTTCACAAACCTCAAACTCCCACCCGTTGGAGTTGAGCCAATCTCTTAGGGTAAAATCCACCCTAAGCCACACCATGTTACCCAAGAGGGTAGACATAGACTCAACAAATCAGTGGCCGACAACTTCAGCCTCTCTTGAGGAGATTTGTCCACTCCATCTCCAATTGTACTTTTCCCCAAAGTACCCCTCACCAAGGCCTATCTAGGACTTGATAATTCCCTATTCAAAACTCGACCAATCGAGTTGAAATTTTGTACAGATCTTAATATTGATGCCAGGGACCACCACCCAAAATTTGGGGGAGTTTGGGCTTAATTTCATCTCCTAATTAATTTTATATTGTTTATTAAATTTTTACAAAAACTTTAGACAAAAGTTCTCCAAAAATTCTCATTTTTGGACAGCCTCTCGATATACATATTATAGACCTCCAGTCCAAATTTCAAGTCATTTGGACATGTTATGAACCGTAGGCAACCATTTTAATTTCTGGTTAACCTAGGTCTTGATCCCACCAAAATGAGTGCTGTGTTCAAACCACTCACCCAAATTGAATAAAATCAATTTTAAATTAAAGTAGACCCCGAGGGCTACAACTTTTGTGTCTGGTCATTTTTCCTAAATCGGCCTCTAAGTGCCCCGTTTTGCAGCCTCAAAAATACATTCAAATAATCTATTTTCATTAAGTAAAATAAAACAACCTATGTATTATAATATTAATTCCACTGTTCATCTTCTTCATGAACCCGAACAGACACAGGAAAATATTTTTCCTGTAAGCATTCAGTGATCCGTCGCCGGCCGTTCGGTCACTTCCCTGGCCAGCCACCACCACCACCACCTCCGTTGAGGCGATGGCTAGCGGTCGGCGGTGGTTTGGCCGCCGGAGGTGGCGGTTTCCGGCGAACTCGAAATATCTTTTTCATGGTTTTTCCATGAAAACGAGAGATGGATCCGGCTCCGTTAAGCGCGAATCTCCTTCCTAAGAATCCTAAGATCTACCCATGAAAGAGAAGGAGTAGAGGAGGACCTTGTTCGAGGTTTGGAGGCGAGAAGAGCGACGAGGTGCCATGGCGCGGTGGTGGCGTTGCTGAACTCCTCTTTACAGCAAGAACAAGGATCTGCTTCGTTTGCTTGAGCGTGTAACCCTCTCCTCTTTCCCCAAGTGGGCTTTTATAAGTCAGATAATGGGAAGATGAATGGGTAAATCCATTATGGCCATGACGGTTCCCCCTTAGCGTTTCGGTTACGGTGAAGGGATAAGAAACGGCGGAACTGAACAGGTGTGTCCAGCTGGCGATTTTCTATTGGACCACCTTTTCCTTATTTATCATATAATTACAGAAGGAAAACGGCCGGTAGTTACTCCTGGTGTAACTTCCCACACCAGCATTTAATACCACGCGTGTTGGAATAATTTCGGGCCCGAACCGTCGTTTCGGCCAATGTCACGGGCGTGACACATAGGTCACGGGCGTGACAGGCCCGGGTAGCCCATTCTGGGTTCGACGATCGTCGAACTGAGATCGACGATCGTCGATGGATGGTCACGGGCGTGACATCTTGGGTCACGGGCGTGACAGGCCCGAACAGCAGATTTCGAGGTCGACGATCGTCGAATTGAGATCGACGATCGTCGATGGGGTCACGCCCTAGGTCACGGGCGTGACACTCATGTCACGGGCATGACATGCCCGGGGCGCAAGCTCGACGATCGTCTCACGGCGATCGACGATCGTCGATGGGGTCACGCCCCTAGTCACGGGCGTGACACCTTGGTCACGGGCGTGACATGCCCCGTCAGCACGATCGACGATCGTCTCGTGGAGATCGACGATCGTCGAAGTAGTCACGCCCAAGTCACGGGCGTGACGGGTCGGTCACGGGCGTGACCAACCCTTGACCCGAAAACTCAATCGATTTATTTTCACTTTTTGTGCTCCCTGGGGTTCTGACTCGACCATCCGACTCCTAGGGGTCTAGCCGGAAATGGGATGTTACAATTACAAACTTATAGGAGTAGATTTGAATCAATAAAAATGGAAAATGATGAAAGAATAGAAAATTTCTTGCAAAGAATAAATGAAATCGTAAATTCTATTCGAGGTCTAGGTGAAATTCTTAATGATGCAACAATTATAAAGAAAATATTAAGATCATTACCAGAAAAATTTAATTCCAAGGTCTCTGCAATTGAAGAGGCTAAGGACTTAAACCAGTTATCCTTTGATGAGTTACTTGGATCATTAGTGGCCTATGAAATGAGAACAATGGACATTAATAAAGAACATGAAAAACAACTTGCTTTCAAAACCGAGCTTGCTAAGAACAAAAATAAAGTTGAACATTCAAACTTTGGAAAGAAAAATAACTCTAGATATAATAAGTTTGATAAACCCAAGTTAATAGGAAACTGTTACACTTGTGGAAAACCAGGTCACTATTCAGTGGATTGCTATCACAACAAAAACAAAAACAAAGGAAACACTGAAAGTAAAAATGATAGATATAGCAATGGAAAAATGAAGTTCTACAATCAAAATAAATCAAATTTTGTTAATGAGGAAATTGATAGTAGTGAGGATGAAAATGAAGCTAATAATGACAAGAAAAAACATTCTTTTACATTCATGGCAAAGACTAGTTTTATTGAATCTCCTGATGATGACTTAGAAGATAAAAGTGATTTAGAAAAAGAACTAATAGCTTCACTAAAAAGGGTAAGAGAACAAGAAGAGTTAATTGAATCACTTGAATTGTCTCTAGAAAATACTCAAACATGGAGTCAAAGCATCACCTTAAATCACATTGAAAATCATGTAGAGAGATCAATGACTATGATTAGTGATCTAAAAGAAGAAATTCTCTTGTTAAAAACAGAAATTAAAAATAAACATTATAAAGTTTCATCCTTATCTGATACTTGTTCCTTTGTTGATGTAGGAGACCAAATGGAAGAGAAAATGAAAAACATATCTGAAAACCTTCATGAAATGAAATTAAATTCAGTAACCAATAATGAATTAACTGACAGTGATGAGTTTTTTGAAGCTACTGATTTAGTGAATAACATAAATCAATTAATGAGAGACAGGGACATTGATAGAAAGCAAATTCAAGATTTAACACTACAGGTTCAAAAACTCAAGGATGATCTTCAAAGGTTGTTCAAGTTTGAAGACTCCACAAACAAGCTGAATAGTCTCATATCTATGCAAAGATCTACACATGATAAGAGTGGATTAGGCTATCATACAGGAGAATCATCAGAAGGAACAGAGAAGGGTGAAAATCAAATGAATTTCAAATTCAAAGGTGCTGGAACTCTCATGCCAAAAAGGTATACCTGTCAACCACTCTCCAATAAAATTTGTAATATCTGCAATTATTATGGTCATGAATCTATTAACTGCAATTTTTATAATTATTCATCTTTATCATCTTTTAGCACTGTTAATAGTTGTTCTTACTACAAAAAATATGGTCACACTATTAGAACCTGCAATAAGTTAAACTCCTCAAATGTTTTGAAAACAATAATGGAATCTATCATTGCTATGTTGTTCAATCTGCCCTAAAAGCATTAAAAGAAAGTAGATCCAATAAATGGATAATTGACAGTGGTTGCACTACTCATATGACAGGAGAATTAAAGAAAATTAAAAATCTAGAGAACTATCTAGGAGGCACAGTTAAATTTGGAAATGATCAAGGAGCAGAAATTAAAGGAAAAGGTGAAGTCTCACTTGTTAATGGTAAATTAAAAAATGTCTTATTTGTAGAAGGATTAAAACATAATCTGCTAAGTGTAAGTCAAATTTGTGATCAAGATTATGAAGTAACATTCAATAAAGAAGGTGTAAAAGTTTATGACAAAAATGGCAATGTAGTGGCTTTAGGAAAAAGAAACAAAGAAAATCTATACATCATGAGTGATTCCATCAATCCAAAATGTACGATAACTCAAGAAGAAAATGACTGGTTATGGCATAAGAGAATGTGCCATATTAGTTTTGACAATTTAGTAAAATTATATCAATGTCAAGCTGTACGTGACATTCCTAAAATTAAAAAACCAGTAAATCCTATCTGTGATTCTCGTATGAAAGGAAAAATGGTTAGAGTTAAACATCCTAGCAAAGAAATTAATACCTCTAAATTACTAGATCTCATTCACATGGATCTGTGTGGCCCTTTTAGGACAGAGGGGTATAATGGTGAGAGATATTTCATGACAATGATAGATGACTACACAAGGTTAACATGTATCACTCTTTTATGGAGAAAAGATGAGGCATTCAAAAGCTTTTATGATTATAAAATTCGTGTAGAAAAACAATCAGGAAAGAGCATAAAAAGTATAAGAACAGATAGGGGTGGGGAATTTATATCAAAAGAATTCAAAGACTTCTGTATTGATAATGGAATTAATAAACAATTAACTGAAGCTAGAACACCACAACAAAATGGTGTTGTAGAACGAAAAAATAGAACTATTCAAGAAATGATTAGGACTATACTTAATGAAAGTAAGCTAAGTGATACCTTCTGGACCTTTGCAGTTCAAACAGCTGTTCATATAATGAACAGGTGCTTATTAAAACATGATTCTCAAAAAACACCATATGAATTGTGGTATAATAAAAAACCTTCAGTTAAATATCTAAAGGTTTTTGGAAGCAAATGTTGGGTTAAGAAGAAAGAAGCTGATCTAGGAAAGTTAGATAACATAAGTGATGAAGCTATATTTATTGGATACTCTTTGGCCAGTAAAGGGTATAGATGTCTCTTAAAAGAAAGTCAAAAAATTGTTGAAAGCTCGGATATTAAATTTGAAGAATCTAATTTCAGACAAGTAAAAGTAGATTCTGAAAAAGATGATGACCTAAGAGCAAATGAACAAATTGAAATTACACCTGAACTAGATAATTCTGATTCATCTAGTGATGCATCCTTAAACTCAAATGTGGATGAAAACACAGAAATAATTCCAAGAAAAATCAAAACATGCCACAAAAACCATCCTGAAAGTCAAATTATTGGAAACCCAAGTCAAGGGGTCACTACATGAAGAAATTCACCAAGAATACTATATTCCATGATAGCCATAGATGAACCAAAAACTATAAAATATGCTCTTGCTAATGAATCTTGGCTACATGCTATGACTGAAGAAATTCATCAAATTCTAAAAAATAACACTTGGGAACTTGTAGAAAGACCTAAAAATAAAAATATTATTGGTTCAAAATGGGTGTTTAGAAATAAGCTAAATGAAAAAGGTGACGTCATTCGAAATAAAGCTAGACTAGTATATAAAGGATATTCCCAAATAGAAGGTATAGACTATGAGGAAACTTTTGGTCCTGTCGCAAGAATGGAGTCAATAAGAATGTTTCTTTCAATGTCCATAAACTTAAACTTTAAAATTTTTCAAATGGACGTAAAATCGGCCTTCTTAAATGGCTACCTAGAAGAAGTGGTTTACAGGGAGCAACCCGAAGGATTTGTTGAACGCACAAATCCCTCACATGTATATAAATTAAAGAAGGCATTGTATGGATTAAAGCAAGCTCCTCGTGCCTGGTATGAACGGTTAGATGATTTTTTACACAAAGTTAATTTTGTAAAAAGTCAATTGAACAATACCTTATATATCAAACACACTAAAGATAATCTAATATTTGTTCTCATATATGTTGATGATATATTATTGGGTTCAAGAGACTTAGCTTCATGCAATGACTTTGTGAAAGAAATGAAAAATACTTTTGAAATGTCAATGATAGGTGAACTATCATATTTTCTAGGTTTACAAATGCATCAAAAGAAAGAGGGAATCTTTCTAAGTCAAAGTAAATATCTATTAGAAATACTTGACAAATTTGGAATGAAAGATTGTAAACCCATTAGTACTCCCATGAGTACAAATGAGAAGTTATCAAAAGATATGGACGGACAAGAAATTGACCAAAAACAATATAGATCCTTGATAGGAAGTCTCTTATACTTAACATCAACTCGACCAGATATAATGCACTCAGTATGTTTAATATTTAGATTTCAAAGTAATCCTAAAGAGAGTCACCGGAGTGCTGGAAAACGAATCTTAAGGTATTTGAAAGGCACTATTTATTTTGGGTTATTCTATCCAAATAAAACAAATGACACTCTTATGGCTTATACAGACGCTGACTGGGCCGGTTGTATCGATGAACGTAAAAGTACAAGTGGAGGAGCCTTCTTTATAGGAAACCATCTGGTGGCATGGAACTCAAAGAAGCAAGATTCAGTTACATTATCGACAACTGAGTCAGAATTTGTTGCTGCAACGACATGTTGCACACAAATTTTATGGATGAAAGAAGAACTTAAAAACTTTGGGATTCAAATTGATAAACCTTTAGAGATAAAGTGTGATAACACAAGTGCAATTAATATCTCAAAGAATCCTGTTATGCACAATCGAACAAAACATATCTCTATAAAATATTTCTTCCTAAAAGAACATGTCACCAACAAGGATGTTATTCTAACCTATGTTTCTACAAAGGAACAACTAGCCGATATATTTACTAAACCCTTGTCAAAAATTCAATTTATTTACATAAGGAATAGCTTAGGGATCAAATCCCTAGCAGTAATTACCTGATCATCCAAGAAGGGGGCTACTATCCTTTGGCATGGTTGTCAAAGGGGGAGAATGGTAATAGGAGGAGACTGCTATTACTATTATTAAAAAATTAAAAGTTGACAACAATGCCAAAGGGGGAGTTTGTTGAGGTAATTTTAACTAGGATTGTCATTGTTGTACTTCTTGTTTTTAATTTTTTAATAACTATATCCTTTATTTTCAGGAAAAAGAATATGAACAAGTGTTATGTTAAAACTTGGAAAGAAGATGATAAGAATCTATTTGCTTCAAACAAATGGTACCGTGAAGGGTACACATCTCCAAGTAAAAAGAAATTTTTCTACTAACCAAAAGCACTTTATGCTCTTTTAAATGTGGTTTTTCTTATGAATGACTTTATTGCTTCTAACAACATTAGAAAGACAATGTGTGGTTTGATGGTATGAGCATAATAGTTCATGTTTTTTTTATTCAAATGTTTAAGTTGGAATATGTCCTTTTATGTTGATGGTGTGTAATGATATGATCAAGTCTATGTTAAACATAATGTAGGGTATCTAAGCATTGTTTTGAAAATAATTACATGATGAGAAAGATAATTCATATCATGAAAGGTTATCACATGTAACACTATAATTGTTAACTTAATGCCTAAGTATTTCACTTGTCAAACCTTACTTTTATGAAATATTTCGTAAGGACTTTTATGAGTTTTATTAAGGTTTGTTTTTTAAATAATCTCAATTATTTTTGAAATTAAAACCAGCCATTTTATTTAATAAAAACTGTTTTTAAATAGGGCCGGATTTCTTGCTAACAATGGCGGTTTCTTTTTTTTAAAAAAACAAAAAACGAAATGGTAGCACCCCTTGATGAAAAGTTGTGGTTTTTGAATAACTAACACTTTATAAATGCTATTGTGATAATTGAGAAGTGTCTCAAGCCGTGTGTTCTAAAAATAGAAAGAGAGAAAGAAAACCGTGAAGGTGAAGAAGGAAAAACCGTGAAGAACATTGTTGCCAAGACCAATGTCTTCGGTTTTGTTTTCTTGAGGGCAATCTCAAAAGAATAAAGAATCAAGTCCACGACTTGATTGAAGAAAGGAGAAAGCCGAGCACTTGGATCTCAGATCCAAAACACTTGCATAAGAAGTGGAAGGTTCGGCCATTGAAAAATCTTGTTGAAGAAAACCGTGAAGAGGCTTCAAGTTGGATGAGAAGGTTTGATGAGAATTAAGTCTTTATCCCATCAAATATTTAGAAGAAAACTGAGGTAGTTGTTTGTTTAAATCTACTACATATCATCTTCTTTGTTGTGGACAATTAAGGTTTCAAACCTTAAGTAATTCCTCCACAAGTTTTAGAGAGACAAATAAAGAAATTGTCATACAAATTCTTTATTTGCTCAAAGTTTAAATTCAACTTCAATTCTACTTCTTTTAGCATCTTGTCTTTTAAATTTCATTAAGGTTGTTGTAATGCTATTTAATCATATGTATCTTGTGAGAATGAATATTTTATTTAGATAAATTTATAAAATAAATTCTGTGTTTTGTTGAGTTAATTTATTATGAAAAATTTGAAATTCAAATTGTTATATGTATGTTAACTTCCTTTATGTATTGTCATTAGCACTCAATATTAACAGGACTGGTTGTGATTTTCTATTCGTACATGTTTCTATGGACTTGTTTACATTTTATGTATACTTACTTCTCTCTCTTTGTGATCGAAAAGGGCCGAAAGAATTGGCGTTTTGTAGTGGCGGCCTTCCCGTAAATCAGTGCCACCGCAAAGCGGCAATTCTGGGCTAAGACCCCGGTGGTTGAAAAAGAAAAAAAAAGGGGGTCTTACACATCATACGTGAAGGAGCCGGGAGCAGGAAGATAGAGAGAGTAGAGGGAAGAGAGAAGAAGAGAAGATCCCCGAGGGTAGTAGGGGCATCAGGGGCATCATCAAGGATAGAGGTCCCGGGAGACAAACAACCGGTTGGGTTGGAGGCTCCAAGAGGGGCGCCCCCAGGGACAGGGTTGAGGCTTCCAAGGAAGAGACAAATTTCGTGATTCAAGGAGGTTGTATCTGCCAGTGTGGAGACAGGGGCAGAGGGGTCATTTCACTCCACAGCAAGAAGCGATGGATGTCGACCGAGGTAGAGGAGGAAGGAGAGGAGCTCGGGGATGAGCTGGAAGAAGAGGAGGTGGAGAAGGAAGAGGGGGCAGGGTGGCGTTGCCTTTTGATGACTTCAACCAGGAGGAGGTCACGCGGCGGTCACTTGCCCATAGTTAGTTGAGATGAAAGAGGTCAGGGGACTAGGGAGGCAGGATCCACCAATAAGGATCGTGGATGTTTAGTAGGGAGAAGGGGAAGACAAATGTGAGGACCGGGAAGACGTAGGAACCCAGGGAGGGATCAGGGTAATTTATGGCGGAGTTGGGATTGAGGCTACCCGTAAGGGGAGACTTCAGACCATGTTCTGAAGGAGGGTCGCCACAACCTCCCAGGCTCCCCCTCTAGAGGAGAAAATTAATTTCTCATCGGCGGACAGGCCAGACTTCGAGGATCCATTCTGTGATGCCTTGGTGATCTAGACGGCAGTAGAGAACTTCATAGTCTCCAGGATCCTGGTTGATAATGGGAGCTCTTTGAATGTGATCGTTAAGAAGGCCTTCGACGAGATGAAGGTCAACGCCAAGAGGGTCTTAGCTTCAGACGAACCATTGTTTGGGTTTTCAGGAGAGTGGAAGGAGGTAGAAGGAGGAGTAGGGCTGAACGTGAAGTTGGGGGCGTATCACGGAACTGTAGGTTCGTTATAGTGGATGCCCCAAGCAGTTATAACGCCATCTATGGGCGCCCCCTCATCAGCGCCATTCGCTGAGTCCCCTCCTCATTCCACCAATGCCTTAAGTTCAACAACGGAGGGGTGCAGGTTAGGATCAAGGGTAACCAAAAGGTAGAGAGGCAGTATTACGTGACGGCGGTCAACACCATATCTTGGATGGAAGAGGCGGTAGAGTTGGAGAGGGATATGGTAGTGCGGGAAGAGGTTGTCGGGGGAGATGAGGTGAGCCTGGCGGAGGCGAGCAAGGAGATTGCAGAGGAGCAAAGAGGAGGAGTTGTGCATGAGGTCCAGAGGGATGGAGAGTCGGAGCCACAAGAGGGTCGATAGGAGGAAGGAGTAGAGGAAGGGAGAGGAGGAGAAGGAGTTGATATGGAGGCCCTAAGAGGCGTGAAGGTTGAGCAGCATGAGAGCCTGGGGGAGGCGATGGAAATTGAGGAAGCTGGAGGGGAGGAAGAGTTTGGGCAGGAAGAGGAGGCAAGGATCGTCGGGGAGCAGTCGCAGCTTGAGCCAGCTAAGGAAGTGGTGTAGATGGAAGTCTTGACCAGCACCGGCCAGGTGCAAAGGGTGCGGATCAGCAGGGGCTTAGGTCCCGAGGACCTAGAGAGGATGAGGGCTTGCATCTAGAGAAACATCGACATCTTTGCTTGGAGCGCGTCGGACATGCTGAGCATCGATGGGGATGTAGCCTAACACCGCCTGAACCTGGACACCCGGACGCGCCCCATTCGCTAGAAGATGAGGACCATCACTACCAATCTGGAGTAGCCCATCCGTGAGGAGGTCAAGAAGCTTCTGGAGGCCGGCTTTATCTTAAAGATCTAATATCCAGGCTGGATTTCCAATGTGGTAATGGTAAATAAAGGGGGAGGAAAATGGCGCATGTGTATAGACTTTTCATTATTTAATAAATCATGCTCCAAGGATTGCTACCCCTGCCTCGGATCGACGTGCTGGTTGATTCAGCTATTAGTTTTTCTATTATGAGTTTTTTAGATGCTTTTTCAGGTTACCCCTAGATCCGAATACATCCTCTTAATGTCAAGGATGTCTTCATCATCACGAGGGAGGGATGCTTCAGCTATAAAATGATGCCTTTTGGGTTGAAGAACGCAGGGGCAACCTACCAGCGCATGATGGATCCAATATTCCAAGACCAAAGGGAGATGAACCTAGAGGTCTATGTTGACGGTCTTATGGTAAAAAGATAGGGTGTGGACTCGCACCTACGTGACCTGGAGGAGACGTTCGCTACCCTGTTGAAGTTCAAGATGAGGCTAAACCCCTTGAAGTGTGTCTTTGGGGCAAGTCGAGGGAAGTTCCTTGGACATCTTCTGACCCCGGCAAGGGTAGAACCTAACCTAGATAAGGTGAAGGCCATCCTAGAGCTGGATTCACCACGCAATACTTCGGAGGTCCAGCGCTTGACAGGCAAGCTGGTCGGGCTAAGCATGTTCCTCTCCAGGTCGGGAGAGAAATGCTTATCATTCTTCAAGGTACTGCGGGGTAATAAAACATTCGAATGAACCGCCGAGTGAGAAGAGGCTTTCCAAAAACTGAAGAGGAAGCTCTCACAGGCTCCGCTACTTTAAAGCCCAAAGGAGGGGGAGGATCTAGCCTTGTATCGTGGGGTGGGAGCAGAGGTCGTAAGCTCCATTCACGTCAAGGAAGAGGGGAAGAAACAATTGTTTATCTACTATGTTTGCAGGATCCTTAAGAAGGCAGAGCTCCGCTACCACATTTTAGAAAATCTGGCGTATGCTTTAGTCATTTCGGGCGGGAAACTTCGGCTGTACTTCCAAGCCCATTCGATCAGGATGGTGACGGACCATCCCCTTCGCAATATTTTTGAAGGAGTGGAGCACTCGAGACGGTTGGCCAAGTAGTCTATTGAACTAAGTGAGTTTGATATCTCATTTGTGCCAAGTCTCTCCATTAAGGCACAAGTGGTGTCAGATTTCGTAGCTGACTACGTTGTTGAGGTTGGGACTGAGGAGTCGCGACTACAGGGGGCATGGAAGATGACGGTTGACGGGCCTTCGAGAAAACATTCCCTTGGGGGGAGTAGTGTTTATAAGCCCTCAGGGGGTCACTATAGAACAAGCTGTGGTCTTGCACTTCCCGATCACTAATAATCAAGCAGAGTATGAGGCCGTGATAGCTGGACTTTGTCTGGTGAAATAACTTGAGATCCCGGATGTGGAGGCTTTTACGGATTCATTGGTGGTGGCATCGCAGATCCGAGGAGAGTTCGAAGCCCGGGAGACCACCCTTGTGAAATACTTATCCAAGGTAAGGTTGATCATCGGAGGGTTTCAGACATTCTCAATCCAACACGTTCCCAGGGAAGAGAGTGTAGCAGCCGATCGATTGGCTAAGTTTGGACCATGGGGAGGAGGAACCCTGACTGAGCTATTTCGACTGGAAATCAAGGAAGGAGAGTTGATGGAAGTGGATCGGCGACCCTTGAGGGTGGATCCATTTGTTACCTTTTTGACCACCAACGAGCTCCCGGAAGGGACCAAGGATGCGAAGAGCTTCAGGCACAAAACGGCTCATTACCTAATGCTTGAAGGGGGGTTGCATCGGAAGATGTTGTAAGTGCTCCTAGAAAGGTGCGTGATGGAGGAAGACATCCCAAAGATCCTGGAGGAAGTACACTCTGGTGAATGCAGCAGTCATTCGTGGTGTAGGACTTTGGAAGCAAGGGTGGTATTGCAAGGGTATTTCTGGCAGACTCTTAGGAAGGATGCGGCCGAGTTTGCGAGGAGATGTGGAAAGTGCCAACTGGGCGCCCCCTCCAGCTCTTGACCACTCAAAGGCTCCGAAGGATCACGGCGCCTTAGCCATTCGCCATCTGGGAGATGGATCTAGTTTGGCCTTTCCCTCCGGCTAGTGGGCAGAGAAGGTTTCTTATGGTCATGATTGACTACTTCTCAAAGTGGCTGGAGGTTAAGGCACTTGCCAAGGTCACCTCCCAATTCATTAGGAATTTCATTTGGGGGGAGATCATATGCAAGCACGTGTTGCCCCAGGTGATAGTGATAGAAATATTCCCCAGTTCGCTAGCTAAGAGTTCATCAGCTTCTGCACCCAATTGGGGAAGGACCTAAGGTTCGCCTCTGTCCACCACCCTAGGAGCAATGCCCAGGTGGAGGCGGCAAACAAGGTCATCGTAAACTTGCTCAAGAATAAGGTTGAGAACTTGATGGGGAATTGGGTATAAAAGCTCGCCTCAGTATTGTGGGCCTTGGGGACAACCCAAAATACGGCCACAGGCGAGACCCCCTTCAAAATTTCCCATGGGTGTAAGGCCTTCCTGCCAGTGGAGTTCGAGGTTCGATCCCCGCGGGTCGCGACTGCGGGAGAAGGAGACGAGGTTTGGAGGTTGGAGAATGAGGAGGATTTGCGCCTCTCATTCGATATGGTGGAAGAGTTGCGCGATGTCGCAGCAATCAGGCAGGAAGAGATCAAACGACGGATGGAAAAATATTTTGACAAGCATATCAGAATCAAACAATTTGTAGAAGGAGATCTGGTATTAAAGAAAGTTGATGCTGCGAGAAGATTAGCCCCCGTAGGCATACGCAACTTAAACTAGGAAGCTAGGGCCTTACATTGTTGAAAGGGTCCTAAAAACGGGAGGTTAACACCTCTAGGACATGGAGGGGGGGTCCATGAGCCACACCTAGAGCGGTGATGACTTAAAATGCTTTTACCCATGAAGGGGGAAGGTGAAATTGTATATTCAAAGTCAAGTTTATTATATTACATTCAATAACTTGTTTTAATTTTCCTATTATGAAATTTTGCTGGTAAGGAGATTAGATGGATGGACTACCCCGAGCCTGGCTTGGCACCAAGTAGACCCGCTGCACAGGCTCTCACTAGCTGGCAAGTTAGAAGGCTCGCTTGTGGGGGTAAGGGATACCCTGAGTGCTTCTCGGCCCCAGGTATACTCGCTGCTCATACTCTCATTAGCTGGGCAGGGCTGTAGGCACACCTGGGGGGAAAGGACTTGGTCTTAGATATGTTCTTAGAGATACTTCATCTTGGAAACTTTTGCATTACCGCGAGCCTGGATCAGCCCTAGGTAGACCCGATGCGCAGGCTCTCACTAGATGGTAGGTCCGAAGGCTCGCCTGTGGTGCTAAGGGATTCCTCGAGTGCTGCTCGACCCTGGGTAGACTAGATGCTTCGGTTATCATTAGCTGGGCAGGGTTGTAGGCACACCTGGGGGGAAAGGACTTTGTCTTGGATATATACTTGGAGATACTTCAGCTTGGGAACTTTTGCATTACCACGAGCCTAGCTCAGACCCAGGTAGACCCGTAGCGCAGGCTCTCACTAGCTAAAAGGTCTGAAGGCTCGCCTATGGGGGTAAGGGATACCCTTAGTGCTGCTCGGCCCTAGGGATACTTGCTGCTCAAGCTCTCAAAAGCTGGGCAGGGCGGTAGGCACACCTTGGGGAAAGGACTTGGTCTTGGATATGTTATTGTAGATACTTCAGCTTGGGAACTTTTGCACTACCCCAAGCCTGGCTCGGCCCCAGGTAGACCCGCTGCGCAGGCTCTCACTAGCTGACAGGTCTGAAGGCTCGTCTTTGTGGGTAAGGGATACCCCGAGTGCTGCTCGACCCAGGGTAGACTCGTTGTTCAGGCTCTCATTAGCTGGGCTGGGCAATAGGCACACCTGGGGGGAAAGGACTTGGTCTTGGATATGTTCTTGGAGATACTTCAGCGTGGGAACTTTTGCATTACACTGAGCCTGGCTCGGCCCCCAGTAGACCCTCTATGCAGGCTCTCACAAGCTGGCAGGTCTAAAGGCTCGCCTGTGGGGGTAAGGGATACCCCGAGTGCTCCTAAGCCCTGGGTAGACTCACTGCTACGGCTCTCATCACGTGGGAAGGGCTATAGGCACACCTGGGGGGGAAAGGACATGGTCTTGGATATATTCTTTGAGATGCCTCAGCTTGGTAACTTTTGCACCACCTCGAGCGAGGCTCGACTCTGGTAAGGATAGGAGGCACACCTGAGGGGAAGATGAAAGAGTTTGAGAACCTCTTTGAGGTGGAAGGTATCGACAGGAGGGTCTCGGTAAGAAGTTCTAAACAAAGAGAGTCCTTGACTGGGTGAAGCTCTCGGTATGACATCAAGAAGTTCTCGGCAAAATCTGTTTGTTCACGTACTGCAAAGGGGCGGCGCATATCTCTTAAAAACCTACGGTCGGCGCTTACGACAAAAGGTTCTCGGCGGAAGTCACTCGGCAAAAACATGTTGGGCCTTGAACCCTCGACAAGTTCCCACCTGTTGATCTATCACTAAGGTGTGCGACTCTCCTAAGGAGGCTGAGGGCCTCTGTGAGAACGTACTTAAGAAGCATTAGACAGAAACATAATTCGCTTTTATGAGTAGAAAACCGACCATTTATATATATATGAGAATGTGTTTACAAAAAAATAAAATGATTACAAGCGAGAACATCTCGCGCATTCAAAAATAATAAAAAAGAGAGGGGCGACGAAAATCTTCAGGGGGTTTCGCTTGATTCCCTGCTCGAGCTCTCACTAGAGCTCCCGCCTGATCTCTCACGAGAGCTCTCGCCGGATGTCTCGACAGCTACAACGGGAGATTTCGGGACATCCGAGGGCGAGGAATCGGGCGCTCCCGGGGGCTTTGGGACGGGCTCAAAAATCCACGGGAGAAGCTTGCGGGCAGTAAGGATCTCGCCACCTTCATTCAGACACCCCACATCTCGCACCGTCTCTATCATCAGTATGGAGATTGCCTGGGCGTTTACCTGTAACAGCTTGTTGATGTATTACTCAGATTAATGGCGGCTCCTTAGCCTCTCGTCCAGAGAGGGATGGGGCGGGATCACAGCCACAGCCGCTCCCGCCTGATCTCTTGCCAGAGCTCTCATCGGATCTCTCGACAGCTACAACAGGAGATTTCGAAACATCCGAGGGCAAGGAATCGGGCGCTCCCAGCGGCTTGGGGACGAGCTCAAAAATCTACGGGAGAAGCTTGCAGGCAGTAAGGATCTTGCCACCTTCATTCAAACACCCCACATCTCGCACCGTCTCTATCATCAGTCTGGCCATTGCTTGGGCGTTGACCTGTAGCAGCTTGTCGATGTCTTACTCAGATTAATGGCAGCTCCTCAGCCTCTCATCCAGAGAGGGATGGGCGGGATCGTAGCCACATCCACTTCTGCATGCCGGAGCTGGTCCTTTAGCAGGACATTCTTGCATTCCAGACCGTCCAGCTTTGCGCGAAGCAGCATGCCTTGGGCGGAGTCCTGTGCACAGAAGAAAGCTCATCAACACAGGAAGAAGGAAAGGGAGAGCGGATTATAAACTAAGGGGGGGAGTGAGGAGCTTTGGAAGGTCTCGCTCAACTCATCTGCTGGGCACAGAGATAGGAGCCGATGGACATCCACCAACTCGACCTTCAGGGCAGCTGCATTGGCCGCCGCCTCGTCTCTCGCCTTGTGCATATCGACAAAGTTGCAGTCGATGGTAATAATTCGACGCGCACTCATATGTGCAAGCTCAATTTCGCGCATCAAGGCCCGGATGGAATCAATGGCCAGAAGCCGGGTGGATGACTGGTAAAACACATCAGAATCTTCTTGGCTATAAAGGCCATAGCCCAGCACTAAGGCATCATCGGTGACCTCATCTTGCTCCATCCAGCTGGAAAGGAGGGTAGAGATTGAGGCCCGATTAGCTTGATTATCCCACTGAATCAGGGGCTTCCCCTCTACGTCTAGGAACTTCTCACCGAAGAAAATGTTTCGGTGCCCTTTCGGCATCAGCTTTGGTGGGACTTGGGCAGAAGTCTTGGCAGCCATCCTCTCACCATCAGTTCAACCTATGACCGACAGGTTCTCGACAGGTGCCTGGGCGATAGCCTTAGCAGTAGTTGTCACCTCGCCTGTTACTGGCTGGTTCTCGGTAAGAGATCGGGCAGAATACCCTAGCACAGACTTACCCTTGGTTGCGACAGTCATGCTGGGTCTTTTGAGAGACGAGAAGGAGAAAGCGCTGTGCTTTCACTTCCCGGCACCAGACTAATAGGGAGGATCCGGCTCTTCCCGGCAAGCGAGAGCTGCGGATTTTGCGAGGGCCAAGGGGTCGGTCACAACCCTAGTCACGTTGAATGGTGGGTGTAGAGGGATTTATCGCTCACCTACGAGATCAACATCGATTATTTCTTTACATCTTAAAGTATAGTCGCATGGCAAAGGCGAGATCATACCTTTGCCGGGAAGTACAGGCTGAAGGGAGTTAATGTACTGCCTGAGGAACTGGACGTCGAAGTCCTTGGTCCCAAAGAACTCCAGGATGGCGCTCTCGCGCAACCCAAGAGCGGGCGGCTTGTACGTAGCATCGTCATAATGGACGGGCGCGAGAGGAACATTGCTGAAGTCACCTGAGACATAGACAAACTTCTCTCTCTAGTGATTGTTTTTGTTGGTGTGGTCGCAGGTCTTGAGCAGCTTCCCTGAGAAGAAGGCCACCACGTCGCTCTTGGCCCGGAAGATGAAGAGCCTCTAGAAGATGGGTAGGCTGAACTCTATCCGCTCGGCACGCATGTAGCAGATGAACGCCACCAGGATGGACTGAGTTGGGATTAAGTTGTGCGGGAACAACCTCGTTGTATCGAAGGGCTTGGCGCATCTCAGGCCAAAGGGGGAGGCGCAAGCCCACCTCAAAATGCTCTAGGGGGGTGGCGAGCTCCCCCTCTCGCGTGAGATTGAACCTATCGTCATTGCCATAATTTCTCGCGGTGAATCCGACAGGGATGAAGTTCGTGGTTATCTGTATGTTTTCATCTAGGGTCAGACGACAGGGAGGAAACATGTTCTTTAGGAAGGCTTGCATACAGTTGGAATTGCCTTCGCTCTCGCCCGACATCGTAATTAAGGGGTTCAAGGCGAAAACTATTGGGAAGAGGGTAAGACCAAGAGAAAGTGGCGAAAGCAAGCGAAGTCACGGAGAGGCACGAGATCGGCAAGAGGGGAGGCAAAGGTGTCAGATCAGAGAAATAAATATGGTAGGTGGACTGGCCTATTTATAGAAAATCGAGGTAATGAGGTTTTTCCAAAAGTTGGCAGGGGTACGATCGTCAGGTCTCGAGGAGTCAGTGCCTTGCTTTCCGCTCCAACACGCTTTGGTCATCTAAGACAACATGGGGGGGGGGAACTCCTTGGCGAAACCCCGTCCAATAGATAAGACAGTGATTAATAGACAAGAAGCTAGGATTCACGCAAGTACCATAATAATAATAATAATAATAAAGTATGAATTGAAAAGCAAAGAGCAAAGCAGAAATGAAAGAGGGGCTCTCGCAGGGTGAGAGCCGCATGATAATAATAATAATAATAATAGTTCAACATTAGTTTTTGTCCAAATTAGAGAAGGGGTACATCGGGGGAAGGGTAGGCCAAGAGATTGGGAGGCGAGACGTCATTGCTCAGTATTGTTCCCAGCTCCATCATCCCCGGTCCCGCCTTCCCGTCCTCGGAGGAACCCGCAGATTGAAATAGGATGTCAGGGTGGTGCACCCAAGGTTAATCAGGCGCGCTTGGTCCCGAATCCGTGCAACATACTGTAACACCTCTACCCGTCAAGAAGAATATAATAGATGGTCTGGCCGGGGCCCCACACCATATTCCACAAACAAGCCGAGACGCTACTAAATAAAATCAAAACAATAGCATCACCTCATAACATATGGCACTCACGGCCACAAGAGTTGAACCCAACTCTCACCATTTCCTAGACTTCCTCCAGTACTTCCCACGACACCAAGCCACGGGTATCCACCACGGATTTCATGCATACAAGAAATACTCACGGAGTCTTCTCCGATGTGCAAACAAGCATCACCAATCCAGACCAACATGTCAAGATAGGATTCACACAGCATGTCTAACCGTACTCACACTTCCGGTTCTAATGCAATACAATAAGGGACGTACAGCCGACCTAAGGGAATAACTTCTCCATCCACCTTTTGGTGGAGGATTCCTATGCAAATGCATGAAAGAAGGACTTCACTTGTCCAAGAAGGAAATCGTTACCCTTGAAGGACGTTTTGGCGCCATGGTGAAATGTATACGGTTAGAAAGCTTCGCAGCGATCAATCCTCTACAGAGCTGAACTTGTCTTGCGATTTGGACCACCGCAGCACCACCGGCAGCTGGCTTTCCCTTCTTCTTCCTTCCCTTGCTCCCCTCTCTCTCTTTACTTAGGAAAGAGAATGGCACAACTCAAATGAGTTTTCTCCATCTCAAATCTGGCCTTATAAACCCAGGGAACAACCTAGGCCATTGGATCTTGGTCAAAGAAAATGGAAGGCTCAGATTAGCCCTAAACTTGAATTTCCTGGGCCAAACACAGGTTGTGATATGCCCATGTCACAGGCCGTGTTCCTGAAGCGGTGCATAACCGACTTAAAAGAAACCAGAACATGGGTATCTACACGCCAAAGTCAAGCCTGACACGGCCGTGTCACCCAGTACACGGCCGTGTATCTTGCCGTGTCACCCTTATAACACGATCTCCAAAATCACCCGAGCAGGAAACGGCTAAGGAACACGCCCGTTTCCATGGCCGTGTGCCCAACACGCCCCTGTGACATGACCATGTAACAGGCCGTGTCGCCTATCGACGATCAGTTCTAGAGTACTCGTCGAGAAGAGGGACACACCCTGGGACATGCCCGTGTCCCAGGCCATGTACACCTGACACGCCCTGAGATATGCCCGTGTCTCAGGCCCGGTCAGCCAACCTGAATCCCAATGTTGGCTTTTGAGATTTCTAGGGTGTTACACATACTACCCTGGGGAAGTCTTGGCGGTATGTGTATCTTGCAGCTCCATCTCACCTAGGAGGTGGTTGTAGTCCCGCTTGATGACCGACATTCTCCTCTCCACCTTTCTATGGAGGCTCCTCACGGAAGAGGAGTTGGCCCACTCCCATTGCGCGAGCTTCGATACGGGCTCTGCCACCATCTTTCGCCATTTCCTGCCGTTCCCAGCAGCGTCCGGGAACTCTTCCATCTCGTTAAAAGAAGGGAAGGGGGAGCTCCCGGCGTCTTCCCTTTCTCTTCATCTTCTCCTTCTTATTCATCTTCCTCCTTATCGGCTCCCTCCCGGGGCTCCGCACCCCCTGATAAAAGAGAGAGTTCCAGTCATGAAGAGGGGAAAAGTAGAGGAAGTAGTGATTTCTCGCATACTTGTAGCATGGCGAGAGCCATCGACCGATGAAGGGCAAGAAGGCCTGGGCTCCCCCTCAGGTTCCTTTCCAAAGAGAATGTGGAGCGGCTTTCCTCGCCCTGGACAGAATATCTTGCGCGTGATAATCCCGGCCTGGACAGGAGCAGGGGCGGAGACGTCCTCCCTCGAGGGAAGGCAAACCTTTTGTGAAGGAGCGGAGGGTTCGATGTCCACTCCTCTCGCCGATAGGGCGAGATCGGCTACCCAGGAGTCCTTGTTGGCGAGAACGATTTCGTTACCTCGATTGGCGAGACTCGGGCTAGCGGGAGCTGGCACTGCGGGAAGTCAATTTAGCAGCAGGGGAATGCATTGATTGGAATTAAAAATTTGACAAAATGGGGGTAAAAGGTTACTTGGGGTTCTCGGAGGGTCAGCCAGGGAGTAGCCTACCGGACCCATTGTGGATCCCTAGGAAAGAGAGGCGCCGATTCTGGGGGACCAGCGGGGACCCGGCGCCGATATATTGAACTACCTCCTACGATAAGTACGATATATCAATCATCTATCTCTCTTTACATCGATTCACAGTTTTCGATAGTCAGCGAATCAGAGTGACATATCTTTTGTGGAGGAGAAGAATTATCCACGCGTCTTGGGGTCGGGGTAGGCAAGCCCCGGTTGTCGTTCAAAAGGTATCGCTTGACCGATTTCTCCTTCTTATTTTTCTTCTTCTTAAGCTGTGGGGGATCAGCGGCCGACTCCTTTTTTCGCCAGCCAAGGGGCCACTAGGGAGATGTTGGCACGGGCTCGGGCCTGTGCTACATCGATGCGGTCTTGCAGGCATTGCGAGTGCGGCTTCTCGGCACATTCAGGGCACGTAGAGTGGTCACGCGAAGACTCGACCGGGGGTGACAGCGACAAGAATGAAATTTTGACTATCAGCATATTTACATATATAGCCATGGGATGGCCCACCAAAAGATTCTTTTTCAGGACAACACGTGCTCAGCGAATATAAGGGGTTAGATGTGTCTTTTCGAGCGCAAGGCTAGCTCGAAAAGAGCGGGGATTGTGTACAACCCCATATTCGCAGAGTGGGACCCAGAAAAACCCAGGGCTAGCTTTGGGCTAGCCCCAGGTGAAGAAATCCGCACTCGCCCAATCAGGATTGAGCTCGACTTTTGTCGAGCCCAACTCAGGTCTCGTCGAGCAGGGCTTGACGTTCATTGAGTAGGTTCAGAATAGGAGAGCTCTCGTATAGGGCCAGGTGAGAACGTTCTTGCTCAAGAAAGTAGTTCGTCGAGCAGAGCTCGACGCTCGCCAAGGCGGGATGGGCTTCGGCCGAGACATGCTCTCTCCTTGGGGCAGGCGAGAAGGCTTGTGCTTCGCGTGGGGCGGGAACAGGCATAACCGTTGGCATTCTTCAACAGTTTTATATCCTTTTAGCTCCCGCCAGGTGAAGACGGGAGAGTTCTCGACAAGGCGTATGCACCCTCAGTTCTCGGCAGGAAGGCTCCCACCGGGTAGGGCACAGGGTGAAATTACTTGGATTCCCTCAGGTAAAATTACCTTTATACCCCCAAGGTCTGCATTTAGCTCCTCAGAACAGCGGATTTTCGATGTTGGCAGACCAGCCAAGGTTAATTTAGTAATTTTAGGTCAGCAAAGGCTATAAATAGACCCACACGGGGCTCCTTAAAAAGCAAGCTTTCATATTTTCTTAAGATATTCTAGTGCTTGCTGAGGAGCTCCTAGCTCAGCATTTGTCTTTGGAGGGGAAGCGCTCAGAGATCTTCTGGGTTAGAGGTGGGACCTCCAAGCTGAGACTTTGGGTCGGTTTCTAGTCCTTTACTACCAGTCATAGGTCAGAGCTTGGGAGAAGTAGGTGTTGGCTACGCCCCTATTTTTGAACTTTCATTGAGGTCAAATTTTGGCTTCAACATTACATGTTGTGGTCTATGATGTGTTTCTGGTTATCACAACGTCAGAGGAATGTAAGCTTGGCTAGAGGGGTTGAGGTCTAGTGGGCCAACTCTGCTGGTGTCTTAGAGACACATTCCCAATGACTCTTCCCTAAGCTGTGGAGGTTCTAATTTGATACATTAAACCAAGAGTGTGCATAGACACTGTAATGCATGCGTATTTAGGCATACATCTCTAGTAGTGTATATACCCACCTAGTAGTGGAGACACCCACTCCACTGCCTTCATTTGACCATGATGAGAGGTGATCGAGAGGTTAGCTACCCTCAAAAAGAGTTAACTAAAGGTCTATGTCAGCATGGAGTCGTGTGTGTGTGTGTGTTACAACATGTGCGTCATCATTTAATAGAATCGCATTGCATTCAATACATTGTATATATTCAAGTCACCTATCATATAAATTAGTATGGGCTCATTTTTGTGATGAGTTTATTTACTTGTTAAAATGACCATTAACCTATAAATTTGTACGACAATTTTTAGTAGTTAAGTTAAATTTATACATTAGCAACTTATTGTACTTCTTAATTTTTACTTGTGCTTTACTTGATACTGGTAAATTACATGTTAATTATTTGAGTTATTGATTCGCTTCTTATACAAATCATCATTTTTTTAGAATCAAACTATATAACTACAATGATTCTTTAGTAACACATTTTCTAATATGTCACCTACTTGTACTATCACTACTTATATAGTACCTTCCATTCTCCATCCTTCTGTCTGGTGCCTAGGAGCCGTTGGGGGAGTGGATGCCGAAACCTCTTAGTCTTTTTGACTAACAGTCAATGGACCACATCATTTTAGAAATGCAAGGAGCCGGAGCAGCAATACCCATCCCAAGAGGACCACCAGCCTAGGGAGGCAGGACCTGAGGAGATAATGTGATGTATTTTGATGCTTCCTACAATTGATGTGATATTTTCAGAGCTTCTGCACTCCTTCGATTTGAGAGATGTATTGTTTTATATTTGGACTGGTATAGGACATAAATCCTCTTTCATTTCTCTTATTTTGTGGACATTTATAGATTTATTATGATGTGGACTTCATGTTTATTTGATAACTTCTTGATTTCTAGTTGGTATGTAATGAGTAAAGGTTGTCAGTAGAATAAACATCATGTAGTTATGAATAACCTGAGTGTTGGTCTCATCGCAAGGTAGCGGTTTTGGGCATAAAAATTCCCTCGACCGTGCTCATTTTTGGGAGATGAGGAGTCTAACACTAGATCCTCAATGCATACAATCATCAAAAATAGAGCATCAAAAGTTATAAGAGAAGCAAAACCTTAACAACACAGTACTAAGCACAACGAAAACTCAATATAAACTCAGAGATTGTCCACAATCTACTAAAATAGGTATCAAGGGTCTTTGGCCTTAAGGCCTTACATAATAATAGAAAGAGTATAGGGTAATACAGTTCCTAGACCGGTATAATTAATAGGGTATAAGAGCTATAAGAGTAAACACTTCATGAAGAATAATTCTTTTGATTGCATATAGTGAAATCGTCTCCCATCCGAACCCTAGAATAAAAATCACATGAGCGGGAAAAAATGCTGAGCTATGAGTTGAATACAAAATTACGCAACCATACACCACCTCCTCGCCTCCCTATCAGACCCCGAGGAAACAACACCTGCAGATTAACACTTCAATGTATGTATAAAAATATAAGTAAGGAAACAGTAAGACAAGCAAGATAACTATTCAATAAACGAATCATGTAATAAGACAGGAGCTACCTGGGAGCTATCGTTGGCGGTAGGACCTGCCACAAGTCGGTACCTCCCAAAAATTGCATATATTAGATAAAGGCCCGACATTATATGTAAGACGCCATTTTTTTCACCACCGGGTCTTACAAACAGAATTGCTGTCTTACGGTGACTCCAACTACCATGTTAGACACCACCACACGACGCTGATCCTGCGGGCTAAAATGATAATATCACAGTAGGCCAACCAAAGAGAAGTAAGTGAGTAATACAAGTCTACAGATCACAGCTCACTATCAATATGTAAATACAAAGCAATAGTCCACATTGAGTACTAGTATAAAAGAGAGTAGAAAATGGGCTTAAGCCCGGTACATGTTTAATACAAATAATCTCTCTCCATAACTCACACATCTAGTGGAACTAAACTGAAAACCTTCCTCGACCTGTCGCGAGTAGAAGCGGTAGTGCGCAACAACTGCTCCTTAAGTCATGCAATCCTCCTGTGACTGGTGCATCACCTCGAATTCCTAAAATGATGTGGTCCACCGACCATTAGTCAAATGACTAAGCCAATATCATCCTCACCTCAACCCCACGACTCTTAGGCACCATGCGGGGAGAAGGAAAGGAAAGATATTTAAGGTGGATAATGAACAAGAGCAGGTGACAACTACCCTAGCAGGAGTATGATCAAAGGAACTATAACAAGATAGCTGTAATGTAAACAAGGTAAAGTATAGAGCAGTAAGCACATGCTATGAAAGATGGGGGTTAGATCTTATTTATTCTTGGGGGGTGAATAGAGTATTTAAAACTTTGGCTGTTTTAAGTTTTATATCAGAGTTTAAAATAGGTGATACTAATAATACTATAGAAGAAAATAAAAGACTAATCTATCTATCTATCACAGCACAACAAGAAAAAAAAGAAAATGAACACAACCAGACAACAAAAAAATTTTATAGTGGTTCCCCAACCTGGGTATATTCATTCTTCTACCACCCTGTTAGGAATCTACCAACAGGTTTTTGTTCAGGTGACTTCCACTACAAGATCTATTTCCAGGGAGATCTCACAACCCTTTAGTCTTTTGATCAGGTGCCCAAAAACCAAGAATAAACATTTGAAGGGAGTTAATAAACCCCTTTATACAGGAGGTGAGAGAGATGTGATGATGTCTTCTCTTTTCTTTAAACAGAAGAGAAGACTTGTTGATTCTGTTGTTGTCAAGACACCTTCTGAAATGTAGAATTTGTTCAGAAAGATGGAGCCATGCTCAGGGTGTAGGTCTTCAACCTTGTCTGAAAATAATCATGGAACTTCCTGATTGAATCAAGAAGAGTTGTCCTTGAATGTTCCTGGAAGAGAATGTTGAAGAAGACTCTTTATAGTGATGAATGTTCTTCTTCAGTCCTTAGAATGACAAGGAGGAAAATAGAATGTTTTTTGCACTGGGAGAGAGTTCTGAATGTTTAGTCTGTGTCTCTCTGTATTCTTTCTATGCTGTATGTTCTCTTCTGAATGTCTAGCTCAGTGTGTAATATCTGGGTAAGTGTCTAATGACTGAAAAGAGAAAAACTCTTTTATATTCTATGGTCAGAAATTCTCCTTTGAATTTTAATTCCTGCATTAATTGCTGAAGGATCTGGAGAATACAAATGGCTGGAATGACTGTCATAATTGAGTTTCCCCAACTGTCCCTAATAAAATAAGCAAGTAATTACCCTGATGAAAACCATAATTAATGCTCCCAATAACGGCAATATTCAGGGGAATATTAGCATTATTTACTCAGGAATAATACTGCTAAATAATATAGAAAGTAAGGGACAGAAGTATGGAAAACTTCTCATTCTGGCTCGGGACAAAAATTATCGACCTCTGAACGGAATTCATCGACCGGAGTTCCAAGTTCATCGACCTGAAAATTCCTGTTCATCGACCTGAGCACTGCGAACTGCATTCATAGAATCACTTGCCAATTCTGAGCTCTGAGTTCGTCGAGCTGAGAATCTATCTGAAAGAATCGATCATCGACCTGAGCTTGAATATCGTCGAGCTCAGCTCAAAGAAATAACTCTGAGTTCGTCGATCTGAGATCGACGATCGTCAAGCTGAGTTTGAAGAACTTCGAACTGATCATTCTGTTCTCTGAATTTTCTAAGTATTGAGACTATTGATGTGCTATGCTGGTTGGTCCATGAAGGTTGAACCAAATGACTAACCTAAACTCTAGGACTACCAGACTTGACCCTTGCTATAAAATGTGGGTCAAACTTAACCAAATTTAGTTAACCTAGCCCAAATCCAACTAGGGATACAACATGCTATACTTTAAGTAAAAAAGTGCAAGTAAAAAACTACGACTACCTTCTACCACAAATAAAGTAAAGTAAAGTAAGCCATAGAATAAGTAACCTTAACTTATAAGAATACTCATACAAACTCATAAGTTAAGGGGTCGTTTTGCAAGGCCTATCGTGTAAAAAGTCCCATACCAATTTATACGATAGGGGTAGAGTTTTAAATATAATGATGACATAATGTGCTATGTTATGATGTTTTAATGCAATGTTCATACAAGTGCAACACACACACCCGAATCTATGCGCATAGACCTTTAGTTCCCCCATTTGGACTTAGATAACCTCTTAGGTACCTTGCATCATAAAAATGGAGGCAGTGGGTTTGTCCACCCCACCTCTATGCCCTATTCGCACCACCTAACCTAGACCTTCATATGCCTCAACGCGAAGAACACAACTGCGGATCCCCTGCGTACTCTGCTAGCAAATCAACTAGTCTTTTCCTTGGCTAAGTGAGAACCACACATGTCGTGTCAATGTATCGACGCCAGTGCGAACGACCGTCTAATACCGAAGACCCACCACCTTTATTCACATGTAATTATGATAAATATGAATCTCTCAGCGAACAGCTCCCTGGAATAACTCGTCTATCACAACAACCTTTTGAGCCACTGGTACTACAACAAATATGGACAACGACGACGTTTTTAAGAGGCATTGGAGACGTTTTTCAAACGTCATTAATGTTTTTTCGACGTTTTTATAAACGTCGTGTTTGTCGCAGGCGTCGCGAATATAACCATTGCCAAAAGTTTTCGTGATGTTTTTTTATACACCCACCGCCTGACATTTGCGGTATTTACGTTAATAAATGTGGGACGCTTTGGCCACGTTTCGTAGTGTAAAATGTTGCCAGCCTTAGCAATGTCAAACTAAAAAATAGGCAATTCTTGAGAGGAAAATATCTAGTAATAATTCGACCAAAAAATCATAATTAATTAGATCAGAGGTAAAATTATTAGACACATTTTTGTATGAAAAACGTTGCAAAAACTAAAAACAATGGCAACGTTTATACAAATGTCGCCAAAAAAATGTGGTTGAAGTCCATATTTGTTATAGTATGGCTCCCCGGACTAACCAGTCCATAGCCACCACCGCCGAGTCTACCACTCATGAGTCGAAACCAAACTAGCCTCCCGTAACTGTGGGGTGAGTGTATGTAGATTATTAGAGTTATATCATGCAAAATAGTTTAATCTGACAGTTTAAGGTTAACCTTGGACTGTTTAGGGCATTTCCTGTGAAGGGCTCTCGAGGGCACTAGAAACTACGATGGGTTGAAGTCCAATGCTCCCTTTCAAAAGGTACTTATTATTGTTGTTATATAACCATGTCACGACTCTACTGATCTTACACTTGATCTAACCGTAAGTGTATTTAGACTTTCTCCAAGGGAAAGACGATCCATCGCTGATCCCGAGCACAACCTTTCCCCTAGTCAATCAGACTCTCACAGCTGACTTCCATTGGTGACCTCATTCATACTCCCCCGATTAAGTCCACCAACTATCTCTTTTATCCCATATCGAGGTTCATATGATTCATTAATTCTATAGTTTAACTATGTTCAGACCTAACAAGCTACATGACGTGCATGAATGGTGACCCCTCCAAATAGTCCTCCAAATGACCTAAGATTATTACTGGGGGTCAATCATAATATTTTAATAGTAAATCCAGAAGATAATATTTTTCCTAATTTATTTTGCATTTATTATATTTTCTGCAAAATTAGGCCACCTAGGATTTTGAACAATAAGTATAATTTTCTGAAAAGATATGGCCTCAATAAAACTATGACAAGTGTATATCATTAAAATAACAGTAAATACTAAAATTTACAATTTTCCAAAAAGGTGTTAACCTGCAAACAAATTATTGATTAATTATCCACAAGCATAGGGTAAAGCAGGAAATATTAGAATTTATCATCAAAAAATTATAGGAAAATTACCAGATGTTAAAAGTTAACAAAAGAGTATATAGACCAAAAATAATAATTTTCTAAATAACTTTGGTCACATAAATAAATCATTTAAAAATATTCAACACTAAGCACCTTGTGAAGCATCCTATATGAAAAGTCTTCCAACAATTTTATAAAAATTTGCATAGCATAATGAAGCCTTAGAATGTGTTCAAAAGAGGTTTCATAATTTTCTAGTGGGTAATTAACTATTAAATAATTGTCTTATGATCAAGGCAAATATAGGGTTTGTGAATTAAGTACTATAAATATTAATTTAAAATTCATACAACAATTTCCAAAGATTTATAACAACTATATAAGATCACTGCCCAAGTTTCATGAACATTCAAAATCATATAATCTTGCAATAAAATTATATGTAGAAGTGCCCTAATTGGTCCTTAATTATTTCAGATGGGTTAAATGCTCATAAAAATTATAATAACATTTTATAGGGCTTTTTTCCACCCAATAAACTCATCTACCAATTTTCATGACATTCAAAGGACATATGGTCCCATGTCCTTCATTGAGATCAAAACTCGACCCTAGGGTTAGCACTAGTCTTCTAGGGCACACCAACCCTAAACCACCCAAAATCTCTTATGGGGGTGTTTTATATGACATTAAGTAAGTGGCCAAAGTTTCATCCCTTTTGGATGAGGATTGGCCACTCGACCCATCAAACACACACTTGCTCAAATTTACCCCTTAAGGACCAAACTTTGGTCACATCATTACTTACCCAAATCAACCCCAAAAGGGCCGAGATTTTTACCAGTGACTCATCATGACCCTAATGGTCAACCACCAAAATATTGGAGGTATTTGAGGTAAAGAGACCCTCTAATTACATCATACATTATTTTTTAAATTTTTGCAAAACCTATAGAAAAATGTTTTCCAAAAATTCTCATTTTTGGATATAATAAGGGTCCAAGTATAATTATACTATGGTATAAATTTCAAAGCATTTTACTAACTTGTCTAGTGGGGGCACTCAAATTAGTGTCTGATCAGGCATACATATATGCGAGACCAAATTGAGTTCTGCGGTTTGACCACTGACCCATACGAGCTGAATATAATTATAAAATATAGTAGACTAAAGGTCTAAAACTTTTGTGAATGGACACTTTCCCTTAAATGGCCTCTAAGGGCCTCATTTAATAGCATCAAATTGTGAATGATAAAGCTGTAATCTAATCACTATATTAAATAAATAATTATAATCATATATTAAAGATGGCACTATTAATCTTCTTCTCCATCCAAACTTTGAATCACCAATACATCTGTGGCTTTACCGAAACTTAACGTCGGTCGGCCACTTCCCTGGCCAGCCACCGCCACCGCCACCTCCGTCGAGGTGGTGGCTATCGCCCAGTGGTGGTTTCCGGCGAACCCGCCACCATGATTTTCTTAAATTCTCCATTTTTCTTCACTTGGATCGGCTCGTTCTAGCCTGATTTCTCGGCCTAATTTGATATAGATACTAGAACAAGGGGAGAGGCTGAGAAGTGGACCATTTTGATATTCGACGGCGACGGTGGCGGCGGTTAGCCGTGACGGTTCTACCCTACGGTGGGCTTACCAGATTTTTTTATCCTCCACCAAAACCATTGATCCAATACATCATTTTGACTGTCAAGGATGTTTTAAAGGTGATGGGTTAGTCAGAAGTGGGAATGGGGGGCTGTATAGGGGGATTTATAATTTCCATGGAGGGGAGCTGAAGGGGGTGGTCGTCTATGATGATTGGGCTCCCCCATTAGTGTTAGCTGGTTGGAATTGATAGCATACTCATCCCAAGAGGCAAGTGAGATGAATAGGGGCAATGGGGAGATGAATGGAGTGACTCATGGCCTCCCTCCATAACTCCTTTCTATCTTTCTTCTTTCTCTCTCTCCATTAAAGGGGAAAACTCTCATTTCTCTCTCCTAATCACCACCTCCAAATTTTTAGTGGCATTCCATGTAATTTCAGTGGTGACTCATCATTTGAGCAATTGAAATTTGGCTTAGCCTAAAGGGATTGAGCTTTGGGCTTAATTAACACAATTTGGGCAATATTGACCAAGTGTTGACTTGAAGTGTTGACTTGGCCAACTGATTGGTTGACTGGTCCAAGGGGTGTGTCTTTAGTCCCTTGATACCCTCTAATGTTTGTTGGGTCATGGTGGTGTCCCATTTGGAGCAATTTATCCAAAAGGCATAGGTTTGACCAATTTTGGCCAAGGTTTGACTTTGGTCAAATTGACCACTTTGGTTGACCCCAATGGGTGGTTAGTTACCCATTGGTCTCCTTTAAGGGTTAGGAAGGTCTAGGTGGGGTTATTTTGGCAAGTTGGAGGTCTATTGGTCCAAGATATGCCACTTTGACCATTTTATAGTTAGGGTTTACTTTGGTCAACTTGACCACTTTGGTTGACCTCAATGGGTTCTAGGTGCTCCAGGGACCCCCTAATGGATTAGGGATGTTATGGTATCATCAATGAGTCAAGGTGAGGCCTTAAAGTCAAACCCTAGGTTAGGTAATTATTTGTTATTTGTAGACCATGGTGATCTTTACCTTCATGCCTAAGTTCACATGGTCTCTTTGAGCTTCCTAGGGTAATGTCAAGACTTAGTCATGACAAAACCATCTTAGGGGTCTAGTTGCTTGAGAGATATTACATTATATCCCACCACATCTCTTACAAGCTATAAAAGAGTTCATAAGTTATCATACAATCATTATACAGTACTAATAAGTAAGGAGAACCATTCACAAGCAGAACCCCAAAGCATCCTATGATGCACACTGCACCCAAATAATGAGGCACTCGCATGCAAACATCAAAAATCACAACCATTATTATACTCGTGGCGAAGGGTGGAGTATTTAAATAGTGTGCATGACAGACATGGTCGGTTATGGTGATAGACCCTCTTCATTAAACTAATATCATGGTAGGTCATGTCTAGACCCCTCTTTTATATCGAGTTCAAATATACAAATATTCTTGGTAATATACCTTCTTCCATAAATTGAGCATACGGTAGGTCATGTCTACACCCCTCTTCGGTACTGAGTTCAAACTCACGGCGAGTCATGGTAATAGACTATCTTCTGTGAGTCGATAGTATGGTAGGTCATTTCTAAACCCCTCTTTTGTATCGAGTTTAAACACGCAACCAATCATGGTAATAGACCCTATTCCTTAAACTGAGAGCATAGTAGGTCATGTTTACACCCCTCTTCTATACCAAGTTCAAACAGATAGCCAGTCATGGTAATAGACCCACTTTCTTAAACCAAGAACATAGTATGTCATGTCAAGACCCCTCTTCCGTATATAGTTCAAAAACACAACCAGTCATGGTAATAGACCCTCTTCCTAAAACTAAGAGCATGGCAGGTCATATATACACCCCTCTTTCATACTGAGTTCAAACACACGACCAACCATGGTAGTAGACCATCTTTCTTAAACTGATAACAAGGTAGGTCATGTCGACAATACTTTTCCATACTGAATTCAAATGCATGACCGGTTATAGTAATAGACCCTCTTCCTGAAACTGAGAGTGTAGGGAGTCATGCATATACCCCTCTTCTGTACCTAGTTCAAACACACGGCGAGTCATGGTAATAAAACCTCTTTCTTAAACCAAGAGCACGGTAGGTCATGTTTATTCCCCTCTTCCATATCGAGTTCAAACACAAGACCAGTCATGGTAATGAACCCTCTTCCACAAACCGAGAGGACGGTAGGACATAGTTACACCCCTCTTCTGTGCCGAGTTCAAACACACAAGGATCTCACAATTTTACTTAACACGAACTACTCTAACATATTTTTATGTCATTCCAACGATAAATAATTACTACTACCCAATCTAAGCACTTACCAATCACTTAGGATGGTACACAAGTGCTCCTATGAAATACACTAATGGTCCACGGTACCCAGAATCACCAAACTAATGGTAGCTGGGAGTTAGCGCTGGCAATAACACCCATCCCCGGACAGTTTGTAAAACCCCTCCCAAAACCAGGGAGTTACCCGGGTCTTATACCCAAGACCGCCAACTTACAGTGACTCCAACTACCGAGTTATTTGATACCACACAACGTCGATCCTGTCGGCTAGTATGATCATTTCACAAGTAGGCCAAATAAAAGAATTTGCTAGAACATAGTCCACTATCACCACTCAGTATATATATATCTGAAATAAAGTAAATAGTTCACAATGAGAGAAATATAATATAATAGAGTAAAGGGCTTAAGCCCGGTAAATGTCCAAATCAGAAGAGCTCACTCTCTCATCTCTCAGCAACTACAAGCAGAAGCTATAAAAATCTAACATCAACCTGTCACTGAGCATTAATAGTAGCTCGCGAAAACTACTCCTCATGCCCTACCTCCTCGTGCAACTAGTGTGTCTCCTCGTGCGACTGGTGCGTTTCCTCGAATTCTTACGATCACGACTGACCGTTAGACATAAAGACTAAGCAATTTTGTCCTTGCCTCACCACTACAACTCCTAGGCACTAAGCAGGAGGACAAAAGCGAAGGATAACAAAGGTAGTATCAATAGTATAATAGGTGACATGGAACTATTCTAGCAGGAGTATAAATGTATAAAGATAACACTAAAATATAGAAATAGTAAAGTAAGAGCAGTGCAGTAATTTAAAGTAAAGTAAAGTAAAGTAAATGAGCTAAACTACCATCACAGAGGGTACCTTAACTTATATGAATGCTCATACAAACTTATAAGTTAAGATTTCCAAAGTAACTTATCATATAGAAGAGATCATACTGATTTATATGATGAGGTCTGCAATGATTTGTAATGCAACTCACCCGCCCAAGTCTATGCACAGACCTTTCAAACATTCCCCATGTTTTGGAGGTAGCTAGCCTCTCAAGTACAAACCATCGTAGCTCACAGTAGCAGTGGAGCAGGTATCTCCACTCCTAGGTGGGCTAGCACACTACCAGGCCTAGACCTTACGTACGCCTCAATCCTAAGAACACAACAGTGGATCTCGCACATACTCTTGCTAGAAATCCACCAGTCTTTGTGGTCAGGAGTGTGTTTAGGGGATAGTCCTTCAAACCGCAGTATAAACAACCTATTGGCCCCAAAAACATGCACTCTTCACCAGTGTCAATGTATAACGCCCTAAATTTAACTGAATTAATTTTGGGGTACGTTTAGAGGGCGTGGTCTGCGCATAATAATTCGGGCTAGGGTTTTCTATAAAACCTAAATTCGCCCCTCCCCTCTCATTTCCCTCTCTCTGTGCCGCCTCTCCTGATTTCACACTCCCTCTCCCAATCTCTCTCTCTCTCATGATTTTTCTCTCACGCACAATAGAGCCCGAAAACTCTCTCTCCATTCTCCGCTGGAAGGAGGAGCAGAGCTCAATATCTCACTCTCCCATCTTTGTTGGAAGGAGGAGTAGAGCCCGATATCCCACTAGCCTGTCGCCACTGGAAGGAGGAGCAAAGCCCGACATCCCTCTCTCCCGTTGTCGTTTGAATGGCCAAGCCCGACATCCTTTCTCCTTCCGTGCCTCGGTCGCCGCCAACAAAAAGAAACCTTATCACTCTCTCCCTTACCGACCTCCCTCTCATCTTGGCCGACCAGGAGGAGTTAGGGTTTGGCTTATGCTTGCGGGAGGAGGCTGTCTGGGGGTGATGTAGGCTTCGTCACCCGATGAATCGAGACGGACAAAAGACACGAAACTACTGTCGCACATTCCAAGTCTATGTTTGCACAAGTAAAACGCAGCACACTCAATTTGAAATATTATTAATCCAACGCTAACGTATAGGTTCGCCACAACCTGAGAGATCAAATAAAATCTATGAGCAAATATTATCTCAAGCAAAAAGGATCTACCCGATCCGTTCGAGCGTGTGTTGTACCAAAAGAAATCCACCGAAAAATAACGATTTGAAAAAGGTAGATCTCTCCCAACAAAAAGAAAATAAGGTTTGCCAATCCTCACAAATTTAAATAGATCAAGAGAAAACAACATTAATCGATTTGATCAAAACCACGATAAAATCAAGATTCGCAAAAAACACAAAAGTTAACCACCGCGAGATCTATCTAAGAGGGAGACACACAAGATTAGAGATTTTTGTTACCCCACTCGGAAAATGATTCCTTGGAAGAGGATCGTTCTTCTAAGATTCCGCCGGAGTCACGCCGAATGGAGAGAAACACGTCCGCCTTCCTTGCTTCACGCCGGAGGAGTTTCTTTGTTGCAAGAGAACTTGCCCTTGGCCGAAATCTACCAAGAAGGGGGGAGCAAGGTCGGCCGAACCCTATGGGGGCTCCTTGGTGTAGCCGAAGTCTTTATAAGGGGAGAGCCTTTGTCTTGTAAGAATTTAGAGAGGAGGGGAGAGGAGTTTTAGTGGAGAAGATGTTGGATCCCTAGTTTTGATTTGGGCTAGGTTCAATAATTAGGCTGAGTTTGACCCATATTGTATAACCAGGGTCAAGTCTAGTAGTCCTAAAGTTTAGGCTAGTCTTTAGGTTCAACCTTCATGGACCAGCCAACAAAGGACCTCAGTAGATTCAAGACTTACAAGATTCAGAGATCAAAATGATCAGTTCAAAATTCTTCGACCAAAGCTCGATGATCGTTGATCGCAGATTGACGTACTTAGAGTTTTTTCTCTGAGTTGAGCTCGGCGATATTCGAGCTCAGGTCGACGATCTCTTCATTCAGACAGATTCTCAGCTCGACGAACTCAGAGCGCAAAATTGGCAAGTTATTCTCAGTATGCAGTTCGCAGAGCTCAGGTCGACGAACAGGAATTCTCAGGTCGATGAACTTTGAACTCCAGTCGGGGAATTCTTTTCAGAGGTTGACGATTTATGTCCTGAGCCAGAATGAGAAGTTTTCCTTACTTCTATCCCTTACATTCTATATTATTTAGCAGTAATATTCCTGAGTAATTAATGCTCATATTCCCTTGAATATAAACGTTATTGGTAGCATTAATTATGGTATTCGTCAGGTTAATTACATGGAAATTTTATTAGGGACAGTTGGGGAAACACATTTAAGACATATATTCCAGCCATTTCATTCTCCAGATCTTTCATCATTTAATGCAGGAATTCAAATTTCAAAGGAGAATAATTGACTGCAGAATATAAAAGAGATTTTCTCTTTTCAGACAAAAAGACACCAAGTCAGACATTAGAATAGAACATACAACACTCAAAAATATAGAGAGATAATACTGAACAATAAGAACTCTCTCCTAGTGTATAAAACATTCTGTTTTCTTCCTTGTCCATTCTGAAGACTAAAGAAGAACATTCATCACTATCAAGAGTCTTCTTCAACCTTCTCCTCTAGGAACAATCACTGACAACATCTTGAATCAGTTAGAAAGTTCCAGGATTCATTCAGACAAAGCTAAAGACTTACACCCTGAGCAAGGCTCAAAATTTCTGAGCCATCTCAACATCTTAGAAGGAGTCTTGATAACAATATATCCACTTGTCTGCTCTATTATTTAGAGAAAAGAGAAGACCTCATCACCCCCCTCTCACCTCCTATACAAAGGGTTTATTAACTCCCTTCAAAAGTTTATTCTTGGTTTTTGGGCACCTGATCAAAAGCCTAAAGGGTTGTGAGATCTCCCTGGAAATAGATCTTGTGGTGGTAGTGACATGATCAAAAACCTGATAGTGGATTCTTACCTGGGTGGTAGAAGAGTGGATGTACCCAGTTTGGGGAACCATTATAAAATTTCTTGTGTTGTCTGTGTGTGTTCATTTTCTTTCTATTCTTGCTATGTCTGTGATAACTTAATTTAGCCTATTTTATTTCTTTCTATTATTATTGGTATCACCTACTTTTATACTAATATAAATCTGAAAAATAGCCAAAATTTTAAATACTCTATTCACCCCCCTGCCTCTTGAGTAAATCAGATCTAACCCATATCTTTCAATTGGTATCAAAAGGGTGTTACTTAGGTTGTACAAGCTAACACTTAAACCAAAAGAGCTTTGCTAGATCTAATTTTCTTCTCCTAGTTTTTTTGTTTTCACATCATGTCACAGAACAAAGACTATGCAAGCACCAGACCTCCAGTTTGTAACTTAAATAAGTTTATTATCTAGAAGACAAGAATCAGGCTGTATATGAACTCTATTGATGAGGATATCTTTAATTCTATTTTAACAGGACCACCTGTTCTAGAGACTGCATCTATTTCAATCTCTAGCACTCATGTTGTTCCACCACCTGAGTGGACAGATTCTCAAAAGAAGGCCAAAATAGTAAATGCCAAGGTCATGAATATTCTGGCTCAGATAATGTCTGATGATATCTTCCAAAAAGTGGCAGAGTGAACATCAGCCAAGGCTATCTAGGATTCTGATAACCAGATGGTTGCTGGTTCAGCAGATAAGAGAAAGGATAGGAGATCCAATCTCATCTCACAATATGAAAACTTCAAGAAGGTTGAGTCAGAGTTTGTTGGTGAATGTACAACAGACTGAGCTCAATCATCAATGAACTAAAGACTCTGGACAAGGACATCACCCTCATAGAAGTAAATGACAAAATCCTCATGTACTTCCCCAGCTCATGGGATTCTAAGAATCTGGCCAATTAAGGAAGCCAAAATTCTAAATGAGATTTTCACAGAATCTCTAATTGGAAAGCTCAAGTCCTATCAGCAGCTCATAAAGTCTAGAGAAGCTGCAGAGCAGAAGACTCCTTCATCTGCTAGAAAGGAGCAAAGCATTGCTTCCAAAGCAACTGAAGAATCAGAAGCTCCAACAGCCAGTGAAGAATTCCTAAGTCTCTTAGCCAAGAGAATTTACAAGATGGGCAAGAGAGATTTTAGAAGAAAGTTATCAAGTCAAGATGACAAGCCAAGGTATGACAAGACACCCACTAAAAAAGTTATTTGTTTTAGTATTATGAAGCCTGGACACTTCATCTCAGAGTGTCTAGAGAACCAAAATAAGGAGAGAAAAAGTGAAAAATAAACCCGGAAGCAGCACTATAACAAGACCTCCTCCAGTATGCATAAAAGAAAGAAGAAAGGCTTTGTGGCTGAAACATGGAGTGAAACTGAAGATGAATCTTCAACTTCAATATCTAGTGAAGAGGAAGCAAAGTCAAAGGATATTTGCCTAATGGCCATCAATGCATTAGGCAGCTGTTCAGAAGCAGAAGATGACAAGTCAGAGGGTGAAGACTCCTAATCTGAGGAAGATCAGGTACTGTCTTCTTTTGATTTTGATTCAGATGAGTTTAGAACTGAATTCAAATCTTTATGCATTGATTTAATTAATTCTGAAAAAGAGATTAAACAACTTAGAGAGAAATTGACAGAACAAGATAATTTCATTTTAGAAAATGTTAAGTTAAAAGATGAAATAACTTTAGCTAATGAATAGATTATATCATTAAAAACTGAATTAGCTGAGGCTATGCAACTTGAAGAATCCCTAAATGGGAGAAGTATCAAGTTTATGGACATCACAAGAAAAGTGAATGTCAGGCTTAATGGCAAGCTAGGCTTAGGTGCTTCATCAAGCCAACCCCCACTGATTCAGGAAAATATCTTAACAACTCCTATAAAATTTGTTTTTGAAAAAGGTAAAGAAAAAATAGATGATAATATTATTAATCAAACAGAACTAAAACAAAAGAATAAGAAAAGAAGAAGGAATAAGAAAAATCTTAACTATTACTATGTTCAGCATATTTTATCAAACTCAGATCGACGAAATATGTACAGTTCGTCGAACTCAAGTCGACAAACTCCGAACTCAAAATTTTATTATAATTATTCTCTGAACTGTGATCGACGAAACCAGTATGGTTCGTCGACCAGAGATAAATGATATTGGGGCCCAAAAAATGAATACTTTCAATCTCTAAGTGGAGTTCAACAAATTCATCCTCGCTCGTCGACCTCAAATCGACGAACTTACCAGAATTCGTCAACCCCAGTTTATAAAAAGAGAACCTTTAATTCCAACAAATCACTTAGTCAACCAGGAGAATTTATTAACCATTCACCAAATGGATCATTCCACCTAGAATATTTCATCCCTTAGGTTATAAAAGTCAACTTGAATACTCATACATTTCCTGTTTTAATTATGTGAATAAACAAGGACCCAAGGTGACCTGGGTCAAGAATAGCTAATCTATTTTATTGTAGGTGAAATACTATCCCACCACAAAGCAATAGTGGTGTCTAGATAGTGGCTATTCAAAGCATATGACTGAAAACAAGGACAACTTAATCAACAATAAGTTAAAGCTAGGACCCAAAGTAATATTTAGTGATTCCAATTGTGGCTAGACTGAAGGATATGGAAAGGTAAAAATTGGAGTAGTCACCTTCAGAAATGTTGCTAATGTAAGTGGACTGAAGCATAACCTTATATCAATAAGTCAGTTATGTGATGAAAGGTTTCAGGTATCATTTAACAAAACTTCCTGTATTATTACTTCTGCAAATAACCAAGTAATATTACCTGGTACTAGAGTAAGTAATATCTATGTAGTTAACATAAGGTCTGCTAAAACTGAAATATGCCTTTTTAACCAAACCAATTATAATAATGATCCTTGGCATAGGAGATTAGGACATGTAAACCTGAAAAACATTGCTAAACAATCTAAGAAGGAAATCCATTGTATGGCTTTTCAATTAGACAAGCAAACTAAAAATAGTTTTAAGTTAGTTAATAAGAGTGATTCACCTAGGATACTATACTTGCTCCATATTGATATTTTTGGACCCATTACTGTACAAGGCCTAGGAGGGAAGTCTTATTCCTTAGTAATTATTGATGACTTCTCAAGGTTTACTTGGGTATTCTTCTTGAGAAACAAGTCAGATAACTTCAAGGTTCTTACAGATTTTCTTAAGAGCATAAGGATTGAGTACTCTACTCCAGTTGCATTGATCGGAAGTGATCATGGAACTTAGTTTGAGTCTCTTCCCATGCAAGAATTCTGTGAGAAGGAAGGTACCAGGCATTGCTTCTCTGCTCCTAGAACTCCTCAATAAAATGGGGTAGTTGAAAGGAAAAACAGAACACTCATTGAAGCTACAGGCACATTACTTGCAGATGCTCACTTGCCCCTATCCTTTTAGGCAGAGGCTGTGAGCACATCAAACTATGTCCTAAATAGAAGTTTGATACACAAGCTCATGGGCAAGACCCCCTATGAATTACTCAAAGAAAAGAAACCTAAAGTATATAATTTTAGAGTTTTTGGTTGTGTCTGTTACATTCGTAACAACAACAAGAAATACAATAGAAAGTTTGAAGCCAAGGCTAAAATTGGAATTTTTCTTGGATATTCCCAAGTAAGCAAGGCTTATAGGGTATATAATAAATCAACCATGAAAATTGAAGAGTCTATTCATATTTCATTTGATGAGGCTAACATGTTTCACAAGGAGAAGATAACTTCTACCAGTGAGAATTTGCAGGAACTAAATCTGTGTGAGAAGTTAGATGAGTTGACCCTCACCAATGAGGCTGTTAAATATCCCTCTCCACAAGTGGCTGAAGAAAGTGAAGATGATGAGACTAAGATCAGTGTAGAGCCAACAATAGCTATAATTCCACCAGAGGAATTAGCTTCCCAAGCTGTTGCTCAACCAGCTCCTCCTACTGAGATAATCACACTTAGAGATCACCATGTATCTCATGTAATTGGAGACATCTCAGTGGGTGTGCAGATAAGGCATCAAATCCACCAGGACATGATGCATGCCTTCTTCATATCTCAAACTGAGCCACAATCCATTAAAGATGCTGAGCAAGATCCACACTAGATCATTGCAATGCAAGAGGAGCTCAACTAGTTTGAGAGATGTAGAGTTTGGGATTTAGTTCCAAGACCCAAAGACTACCCAGTCATTTGAACTAAATGGGTATTTAGAAACAAGCTAGATGCTCAAGGTACTATTATAAGAAACAAAGCCAGATTAATTGCTCAAGGATAGAGACAAGAGAAAGGCATAGAATATAACCAAACATTTTCCCCCGTTAGAAGCAATAAGGATATTCTTAGCCTATGCAGCCTACAAGAAGTTCACAGTATACCAAATGGATGTCAAGAGTGCATTCCTTAATGGTTAACTCAAAGAAGAGGTCTTTGTAGAACAACCACTAGGTTTTATCTCTTCATCTTATCCATCTCATGTTTTTAAGTTGCATAAAGCTCTCTATGGTCTAAAGCAAGCTCCAAGAGCTTGGTATGAAACCTTAGCTATCTTTCTCTTAGAGCATAAATTTTCTTGAGGCATAGTAGATAGGACTTTATTTATTAAGCATAATCATGATAAAATATTATTAGTACAAATATATGTAGATGATATTATATTTGGTTCTACTGATTCCAAACTATGCAAAAGTTTCTCTGACCTTATGCATTCTAAGTTTGAAATGAGTAACATGTGTCACAACCTGCATTTTCTCTAAGGAAAATGAATTATCAAAGTAGGAGAAAACACGCGTCATGAAGCCACGTCGAGCAGGGGATAACTGCCGACGCTCAGGCAAACCAATATCAACCATACTTTATGAAAATTTATGAGTTAAATGATTAGAAAACCAGTTATATTTTTAAAGGCTGTATCCCTCGGCTCGGTGGATCACCTAGTCCACAATTTTAAAAAAACTATACTTACACGCTGCGGAAAAATACTTTATTCAGGTTTGACATCCTAAAAGAGTGCATAAGTGTCCCTAGAGGACAACCTATACTATGCAAGACCCTACATTTAATTTATTCTATATATAAGAAAATGATCTTTTTATGTTGTTTGACAAATAGTGACGAGTTTTATAAAACATGCTGATTATGAGTAATACTTATAATAGTGTTTTTAGGTTTAAAAGTAACTAGCAACCTAGCATAAATCATCCCAAGAGCAAGTAGACTATCTCCAATAAAGGTAGTTACAACAAGTAACATATCTAGTATCAAGGTAAAAACTACTAGTGGGCGCCAACAAACTGACACGAACTCACTGGCAAGTATGTATGTATGTAAGAAAAACACATCAAAACTACCTCGCAAAACAAGGAACTGATCTCTATAGCACCAGAGTCCACAAGCAACTACAAAACACCGCTAGCCGACAGAGCGGCTACTATCCAGAACCTGAGGCATTCAAAGAAGAAAGAATACCTCAGCAAGTAAAACTAGAAAACTGCTTCAAAGTGTCAATCAGAAGATAAGTAAAAGAGGAAAACAAAGCAGTAACAGTAGCAACTGCCCAAGGAAAGGCGAAAAGGAAGAGAACTAAGTGCGAGGACACAACAGTAACTCTGCCAAAAAATTGCAGAGTCTACAAGGCTATCATGAGACCAAATGCTGCAATCTACCAAGGAAAAAATGTCTAACACCCTAAGATGTGAGAGATGGTAGTAGAAAAAACATCGCGGATCCGGATTGGAGGCAAACTCAGTCCCCCAACCACTATTTTCAAGAAACCAAGCTCAGGGGTCTAAAGGTGAAAGCACTAGGGACGTCCCACCCCCTTGCCCAGCCCGTACCTGGAGCAAGATAAAAGAACAAGGGTGGCCTTTGCTAAATTACACAACACCTCCCCAATTAAGAGCTTCAAACCACCACTTCTAACCACGACCCACGATTCGGCCTTTTTGGAAAAAAAAAGTAAATAGCTGACAAGGAACCTCAAAATCAATAAATTCACTCGGGGAAGAAAATCAAGGTAAGGGAAAAGCGTTTAGATGACTAACACGGCCTGGCGTTGAGTGAGACCCACTCACTCAACGCCTCACCCAACCTTGGCGTTGAGTGAGTTAGCCTCACTCAGCGCCAGAAACTACCATGGCGTTGAGTGAGGTTCACTCACTCAACGCCCTCCGCAAGAACAGCTCTGGCATTGAGTGAGCTAACCTCACTCAACTCCAAAACAACCATGGCATTGAGTGAGGTTCACTCACTCAATGCCTCTCGCAAGAAAACTCTGGCGTTGAGTGAGTTAACCTCACTCAACGCCAAAATAGCTATGGCGTTGAGTGAGGTCCACTCCCTCAATGCCTTCAGCAAAACAGGCTGTGGCGTTGAGTGAGCTAACCTCACTCAACCTTAAAAAAGCTACGACGTTGAGTGAGGTCTACTCACTCAATGCCTTAGCACTTAACCACAGGAAGCTCAAAATGCCACCCATCACCCTTTTGAGTTTCGGGGCGTTATATATACTTTGCAAAAAAACACTAAAGATAGCTGATTTTTCTACAGGAGAATTATAGCAACATTACTTAAAATTAACAACAATGTGGATAAAGGAAATAAGAAAAAAAATTCTTATTTTAGTACATAAATTTTATTGCATAAAATAAACTAAAAAAAGAGCGGGAGACGATACCTTACTTTGGGAATATGTTAATTACTACTTTCTAGGTGAATAGTATATTGAAGGAGGATCCTGATCAAGTGTTGCTATGTAAAGTAGCTGGTACGTCTATGACACGATCCGAGCCACTTCGCCATAGATCCATGGTCAGTCATATCAGGGCCGCGACCCATACACCCCAACCCCTATGCCAAGGCCTGCAGGGTTTCTCGCACGGCTATCTCACCCAGGATCTATAGTTGATGGCGTAAGGCGACTTGTTGAGCTGGGGTTGGTGATGAGAGTTCGGAGGAATCCTATCTTATCTAGGAGGTCGTTGGATTGAGCCCCCACCTCAACAACACGCCTTTCTCCACTAGCTATGGATCCTTGGTGAGATAGATCTGTGAGGAGCCTTGCGGGCCTTGTGAGATGGGTTGGGGTGTATGGGTCGCGGCCCTGATACGACTGACCATGGATCCATGACGGAGTGGCTCAGATTGTATCATAAAAGTGCACTTTAATGATATGATCCAAGGCTGCTCAGTTGGTGATGAGAGTTTTGAGGAATC
This sequence comes from Platanthera zijinensis, assembly GCA_039513925.1. Taxonomy (NCBI): domain Eukaryota; kingdom Viridiplantae; phylum Streptophyta; class Magnoliopsida; order Asparagales; family Orchidaceae; genus Platanthera; species Platanthera zijinensis. Next base: position 83,449,360 of record CM077079.1, read on the forward strand.
CTATCTTATCTAGGAGGTTGGGGGATCGACCTCCCACCTTAACAACCTCCCACTAATACCCCCTGATACAACCGACCATGGATCAATGGTGAAGCAGCTCAACACTTTTATGATATAATCTGAGCTTCTCCACCATGGATCCATGGTCGGTCGTATCAGGGCCGCGACCATGGATACGATACCAAAGTGGCTTGGATCGTATCAGTCTAGGTAGAGGTTCAGGCTATGAAGTAGGGACTGGAAACTTACGTAGGCTTATGAAATAGAGGGTGGATTAGGCTAAGGTAGGACTTTTGAAAGGGGGATTAGGCTAAGGATGAACTTTCGAAAGGGGGATTAGGCTCAGGCAGAACTTCTGGAAGTGAGATTTGGCGTGAGTAAGACTTCTGAAGGTGGGATAAAATTTACTAGTTGTTGGTTGTTGATGCCAAATTTTTCACCAATTTCCCACACTTAGTGCTTTGTCGAGAAGTTAGCAAGGGAATCAGGAACCGCAAGGAATCAGTTACTATCCCACACGAACCGAGTGATTAGAACGCAAAAAAGGCGAGTTGTTGCTATCAGTGGCTGACACCTGACTTACCCACAGCGGCGAATACCACTTGTTGCTGGAAATATTATTCCATAAAGCAGAGGTTACAAGCTATTACAAAGCAAACAAAACCAAAGGAACAGATGGATTGAACTTGTAACTGTACCTACTACGGGGCAGGTTCTAGTTCATGTTTTTGTCCTCTTTTCCGAGCACCCCTTATCCCTTATTTATACATGAGGATAGGCTGCTCATACGGTTGGAAGCATTTAATGATGCATGAATATTAAACTACCTAGGGTACATGAGAAGTCGGGTAGGGAAGAAGAATGAGGTCGTGCAGATACAAACTGTTGTAACCGCATTTGCTAAGGAGGGGGATTGAATCTTGGGCATACTCTAACAGTGTCTGCCCCAGATCCTTCGTGTTGGTTGTTTGTGTGGGTCCGGTAGTATGGTTTTGCGGATGTGTCAAACATGATCGTGCACATACCTGAGGCAGAGGATGACGCGACTACCTGGTGGGTAATCTCCCATGCTTAAGAAGTGTCTGCAACGTACTCCGGCTTTTTCTTTGGTCGTGAAATTTTGGGTTAACATTGGGGGTTTGATATATTTGGCTTTAAGGGGAAGGGTCGTGGTCGAAGTTGGGTGACGGAGGTTATATAAAGGATTTCGAGTAGAGTGAAGAGCATATATGAAGTTGGTTATGTGTGGGATGGTTTGATTGAGCCTCTGGATGATTTACATCGAAGAAGGACAATTAGGACTGGGGAACCGACCTTCATTTGACTCTCGAGTAGTGGAGGTGAGGCCGAAGTAGCGCTGGGAGGTCTCGTTGGCGTGTAATGAGTCGAGGATGGCGTTGTTGAATAGCCCAAAACAGAGAAAAGGATTTATCTATTTCGAAAGTCTTTCCAGTCTACTCTATTCGCTAGAGAGGAAGGCTTTAAATAGTGGAATCTATTTTAATATAGGGTTAAATGATTTGGGTGCTCAACGGTCTTCAAGGAGAATTCTGATATTTATAACTCATTTTTTAGATTTTTTTTGTAAAGTAATTTTAATAAGTTTGCTTGTCCCTCACACTTCCATTGATGCAACAATTGATTTTTGGTCTTATTGATATGTCAAACCAATAAGTCGTAGCAAAGTGCAAAACACATCCTTACAGCTGAAAGTAAAATTGATGGAAATAATGATGCACGAGAAATAAACCTAAGTCACGTTTAATTAGATGATCCTTCTCGTGCATCATCACCCTCCATTCAATGACACATGGATCAACCGTGACAACTCCCACCAATAGTTCCCAATGTTATGCATTGAGAAAAAGACACATTCCACATGGCATGTAGCTACTAAATCGGAGAGTTGGGAACAAGGATATGGTGGCTATATGCATGTCAAGAAGCTAGGACATGAATCACACAGGAGAATTAGCGACACCATCTGCCCCTTTTGAAATTTTACTTATTGCCTTTAGTTTCTGTTTCACTTTAATTGCATTTTACCCCTAATGTTAGGGCCAATTTGCGTGTCTGTAAGACATTGTGATACTTCAGCTAATTAAGGCCGATGCCCTACATCCAAGTGTTATCTTGAAAATTTTCCACTCTCCCAAGTCCTATCCTCATATGTTCCCTCAGACCGCTTTGTACTTCCATTCAGCCTCTGGATGCCCTAGCCGCCCAAGGGAGTAACATAAATAAGATAAGTTCTCTACAACACCATTTGTTGTTTGCCTTATCGATTATCATTCTCCATTTATTCTTGCTGAGTGCTGCCCGAAATATTTAGGGCATGTTTGAGATTATTTGGAGCTGCACATAACAACTACTTTAATAGCCGTACAAAACATTAACATCAGCGCCTGCTTCTCCCACCGCCCACCACTATTTTTCGGATTTTATGGCTCTTTTCTCATAGTGGGCCGCTTGGTATGGAATACCATTGGAAAATAGATTTCTCCCTCCCCTTTGATCGCGCGACACCTCCTCCCAGCTGACTTTTCTCCTCTCCATTTCCCCTGCCTTTTGTCATTGTTCCACTGTCTTCGGTAGCCGTTCTTCCTCTCATTGTCATAGTTGGATCTGTACCTTCTCGACTGGTTTTTTCTATTGCCATTTCAATTGCCTTTATTCGTCGTTTTTTCCCTATTGTGCTCTCCCTCGACAAAAGCAACCCAACGCAAGTTTGTGCCGGTAATGGCTTCTTAGCGAGCTAGCTATCAATTTATAGTAGCGAAGATATCTTCTTTTATAGAGCGAAGTGAGTTTTTCAACAGGAGGTGCTCCTAAGATTAAAAACTATTTATCTAGTTTGACCGGAAAAATGTATACAATACGATAATGTATACCTTCTTGAAAGGTGTATTATGATTATAGTTTGTTCTTTCTAAATCCGCAAGTTTAACTAAACATGCAACGGTATAATTGTCTTCATATTGTTAAAAATCTTGTGTAGAGTCATAAAGATGTGTGTGTTGGGGGTGTCAATTATGCAGTTGAATAAGAAAAATATGTAGCAGTTTAATTTTATGATATCGATAGACTTTGATTATGCAATATTAATATTTGGCCAAATCTTCAAATTTATATATATATAAAAATTTTCTTGAAAGTATGTCATAGAAATTGTGATCGACTTAGGTTTGGAGGTTGGAATATAGGTATGCTAATAGGGAAAATGATAAAAGTAGTGGATACAATGATAAGGAAAAGGATAAATATTTTATTCCAGCAAGAGACTAGAAGGTTGGGTGAGTAAACTAAAATTTTAAATAATTCAGGTCTTAAATTATGGTACATAGGGAAAAAATAAATCAAGCAGTAGAGTAGGTATTATTGTGGATACTACTTGAAAGGATAAAGTTATTAGGGTAAGTAGAAAAGGTGATATAATCTTAGCTCTTAAATTGGTCATAGGAAAGGAAACTATTGATGTGATTTGTGCTTATGCGCCAGAAGTAGGATTAAGTGAAGTTATTAAAGTGTAATTTTGGGAAGACTTAGATGATTTAGTAAGAGAAATCTCACAAAGAGAGAAGAGTTTGATAGGAGGAGAATTAAATGGATATATAGGAAAGGAAAATGTAGATTACAAAGCCGTTCATGGAGAATATGGATATGAAGAAAGGAATGAAGAAGGACGAACCATTTTAGAATTTAACATAGCACATGAGCTAATTGTATCAAATACACTTTTCATAAAGAGGGAAGAACAATTTATTACCTTTAAAAGTGAACCAAATAAATCACAAATTGATTATTTTATGATTATCAAAATGAATAAAATGATTTGTAAGGATTGCAAAGTCATAGGAGGAGAATGTTTGACAACACAACATATGTTAGTGATGTTTGATGTACAAATTTAATATAATAAATTTAAGACAAGAATAAAATTGTTGCGAAAAATTTTATGGTGATACTTAAAGATGGAAAAGTAGGTTGCTTTCAAGAAGGAAGTTATGGAACGACTAGTTGATGACCCTTATGTTGATTATAATGTCTCATGGAAAGTTATGTCCTCACATTTAAAAATAAGTGAAAAAACGTACTTGGAGTATCAAAAAGTCATGCGCCACCAAAAAAAGAATCTTTGTAGTGAAAATAGAAACTACAACATAAAATGAGGGCAAAGAGAGTCAGTTATTAATCACTCTACGCTTGTAGGAATGATGAAAATTTAGTCCGGTATAAATTCGTCAAAAAAGAAGCTAAACAAGTAGTTAGTAAAGAAAGAAGTCAAGCTTATGAAGAATTTTATAAGCGACTTGATTCCAATCAGTCATCAGGCTATGTTATTTAAGGCTCGCCTAAGGCTCCAGGCTAACCATACTCAGAGGTTTGTGTCTCCGTATGCCTTATTTGCACCTTTAAAATTTAAAAGACGAGCATGAGTGAGATTTTTGTTGTAATTTTTTTAAAAAAAATTACGAAAAAAATAATATAAAAACTGAATAATATTTTTTCAATTTAATATTTGTGAAAGATAATTATGCATTGAGACTTAAATATGATGCAAGTGACCAAATTAATTATTTTTTTTAAGAGATATAAACGATAGTAATGAATGATTAATTGATGGATCAGATGAAAAATTTGATTGAGAAGCTGAAATGATGTTTGATGTTGATTATTTAAAATGTACGTGGTTACGCCTTGCCTTCGTCAGGCACATGCCCGTGTCTTGATTCTTGCTCCTTTGTGCACCTTGCGCCTAATAACTAAGTCATAAAGCCCACCACACAGTTATTTTGTTAAATAATATACCCTCTTTCTATGTTCAAACATTACTAAAAAACAGATCTTTCAAACAGTTTTATTGTTTTTCTCACAACTCTACCAAATAGCTGATTCTCTTACTGCTGCATCACACCACTACTTTTTCAGTCATTGCAGTTGAGTCAAATATACCCTGAACCTAATCCCTCGTTGCTATTGCATCATTTTATAATATCTATTATAATCTGTACCGCATATTAAGGAGGTCTTCATATTGTGTAATAGTGAGTTCTTTTTTAAGCTATAATACCAGGATGCAAAGAAGAGAGGGAAAGAGAAAATGATGCAGAAGAGGGTGAGCGCGTTGGTGACGTTGCACGAACAAATATATAATGTGAAAGGGAAACTCTTTCTTTGGTGCAACGAGGGTTCTCCTTTTACTCCATATTATCTTTTTTATCTATAGAGATTGAGATAGAGAGCAGGTGGGTGAAGACCACATGGTTTACTAGTGATTTAAATAACTATATAGACCACGTGGTCTACTGTTGATTTAAATAACTATATATATTGTTTGTGTAATTTTGTGCAACAAATAGATTGTATTTGGCACTCCTAATTTGACAAATCCAGGCAAGCCTTGAAATTTTATGAGTTTTTATTTATTAATTTTACAGTAATGGAGGTTATTTAATTAAAAATAATGCAATATAGATGATGGGGAAAGTAAACCGCGAAAGACTGCCTGAATATCTTGTCGAGCTTCAAAGAAAAGAGGACACCAACGACAGGTATGTGGATGCTTTGAGAGGAGAGACGTTGATTAGAAAGCCCTACGAGAGACTTCAACAGGTTCCCACTCCTACTAATAAGGATGTTGTTGCTGCCGAACAACCTAAGTAGGTCAGAACTTTAACTTGTAACTAATGAACAGTGTTGTTATGCCTACTGAAGGTTCCACTTGGTGCGATGTTTTCCCCTTTGACTCTTTCGGTCGGACAACCGTTTGAAGCGTGCCATTTTGCCAGTTGGCTTTCCGCTTCCCCAAAGTCGAAATGGTGTGTTTGACCCAACTAGGAGCGCATGTCTGTGTTCCGCATTCTTCCGTGACAACAGCTGAACTTGGTGTCCTTCGCTTTCAAAGTGGTATAATGAAAATTTTGTTCTTGCTTCTAATCCATTTCTATGAAATATTGGCATGGACAAAATGGTTATTTGCCTTGTTCTGGTAATGTAGGGTCAGTTTAAGCAGGGGCGAATCAAGAGGGAGCCCAAGGGACACTGGCACCCCCATTATTTTTCAAAATGGTTAGTGTATTTAGATTCCTCTCATCGAGGCAATGAATTTTGACTACTTATACGTCAAAACGGTTGTCATATGATGGAGAAACTACTCCGATAAGATTGAATTGTTCAAAAAAATTTTTGAGGAAATTTATGGCTGGCCCCTCATGTTAAAAAGTTTTTGAACCCAACGATGTATATAAAAGAAAATTTGTGCACCCTCATTATCAATAATTTGTGCCCCCCATTATTAATTTTCTGGATCCGCAACTGAGTTTAAGTGCCTTTTTCCTTTGGCGAGTTTGGACAAAAACATTGTGCCATAAAATATGTTTTACATGAGAACGGTTAAGACCTTCACCAAGGAATACAAATTAATTTTGAACATAAAGTTGAATGAAGTTCGCTAGGTTAGGTTCGCTGTTCACGAATGATGGTTAATAACCACCGCAACCACAACTGCCACACCTGTGCCAAACGAAGTCGTAGTCACTACAAGAAAACATGCTTTTAATGACGAAATATTTGTGATGAAATATTTTTTGTCACTAAAAATATACTTTTTGTGACTAAATTAGAGGTTAGTCACTAAATGAGAATTTCCACTGCATTAGTGACTAAAATAAATATTTGGTCACAAAAAATAATTTTATTAGCATCCAAAATAATATTGCGTCACAAAAAAAAATTAGTAACCAAAATATACCTGGTCACTAAGTAGAACTATTTAGTGACAAAATTTGATGCTCACAAAAAGAAAGACAAAAAATTTGAGATCTAACCTGCACTTATTTCATTTTGGAACTACGCTTGATTTCTTCCTCTATCTATCGAGCTCTAACAACGCATTCGAGCCCTATGTTCCCTCTGTGATCCCTCTTGATGACAACCCCCTACAACTCCCTGACCTCCAGTGACGATGTCATTGTGACAAAATTTAATGGTCACAAAAATAATTAAGAATTAAAATGAAAAAAAATTGAATGTGGCATTGATAATTTCGGAAAACCGCCAAATTTTTTCAATTGGCGTGCACTAGATATTTCGCAAGCATCCGAGCTCTTACCCCCAGCCCCTATTTCGCTATTAACAACACTATTTTTATGACTAAACTAGTTGCAATTACATGCTGGAAAAAATGGTACAATAATAGGTTGTCCTTGCTGCCCCTCTATCACGTCTCATGAGATGTATGAGGCTTTTTAATAGCGTGAAATAATGAGATTCATAAATGTCATTAATTTTAGAATTATAGTGTTTTCGTGAAGTGATGACATCTTTTTAATAGCGTGAAATATATATACTTAAAGGCATTCAATGAATGGGCAATTTAGAACATGGTAGGACTTTGTTCAAAGGTTTTCCAGGTATAAACAAGACAATGAAGCATTCATCCAGGTGATTCAAATACAAATCACATTCCTAAAAAAAGTTCAAATAAACACGATTCACAATAAGGTCAAAGTACTTCCTTGATTTTCTAGTATCGGATTAGATAGCCTACCAAAAAACTAACAATATGTAGATTTCCTCAGAACCTCAAACCAGAAAGATAATATCAGGTGCATTTCGAAAATAAAGAACACATTACCCAGTTATTGAACTCACGAGAAATGCAGCAATCGCGAGCCAACTAGTTACTGAAAAGGCGGTGAGGATAGAGAAGTCAATGAAATAAACCTGATATTATCGGACTGTAAATGTATTCTTATGATCATGTTCCAAATGCTACACTTTCTTGTTTGTATTTGAGTTAATCATCATCAGTTCCCTGTTTCTAACATGCTTTCATGTTGCTATTAATCACTACCATCACCACCAAGACCATCATCATCACTTGTCCATAATGCATCGACACTTATTTTGGTCTATTATTCATAACTCTCTATTTTTATTTTTCCTGCACTTGTGCAAAAAAAAAGAAAGAAGAAGAGGTAAAAAGGGAAAAAATGGTACAATAATAGGTTGTCCTTGCTGCCCCTCTATCACGTCTCATGAGATGTATGAGGCTTTATGCTAATTAGGTGGATTTGGTGTGGGATGTCTCTCATCTTGTTCAGTTGTTAAAGGATTCCCTTGTGGTTCTTTGTAGATTCTTGTTAGCTATGTCAAGGTGATCCATTGTCTCATTGCCTTCACAAGAGATTTTTTTAGTACTAATCAATATGATGATTTCAAACCACAGTATTGTACCACTATACAAGCATATTCGACCAATGATTTTTCATTTGGTATATGTAGATGATTTGTTGGTTTTATTGAATCGCATGATTCAAGTATGGTTACATTGCTTAATATTGAAGGGTTGTAGGAAATGGATTGCCCTTCAACTTTTATTGAATCGCATGATTCAAGTATGGTTACAATTTGGGATGTATGTTCGGATAAGTTTTACCAATATTTTATTCTATTTGAAAGACATTTACCAAACATTTAAATGAGGCATTCTTACATTAATTTTAGTTGGATCATGATTATGTTTCTAACGCTTAGTCTCAATTTCCCTTGTTTGTGAGTTCATTTATTAATTTCAGAATTTATTGCAATTACATGCTGGATAATTGTAGAGCTGTTGTTTTACTCTCTAAAATTGATGTTTCAGTTGTCCACAAGTACTGGATTGCAGTTCCAGCACTTCCAACAAAATCTCGTTCTCCAAAACTGCTGTCTAGAATTTTTAAACACATGAACAACTAATTTTTACTTCTAGAACTATTGTTTTCCCCTTAAAAACTGTTGTTCTAGAAGTCTACATGTCTGGATTGCAGTTCGAGCACATCCGTACAACAGTTTTGCTTTCCAAAACTCCTGTCCAGCATTTTCAAACACATTAACAATAATTTTTAGGTGTTAGAGCTGTTGTTTTAATGTTTAAAATTGTCGTTCCAGTAGTCTACGAGTGATGAATTACTGTTCCAGCACTTCCAAACAGTAGTTTGTCTGTCCAATACCTGTTTCCAGCATTTTAAAGAGTAGTGATACTATTGTAGCTGTTTTATATTATGAATTTTGTTGTATTAAGTATTATTATTGAATTCCCTTAGTTTAAGATCTTTTTTCTATTTTTTACGCCTTGCGCGTACCTGCACTCGTACATCTTTTGTATCAAATGATCAATCTAGCATACAAGCATAGTAATCACATATATACACCCAAACTTGGTCATAACCAGCATACATATGGTTGGAGGTTTGTTTATTTTATGGTGTGATGTTTTCTTTGTCCTTTTCTGGAGGGAAGAACACCCATCTTTTGAAGATTTTGTTTCACAAAATACTTATATTAATTATTGTGACTTTAACAGGAATGGACCTTGAAGCAGTTGCTGGAGTTGTTTTCATTAATGATTTTGAGGTGGACAAGATTTTGAGACACCAATTTAAGAAGACACCGAAGAAGAAAAAAGGCAAGAGGGAGGAGCCCATGAAGACGAAAGAGATTAATCTTCAAGAGCATATTGTTTATGATACATTTTTTCATGTAATGAGTGCTATAAAGATAAATGTTCTATATATATAGATTTGTATTGAGGGGTTTGGACCATCTCCCACCTTTTTACTATTAATAAAAAAATTTATTTGATTGAGATTCTCTTACAAAATAGATATTATATCTATTATTATCTTTTATATAAGCTTGTATATATTTGAATTCAATTTAATAGCAAATAAATACATTGATTTAAAATATATTTTGTGAATAATTATAAAATATTAGTGACCAAATATTTCGTCAAATGACTAAAAATTTGATTTCTATTGCATTAAATAATTAGTGACAAAATTAATTTGGTTACAAATTGTATTTTGGGATAAACAATTTGGTCATTATTCCATTAAACAATTACTGACTTAATTAATTTGGTCACAAAGAAGTATCTTTTAGTGACAAAAAATTTAGTCATTAAAAAACAATTAGCAACGAAGATTTATTTCGTCACTAAAAATATATATTTAGTGACGAAAATTAATTTGGTCACAAAAAGCATTTAGTGATAGACATTTTGCAACCACCTTGTGATAGATTAAATTGGGTCACTAAATGGATTTAGTGACCACCACGCAATATTTAGTGACCACAATTTTCATCACTAAAAGCCTTTTTTCTTGTAGTGAGTGCTTAAAAAATCCTGTGGTTTACGAAGTATTTTTCGTTTTGGGGGTGGCGGTGTTGATAAGACATACCTTTAAGAGCTTCGTCTCAGTACAGTACTATAGTTCGGTCGGTTAACTTTTTGCTCTGACATGAATGAATAAAATGAAATTATTTTTCAAGTCTGGGTTCTTTGCTTAGCAAACGAGCAGGTCATGAACGATTATGAAGCAATCACAAATGATGTCTGATTCCATGCGGAATCTTATAAAAAATTTACACTATGGTGCGTTGGCAGGGATGAAGAGTAACTTGAAAAGTTTCTCTATAATGCACGGATGAAGTGGCTTCTATTTCGTAACTGTATGCTCCTGAAACCATTATGGGAATTATGGTTCTCTTCAGCATCGCTGTTTTAAATCATGTAAATCTGTTGAATAGCAGGCTCATAAAACATAAGCATTGGAAGATTACTGTGATTTATCTTTTTTTTTTGAGTTTTTTCGCTCATATGTTCTTGTGGTTGTACGGCCGGTCACCCGAGTTTCCTATGCATATGTGCGGGTGCGGAAGTACGTGAGAACGGCTTGACCCATCTAAAATCATTTTCCCTGTACATATTATTGTGGATATTTAGCTGGATAATTCTATACAGACCTAAAATTCACCTAAATACCATAAAAAGTGGGCCCCACACCTCCAAATTCATAAAAAAAACACCCGACTTGCAGATTTTGGAATAGTAGCCGGATGTTTTGTTATTAAAATAGTGGCGTGGGGCCCAAATTTTGTGATATTTTGGTGAATTTTAGGTGTGCATAAAATTATTCTATTTAGTTGCGGTCCATTAGGGTAGCACATTGCCCAATGTCTGAGAAACTTGTGCATGACCATTGGTTTATATTTAAAATGACAATTATATTAAATTTATTATGAAATTTATTTGATGTAATATATTTACATTGAACTTACATATATTCTTATATTTATTATCATATTAAGCGGTAGTGGATTTAAAGTGAAATCTTGGATAATATTTTAAAAAAGATTCGTTTAGTTTAAAATATATATTTATTTGGCATAATATATTTAAATTAGGTGGCTTGCTTCCCATATTCCACTCCCGCGATTGCTTCCCATATCTTGCTCCGGTGTGCGAGTCTTTAAGAAAAAATAATGACTCACAACTGAGGCTGTTTCTGGCATGCTCGGAGCCAACTGATGGACTGGTCGGACCCTGGCGAACCAGCTGGGGGTAGTCTAGCGACTTTTCAACCGGGCCATTGTCGACGGTGACCTTGCCCGTGACCTATTTGCGAGAGCTCACGGTCAAGGCAACTGCCGCGGTGGCCCTGCCGAGCACCGCCGGACTACCCCCGACAGGTTCACCGGTGTCCGGCGAACTACCCCCGGTAGGTTTATCCTCAATGTTTGATAAACTAAATGTAAGATAAAACTTGCCTGAATATATGAGACAAATCAACATCAAGCCAACCTGAAGAAAAAACATCATGAAGCAAAACATACATTTTTTTCTTATATTAGGAAAAATTAAAAAATGTTGAAATAAAAATAAGCTAAAAAGAAAAAACAAATACAAATACAAAAGCCCAAAAACTACTTAATCCCCCTCACAGTCATCCCCACACTACCGATAATAAGTTTGCAGGTCTGTAAAGTCCCTCTGAATATGCTCCATGGAGGAAGCATAGTGTTGCTCGATCACGGTAAAGAGCTAATCAAAGCGAGTATACATCTGCTCCAACCATGTGTGAATCAACCCAAATTGCCGATCAAAATAAGTAGAAGTGTCAGGCGATGGAGAAAGGCTACTATGGTGGTAGAATCTATGGGGAGCGGGGGACACCACTGACATCCGCCCCGCCATCAATATCTATTGGGTCACTAACAACCACAGGGGTATGACCTCAAACACTCCACCGCAATGACGCACAAACCCTCATCTTTTTGGCGAAATGTGTAATTCATTGGCCGCTATAAACCCCTCCGAACCTCTGATTTTTAGCTTGATGCCGAAAGAAAAGCACAAGTGCCACACCAAGGTTGAGTGGAACCCGATGGTACATACTATATAAATATAATAGATCTGCCCTAGTCACGACGCCTTGGATGTCGTTGCATCCGATAAGAGTGAAGGTGAGGAGATTGTGGATAATGCGTAAAGTGAGGGAAATGAGGTGGTTATCCTTATTTTTTTTGCTGCGTAGGGGATAATATCATGAGCATCTATATGCGTACTATATGTGTTTTTGTCATTTTATGGACTGCTATTAATATCACCTGGCGATATTAATATTTTTGGCAATATTAGCTATCTTGTATCTTGCTATGGTTTGTGTTCCTCACAATTTGTGTGGTTTTTTTATTATGATATATATTTTCTTTCAGTGTTTTATCATTTTAGATTTTTTTCTTTTTATACATATATATATCTTTATTATATAAAGCGATATACATATCTTGAAAGCACATCGATCTTTTAATTTGGACCACAAGATCAAACTGCATAAAAGATTTGCCACTGTCGGATATCCTGCTCCCAGCAAGATATACAATCCTACTGCTAGCAAGATTTACATATCCACCATTGGACTTGCTGCAGTCAGCATGCTAAAAGAATATGGCTGGATTTGCCACCGTGGGATTTTAACCTTTATAATCAAAATCTTTATCCGTCGGATTATAATAAAAATATAGCTTAACATGACGGCTTGATAGCTGAATAATTACCCGCCCCTGATCTCCCGCAGAAACAAATCCTAGCTTCTTCCGCACAGGTCGACGACCATCTTTTTGACTCGCTGCCATCATATCCGCCGAAAGCAGCGTAGGGCTCTTCCTGTCAGGACTCCTCCCGCACGGCAGCGGCGACCGGCTGAAAGCTCCATTCTTCGTTTAAAACAACTCCTCCGCTCCTCAACTCCCTAAATCTTTTCCCCCTGTCGCTTCACATCCCCCCACCCCATGTTGATGCCTAGGGCATCACCGAAACCTTTCTCCAACAGATGCTTATGGCATCATCGATCGGCGCCTCCTGTAAGCTCCTGTTCTATGGTTTTTTTCACTTTCAGCAAGCTTCCTTTTTCGCTGTGTCCTTTTTCACTGTGAAGGCAGCTTCATCTATTTTTGCATGCGCTATATATAAATATATATATAAATATATAAATATATATATATATATATATATATATATATATATATACACACTAGCATCTTCGAACGAGCTCCGCCCGTTCTTGATGCGTCGCCGCGGGCTTCGCTCGCAACCAAGCGGGCTTCGCCCGCTTGACAACGACATGGGTCGTGGGTGACAACATGTGTCGTGGACTGCGACATTGATCGTGAGTGTGGCATTTATCGTGGGTGACGATATTAGTTATGGGCGGCGACATTTTTTGTTGGCGGCGACAATGTTCATGGGCGGTGACAATGGTCGGGCGAGGCGACAATGTTTGGAGGTAGCTACATTGTGCAGGGGTGGCAAATTTTTTTGGGGGGCGGCGAAATTATTCAGAGGCAATTGTGTTGTCCTTTCCTCTACACAACACTTCACCCTCACCATCATAGGCCCTTGATGGAGAACATAAAATTCCATAACCTTTTTTAAATTATTTTTAAGAATTAACAACCAAGGAATATGATTGTAACACATGCATCTGCAAGTAACACACACTTGCATGCAAATCTCTAACTTACAGTGAATAAAGTTCATTCCATTATTCATGCTTGCTGTTGCGGACTGACTCGATGCCCCGGTCGTACCGGATAATCTTGGACCGCCTTAGCTCGCGGAGCGGTCGAGCGCGCACACAGTCATTTGAAGAGGGGAGATGTACACGAGAAGTTTTAGCGTGGAAAACCCTTCAACCGGATGAAAAACCACGTGACCGGTTCGGTGCCGGTCAAAATCCACTAGATTGCTGGAGGTTACAGTATGATGAGTGAATCGGAGCGACAAGCCGCTCCCGTTACAATCTTGAGAAGAGAGAAGGTGACGGTAGCTATTGGCGGGCAACAGACTGCCCCGCAAACGTGACTTGAACGGTGGAATGCGCGGGATGCTTCGGGCGCGTGCACTCGGGGGCGGCGCGTGCTCGTGGGCTACCACTGTCTTCTTTGCTCGGCTTCCTCTGGCTTTGGGGTACTTCCTTCCTGACGGCGCGTTGATGGGGTGCTAATAGCCAATGACGGGTGCTGATAGCCGCTGGTGGCCGCTGAGTGGCGCTGGTGGCCGGTGGAGGTCGCGGGTGGCCGCCGGTGGTTGGCGGCGAGAGGTGGCCGCTGGTGGTTGGTGGCGAGAGGCAGTCGCCACGAAGGAGGAGACGGGAGAGCTCCCACCTGAGGAAGAAGAAGGAGAATCGTAGGAGAAAACAGAATGAGAAATAAGAGTCCCCTGGGGGTCTTTTTATAGCCTCCAGGGGTGGATCATGGCGGGCCCCACCACTAAAGTGGTGGGGTAGTGGGTAGTTATCACCTTGATTGGACGGCATGGGGGGCCTTCCTCTAGATCGGATGGCAGGGAGGCCCCCTTCTCATGGGGGCGGGCCGTCATGACGGCGGCGGCGGGCCGTCATGACGGCGGCGGCGACCGGGCGGCCGGCGAGGGAGGCCGGCCACGGCCTGGGCGGCCATGGCCACGGCCGGCCATGGCCGCGGGCGGCCGTGGCCGGGACAGCCCTGGGAGGGCCGGCCGCCGGTGGTGGCTTGGCCTCCCGCCGGCGACGGCGGGCCGTCATGACGACGACGGCGGTTTTCTCCATGATGGAGGGAGTGGGGCCAGTCCCCATTACCTCCATGAGAGATCATGGGGGGTGGGGCCCATCCATGACTTTCCTTGAGTGGAGATCATGGGGGGCTCCTTGCTTCCTATAAATGAAGGTGTAACCCATCACTTGCAATGTAAAACATCTCAGAGGACAACACATTTGAAAATAATATCCATGAGCACGTGAGCCATATATAACAATAGCGTTGATTACAAACATGAAGTTAAAAAATTAAAACATGCAAAAATGCAAAAAAATTCGTCATAATCTTGCAGTTGAATCAATATCAAAATATTAGCATCTCGTTATGTAGCAGAAAATTTCATTCAGTGACCTTGAGAGATTCTGTTTCAATCAAAGATGCAAAGAAAAAATTTATAAATAACAGTTTTGTAATGTATTTAAACAATAATATTTAAAGCATGACATATATTTTTTGTTAGGTGTTACCTCCTAATCATATCAAAAACAAAATTCAACTCTTCTCTCGCATTCAAGCCTCTTGACACTATCGGGATAATTAACCTTAAACCTTCAACTTGAGCACGTGGTCCATCAGACCATCTCTCTATACTCTCATTACAAACTTCGTCGTAGTAGTCATAATCACTGTCGGTGGTAGCAGTGATATTGCAGTTTTTATCTCTTGAGGTTGGCAGAGGTAAAATCGTGGTGCAGTAAGCGTGTGCGACTATCTGGTAGTTGTACGCATATTTCTTCAATGTATTGCATTCACACATTATTTTATATTGTGTTTAAAAATGTTAATAAAATTGGGCAGATGGTACCTGGAGTAAGTAAATTTTGAAGTAATTCTTGACTTCATGTTTCTTCCATTGTTTATAATGAGTTCTGATTATTGAAGAGTAATGTGTGAATGGCAGCTTAGCGGAGTAAAAATGACGTTCGATTGCCAGATAGTAGGAACATTTCAGATAGGAACGCCTTACTTAGGTAGCGGATTTGAAGTTATAAGTTCATGAATAAAATTATACAGAACAACAAATGTGCATTACTAACACACGAATAAAAGACTGTGGTAAATTTGAAATAGGAGATTGGAGATATTAAATCAATCACATTAAGCCAAAAAAACTTAAAAACCTATCAGATTTTAAGCAAACGATATAGTATCAGATTCATGTAGAAAATTCATCAAAATTGAAATGTGAATTAAAAGGCACTTGTATTTTAACAAAATGGTGAACTTGAAGAAATCACATGAATTTAAAAAACTTGAAAACCTATCAGATTGTAGGCAAATGATATAAGATTCATGTTTTTTCCTCCATCAAAATTATAAAGATGAGGGGAAGACGCTTTTATTTTAAGTAAACGGAGATCTTGAAGAAATCACATGAAATTTAAAAAATATGAGTTCGACGTTCGTCGAACACCGTTCGACGTTCGTCGAACGGGCGTCGAACCCCGTTCCGCGTTCGTCGAACGGGCGTCGAACCCCGTTCCGCGTTCGTCGAACGGGCGTGGAACCCCGTTCGGCGTTCGTCGAACGGGCGTCGAACCCCGTTCGGCGTTCGTCGAACGGGCGTCGAACCCCGTTCGGCGTTCGTCGAACGGGCGTCGGCCGAACCCCGTTCGGCGTCGGCCGAACCCCGTTCGGCGTTCGTCGAGATTTTAAGCAAATGATATAATATTCATGTCGAAAATTCATAAAATTTTTAATGTGAAGTAAAATGCGCTTTTATTTTAAGTAAACGGAGAACTTGAACAAATCACATGAATTTAGACAACTTGAACACCTATCAAATTTAAGGCAAACAATATCAGGTAAATGTTTTTTCCTCCATCAAAATTGAAATGTGAAGTTAAAGGAGCTTTTATTATAAGTAAACGGAGCACTTGAAGAAATCACATGAAATTAAAAAAATATGAAAACCTAACCAAATTAAAACTTGAATTATGATCCAAGCTCATATTTAACACCATATTATGGAGGAAAAGCCAAAAAACGCCTTTCATGATGCAAGTCTAGGGTGTGAATACGATTTTGGAGAACTTGAATCAGTCACATTAAGCTAAAAATACATGAAAACCTATCAGATTTTAATTAAACGATTTCAGAGTCATGCCTAAAACCTATAAGATTTTAATTAAACGATTAAAGAGTCATGCCTAAAACCTATCAAAAAATTGAAATGTAGAGTAAAAGAAATCACATGAATTTTGAAAAACATGAGAACCCCAGGAAAATGAAAATAGTAAAAATGGAAATGATTTGATTAAAGCCATCTTCATCTTATGGGCTTTCATGAAAATAAAACCTTGAAAAACTGTATTTTCATTATATAGGTTTTCAGCACTTTTTTATGAGCCATGTTAAGTTAAGAAAAAAAATTTTTTGTTTCCGAAGATGTTCAAAAATGAAGTTATGAAAAAAAAAAGGATCAACATGACTTGAATTATGATCCAAGCCGATATTTTACACCATTTTATGGAGGAGAATATGAAAAAAAACCTAACAAAATTAAAACTTTAATTATGATCCAAGCTCATATTTAACACCATTTTATGGAGGAAAAATCAAAAAAATGCCTTTCATGATGCATGTCTAGGGTGTGAATACGATTTTGGATATCCTGAAAATATCATATTAAGCTAAAAAGAAATTAAAACGTATTAGATTTTTCATTAAACGATTCATGATGCAAGTCACTAAATCCAGGACGGAACGAAGATGTGGCCTTTCATGAAAATAAAACCTTAAAAAATTTCCCGGCAGTGAGTGAAGGAGAAGTCGTTGCTGAAATTCATGTGATTTCTTTATGCTGCATGACTCTGAAATCGTTTAATTGTACGCATCAGATTTTTATGCAGCATAAAAATGGTGGTAAAAAAATTAAACGTATCTAAGTAGACATAAATGGTTTCAGGTTCATTCCAAAACTCATACGCAGACATAAACTCTGTTAAAAAAAATCTGATACGTTAAATTAAATGAATCACGCCATCATTTATTTTACTGAATCGAACGGCTGGAATGGGAAAAAAAAGGTGTTGTATAATTCTACTCGAGCAAACACTTAAACTGAATCAAATGAACCAAATTGCAGGGTATTTCCAAATTGTGTTTTTATCAGCATAAAAATGTTGGTAAAAAAAACTAAATGTATCTAAGTAGACATAAACTGCTTCAGATTCATGCCAAAACTGATTCGTAGACATAAACTTTATTAAAAAAATCTCATACGTTAATTAAAATGAATCGCGTCATCATTTATTTTACTGAATCGAATGACAGAAATGGGAAAAAAAAGGTGTTGTATAATTCTAGTTGAGAAGGCACTTAAACTGAATCAAATGAACCAAAATGCAGGGTATTTACAAATTGTGTTTTTATCACTTAAACTGAGCAGGCAATGGTGGTCAGAGTAAACTGAAGCAAATGAAAAAAATTTGGGGTAAAAAGTCGCTCGGGAAATAAATAACTCTTCCACAATTTGTAAAAAAACATGGATTAGAAGCTTTAAATGGCTGAATGTTAAACAGACATTGAAGAAATGCTAAAACATAGAAGAAGTTTGGGATAATTAACCTAAAATAGAGAAGAATTTTGGGAAGTAAACGAAGAAGAAAAGCTTACCAGAGGGGAAGCGGGTTTTGCCATAGAAGTAAAGGGCTTCGATTCCAGAGTTAATGGTGCTCAGAGTAAACTGAAGCAAATGAGAAAAAATTGGGGTAAAAGGTTGCACGGGAAATAAATAACTCTTCCACAATTTATAAATAAACACGGATTAGAAGCTTTAAATGGCATAATGCTAAACAGATATTGAAGAAATGCTGAAATAGAGAAAAAGTTTTGGATAATTAACATAAAATAAAGAAGATTTTTGGGAAGTAAATGAAGAAGAAAAGCTTACCATAGGGGAAGCGGTTTTTGCCGTAGAAGTAGAGGGCTTCGATTCCAGCACATATGGCTTGCTGAAGAAGTAGAGGGCTTGCCTAAGCGCCGATGACATTGATTTCACCCGTTAAACAGAGAAGAAGTTTGAAAAAAAATGAAGAAGTTTGGAAAAGAGAACGAAAAAGAAAAGCTTACTGGAGGGGAGTTTTGATGGCGGGGTGGATGTGAAGAAAAGCTTCCTGGCGGTGAGTGAAGGGGAAGTGGTTGCTCGAAATAGAGATGTGCTTCACCCGCTGCTTTCGGCGGAGGCGGATGTGAAGAAAAGCTTCACTTGAATGATGGGGAAGTTGTTGCTGGAATGGAGATAGGTAGAGGAGTGAAGCAGGAGAAGCGGATGCAAGGAGTTGAAGTAGGAGGGGGAAATGATACCTCGACGTGATGGGTTGTGCCCGCTTCTTTCGGCGGAAGGGACATGGGAGAAGACGGCCTGTCGTGCGGGATTTTCTTTCGGCGTGCTTCCCATGGCGCGATTTGATTTCACTTTTCAGCGGGCAATGATGGCGCGATTTGACTACTCTTTTTAGCGGGCAATGATGGCACGATTTGATTCCTCTTTTCAGCGGGCAATGATCCAACTGTGGGCGTTTTTGTGAAGAAATTGAATCCAATGACGGAAATGGAAAGAATGGTGTGATATCAAATACCTATATTCATTTATATAATAAAGATATATATATATATATATGTGTGTGTGTGTCTATATATATACATATATATATATACGAGTGACAGGCACGGGCCTCCGGCCCGATGGCTACGCGCCATAGTACCCGGCCGGCGACGGCGGGCTCGCCCGGCCCCGGCGGGCTTCGCGACACAGGGCTCTGCCCCTACGCCCAAGCGCGATAGTACCCGACCAGTGATGGCGGGCTTTGCCCGCCCCCTGCTGACTTTGCCCGCAATATATGCATATGAGTACTCAAAATGACCGTAATAAAATATACATCACTATTATAATATTTATTTTGTAAAAAAATATCAGTATATACGTATATATATATTTTTTTCTCTCTCTCCCCTCTCTCTTTCTCTCCCTCTCCCATAACTCTTTCCCCCCCTCTCTCTCAATCTCTCTCTCCTCCGCTTATTTTCAATTCATCCGGCTGCCCTCTCTCTCCCTCTCTCCTCTCCCTCCTCTTTCTCTCTCTCTTGTCCTTAATCATAAATAGCTTTAGGAGGCCTATTATTTTTCAATTTTTTAAGTAGGAAATATCCAGCGGTTGTTAACATATCAGGATATATCGATGGCTAGGATGATTCCAATGAATTTTTATTTCATGCACTTGATACTTCTTTATATGGTAGAGATATATATTCACGAGAACTATATATATGTATATATATATATATATATATATTCACGAGCATCTTTGCAAGGGCTACGCCCATGCTTGATGCTCTCAACCTACCTTCAGCCGCATCCAGGCGGGCAATTTACAGACGTCTCAACACGGGCTTCGCCCGTGTTCGATGCGGCTGCAAGTTGCGCCCGCATCAAGGCGGCTTATGTCCGCAACATATACATATGAGTATTCTAAATTATCATAAAAAATATAAATAAATTATTATTTGACGTAAAAATATTATTTTCGCTCTCTCTTTCTCTTCATATCCCTCCCTCTCTCTCTATCTCCCTCTCCCGCACACTCTCCTCTCCTCTCTCTCTTTAATAATATATATATCTTTATACTATAAGGAAACCCTTAATCACCCATGGTGTAACATTTTAATCACGAAATACCCTCATAAAACTTGCTTTTGTGAGTTAAATTGAGGGATATTTTGGTCATTTGGCCGGATTAAGGCTTAATTAAAATAGCTTTCATCCTTTCCTACACTATTTATCCGCCTAAAAATCCCGATACCCATTCTTCCTCCCGATAGCGAGAGCCTCCGCAGGTTAGGTCTTGCGCTTTTTTGGCTTCTTCCTCCCGATCGCAGCAATGGGCGCCTCCCCAGGTTAGGTCTTCTTCCTCCTAAGGCGCTGCTTGGCTTCTTCCTCCCCACCGCAATGATTGGCGCCTCCGCAAGGTTCGGTATTCTTCCTCCTCATGGCGTTGCTTGGCTTCTTCCTCCCCATCGCAGCGATTGGCGCCTCCGCAAGGTTCCGTCTTCTTCCTCCAATCGCAGCGAGCGCCTCTGCAAGGTTCGGTCTTCTTCCTCCCCATCGCAGCGATTGGTGCCTCCGCAAGGTTCGGTCTCCAACAAGACTTAAAATAGGGCCATTTTGGAGCAGCCAATCGGACCAGAGAAAAGCAGGAAGGAAGACGATGAAGATCACAATCATATTTTTCCTGCTCCTCCACTTCCTCCTCGCCACTACACTCCAAATCTTTGCGACAAGGAAGTTTTCAAGTAATTTCTCATATCTCCCTTTCTCTCCCTCCCATGTGATTTCTCTCTAGCTCTCTCTATCCTTCTCTACAAAGGAAAAAAAGAAGAAGAAAATGAAGCGTTCTAGATGTTGCTATTTTCATTGTTTCTCTGAATGAGTTGAAATTTGATTTATAATGCCTGAGCGTAATTAAATTTCACCTGCTCCTCCACTTCCTCCTCAAATTTAATTATGAAATTATCCAGCACTTTTGATTTGAGCATTTGCCTTATTGTTGTTGATTAGCAATGATTGTTATCATGAAAGCTAAGGTAGCAGATTTTGATATCATCCATAAAAAGCCTTCTCCTTTTTTTTTTCATTGATGCATATAGATGCTGTTGTTGCTGCATATATTTACCAATTTTATCAACAGATACTACACAATACAATAGCTGACAGAGAAGAGTGGATCTATAATATTGGTATCATACTTCTTCAACTCATTTCGGGGCATGAACTGATATCAAATGAACGATTGGGTGCCAACTGCCGCAATATTTTTACCTGGTTTAGTTCCTGAAAAGTGCTTTTATCTTTATACTATAAGGAAACCCATTTCTAGGCAAATGCTGCCCCCATGACAAATGTCGCCCCCACAACAAATGACACCACCATGACAAATGACGCCCCCACGAAAATGTCGCCCCACGACAAATATCGCGCCCATGACAAATGCTGCCCCCACGACAAATGCCGCCCCCACAACAAATGCCGCACCCACGACAAATGTCGCCCTCACGACAAATGTCGCCCCCTCGACAAATG
This sequence comes from Platanthera zijinensis, assembly GCA_039513925.1. Taxonomy (NCBI): domain Eukaryota; kingdom Viridiplantae; phylum Streptophyta; class Magnoliopsida; order Asparagales; family Orchidaceae; genus Platanthera; species Platanthera zijinensis. The sequence continues at coordinate 83,471,348 of CM077079.1, forward strand.
TCGCCACCTCAGCCAAATGTCGCACCCTCGACAAATGTCGCACCCTCGACAAATGTCGCACCCTCGACAAATGTCGCCGCCTCAGCCAAATGTCGCCCTCTCGACAAATGTCGCACCCTCGACAAATGACGCACCCTCGACAAATGTCGCACCCGCGACGAATGTTGCCCGCACGGGGTCCCCCGTGCACGACTGCTTATATATATATGAAAAGACCCTGCCACCCTCTCTCCCTCTCTCCACTCTCGCTCTTTCTTTCTCTCTCCCTCCTCTCTCTCTCTCTGAACTCTCTCCCCCCATCTCATGCTCTCTCTCATGATCCAATGACTCTTGTTTGATCTCTGGTGTGCCTCCAAATACCTATATTGCTTTATATAATAAGATATATATATATATATATATATACATATATATATATATATATATATATATATATATACATATATATATATATATATATATATATATATATATATATACATATATATATATATATATATATATATATGTATATATATATATATATATATATATATATATATATATAAGTGTGTCATGGGGCTCCGCTCCTATAGCCAAGCGCGATAGTACACGATCGGTGACGGTGGGCTCCGCCCGCCCCTCCCCCCGGCAGGCTTCGACTGCCCCCTGACAGTTATAAATATTAAAACAATAATTTAAGTGTTGAAGTATTATTAAAAATAATAATTTAGCGGTCGAATGTATTATTAAAATAATTATTATTAAAGGTGCGTTTAACAATAAAATTTAACTGCCGAATGTATTAAATAAAATCTGCATCGGGAGTTTAACACAAGCTTTCATGGCATAATGATTATGGCGCGTGCCTTCGAACAGGAGGTCAGCGGTTCGAATCTAAGTGGGCGCGCCTTTTATATTGTTATTTTTAATAGTTATAAAAAATATTTTAATTGTCGAATCTATTAAATAAAATCTGTGTCAGAAGTTTTACACAAAGCTTTCATTGCATAATGGCTAAGGAGCGAGGCTTCGAACAAGTGATCTACAGTTTGATTCTCAACGAACGCGCCTTTTATATTGTAATTTTTAATAGTCCCACACCGCCTATTTAGCATGTAATTCTAAGTATATAAAGCTTACCCAACTCGGCTTATTGAAGTGTTGCTGTTATCGGGTGAGATCGGACTTGTAGCGGGCATGCTATGGGCTGTGGCTAACCCAAGTTTGAAGAATTTTATGCATTATATATAGGCAATATCATAATTTTACATAGGTTAAGGACACCCTAGTAGTAGGTTTAGGAGACCTAATAAAATGTGAATAGTGAGTGCAGTTTGATTGAGCTCGATCGGACGGCAGTCGAAATATCAATCCATGATCAGACGACTATTCTTATTTCAAACTCATGAGTTTATACTGCCTTTATAATTTTATATATACGTTCTTTTTGTGAAAATGATTTGTTAGAAAGAAAATAAACATAAAAAACTAATAAAATAAAATCAATATGATGCAAATCTTAAAAATTAGTATAGAATGTTTAAAAACTCTCAATCCTAACCTAAGCATAATAAAACGAGCATTTGAGAGTGGTTTGGAGATAAATGTTCGCAAATTGGGAGTCAGGTCCAATAAAACTAATTTTCACATGTTCTTTTTTTAATATAATCTTTGATAAAATTTTGTCAGACATCTATAAGTTTAGATCTAAAATGAGGTATGAGATTGTTGGAGCCTAAAGTTCACATCCCTTTAGTTTGACAATATCAAATCTCTTATTATATTTGATCACACTTGTGTTTGGTATAGTGTGCAGGTTTACAAGTTTAAAAGAATCGAAGAACTCAACTCTGTGACATACCACTGCGCGTTAAGCCCTATAACCGAGCGTTAGCATAAATTTAATCTGAATGGGCGCTCTGGAACTACCACGTGGCGCTAGACCTTTTGCCAACGCTAGCTTCAGGATTTATTCTGGACAGGCGCTTCGTGACCTACCGCGCAACGCTAACTCTCTCAACAATCGTCGAGATGGCTTCGTCGAGAAGATTAACCTACCGCCAGGCGATAGCTGGGTACTTGCTCCGCGCTAGCACGAAAAAGGGGAAAAAAATATCTTTTTTGAATATTTTTCAAAATTCGCGGGACAGCGGTCACATCGACGCGCATATACCAACTACCGGGCGCTAAACTTACTCCTGGCGATAGCCTATTTTTCAAAGACATATAAAGGGTTTCGATTTTTCGTTCCTTGTACAAATCAAGAGAGATAGAACTTCATTCTAGGGTTCGTGTGCCACCTCTGAGCACCGTACCACTATCTCCATCGAAGAAAGATAAAGCCTCCTCCCTCCGATTCGTACAGGAAGATATCCGAGGAGCAAAGGACTACAATGACCAAGAGGAGTTGATCGGTTGCAACCGAACGAAGATCGTTAGTACCGTTCATGCACTGCTCAACGGAGGAATTGAAAGTGTAAAGTTGTCAACCTAAATCACCTAGAGGGGGGTGAATAGGTGAATCGTGCGACTATTTGCGGAATAAAAAAATTTTAACGATCTAGCACAAGAGATCAAGCAATCACAAGAGAGAAGAATCTTTATAGTGGTTCCCGAATCTTGGGTACGTCAACTTTACCTCACCGATCTAGCAAATCACTAAACTCGGCTACTCCACTATCTCGGATTTAAAACAATCCTACGTCTCGGAACCAAGTTCCTACAAACTTGATCCAAATGGATCTACACTCGGAAGAAAAACAAAACTTCCTACAACTCGGAGAACAACGCTCCTACACTTGGAGAAAATCTCCTACAATAATAACAAAGAGATTTGAAAAATTCAAATACAGAAATTTCTTAGATCTGGAAAAATAAGTCTTTGAGTCTTCTTCTTGAACTTTGCGTCTCTTTCAGAAAAGGTCGAAGAAGACTGGTAGATTTTACCTGAGAAAGCTTTGAGCTACTCGACCAAGGAGAGGATGAGGATCCCTTGAACAGCAAGTCTTCCATGATCAAAAACAGAAAAGTCGATCAATTCGTGAGCGGCGGCGGCAGCGACATCAGAGAACTTTCTTTTAGAAACAGGCGGCCGATCATGAAAAAATTTCGAAGAGAAGAAATCCGCTTCTGTAATTGTTTTTTCTTCTTAGGGTTTGGTCTTAATGAAAATACTTTATATAGGATTACTCCTAACGGTTAGAAAAGATATTAATGACGACACGTGGACCAATCACATCAAGTCATTCGAAAATCTGGCCGATCTGGACATAAGAGAAATTCTGAAAAAAATTTACCTGCAGTTCTCGAGAAGTGACATTAGTTCTCGAGAACTAGATTTGATTTCTCGAGAGCTAAATTATCTGGAACTTAAGTTAGTTTTCGAGACTTCAGGGATAATACTTCTCGAGAACAAACTTGACTTCTCGAGAACCATAAGCTGACATCTCGAGAACTATGAAGTTAAGCTTCTTGAGACCTATAGGACTTCTCGAGAACTACACTTCTGCTTCTCGATAAATATAAGGACTTCTCGAGAAAAACACTGGACTTCTCGAGAATTCAGACTTGGAAAAATTCTTGAAGCTATCTGAACTTCTCGAGAACCAAAAGCTGAGACTTCTCGAGAACTTTGAAGCTAATCTTCTCGAGAACTCTAAGCACTTCTCAAAAACTTTTAAGCAAAGCTTCTCGAGAATTCTAAGGACTTCTCGAGAACTAAGAGGCACTTCTTGAGAAGTGGACTTAGAGAATATTCTGAACTTAAAAAAAAATCTTTCTCTTCTCTTCAAGAGTCCAATCTTCATTCCATGATCCAAGGTTTGAATATGAAGTGTATCCCAATATAGTGGCTACACATGAGTCAACACCTTCGATCATACAGTGAGGGATTATAATGTATGGTCCTGTGTTCATGACCCACTATAGAATGACATTGGTCTACACTTAACAATGGTAATCTGCAAACACACAACTAAACAAGGATATCAAATAAAACTCAATTCATCTTAGTTTAAGGGTGACTTCAAGCAAATCCGGGTTATTGTGGATGCAATACCCAACAATCTCCCCCTATTTGTAGAAGTCAGAACCCTTTACACTAAGGTGAATTATGACAATTAAGAAAGAATTGGAAATGAATAATTTAATCTAAATGCAATAAGAGATAAATTGAACACACAATTAGGCAAAACTAAGAATTGTATATATGTAATGTTTTAGATTTCTAATCAACAACCATTTCATCAAAATTCTCAAAAACATACACCAAGAGTTCATTCTTTGCTTTGATGATGTCTGTCCTGCTTCTCCTGTTGTCTCCTCTGATAGCTGAAGGGCTTAGGATAATACATAGGAGGCTTTAGAGGAGCTTTGGGATTATCCCTGCCAAACACTCTATCATATATTCTTCTCTTGGTCATGGACTTCTCATATAATTCCCACTCAGAGGAGCTGTAGTGGAGATTCCTGTTCTCATTAAAGTCCATCACTAATTTGAGAGTATCACGAATTAAGCTTTTAGAAGTAGGGCTCCAAACTTCTGCAAACTCTTGAGATTTCCTTTTCTCTGATCCAATCTTAGGGATGCTTCTGCTGGCAGAGGGGCCTTCCCCATACTTTCTCTTCTTAGAGGTGTTGATTTCTTGTAAATCCTGAGGAATAATATCATCCCAAACCTTGTCATAGGAAGCAGGAGGAGGATTCTGATCTTCTTGCCTTGGAGAAAAGCAGGGCATTTGAGGTTATTGCATCTGAGATGGCATCTGACTTGGCTGTCCTTCAGCAAGGGGGTTCAGGTGATGAGGAATAAGATTAGGATCAGCCTGAAAGTAAGGGAATATTTGGTTGTGCATCTAAACTGTGGTGTCAAGAGTATAGAACTTCACTGACTGGATTTGATCTAAAACATTCTTATTAATTTCAGAAATTTTCTCAGACCAGAGAGTGTTAGCATCTACAGTAAACTTATCCACAAGTTTGACTACATGTTCTTTCACTAGATTCTCCCCCTTTTTGAATTCTATACAGAGCTTTTCTATGGCATCTTCTTTGAAAGTACCAACTTCCTCACAAATTTTCATCACATGTTCTTGAGCTCTCTTTTCTAACTGAATCTGGTTATTAGCAAGAGTTACAGACTGTTCCATTACCTGACCAACACTAGTAATGGTGTGATCTATAACTTTGCCACCAATCTGAATGAGTCTTTTGAGAGATTCAGTGTTATATTGTATTTCAAGCAAATCCTCGGCTCATTTCTGTTCCCAGAGAAATCACTTTGTCCTGCACTATTTTTAGAGAGTCATCAAAATGTTTCCTTTGTTTAGTCAGTAAAATTCCAATCTTACTCAAAATGTCAAAAGAGAGAGAGGCATCAACAGCAACAATAATAGGGGTAACATCAACAGCAGAGGTACTTGGGGGTGGAAGAGGAGCTACCCAGGGAGGGATCTCTGCCACTACCACAGAGCTCTTAGCTCTTACAATGTGAAAGACTGTATCAGCCTCCTCATCAATAATTATGGGGAGGGAGAAGTCAAGGTTCTTGAGAGGGGCATCCACTTCTTCAGGTTCTTGCTCATCCTCTGTAGAGAGAAGGATGGTCTCTGGTGCTGAAGGGTGTTTCAGCTGGAGTTGAATATTTCCTTGGAGAGGGAGAAGGAGTTGGAGTAGCTTGGGGTGAGGATGGAACTGATGAAGGATCCTTTGATGTTTCTTCAGTAGTGTCCTTGAAAAGAGGAGGAAGAGGTTCATCTGAAGTGAGTTCTTCAACCATTCTGTCAATGGCTTCAGCTGTGTTATGGAGGGTTTCCTGTACTTGAATATCTGAGAGAGTATCATCTGGAGAAATTTCCACTGAGGACCTGGTTGGAGAGCTTATTGGGCTTCTGACAAGACTTCTGATGGGTGATCTTCTTGCTGATCTGGCTTGAGAGGAAGGAGTAGGTCTGACAACAAGAACAAAGATTGCAGGCTCCCCCTCAGTTACTGCACCAGATGGTTCAGCAACATGATGAGAGGAGGGAGATGGTTCCTAACCTCAGAGGCAGAAGCTGCAAGTTCTTTAGCTAACTGCTTGGAATTTTTCAGTTTGAGTTCCCATCTTTGGATGGAGGCCAATGAAATCTTTTTCAGGTGATGGATCTGAGTACCTTTAAAGGTTTTGAAGGTGACTGGATCAATCTCACTCAGCAATAGGGAAATTATCCTTGCAAACTTGGGAGCCATAATACTGTCCCTGATCAATTCAAATACCATCATTCCATATTGAAATTTCTTTCTGAAGATAACAACTGTCATAACACCAAATAGGTCATTGGGTTTGAAACTAATCGACCCTGTTCTGCACCACAAGATCTTTCCAATTAAATCGACCAGAAGCTTTCCTACATCATTGAAGAGATTTCTCCTTAAAGAGATGAAATCCACAGAAACTCCACAGAAAGAGTAAGTTCTGTCATAATCTTCAAGTGTTAGGTCATCCTCTTCATCCACAACGGGCATCTTTAGAAGCTTTGAGACTCTGGTTTTGTCCAACTTGATTTTGATCCCCTGACTTTAGTTTTCAAAACTATACCATTTCTCCTTCCCTTGGCATTCCTTAAGAATTCCTCTACATCTGGAAATGAAATCTTGAAGGGTTCTGAGAGAACGAACATCAAACTGGCTGTTTAAAGGAGAAGGAACAAGTTGTTGAAGTCATCAGAAATGTCTGCAATTCCTTCGACGACGAGTTCACTGTCGACTCTTATTTTCGAACTCTGTGCCATGGACATTGACGGCGGTGACAAACGGAGCGCAAAACGATGGCTACGACGAAGATTTCTGTCGGCGGAAGACGAAGAGTTTTAGAGAAGAATGTTTGAAGTGGCGGTTGATTTGGGATTTCTAAAGTATTATATATATATATAATCCTAGTAATGTCAATTAAGTGTCTAATTAAACTAGGGTTAGGACTTAAATCAAGCGGGTTTTCGAAATAGAAGAAATTAATCAGAAGTCGAAAAAGGACGGACATTTCTCGAGAGGTAGGGTTAGTTCTCGAGAAATGTGAGAGGACTTCTCGAGAAGTATGATATTAGTTCTCGAGAACTGAAGAGACTTCTCAAGAGACAGATCAAAGTTCTCGAGAAGTAATCTGAGTTTTCGAGAATTAGTACTTTACTTTTCGAGGAGTAGACTGAGTTTTCGAGAACTAGTACTTTACTCTTGAGAAATTTCTGACCTGTTTGAGGTATCCTAGATTCTTGAGCTTTGAACTGATTTCCTGTGACTTATCCTTCTTTGTTCAGCATTCCAAGTTCAGTTTTGAATAAATTGAACTTGGTCTCGTCCAGCAGCTTCGTGAAAATATCTGCAACTTGCTGATCTGTTGGCACGTACTGCAGATCTACATCCCTTTTCTCCACGTGCTCCCGGCATGAAATGATATCTGAGCTCGATTTGTTTTGTACGGCTGTGTGAGACTGGGTTGTTTGCGATTGCGATCGCGCTTGATGAGTCGCAGAACAATGGAATGTCTTTGACCTTCATATTGTAATCTTCTAACTGATTCTTGAGCCAAAGTAACTGTGCACAACAACTACTGGCAGAAATATATTCTGACTCGGCCGTTGAGATTACGACAAGATTTTGCTTTTTGCTGCTCCATGAGATAAGCCTTCTTCCAAGGAACTGACATGTCCCGGAAGTGCTTTTTCGGTCATCTTTGCAACCTACAAAGTCTGCATCTGAAAAACCAATTAGTTCGCTCTCATTACTTCTTGGGTACCATAAGCCAAGATTCGGTGTACCTTTAAGGTATCTCAAGATCCGCTTCGCAGCAGCATAATGAGATTTCTTACAGTTCACTTGGAATCTAGCACAGACACATGTAGAGAACATTATGTGTAGTCTACTAGCAGTAAGGTAGGGCAAGGATCCAACTATGCTTCTGTATTTTGTATCATCAAAAGGTTTCCCTTTCTCATCCTTATTTAGAGACATAGCTGAGGCCATTGGAGTCCTCATAGAGGTTGCTCTCTCCATTCCGAATTTCTTAATCAACTCCTTGGTGAACTTCATCTGTGAGATGAAAATTCCATCTTCAGATTGTTTCACCTTAAGTCCTAAGAAATACTTCAGCTCTCCCATACTACTCATTTCAAACTTCCCTTGCATAAGTTTAGAGAACTTTTTGCAGAGGTTATCGTCTGTTGAGCCAAAAATAATGTCGTCAACATAGATTTGCACTAGCCAAATCTTTCCTTTAATTTCCCTAAGAAATAATGTCTTATCTATCTTCCCCCTTGTGAACTTTTTCTCGAGGATAAAGGTAGATAGCATTTCGTACCAAGCTCGAGGAGCTTGTTTCAAACCGTACAGTGCTTTTGATGATAAATAAACATACTCAGGAAAGTTAGGATCAACGAAACCTGGGGCTTGTTCCACGTACACCTCTTCCTTTATGTCACCATTCAGGAAGGCGGACTTCATGTCCATTTGATAGACAGTGAACCCCTTCAGTGCAGCATATGCAAGGAACAGTCTGATGGCCTCCAGTCTTGCCACTAGACCGTATGTTTGGTCGAAGTCGATCCCTTCTTCTTGACGATATCCTTTGGCGACGAGTCTGGCTTTGTTCTTGATGATTATCCCATTCTCATCCAACTTGTTCCTGTAGACCCATTTTGTTCTGATTACATTCTTACCTTTGGGTCTTGGGACAAGCGTCCAAACTTTGTAGTGCTTGAACTGATTCAATTCTTCTTCCATGGCCAAGATCCATGATGCGTCTGAGTTTGCTTCTTCAAACTTCTTTGGTTCAACCTTTGAGAGAAAACTTAAATATAAATTCTCGTTAGTTATAACTCGACGAGTTCTGACACCATCCCAGGGATCTCTTATGATCTGGTCCATTGGGTAATCCTTCAAATGTCTGAGCTCTAGATTCCTCGCATCTGGGACTTCTTCAGCCACTAGAGTGACTTCATCAACTTGGACAATATTTTCATCTTGATCCTCTACCTCTCCAATAGGGGTTGGAGAGGTGATCTTGATGAACTTTTCATCTTTACCTTCGATCGATTCATCCAAGCTGATCTCTTTAATCCTTATACCTGCATCTTCAATAAGCACACTAGACGATTTGGTTTTCAGCAAGCTCGCCTCATCAAATACAACATGTATGGATTCCTCTACAACAAGAGTTTTTCTATTGAAAATCCTGTATGCCTTACTATGGCTACTATATCCTACAAAAATACCTTCAAAACTTTTCTCACTAAACTTGGTAGTATGATACTTACCATTGTTAAGCACGAAGCATTTACAGACAAAAATTCTAAAATATGAAACTGTTGGTTTCCTGCCTTTTAGAAGTTCATAAGGTGTCTTATCATGATTCTTGTTTATGAGGGCTCGATTTTGCACGTGGCATGCAGTGTTGACGGCTTAAGCCCAGAAGTACTCTGGTAGTGAAGCATCACTCAACATAGTTTTGCAGGCCTCTATGAGTGTTTTATTCCTTCTCTCAGCTACTCCATTTTGCTGTGGAGTATGAGGAGAGGAAAACTCATGAAAGATACCTATGCTTCCACAAAATTCTGTCATGGCCCCAGATTTGAATTCAGTTCCATTGTCACTTCTAATTTTAACTATGGAGCTGTTGTATTCATTCTTGATCTGCTTAACAAAGTTTGTAAAGATATCGAAGGTATCTGACTTGTGTTTCCGAAAGAACACCCACGCAAAGCGCGAGTAGTCATCAACAATTACCAACGTATAATCCTTACCTCCTAAGCTTCTAATTTGCAGTGGACCGAACAAGTCCATATGAAGTAGGTATAAACACATATTAGAGTTTTTGCCTATGATGCTTTTAAATGTAGCCCTTGTTTGCTTGCCTTTTACGCATGCATGACAAGGTCTCTCTTTGACGTGCTTGACATTTGGGCCATCACATACTAAGTTTTGGGAGAATAATTTATTAATAGTTTTAAAATTAATATGTGCTAGCCTCTTGTGCCATTGGTCACCAAGAGACACACAATCTTTTGCCAAAAGACACACTGGTGTAGAAGAGTCTATACAAGTGAAATTTAAGCAAAATATGTTCCTGCTTCAAGTGCCTGATAGAATTGTTTCCATATTGTCAACAGACTTTATCAAGCACCTATCAGCATGGAACTCAACTATGTATCCTTTGTCGCATAGTTGACTTATGCTTATGAGATTGTGTTCATATTACTCCACATAAGCTACATCTAAAAAGGATACACTACCGTTAGTGATCATACCGTAGCATTTAGTTATCCCTTAGTCTGAACCTCCAAAGATGACCTTTGGTCCATTATAGACTGAAGTGAAATTTTGGAGTAGGCTTCTTGTATCGGTCATGTGCCAAGAGCATCCACTGTCCAAGTACCAGATTGGCATTTTGGTGGTCTTTGGACATACTTGCATTCATAATCACTTTGCCTTAGGAACCCACACATGTTTGGGTCCTTGGTCTCGGGTTATAACACTCCCCCTATGAAGATTAGCATTCTGAGTGGTCAATCTCATGTTGCCAACTTGAGGAGTAGTAACCTTCCTGGTATTAAACTAACAATCGATGGCAAAATGACAAATTTTGCCACAACACCAACAGTCAAACCTGTTGTATCTTTGTCTTACGTACTCCTGCTTGACCTTTTGAGATGGTGGTCTAGCAGGGGTAGCATCCTTGGAGGAGGAAGCTTCATGGTGATGACAGTCACATGATTTCTTCTCCTTCGGAGGCCTTTCCCCAACGGGCTTTACTTTAGGTGCTTTCTTGAAGTTGTGGCCATGATTATAAGGACCATAGCCCTGAAGAATCACTTCTTCATAAGGTGCCTTAAAGGCGCTCTCACAAAAGTTTCGAGGGCGAGTCCATCCTTGGTACCGAGAATTTGGCTCTACATAAGTAGGTCTGGTCAAGTGACCATAGGACGAGTCCAGATCAAACTTATTTATTGGAAAGATAACTTTCTTAAAGACAGTCTGATCTAGAGGGGCTTTCCCCTTTTCTTTGGCAAAGGCCTTCTTGGCGGCCTTATAATTCCGTTGAGCCTTGTTTCTCCTAGAAGATTTACTATGAGCGTCAACATGGCCTAGTCCAGCTCCTTGGGCCTTAGCTGAGAATTCAGCAATGAGTGGAAGAACTGTCTTAGGCTTAGAGAAACTTTCAACGAGTTTCTTCTCAGCCTCGAGTTGTTCTTTCAACTCTTTGATGATTTCCTCTTTAAGGTCGAGGTGCTTAAGAGCTTGATTGTATTCTTCAATAGCAAGATTGAAGTTCTCTTGAAGAGAGTCAGTCTTGGCGACTTCTTCTCTCAAGCTGATCTAAGTAGCCTTTAGGGACTTAATCTCTTTAGCCAGAGTTTTCACGACTCGGCAACATTTGTCGTAAGTCATGATCAACTCCTTGTACTGGGCCATAAGTTCCGACTCATTGTTAGAAGAGCTGTCCTCATGTTCATGCTCAGAACTTTCAGATTCAGAGAGAGGAGTGTGAGATTTTACCTCCCTAGTAAACTGGGGCTCTTGTTCGTCATCTGATTGAGACATGAGCCCAAAGTAGGCTTGCTCTTCTTCACTCGACTCAGATGAGTCAGAGTCGCTGAGATTCTTTCCCTTCTTGGCCAACAGGCTCTTCTCTGTCCTCTTCTTGTGGTATGAGGACTTCTTTTCCTCACTTCTGCTACCCTCCTTCTTCTTGTGGGGGAAGTCAGCTATGACGTGACCTTGTTTGTTACAGCAGTAGAAGACAATGTTAGTAGAAATATGTTTGTTCTATTTAGAGGTATACCAGTCATGGCTACTTGAGTCTTTCTTTCGCTGATCACCGTCTTGTCTTGATCTTCTGTATAAGGTATCCTTGCCTCTCCACTTCTTCTTCTTGTTTAAGAATTTCTTGAACTGCCGAGAGAGCAATGAGAACTCTCCTTCATATAATTCTGAGCCTGAGATGCTTTACTAGTTTTCTTCTTCACTCACTTCTTGAGCAGGTGCTGGTGAGGCAGCTTTGCCCTTCCTTAAACTGTCAGTCTTTAATGCAACCAACTTCTCTTTTGAGGAGAAGCGACTTTTCTCATCTTCAGCTTTTCTGGAATTGATCTGCAGTTTATAGGACATCATCTTGCCAAATAGATTCTGTGGGTCTGTTTCGGCTAGTCTGCCAAACTCCCGAATAGCACAGACTTTGTTGTCCCATTCCTTTGTGAGAGACCGCAGAAACTTATCATTCAGCTCCCCATTGGTGAAGACTCGGCCATACACTCTTAGACCATTTACTATCTTTAAGAAATTTTCAAAAGTATCTACAATGGTCTCCTTTGACCCTTGCCTGAAGGCTTCATATTTCTGGTTCGGTAGGGACCTTCTATCATCCCTCACTTCTTCAGTACCTTCCATCAGAGTTACTAGAGACTGCCACATCTCCTTAGCCGATTGGCAGTGAAGCAGAATCTGCAGCATCGAGTCATCGACTGCACTTGCTATAATATTTTTAGCTTTCTTATCCAAGAGACAAGTGCAATCTCATCCTTATCTAGATCCATCAATTCCTTAGGAACCATCTTCGTTGGATCTATAGTGGAGCTAGTCATGGGGACGTAAGGACCTTCTTCAACAATCATGAAGATCCGGGGGTCCAGAACTTCCATGAAAAATTTGATTCTCTCTTTCCACATGAGAAAGTTATTCTTTGTGCACAGGGGAAGCTTGGCAAAATCTTTGGCCTTGTCCATTGCTTGAATAACCAAATGACAACTTTCGAGAGGAAATTGATCAAGGATGTTAACCTTTTAACGACCAACCTCCCTCTAATACCAATTGAAAGTGTAAAGTTATCAACCTAAATCACCTAGAGGGGGGTGAATAGGTGAATTCGTGCGACTATTTGCGGAATAAAAATTTTTTAACGATCTAGCACAAGAGATCAAGCAATCACCGAAGACAAGAAGATTTATAGTGGTTCCCCAATCTTGGGTACGTCCACTTTACCTCACCGATCTAGAAAATAACTAGACTCGGCTACTTCACTACCTCGGATTGAAAACAATCCTATGCCTCGGAACCAAGTTCCTAAGAACTCGATCCAAATGGATCTACACTTGGAAGATAAACAAAACTTCCTACAACTCGGAGAACAACGCTCCTACACTCAGAGAAAATTTCCTACAATAATAACAAAGAGATTTGAAAAATACAAATACAGAAATTTCACAGATCTGGAAAAATAAGTCTTTGAGCCTTCTTCGTAAACTTTGCGGCTCTTTAAGAAAAGGTCGAAGAAGACTTGTAGATCTGACCTGAGAAAGCTTTGACCTACTCGATCAAGGAGAGGATGAGGATCCGTTGAACAACAAGTCTTCCTTATCGAACACAGAAAAGTCGATTTATTCGTGAGCGGCGGCGGCGACTTCAGAGAACTTTCTTTTAGAAACAGGCAACCGATCCAGAAAAAATTTCAGAGAGAAGAAATTCGCTTATGTAATTGTTTTTTCTTCTTAGGGTTTGGTCTTAATGAAAAGACTTTATATAGGATTTCTCCTAACAGTTAGAAAAGACATTAATGACGACACGTGGACCAATCACGTCAAGTCATTTGAAAATCCGGCTGATCTGGACTTAAGAGAAATTCTGAAAAAATTTGACTTGTAGTTCTCGAGAAGTGACATTAGTTCTCGAGAACTAGATTTGATTTCTCGAGAGATTAACTGTCTGGAACTTAAGTTTATTTTGGAGACTTCAGGGCTAATACTTCTCGAGAACAAACTTGACTTCTCGAGAACCATAAGCTGACTTCTCGAGAACTATGAAGTTAAGCTTCTCGAGAACTATAAGACTTCTCGAGAACTACACTTCTGCTTCTCGCAAAATAAAAGGACTTCTCGAGAACTACACTGGACTTCTCGAGAATTCAGACGTGGAAAAATTCTTGAAGAAAACTGGACTTCTCGAGAACCAAAAGGTGGGATTTCTCGAGAACTTTGAAGCTAAGCTTCTCGAGAACTCTAAGCACTTCTCGAGAACTTTGAAGAAAAGCTTCTTGAGATTTCTAAGGACTTCTCGAGAACTAAGAGGCACTTCTCGACAAGTGGACTTAGATAATTTTTTGAACTTTTAAAAAAATCTCTCTTCTCTTCAAGAGTCCAATCTTCATTCCATGATCCTAGGTTTGAATTTTAAGTGTATCCCAATGGAGAGACTACATATGAGTCAACACCTTGGATCACATAGTGAGGGATTACACTGTATGGTCCTGTGTTCATGACCCACTGTAGACTTACATTGCTCTACACTAAGCAATGGTAATCTGCAAACACACAACTAAACAAGGATATCAAATACAACTTAATTCATCTTAGTTCTAAGGTGACTTTAAGCAAATCTGGGTTATTGTGGATGCAATACCCAACAGGAATCGTCTTGAGGGAGAATCACTTTGAAATCTTCTTTACTCTTTTTGTAGTCACTACTAAAACAGACTTTTAGCCACGGCAGATTGTCGTGGCTAAAAGTCCAAAACCGTGGCGAATAACTTTTAGCCACGGCCTACTCACGACAAATGGGCGTGGGCAATGCGAGCATGGCTAATAGTATTAGCCACGCTAAATCTGTGGCAAATAATTTATTAGTTACGGTTCAATTATCGTGGCTAAAAGCTCCTTATTTGCCACGGTTCAATTGCCATGGCTAAAGGGTCTGTAACAAACGATAACGCCTAATATAAAAAGGATTCAGCCGCACGCCGCCGCCCGGCCGCCGCTACCGCCGCAGCCGCCCGGCCTCCGACACCTGGCCACCGCCATATCCTACCAGCCGATTTTATTTCAAACATTAATTGAGAATGGGCAATATAACCCCAAATTAATCTTTTAGTTGGCGATGTGGGACTACAAAAACCCGACTTTTTGCCATGGATTAGGCTTCTGTGGCTAATACTAGATTATTAGCCATGAAAAAGGCAAACCGTGGAAAAAGTTAGGTTATTTGCCACGGTTTAGTCATCCGTGGCTAATGATAGCTTATTAGCCATGGAATAGAAACTGAGGCTAATACTTCATTATTAGCCACGGTTTTCCCCCGTGGCAAAAAAAATCGTGGCTAAAAGTCTTTTTTCTAGTAGTGAGTTTTCTCTTTTCTGTTTGTTTATGATGATGAAAATCGACCGGTGATGGTCGTCGGAATCCGGGAAGGATTCTGTGAGAAATCGTCCCGGGGAAGGGACGTCTAGATTGGCGGATCTAGTGAGCCACTAAGTCACTTCCTTGTATGAAGGTGAAGAGCCGGCTTGAAGACTTTTCTCGGAGGGAAAGGGAGAGAACCAACCGGTCCGGGTAGTGTGTCGGTATAGAAAACGAAAAGAAATTTGACTTTCACTGCCTCCGATCTCAAGAGTCATGGAGATCTAGTGATTGTAATTTTAAACCATTTTCATTTCTTATTGAATAGAATTATTACTTGTTTTACATTCTGCGTGTGACGTCGTCATTGTTTGCCGATAGATATCTTAAGGGTGTGTGTATCTCCAAGGAGAAATTCATTCAAGAAAACCAGGTATGTGACCTACTGCCGTGCACTAGCAAGATAGCGCCCCGCGGTAGCATCCAGAACTTGTTTTCCGTGATAAAATTAATTGAATTTTTTTTATTAAATCTTAAAACCTTATTCACCCCCACCCCCTCTATAGTTGGGCGATAAATCCAACAAGTGGTATCAGAGGTAGGTTACTTCAAAAAGGGACTATAATCCTGAAGTAAGAAGACCATTGTGATTCACGCTTCCCCCAAGGGACAAGGTGTGAGTAGACCTCCACTATTTGTGGGGAGCGACTACAACCACTTAAAAATTTGGATGAAAATCTTCTTAATGACACAAAACATGGACGTGTGGGCCATGATCGAAACGAAATATACTGCACCCACTATCACTGTAGGTGATACAGTATTAATCAAACCACAAGATAAATGGGATGACATTGATAAGCTGAAATGTACTAACAATGCAAAATCCTTGAACTTGTTATTTTGTGCATTGGATAAAACTGAATTCAATAGAATCTGCAATTGTGAAACTACTTAGATATCTGGTGTCTAATTGAACTTACTCACGAAGGTACTTTGCAGGTGAAGGAGTCGAAACTGTTCCGACTTGAATCTGAATACAAACAATTACGGATGGAGATCGACGAGGAGGTGGACAACATGTACACACGCTTTACCAAGATTTTCAACGCCTCTAGATCTCTCAGGAAGAGACATTAAAATGGAGACCTGGTGAGGAAGATCCTGCAATCTTTGCCTCCACGATTCAACCTAAAGGTGATGACGATTGTTGAATCACACGATTTCAACACCCTGTAAATAGAGAGCCTCATTGGAGACCTAAAGACCCTTGAGCTCAAACTAAAGATACACGTTGAGGAATATTGCAGGGAGATGAAAAAGAAGGGGCTCGCACTAAAGGCTGTAAAGGAAAGGAAGGCTACTGAAGAGTCTGAGGATGAAGACGAAGAAAGCCTCTATGTTCGAGAATTCAGAAGGTTCATGAAGAATCCCAATAGGCAAGGAAAGTTTTAAAAGTTTCTAAAGAGAGGTGCTGAAGAAACAAAGAGGTAGAATAAATCATCAAAGGAGACAGAGAGTGATGATGAGAAGTCTCCACCCAGAATGCTACCACTGCCACGTGCCTCAGAACATCAAGAGGGAGTGTCCAAGGCTCCACAAGGAGGAAAAGGAGAAATAGAGCCGGTACAAGGGAGAGAAGAAAGTGATGAAGGCATTAACATGGGATGAAGATTGATTTGACGAGTGAAGCACTTCCCACTGAAGTAGTGAAGATGAGGCAAATCTGTGTCTCATGGGGAAGAATCATGATGAGTCAGACGATGAGTCCAGTGTCTAGAGCGATACTTAGGTAACCTAACCTTCTTATTATGAACTTCTTGGAATTTATGAACATCTCTATGATAAGCTAGATAGTGTAATTCTTGAGAAAAAGTCCGTTAGAACTGAAAACAAGAAAATAATAAAGGACTTAGAAAATATAAAGAATGAATTAATTAAATGCGGCAAAGAGAAGATCGAGTGCAAAGAGTGCCCTCACTCAGTGACAATGATCAAACAACTAAAAGTAAGTCTCTCCAAGGCATCTTTGAAAATGAACAATCTAATTAATGAATAGATTGTCTTGGAGAAAAGGCTTCAAATATATATTATAAAATGGAGGAGGGTAAAAAGCAATTCGCAAATCGGTGCATAATGCCAGTCACGGAAAACACCGCCCTAAAGGCGAGGATCCATGATCTTAACTGTGCTGTCTAGAAATTTATAATAGGGCAAAAATCTTTGAATATGCTGCTGGGAGCACAGTGTCACGGATCTGGAAAGTTTGGACTAGGGTGCATAAGTCCAAAGCTACCACCGAGCAGTAACAAATTTCTAGCTAAGTCTAAAACTTTATATAAAAAATCACAAAATGAAATCAATAATTCTGAAAGGCTATCCACATCCTCCAGCCAGCTAACACGAAAAAGGCGGCAAGATTATACCTTATGTGCAAACTCAAAATTTTGGTACACACGACTTGTGTCTGAAAATGTGCCTAAAAAACTATACAAGTCTGGCTACCAAAGTCTTTTACCATCGTTGGGTATGGGTGATTAGCTAAGGACCTTGAACTCTGTATTGCAGATGACTCAAGTTCCTTCAATGGTGACATTTAGCAAAGGATGGAATCCGCACTATATGTAACAGCATCAATTTCGACTTAAGTAGTCAACTCTGTGATAAAGTCATGATACTATCTGAATGCCTAAAACGAATAGTGTCTTGCTTAATAGGACTTATAATACACTATTAGTCTGATTTGAAATGCTACCAAAAATGAGGTCTTTGGCATAGGAAACCATTAGTAAACTAATTGTATGTTCTCGGTAAAAAATATGCTCCTTGTGGGTTAAAACCTCCAGACATCCACGTCTAAGACCACTTGAACTCATACACATGAGTCCTATTTGCTCCTCTTATTACATGTAGTCTAGGGAAAATGATACACGTTCGTTATTATAGATGACTACTCCCGTTTCTACTGGACAATCTTTCTTACAAATAAATCTGACACATTCATTGATTTCACAAATCTATGCACTAGACTTCAAACTAAGAAGGAACTAAAAATAAAATGCATAAGGTCAAATCATGGGCGAGAGTTTGAGAATGAAAACTAAACACGAACTTCTATAATAATCTAGGAATTAAGCATGAATTTTCTGTCTCGCGCACTCCATAACAAAACAGGGTAGTAGAAAAAAAGAACCTTACACTTCAAGAACTAGCATGCACAATGCTCGCCGAGTTCGGCATGCCTCGGTACTTTTGGGCTGAAGCGGTTAACACAACAAGCTATGTGGATTAGCTGTATCATGCTTCACCCTATTCTTAATAAAACTTCGTAATGAGCTATACTTCGACAAGAAGCCCTCTGTATAATACTTTAGAGTCTTTGGTTGTCCGTGCTTCATTATAAACATTAAGGATCACTTAGGAAAATTCGATGAAAAATCAGACCATGGCATCCTCTTAGGATATTCTTGTACGAGTCATGCCTATAAGGTCGATAATAAAAAAAACCTTGGTTGTTGAAGAATCGGCTCACGTACACTTTAATAAAAATACACCAATTGAAGAATCTAGGCTGAAGGAAGAGGAAGTTGATGACAATGTGCAGTTAGGAGATAAGGGTGAGGAGAGAGAATTGGTGGTTGATATTCCAACTCACGTGGAAGGAAATAGCCCACCAAGTAGTCTAAACTGTTGAAATTTTGAAGTGAAAGTGGGGGTTGATCAGGCAGACCGCGTAGCCTGGGAGGATAGTCCTGCGGACTGATGGTGCGGCATGGGCGGTCTGTTGTTGCGGCCTGGTGATGACGACCTGTCAGTTCGGCCTGTTGCTTAGCAGTTGGCTAGTTCCCTTGAATAACTGTGTGGTTAGGTGGTGTATCCGTGGGAGGGGCGGACTTATTCCGAGTTCGCAGAGTCCGCTTGATGCGGACTACTTTTGGAGATCAGCTTTGGCCTGTGCCCTTCTCCTATTTTTTATGGTGGAGCAGTTAGGAGGTAACCGCGGAGTTCGCGGGATGGCGGACTGCCTTGGGAGCTGGCGGATTGTGTTCTTGTCCATAGAGCTCACGTTAGTGTTTCTCCGGTTTGGAACTTGGTCGTTTGTGATAATTTTGATTTTTGATCGCAGAGTCCGCAATGTCCGCTGGTTGACCGGGCGACTTGTTCCTTTGGTAATGGATATTGTTTATTGCGGGTTGGTGCAGTGTTCGCTGGCATGCGGATTGGCTTCCTATCCGGGCTCCTTTGATAGCAGGCAGATAGGTTAATGTCTGGCTTGTCCTTGCGGACTAGGAAGACTGCTCTGTGCTAGCTGCGGGCTTTGGTGGTGTTTATATCCACTAGGGCAGTGACCACACTCCTCTCCCCACATATAAATAGGACCCCCATGACAATATAATTAACTGAATGAACAGTAAGTTGAACGTGTGTTAAAAGCTGCGGCCTAATATTTTCTGTTCGCGCAGTTTGAAGAAGGTTAATCGGTTAGCTATTTGCAGGTTGTGTGGTTAGCATTGAGAAGCCAGGTATTTCTGTACTGAATGCGGTCAGGGATCAGTCAAGCTTGCAGTTAACAATCAGCGGTTTTGCAGCAGTTCGCAATTGTGGCTAGCCGATCTTCTTTCTAGCTTTCCAGTTAAATAACCTATCCGCCAGTTTCGGCGGTCTGTTCTTAAGTTCGGCAGTAACTCCTGTTCGCGGACTCTGGCAGCTAGGAAACCTCTATGGTTAGGCGGCTTGCTGAGAGCGAACAAGGTGTTCAGCAGAATAACAGGTAGGTCGCGTGACCTCGTGGTCTCAGCGGTGTTAACCCAGAATCCGCGACTAGTTCTCCAGTTTTTTAGTTCGGGCGACTTTCTATTTCCAGCCGCCGTTCTAAGCTAGCCGGCTTATTGTCAGACAAGCCGGGCGGCCTCTACGTCAGACCGCCGCCAGTTCCAGTCCAGCCATCATCTAAGGGTCGGCTTGTCCTTGCCCAAGCTGTGCGACCTATGTCCCAGGTCGCCGTCAGAGGAGGTCAAGTCCAGCCCGCCCAGAGGCCGAGTCCTGCAGCTCGGCAGAAGAAGATCGCTAGGACGCGCGGACCTGTCTCTTGGCTTTTCTTCTTCTTCTCGATTCCCGTCACCGCTGCCCGATTCTCTTGTACCTCGGGAAGCCGGTAATTTTAGCCCTGTCCATTTGGGCAGGCCCCCAAGCCTATAAATAGGGGGCGGCAGCACACCCAAAGCACGCTGACTGGAGTCCAAGAGCTCACTTGTTGTGGGCCGCGGTCTTTAGTTTAATGCCTCGCGGCTTGCTGTCCGGCCGGTTTCTTTTCTCTTCTCCTTCTACTTGTTGTTTTCTCCAAGTGTAACTGTTTCATCTTTTATAAAAGGAAAGCCCGCCGCAAGAGAGGCATTCAGGCCGCGGCGGGCGAACTCTGGTGTTGCCGCTGGTAGCGGCCATCTGTCTCTTTTTTCTATCCGGTCTTATCCGCCATTCCTAGCCGCTAGTAACCGACTAGCCGGCAGTCTTTTCCCAATTCCCTTCCCCAGTGCTCGAACAGTTAGCTGGAGGTGCATTTTCGTGCATCAACAGTTAACACGCGACCTTCAGATCTCAGTTAGCCGGTGAAATCTGCGGCTAGATATTGTCAGACCGCTCGGCCGCTAGTGCTTAGCAGCTAGTCGAGCAAGCAGCGGCAAGGGTGGTTAACCTGCTCAGTAACCGCTGGCCATTCTATCCGCTCGGTCAGACTGTAACTCTCCGGCGGTCTCTAAGTTCGTGTTGGTTGCAATGAATCTCCCGAAGAATTACAGAAATTTCTTATCATCTATGCGGGATTCCTTAACGAGGCAAGATGGTTCTCATCTCGAGAATGTAGCTAAGGATGCATTTCAGGCTTGCATGAAGCAGACACCTCTCTACAAAGAAGAAGAAGTTTCTTTTCCGTTCGTTGATCAAATTCGCTAGGATACCGTTGCTGATGATTTTAGAGAGCCTCGCTTGCCACATTATTCTGGGATTAGTGATCCAGTTTCACATCTACAAGCATTTGAAGTGGCTGCTTCTCTAAAAGCCATGTCAGATGGAATCAAATGCAAGCTTTTTCTAATGACCTTTGATGGTCTTGCTCAGGAATGGTTTCATGGTTTACCTTCTCGGTCCATCACTTGCTTTAGGGATTTTCAAAAACAGTTCCTTTTGAGATTTGATACTTTCAGGAAGCGGAAGAGAAACCCAGTAGCTCTCTTCCAAATCAAGCAGGAAGTTGATGAGTCTACCGCTCATTTCGTTGATCGGTTTCAAAAGGAAACGCTCGATATCGTTAACGTTCATCCAGACTTTTACAAATATGCCTTGATAAGCGGACTTCGAGAAGGTCCTCTCAAATTTAAACTCAGCAAAAAGGAGCCAAAGACCTATGGGGATCTTATTTAAACAGCTAATCAGTTCATAATGGGTGAAGCAGCAAATGCCAACTATATATCCTTCTTAAATCAAATGGCTTAGGAATATCAGAAAGATTCTTATCATCAACAGCCCGGTTCTTCCCGAAATGCTTCAGAACCTCCGCAAGCAGGATAAATCATCAGAGTATATAGAAGCTTGCCCTATCATGTCTTTTGATCCTAAAACACTCAAGTATGAAAAGTACTCGGACAGATATGTCAAGTTCAAAATTTCTATGGAAGATCTTCTGCCAATTCTTGCTAATATGAAAGAATTTAAAAAGCCTCGACGTATGAAATCAAAGATTGAACATCGACATGAAGAACTTTTTTGTAAATATCATAAGGATATTGGTCATAACACAGAAGATTGTCGGGCTCTCCGGAAACTAGCAGATCAATTTGCAAGGGCAGGGAAATTACAAGACTATGTTGTCCAATGATTTTCCAGCACATTTTCCACTGATAAAGCCGATGTTGCAAATGAAGATTCTGTTGTTAAATAGTGGAAGTGTTAGAAGCGGTAGTATCTTGTTTGTCTTTCTTTTACATATTTCGTATATCTCCCATGTGTTCGGAGTTTCTTGCATTTGCTTCTTTTCTTTTGATAATGACAGTTGTAATAGATATAGCAACAAATCAGTCCTCACTAGCATCCAGCTTCACAAATATCTCTCAACGATCATCGATAATTGGGTTCAATCAGGCTTCAAACCCATATCCTTTTACTAAGCTTTCCTCTAGAAATAAGCATTCATATGCCCTCTAAATTCTGCTTCTTAGCTTTACACTTAACATTGACATACGTATATGGACATTTACTTATAACAAAAATAATATTACTTTTTTGGCCCTCCATATCCCGCACGACATCAGTCGCAGATGTGTAGTGGCAATCCCGCACGACATCAGTCGCAGATGTGTAGTGTAAATCCCGCACGACATCAGTCGCAGATGTAAACCCCGCTCGAATCATTCGCAGATGAGTTGAAATGAGATCTTCTTTAGAAGGGTAATGATTCTCAGTTTATGTTGTAAGACAGTGCAGGCAGAGTTTTCGTCATCTTTTCAACCTGCAAGTTATAGTGGTAGATAAATTATGGTTTTCACATATTATTATCGATATGCTGGTCAGTTCGTAGACCTTACAATTATCCGTTCCAGCTTATCCACCGTCTCACAGTCTTACAGCCTAGCCGATTTATATTACACAGTCCGCAACACCGCGCGGTTACATATTTCGGTTTATTCTATTCGCTATGAAATCTCTCTCGGATTATTACTAATATATTCTGGAATTCGGCCGACTTGATCCTCTCAACTAATTCTAGTCCGCCGGCTTATGGTATTCATTCAAATCAATTCGCGGCTTGCTATGTAAAGAAGTCGCCATATGTTTAACTCTATCGTTCAGTAGTTCTCCTATGGGAAGCGACTTTCGTATTAAAGTTCGGACAGGCCGCCACAATCAGCTTGGTTTTTACAATATCTATCCGGTTTATCTCCTTAGCCGAGCGGCTTGTCGATCGCCATGTATCTTCTTCATCTCTAATAAAATTACGGCCTATACATTAATCGTGGGACTTCGTGGTTGAATATGAACCTTCAACAGTTGAACTGCCTTATCTTCTTGGCGAATAATCTCCTGACCGCCTGGCTTATTGCCCTATATACGCTCAAGGATGATCGGATTGTTACAAATTCGCAGACAACTAACATTCCCGATTACCGGTATTCTACTCGAGTTTAACCAGAGCAAAGGTAGTTATTATTCGGTGAAGTCATCGATGAGATTTCTTAAGTCGGAAACGAGTAAGAAAGATTAAGCCGCATAAACAGACAAGTAAGTAAAATTACAATAGATTCTCACAAAAGGTAAAATATTTTCATTTCTAATGTCAAGTATAAAAGGTAGACCGCGCGGTTTACAAAATTTTACCAGCGGTCTCAAAAAATGTAAAAACTATTACAAGTAATCTATCCTAGGTAGTCGGCTTCAGTCTTTTGGGCGCAGGAGTGCCGGAGTCCGGTTCACCGTCGATGTCGATCTCAGAAGGTGAGTAGTCGCCGCTGTCAGACGAGGATGAACGCGAACTGCCGGTGCCCCTGGTCTCTGACGTGCTGGCAACAACCCGCGCGGTCTCAGACGCTTGACCGCCGGTTTCTGAAGAAGCGCTCTCGCTCCTGCTTCCCTCGCTGTCCTCCTCTTCCTCTTCTGCCTTGCCCACGCCCTCTCCATCGACCTTCTCCTTGCCCTTCAGAGCTCGGTAAACCGCGGCCACCCTTTTCTTCAAGGGTGGATACAGGTCGGCGCTGGTGAAGTCGGTGAATCCCGGGGCGTGGCCGCCGCGATCTCGAAGGCGTTTCAGCGCTCTGTCGATCCCTTGGACAAGCTGCGGAAAGACAGCGTCCTGAAAGGCCGAGTTGGCCGGATCGTACATTTTCTGCAAAGGATGGAAGAAGGTCAGTCCGATCTGCTTGTTAAATGAGGTCGCAAAAATCAGGTAATATCTTACCGCATTGAGCTCCTTCAAGCGTGCGTTTTCTCCTCCTTTTCGGTGAGTTGCCGCTTCAGGTCGCCTTCACTTGCGACTAACCGCCTATGGGCTAGGCCCATATAGTGGTTAGCCACGAAGCTTCTCGCGCCGACCTGCGCGGCAAACCACGAGAAGTCCTCTGCGGGTATCTTTTTCAGCGCTTTTAGGTTGCGCCTACCATACAAAGCCGCGCTAGCCGCGGAGGCGTGGAGGCTTATCGTTTCCTTCCCCCAGTTAGGGAGGGCGGTGGAAACTTGAACCGATTCGCCGTCGGCACTCCACTGCATGGTGGGGTTGCCGCGGAGATCCTTCAAGCGGTGCCCATACCATGCAGCGTGAAGTCGCTCGAGGAGTCCGATGCTCCTTCCTCTTCAGCCCGCTCCGGCCTGGCCCTCTTGGCCCTTTTCTCTCGCTGTGTAAGGGTTAGGCCGCCAGGAGTTAGCGGCTTGTTCAGCGGGACCGCGACGGCAGCTGCAAGGCAAAGTTAACAAGTCAGTTGGTAAGCCGCGCGGCTAGCAGAGCAGTTCGGCTGGGTGATACTTACTGTCCTGCGCATGGACATCCTCCAAAGTCGGGAGCAGCGAGAGGTAGTGGGTGACGTTGAGCCGCTCTCCCTTGAAGAAGTTGAAGATCTCCTTCTCCACGCCGTCCAGTCCACTGCTTCCAAAAGCGGCTTCGTCCCGAACTTGAGGATTGACCGGCAGGAGGCCGAGTTGACCCTCGAAGATCAGGTATCTTTCTGACCAATTCGGGATTTTGTTCGCCAGATTGACGACCTTTAGCCCCCGGCAGCCAAAGTACAGATAAAGATCTTTGTCCCGGAGTCCGGAATAGACCGGACCGAAAAGCATTCTCTTAACAGCTTCATTGAGAAGCGAACTCTCTCCGACCTGAGGTAGGAGATGAAGCTGTAAATCGCCGCAATAGAGTTCGGCGGCAGCTGTCCAGGCACTACTCCGTAGTGGTCGAAGACCGCAACGACTTCCATTAGCACAGGGAAGCCGAAGCCGCAGTCAAAGTGATCGATTGGGATAGCGATCTGGTTGGCTGCGGAGATGTTAATCCGCTCGTGAGGAAGCGGAAGCCGCGCGAGGAGCGGGCTGTCTTTCATATGCTTCTCTACAAAGCTGTCGAGCTCGGCTTGGGTAAGCCGGCCTTCCTTGTGATCCGCCGAATGGATGGCAGAAGCTGCGTCGGTCCTAATGGCTGGAGCTTTGTCAGACCACATCGCCATTGCTTTAGCTCGCATTTTGATCTTCTGTGCCGAAGACTCCGGGATCATCTCAATTTATAGATTTCCTACGCAGCTACAGTAGTGGTTGTCAAATCACGGTTAGATATCAGGCCACACGGCTCAACCTTCAAGGTAAAGTATTCTAACCGTATTCTAGTTCGGCAGTTCGAGCGACTAAAATTCCAGTACTTGGCAAAATTTCCAAAGAAGAAAAGACAGCGACTAGAAAGTATTCAAACCGCACAAAGCCACAAGCGATTCGCACTAATATACAAACAGACAATAACAATTGTCCACAAGAATCAAACTGTCCGGCATCACGAGTTGATGCTTATTACAAAGCCAAATTAAAGTTCTCATAATTATCTCTCTCCACTCTCTAGAGCCTCTCGGCCAACCCACGCGACTTGGTCGCCGGCCTGTACCAGCTGGACATACACTTGACTGACAAGGTTGTGGATAGAGTGCAGAGTCCGATGAACTCGCGAGGTATCACGCTCTACGCGGGCAAATGGAACCAGCGGTAGAGCGCGATCTCCCGGGTCGCCAAGAAGCAGCGACCTGCCTAACCGCCGCGACTACTGGTGAGTCCGAAGTCTCTCTGGAAGCCAGGTGATTTGGTAGTTGCTGCTGTCCAGCAGTCGTCCCAGCAGGTCGCAAGCCTCTGCCGGCCTCCTCTGGTCGGTCCTTATCCCTTTCCTCGTCAAGTCGAGCGGTGTCCTCCCTTTCCCTCTCAATCCGGCCGAGCATCAGCACTAAAGCCTGCAGGTCAAGTTTCTCTGTCTTCTCCTGCTCCAGGTGGGCCAGCGCCTCCAGTGTTCTTTGCTCAGCGGCCTCAAGCGCAGTCTGCATCGTTGTCTTCTCCTCCTCCCAGCTGGCCAGGGACTCCTGCATCCTTTTTTCAGCGGCCTCCAGCGCAGTCCGCTTGGCCGTTTTCTCCATGTCCGCGCTGGCCAGTGCCTCCTGCACCCTTTTGTTAGCGGTCTCCTGCGTAATCCGCATCGTCATTCTCTCTAACTCCAAGCTAACCAGGGCCTCCTGCGTCCTTTTTTCAGCGGCCTCCACCTCAGACCGCATCGTTCCTCTCTCCAGCTCTAAGTCTTCCAGCACTTCCTTTGTTCTCTTTTCAGTGGCCTCCAGCATAAACCGTTGATCTTCTTCTTGAAGTCGCCACTCTTCTTCCCTGGCTCGAAGGGCCTCTCCATGCTCCCTTATCCTAGCCTGCAAGGCAGCCGACTTCACACTGGAATTCAGCTGTCCTCTGATCGCGGATATTGGGAGGTAGCGGCGGTATCAGTGGAAGTAGGCAGGTGGTCAGATCGCCCGGCTTGATGGCAGTTTCAGGTGCACCTGCAGCGAACAAACAAGCGGTTAGATTCAGTAACATGACCGGCCCCTTTTAAAAGATCTCATTAAAACGAGACCGCAGCCCGTGGTTATCTCTCCTTCGAAAAGCCGCAGTATCAAATCTAGCCGCTGGTCGCCTAAACCTTTCGGAGTCTATTCGCTTCAGCTTTTCTTTCCATAGCCGCGCAGTCTCTTTAGCTTTGCCTTTCAGTTGTGCCGTGGTCAGGAAGAAGCTCGCCGGCGGATTAAATATTGTGTCCGCTCCCTTCTTTCGTGATCGCGGCTTGTAGAATTTTACAATACGCTTAACTTCTTCGTGTTTA
The DNA here is from genome assembly GCA_039513925.1 of Platanthera zijinensis. Classification (NCBI taxonomy): domain Eukaryota; kingdom Viridiplantae; phylum Streptophyta; class Magnoliopsida; order Asparagales; family Orchidaceae; genus Platanthera; species Platanthera zijinensis. The sequence continues at coordinate 83,498,333 of CM077079.1, forward strand.
CCTTGCAGGGCAGGAAATGTAGTCGTCACCTGCTTCCCGGCGATTAATTTCTTCATCTCCTCTATCTTCTCTCTAAGTTTTAATTTTTCAGCTCCTTCTGAAACCGCAGGAGCTGGTTCGCCAAGCTTCTCTCCTGTAACTTTGACATCGGTGTCGGCGACCTCCGCAGAAGCCGGCGGAGTTGCCAGTAACTTGTCCTGCTGCTGAAATTTCTCCATGCCCTTCAGGATATCGCTCAGAGATTCGCTAACCGCAGGCGTACTCTCTGGCTCGTCCGGCTTGGAGGATGGAGTCGATAGACCCTCAGATATGTCTTTCTCCTGCGGCTTAAATTGCACACTAGCACTCCGGTCTTCACAGAAACATTGCGGTTATCAACCCGCATCTTCCGCGCCTTCCTCTCCATCCTTTCCTCAAGGGTCTCGTCCTTTTTCTTATGTCGCTTCAAGTGGCCGACTATTGTCTCTGTCTGCTTCCTCTTCTCAGTCAGAGACCGCTCGACCTCTAGTAGCTTCTTTGAGTCGTCCTCATCAAGGACGATCAAATAAGTAGATGCGGGAAACTCGCGCGGTTTAGAAGAGTCGACACTTTTCTCCTCCGCCCCGGCGATCCTCAAGAGGGGTTCACCTGATGGAGAGTAAGTAATATCGAAGGATTTAGTGGTTCCAGCTTGCGGAGAGAGAAGATTTGGAAACCGCTTCGACTTTGGTCGCGGTCTGCGAGGATTCCGCGACGACTTCCATCGGTTTCTTTCCAGAAGCAGAAGCCGCCGGTGTGATCGGCTTCTCAGCTTTCTTCTCGGGCTGTTGGTCAGAATTGTCCGCTCTTCTGCTCCTCCTTTTCGACCCAGACGACTTCTTTTCGCGATCTAGCATCGAGGACATGACGTCCATCTTGTAGAAGTCTCTGTCGGCTTGGAGGATTTTAACCGCGAGTGGTGAATAGTGACCCGTGGCTTGGCCGAAATCTTGACGAAATGACAGGGCCCTCGACATTTTATAGACGCAGAAGTATTAATGGCAGTCGCGGTCTCCGGCTTAGTTCTACATTTTCGAAGTTTTTCAGAAACTTAAAAATGTGCGGGGATTATGTAAACCCAGAATCTGTGACTAGTTCTCCAGTTTTTTAGTTCGGGCAGCTTTCTATTTCCAGCCGCCGTTCTCAGCTAGCCGGCTTATTGTCAGACAAGCCTGGCGGCCTCTACGTCAGACCGCCGCCAGTTCCAGTCCAGCCATCATCTAAGGGTCGGCCTGTCCTTGCCCAAGCTACGCGACCTATGTCCCAGGTCGGCGTCAGAGGAGGTCAAGTCCAGCCCGCCCAGAGGCCGAGTCCTGCAGCTCGGCAGAAGAAGATCGCGAGGCCGCGCGGCTTGTCTCTTGGCTTTTCTTCTTCTTCTCGATTCCCGTCACCGATGCCCGATTCTCTTGTACCTCGGGCAGCTGGTAATTTTAGCCCTGCCCGTTTGGGCAGGCCCCCAAGCCTATAAATAGGGGGCGGCAGCACACCCAAAGCACGCTGACTGGAGTCCAAAAGCTCACTTGTTGTGGGCCTGCGGTCTCTAGTTTAATGCCTCGCGGCTTGCTGTCCGGCCAGTTTCTTTTCTCTTCTCCTTCTCCTTTTTGTTTTCTCCAAGTGTAACCGTTTCATCTTTTATAAAAGGAAAGCCCGCCGCAAGAGAGGCATTCAGGCCGCGGCGGGCGAACTCTGGTGTTGCCACTGGTAGCGGCCATCTGTCTCTTTTTTCTATCCGGTCTTATCCGCCATTCCTAGCCGCTAGTAACCGACTAGCCGACAGTCTTTTCCCAATTCCCTTCCCCAGTGCTCGAACAGTTAGCTGGAGGTGCATTTTCGTGCATCAACAAGCGGACTTCGCTGTTCAGTTCAGCAAGGGCGGCGGTCTCAGCTTCTGTCTGCCCGGCTTGTTTTTGTTGTTTATTTCTTCCTTGATTTACTTGGTGAAATCATGTCTCGCCATGTATACCTCTTACAGTAAAGAAGATTAGTAATACATGACCTACTTGTTACTTTCCTTGCATCTAGTTTGTTAGTATCGGTTTATGGTTGGAGTGTTCCTATGCCTGGTTCCTATTTTCCGCTTCATCAAGTTTCCATCTTGATAGCTCTAAATTTTACTTGGTATTAGAGCTATCTCTTAGTCATCTAGAGAAATTTCAACATGGTATCAGGGGGAATAGAGGCTTGAGCATTGATCAACTTCAGTGGTGCTTGGCGCTTTTGGAAGCTTATAGATCAGTGGTTGTTGCAATGGAAAGGTGGTTACACAATGGGTCTTTGTACTTAGCTTCTTACATGGACTAACTTTAAAAGTGGAAGTCGTGTATGAAGAGCTATCTTCTGGGTGAAGAGTTGTGGGAAGGTGTTAGTGGTGACGAAAAGCAAGGAGTTACTGCTGCTACTAGTATTGCTAAACATGTGAGAGCTTAGAGAAAGACAAACGTGAAGGCTGAGTTTGCTCTCAAGCGGGCTATCTCACCTGAACTCTTTGATTACATTTAGGATGTGAGTCTGCTGCTGAGATTTTGACATCCATCGATGGTTTGTTCAACAGGAAGAATGTAGCGCGACTATAGTTTTTAGAGAATGAGTTATCTCGAGCAACACAAGGAGATCTACCCATCTCAAAGTTCTTTCTTAAGATAAAGAACATGTGCGCTGAGATCTCAACGCTTGACCCTGATGAGCCCATTTTTGAAGCCAAGCTGAAGAGGCACATGATCCGTGGTTTGCGGAAGGAATATGTTGCCTTCCTAACTTCTGTTCAAGGCTGGGCTACTCAGCCACCCTTGCTGGAGTTGGAGAACCTGCTGGCTTCGCAGGAGAGCCTGGATATACAGATGGATGGGGTCACTATCTCTAAAGGAGGTAGTGAGGCTCTCTTTACAGTAAGAAGAGGAAGAGAAGAAGAGGAAGAGATGGGAGAAGAAGAAGAAGAATGTTTTTGAGGATGGGCCTTCAACTTCCTATCAACAAGAGATGAGTACTACTCCTATGAAGAAATGAAAGAAGGAGTTGAAGTGCTACAGGTGCAATCAGCTAGGTCACTTCAAACGAGACTACAAGGTCAATCTTGAACCTAGGAATGTTGTAGATAAGGAGGGAGTTGGTTCCAGTACTGAGAAAGTCGGGTGGGGAGGAGGTTTTTTGACGGGCACGTGTGTCTGTGCTCTTTCCACCATCGACTTCCAAGATGACTGGATAGTTGACTCGTGGTGTGGTCATTACCTCACTGGAGACGAGTCAAAGTTCTCATCGCTACAAACATTCTCAGGTAATGAGGCTATCATAACCATTGATGATACTGTTCATACTGTAGATAAGCGGGGTGTAGTGTCTTTAGGTAGTGATCAGGGTCCACTTACATTAAGGAGTGTCTATCACGTACCTGGCATGAAGAAGAACCTCTTCTCTGTGACCAATGCGATCGACATAGGCTATCACGTTCTTTTCAGTCCACCAGAAGTGAAGATTCTCTGTAACGTATCAGTGGTAAAGGTTGATTTTGCACATGTAGGGAGTAGATTTACAGACTTGTTTGTTTTATCAACAAGTTCTTATGTTGATCGGATTAGGGCCAATGATAGCGCTGCTATATGACATGAAAGACTAGGACACGTCGGGATGGATAAGTTGAAAGCTATGGCAGATAAAAGTCTTGTAAAAGGCTTGCCTAAGTTTTTATCCGTCAGCGCTGGCCACATTTGCGTGGGGTGTCAGTACGGAAAGCCTCATCGCCTTCTGTTTAACAAGTCACAAACATGGAGTAGAGCACCATTAAAGTGTACCCATGGTGATTTTTTGGGGCTGATTATCACCGCTAGTCTTGGAGACAACAGATACATGCTGGTGCTGATTGATGACTATTCAAAATATACTCTTGGGTGTATTTCATGAAGGAGAAGTAAGATGCTTTGCATTTCTTTGTGTAGTTCAAGGAGTTGGTGGAGGGATGGCTTGGTCTGCGGATCAAGAAGTTTAGAATAGACAATGGAGTGAGTTCGTTTCATCCGAGTTCACTTACTTCTGCAGGAAGCACGGGATCCAGAGAGAGCTCACTCGTGGGCATACTCCACAATAAAATGGAGTAACAGAGCGGAAGATCCGTCATATGACGGAAACCTGCAAGTGTTGGCTTCATGCGAAAGGCATTCTTAGGTCCTTCTGGGAAGAGGGAATGTTGTCCACATCTTATGTCATATATTAGATGCCTCTGAGTCTGATCATCATGAAGTCTCTCATTGAGATGATGTTTAAGGAGAAGCCTAGCATGGAACACCTTCGGGTGTTTTGCTCAACCTACTACGTACACGTCCTGGATGCTCATAGGACTGAGCTGGATGCGAAGGCAAGGAAGCTTGTCTTTGTTGGCTATGATGAGCGAAAGAAGGGATAAAAGTGTTTGGATCCTATGACGAGGAAGTTCATCATCTCCAGGGACATGGTCTTCAATGAGCTAATGTCATATGGAGGTAGCTCATCTGTGGAGCTATCAGAGAGCAGGTTGTATGAAGGTAAGGAGGAGGCTGCTGAATATCTTCAAGTGGAGCTGCCAATGTCACCAGGAGCTCCAGGTGTTTCAAGCTCTAGGGCAGAGGATTCTGGTTCAGGAAGCAGGGGAGCGACGCTCTAAGTGTGCCCGTGAATTGAGCTGATTCTGAAGAAGCAGCGGAGGTGGTGAGCAAAGGTTAGACTCTTCGAAGATCGAAGAGGACCATCAAGCCACCAGCTCATTATAGCGAAGGTAACACGGTGAGCCTTGTCTCTTATTTCTTCACAGGTCCTCTAGATAAACGAGAGCCTTTTAGCTTTAATGAAGCCACTAGAGTCAAGGAATGGGAAGATGCCATGGATTAGGAGATGGCTGCTCTCAATAAGTATGATACTTTGGACCTTGTGCCCAAGGTTGATGGCGTTACACTTGTGACTTGCAAGTTGGTATATAAGCCGAAGAAGAAGGCGGATGGAAGTATCGAGCGGTACAAGGCTCGCCTTGTAGCTCGAGGTTTTTCATAATAGTATGGAAAAGACTATGAAGAGACTTTTAGTCCCGTGGAAAAGATGACTTCAGTTCGGGTGGTGATGGCCTTGGCGGCTTGCAAAGGTTGGAAGATGTGGAAGCTAGACGTAAAGAATACATTTCATTACGGGGAAATCGACAAATAAATCTTCTTGGATCAGTCACTGGGATACATATCTAAAGAACATTCGAACTACGTCTACAAGCTCCGAAAAGCCCTCTATAGTTTGAAGTAGGCTCCTCAAGCTTGGTATGGGAAGATCACAGAATACCTCTAGTTCTGCGGTTACCTTGCTTCTAATTCAGACTCGAGGCTTGTTCATCAGGAAGAAGGGGGAGCTTCTGGTTTTGGTGTTGTTGTACGTGGATGATATGATCATCACGGTAACTCCAAGGAGGATGTAGCTAGGCTCAAGGCAGAGCTAGCTATAAGATTTGAGATGAAGGACTTGGGTGAGCTACACCACTTCCTTGGACTCGAGATCGAGAGGAAAGAGAGCGGCATACTCATTTCACAAAAAGGCTATGCAGAACAGATCGTTCAGCGATTCAGTATGCGGGAGGGGAAGAGTAGCTCTACTCCATTTGACTCTGGCAACAAACTTCGGCAAGATGAGGGGAGGATTCTTCAAAATCCTCTTGTGTTCTGGGCTCTAGTTGGGAGCCTTATTTGCTTGACGATTACAAGGCCATACATTGCTTATGCAGTTGGCCGAGTAAGTCGTTATATGGTGGAACCCAGGAAGCCTCATTTGATGGCGGCAAGGAATATTCTGTAATATGTGAAGTCCACTTATGATATGGGTCTCCTTTATGGGATAAACACGAGTTTTACTCTTCAAGTATACTCGGATGCTGATTATGGAGGAGATTCAGATGATCGGAAGTCAACATCCGGTTATGTCTTCACATGTGGATCAGCCAGTATCTCTGGGTGTAGAAAAAATCAAGATTCAGTGTCCGTCTCAACTATGAAAGCTGAGTTCAAGGATTTGGCTATGGCAGCTTGGGAAGCCATCTGGCTTAGGAGGCTAGTAGAGAATGTCAATGAAGAAGTGCGCGGTCCAACTCTGCTTCGCGGTGACAATGAGAGTGCCCTGAAACTAGTTAATAATACAGTTTGTCACGCACGGACCAAACATATAAGGATTGAGAACCACTTCATTCGAGAGAAGGTGTTAGAGGTATCTCTTATAGTTAAACATATGCGGAGTGAGGACAACATCGCAGACATCTTCCCGAAGCCATTGCAGAAGGGGCCATTTACACGATTACAGGGACTGCTGGGTTTGGTCACCACTTCTCACTTCAAGGGGGAGTGTTGAAATTATGAAGTGAAAGTGAGGGTTGATTAGGCAGACCGTGCGGCCTAGGCAGATAGTCCTGCGGACTGATTGTAACACCCATATCAGTTACATAACATATAGCAGTAGGTCCGGCCGGGGCCCGATGCCATATAGCACAGACAAACCGAAGGGTTACTAAATGAAACCATCCTTCCAATAACAACGTCCTACACATAGCACATTTTAGTGGAAGCTTTTTAAATGTTGCAAACAAAAGAACCCAAGCCACAACATGAATGTCATCTAAAAACCCAAAGTAGGAATGAGCGTAAAAATACACAAAGTACTTTGCCTTAGGGCCTTACAAGAGTTTACTTAACCATTACATGATTTACAAACTTGGGCACGCAGTTCGGCCATACATGAACAGTAATACAGTAAACATTCGCTTTGGCCTTCAAGGACCGGCTCAGTAACAAGGGCTTCAGCCCGCTACATGCCACTAGGCTCCGCAGCACCTGCAAACAACATTCCACTGCAGCGGTGGCAAATAAAAGCAACGGTCAGCTAAAGCTGACCAAATTATAACGACCCCACCCCTTACTCAGGGCGGCAGTGCTCCTTCCCAGCATTTTATTAGTATAACCAGGCAAGATAGTGAAAGTACAATTTATGCACACTTCTCCACAGGCGTAGGCACACAAAACCAACCACCCCGTACTCTCAGGACACATTCATGGTGAACTCGGTCCAAAACCGCCCCTAGGACGACAACATCGTAAGCTAAAGGTCTCTTTCGGTTGATGCCTAAGACTTGCCATCTATGCCATCAGTAAGTGCCACATACCTTAGGTCTCTTTAACCGAACCACATAGAGTGGGTACGGTTCCACATAACCCGTTGCTCACACCGCCACGTCAATTTAAGCCATAGGCGCGAGTCAAGCTTCCCCGAGTCACAAATCGATCAAAAAATATTATATTACCCGGTTCTGTACACGGTTGGCTCCCATGCAACCAAGATGGCAGCAATGCGCTTCTGCCTAGTTTTCCGGGTGTACCTTTGGGTTAGTACCTAAGGCTCCCTATTGCAATCTACCATGTAGAAAACCCGTAAAGCCAATGGCACGGAGTCTTTTCCGGCACTACAAGCATAATGAAAACATCACCGATCAAGACCAACTTTTTCGGGTAGGCTTCACACACCATTCATATGTCCGTACTTTGATTCCGGACTCTATATGCAAAACAACGGTGACTATTCATGTCCACCAGAAGGAATACCTCGCACAAACCGCTCACTTGCGGGAGGGAGTTTCCTATGCAAAAAGGAAGAGGACTTAACATATCCAAGAAGAGAATCGTTACCCTAGCGGTTGGCTTTGGCGCCATGGAGATCTAGACTGATGAAAAGCACCACAACGGCCTCGCCTCCATGTATGTGGACTCGACTCGCGATTTGGGGCTCCGAAGCTCCACCGGTGGCAAGATTTCTCCTTCTCCTTCTTCCTTTCTCTCCCCTCTCTCTACCACTTTAGAAAGAGTAAACCTAAAGATAAATGAGGGCATCACTCCCTATTCCCTTCCTTATAACAGCAAAGACAGATCTAGGCCCTTGGATCCCATTTGAATGAAACGAAGGGCCACGATTCGCACCTAAAATCACTTTCCTGGGCCGAACACGGCTTATGGCACGCTCGTGTCCAAATCCGCGTGCCTCAAGCAACTTAAGAAACCATCATGTCCCGACCAGGACATGGTTTATCGACACACCCATGTAAACATTTGACACGCCCATGTCAACCAGCACACGCCCGTGTTGTGGGGCGTGTTCCTTAATCGACACTAAAACCGTAACATACTGAATAGGATACGGTTTCTCAACACGCCTGTGTCGACTTTTAACACGCCCGTGTCGACTAGAACACGCCTATTATCCAGGCCGTGTTCCTCACCCGACACAGCCCGGCTAACAGCCCAAGCAGGACATGGCCCTGGACACGCCCGTGTCTCAGGCCGTGTTCCCGACCTCCAAGGATCGTCGACTGCATATCGTCGACCATGTGGAAAATAGTCAAACTCGTAGCAGGACATGGCCTTGGACACGCCCGTGTCCTAGGCCGTGTTACCCTTATCAGACCCCATATTGGCCTTAAGATGCTACCAGATCATTTCCGATTTTTTTGGCGTTACACTGATGGTGTGTCCTGGGCGGTCTATTGTTGCGGCCTAGTGATGGCGACCAGCTATTTCGGCCTATTGTTCAGTAGTTGGCTAGTTCCCTGGAGTAACCGTGCGGTTAGGTGGTGTATCCGCGGGAGGGGCAGACTCATTCTGAGTTCACGGAGTCCGCTTAATGCGGACTGCTTTTGGAGATCAGAAAATTGGATTTTTCCTGTGCCCTTCTCCTGTTTTTATGGTTGAGTTGTTAGGCGGTAATCGCAGAGTCTGCGGGTGGGCACACTGCCTTGGGAGCTGGTAGAATGTGTTCTTGTCCGCAGAGCTCACACTAGTGTTTCTCTGATTTGGAACTTGGTCGTCGGTGACAAGTTCGGTTTTTTATCATAGAGTCTTCAATGTCTGCTGGTTGACCGGGCATCTTGTGTCTTTGGTCGTGTATATTGTTTATTGTTGGCTGGTGCGGTCTCCGCTGGCATGCAGACTGGCTTCCTATTCGTTCTCCTTTGATAGTAGGTGGATCGACAAGTGTCCGGCCGGTCCTTGCGGACTGGGAAGATGGCTCTATGCTAGCTGCAGGCTGGGGTGCTTTTTTATCCACTAGGGCGGTGACCACACACCTTTCCGCGTCGATAAATACGACTCCCCGTGACATCATAATTAACTGAATGAACAGTAAGTTAAACGTGGGTTGCTGCGGCCTCGAATTTTCTGTCCGCGCAGTTTGAAGAAGGTTAATCGGTTTGCTGTTTGCATGTTGTGCGACTAGCACTGAGAAGCCATGATTTTTGTGCTGACTACGGTCAGGGATCAGTGAAGCTTGCAGTTAACAATCAGCGGTTTTGCAGTATGTCACATTTGCGGCTAGACAGTCTTCTTTCTAGCTTTCTAGTTCAATAACCTGACCGCCGATTTCGGCAGTTTATTCTTCAGTTTGGCAATAAATCTTGTTTGTAGACTCTGGCAGCTAGGCAATCTCTGCGGTTAGGCGGCTTGCAGAGAGCAGACAAGGGGTTCAACAGAATAACGGGTAGTCCGCACGACCTTGCTGTCTCAGCGGACTTCGCTGTTATGTTCGGTAAGGCCGGCGGTTTAAAGTGAGGGGATAAGATACTTACTACTCTAGAGGGGGGTTAATAGAGTATTCAAAAATAAAGAGACTCTAAACACTTCTCTTGATCTATTTGCGGAATATAAAAAACTAAAAGCTTTAAACTTAAAGACTGACAGAGTGTAGTGAAAAACAGAGGATGCTAACTAAAGTTTCAGTTGAGAATATGTCCTAACACAACAACTAGCAACTTAGTTATATATCTATCACAGCCACAGAGCATAAATTAAAATAAACAACTAGACAACACAAGAGCTTTATAGTGGTTCCCCAATTGGGTACATCCACTCTTCTACCACCCTGGTAGGAATCCACTACAGGTTTTTGTTCAGGTGCCCTGCCACCACATGATCTGCTTCAGGTAGATCTAGAAACCCTTCAGGCTTTTGATCAGGTGCCTAAGAACCAAACCCACAGGTTTTTGATCAGGTGCCCTGCAACCAAAGGTTCACTTTTGAAGGGAGTAATAACCCTTTTACAGGAGGTTAAGGGAAAGAGTTGAAGGTGTCTTCTCTGTGTTCAGAGAAGCTAGTGGATTGCTCTGAATATATCAAAGCTCCCCTGGCTTAGAGAATGTCTAGGAAGAAGCTTTGCTTCAGGGTGTGGGATCTCCAAATTGCTATAGTAGACTTTCTGATGCAGCCTTGAAGAAGACTCTAGCTTTTGAATGAATGTTCTTCTTCAGTAGCTTTTGCAATCTACAACAATGATGTTCAGCAATCTAAGAGTGATCTTCTTCTTGAAAGCTTGAGCACTGAGAATTGATTTTCCTGAAGTCAGGATGAACTCAGGGAGAAGAAGATCTTTTCTTTTTCTCTTGAGAAATCTGGTTATGTGTCTCTATCGAATTGTAAATTGTATTCAACCGACTACACTGATAATATTGAAACTTCTCTTCTTTGAATATGCCTCGAGCCCTGCACTGATCTTTCCAAATAATACAATAAAACAAATTCAAAAGGAATTAAGGATATTAAAAATCCTATCAAATTGACTTTATAAATTGCACAGGAAGCAAGGCATAACGGCTAATTACAGCTGTTAGAAAAACACGATTTCCTCTAATAAAACAAACAACTTTATTCTGCCAAAACTCTCAATTAATGCACAAGAAATATTGCAAATAAGCAAAGGAATATAAGCATTAAATTAAGTAGAATATCTGAATAACATATGTCTTAAACATGAGGAAATAAATCAATAATTCAAATGAAAAGAATACAGATAATAGCAGAGAGAAAAACGTCGACCAGAGAACAAAGATTTTCGATCTGAACAAGCATATCGTCGACCTGAAGAAAAACTATCTTCATAGAAATCGTCGACCAGGGCAACACGATCGTCGATCTGAGCAAGCAGATCGTCGATCCCACTTCAGAGTTCATATGACTCTGAGATCGTCGATCATCAATCGAATATCGTCGAGTGAAGTTCGACTATCGTCGAACACAAAACTACTAAACCAAATTCTCATTTCAAACTTTTCTCAACTAGCCTAGCCTGAGGGTAGACTAACATTTAGTAAAACCATTGACCATAGATAAATCTTGGGTCAATTGCGCCTAATAGATATGACATAGCCCAAATCAAAACTAGGGATCCAACAACGGTCTCGGCGGTCTCAGCTTCTATCCGCCCGGCTTGTTTTTGTTGTTTCTTGCTTCCTTATTTTACATGACGAAATCTTGTCTTGCCATGTATACCTCTTGTTGTAAAGAATATTAGTAATACATGACCTGCTTGTTTCTTTCCTTGCATCTGGTTTGTTGAGCTTGGTTTATGGTTGGAGTGTTCCTGTGCCTGGTTCCCGCTTTTCGCTTGATTAAGATGCCATCTTGATAGCTCTGAAAGTTTTACTTGGTATCAGCGCTATCTCTTGGTTATCTTGAGAAATTTCAACATAAACTTTACAAAACAACATCCACGAGAACTTGTGATAGGAGAGCCCTCACATGGAGTAAGAACTCGGTCGACCATGCATGAATCCTTCTCGAACTTATGTTTTTTATCTGAAATTGAAACCAAAAATATCTCAGAAGCTTTAAATGATGAATCGTGGTTCTTAGCTATGAATGAAGAACTTAATCAGTTCGAAAGAAGTAAAGTCTGGGTATTAGTGGAGCATCAAAATAGCCATCAAGTTATTGGTTTGAAATATGTATACAAAAGTAAACTTGATGGTGAGTCTAAGATAACCAGGAATAAGGCCCAGTTGGTGGCACAAGGATACTCATAAATAGAGGGTGTGGACTATGAGGAATCAATTGCACCTGTTGTATGTCTTGAATCCATTCGTATGTTTTTGGCGTATACAAGTTATAAAAAAAATTAAGTTAAAACAATTGGATGTTAAGAGTGCATTTTTAAATAGATATTTCAAGGAAGAAGTGTATGTTGATCAACCACTCGGCTTCAAGAATGCTGACAACCCAAATTATGTATACAAATTAGTGAAAGCCTTGTACGGACTGAAACAAGCACCCCATGCTTGGTATGATAGGCTCACGACTTTTTTGTTAGAGCATTGTTTTAGGATGGGTAGTGCGGACACTACACTGTTTGTGAAGCACGAGAATCTCAATCTAATTCTATTATAAATTTATGTTGATGATATTATATTTCGTGCCACAAATGAAAATCTATGCAATGAAATTGTCACCTTAATGCAATCTGAATTTTAAATGACCTTAGTTGGAGAGTTAACAGATTTCTTAGGATTTTAGATTTCTCAACAAAATTATGGAATTTTTATAATTCAATCTAAATACATAAAACATATGCTTGTGCGATTCGAATTTAAAAATCAGAAACAGGTAAAAACTCCATTGAGCGCATCTCTAAAATTATGAAAGATTGAAAGTGGCATTTCGATGGACCAAACTTCATTTAGAGGAATGATTGGATCACTTCTTTTCTTAAGTGCTTCAAGACCCGATATTAAATTCGTAGCGTGTCTTTCTGCTAGATATTAAGCCAATCCTAAATAATCTCATTTCAAAGCTATTAAACACATCTTTACATTCTTATAGGCACCCAAAATCTTGGTATTTGGTACCCACACATCACCGACTTCACGCTCCATGGGTATTCTGACTCTGATTATGCTGGATGTTCACTCGATTGCAAGAGCACAAGTGGTACTTATCACTTCCTAGGTCCAAAATTAGTTTCATTGTCAAGTAGGAAATAAAACTCAGTTGCCCTCTCCACTACTGAAGCCGAGTATATTGCCTTAGGAAGTGGTAGCGCACAAGAGCTTTGGATATCACGAACGTTAGAGGATTTCAGCCTAAAATTTAACAACGTTAACCTCAGGTGAGACAACAAGAGTGCCAAGGACATGACGAATAATCCCATACACCAATCACGTTCAAAACATATTGACGTTCGTCATAATTTCATCCGGGACCACATTAAGAGAGAGAATGTGAGAGTGAGCTTCATTAGAACCGATTACCAACTAACATATATCTTCACCAAATCCCTCCCCGATGCTCATTTTTCTTTACTTCGACTAGAACTAGGCGTTTTGGATCTCACTTTTTGATCGTGTTGCATCATCTACTGCATTTTATTTGATCTGTTTTGTGTGTTTCTATTTTTGGTTTTTTCTCTTTCGTTTATCTTATAATCAAAAAACAAAAAAATTTGAAAAATCTCAAAACTCCAAAAAACATGTCTTGTTTTTTAGTTTGCCTTATTTACTTATTTTTTCCTTTTATAAAAACAAAAAAATTTAAAACCCCAATAATATTTTAAAAAAACTGTGGATTCTTCTTTCTTAGGACACACATGACTAGAAGCTAGTGCATAGGGATTACGTGCAATGTTTGATTTAGGAGTGTTAATCCCTGTTAACATTGTGAAAGTATCTAGCATCTACCTAAATCACCTAGAGGGGGGGGGGGGGGTGAATAGGTGATGTTTGTGTATTTTCGCAGAATAAAAATAATCTAAAAATCAAGCATACAAACGCAGAGATTTTATAGTGGTTCCTCAAGTTGGGTACGGACACTATCTCTCATCGCTTATCTCCCACGAAGGGAAAATTCGGCTACTTAACCGAACTCAGATTTCATCAAATCTTACACCTCGGAGCCGCAACTCCTATAGCTCGGAGGCGATGATCCTATAACTCGGAGAACAAACTCGCCTACAACTCGATCCGCAAATCGGATCTACAACCTCAATCCACAACCAGATCTACTCTCTCGATCCACAAACGGATCTACAAATCTCGGAGAAAAATCTCATACAATACTTAAAATTATATTACAAAATAACACACGATTACAAGTCTTGATCCGACGTTCTTGAAAGGATGAACTTGAATCTTGGAGAACTCGAAAACTTAAAATCTTTGGATCTTAAATCTTTAACCTTGGATCTTCAACCAACTTGGACTTGAGTAGAATAGATCTTTAGAGAAGACGCGATCCTGTCAAAGAAGTCAATGAAGAAGACAATCGAAAAAGTCGCGGCCGATCGGAAGAGAATTCGTGAAAAATTGCATGAGGAGCGGCCGACGGGTTTGATTACTTTGGAAGCTTTTGAAATTAGGAATTAATTAGGGCAAGATCCTTGATTTCGAAATTCACCCCATATATATATAGGAAGATTCGAAATAACAGCCATAAAATATTTTCCAAAAATGAAACCTAGCAATTACTGTACATGGACGACGGATTCCGAAACAGAGAAAAAATCGAAAAAATCGACAAGTCATTTTCGGTAAGATTCGTCGAATTTCGAATTGATTATCGTCGAATATGATGACGATATACGTCGAATATGCCTTAGACGGAATTCCATTGTGTTCTACATTCGGCTTGACACACTCGGCGAGTATCGCCTGAAATACTCCTCGAATTCGGTGAGTATTGCTAGTGATACTCGACGAATTTGGTGAGTATCACCAGTGATACGCAGCGAATTTGCCTTGGTGAAATTCTGGAATTCTAGAGAATTTACCCTATGTATATACGACAAATTTGACGGGTATCGGGACGCATACACGACGAATTCGACGAGTATCAAGGGGATACAAGAAGAATTCAACGTGTATGACTCACCATACTCGCCGATTTTTACTTAGATAAAATTCTTCATTTCTGAGTCCTTGACTTTGGCCTTCATTGATCCTTCTCCTGTACTTGGGATAGAAGTACATCCCAATAGAGAGATTACACGTGAGTCAACACATTGGCCTACACAATGAAGGATTATATTGTATAATCCTGTGTTTACTGACCCTCTGTAACCTGACATTGGTGTGTACTTAGCCAAATAAACCTGCAAATACATAATTAAATTGCAATATCAAATACAAACTTAATTCATGTTAGTTTGACTGGACCATTCTTCAAATCAGGGTTATTTTGGATACAATACTGATGGCGACGTTTTCCCGCCACTTGCTCGTGATGATCGTGAATGTTTGAATTGTGGCGATGATGTTCCGCCATTTGTTCATGATGACATTGCAGATGGTGCTGGCGAGTTCTTTGGCGAGCTCCATGGCGACACCGGGTCCATACATTACGTTGATCGCCGCTGCAATCGTATGTTTGAAGACTCGGATGGACGATGCCACCACAATAATTTTGATGCACGCCATCACTGCTACAATGCCATCGTCGTGACAATTATTTTGCTACAACACCATCACCGCTACAATGCCATCACCGCGACAATAATTTCGCTACAATGTCATCGCCGCTACAACACAATCGTTTCTACAACGCCAACACCGCGACAATAATCTATAATTATATTATTTTATTATATTAATTTATTTCCTTGTTGCATTGTTTTAATTTTGGAGTTTTTATTTCATGCATTTAATTATTGTATTTGTTATGTCATGTTTATGATGGGTGCATATAACCATCATGTGTTTATTTTATTTGAATGGAGGAGATTGAGTGGTGCAGGTAATAAAAGGATATTCTTATGAATGATTTAGTAGATTGATGAATGAAAATTGAAACCCTAATCTTGAATTGAGATTTCCTTCTTCTTCTCCTCCTTGGACGCCCCTCACTTCTCCGCTCCATGCGGATTTCGGCCACAATTATTCTCCCCTCTTCCCTCCTCTCTTCTCCACCTTAGCAACCCTTCTCCTCTCCAATCCCCCATAAGGATTCGAAAGCTAACCCTCCTTGAGAAATTTGGCCATCTCTTGGCTTCTCTCATAGTTTTCGGCCAATCTAATTCAGCCCTTCTTGGTGGAGTTTCGGCCAAGGGCTAGATCAATGACAATGAAGAACCTTCTCCAACGTGCAACAAGGATGGCAGATGAGTTTCTCTCCATTCAGCGTGACTCCAGCGGTGTAACACCCCTACCCGTTACGTGCAACATAGTAGAAGGTCCGGCCGGGGCCCCACACCATGTCTTATAAATAGGCGGAGACGTTACGAAGTAATACCAAAAACGCATCCTATCACAGAGCATTCTAGCAGAAGTTTAAAGGGTTGCAAGAATGAACTCAAACATCAACACAGAAGTCCACAGCTAAACCAAACATTCCATAATATAATACCACAAGTACGGCCTTATGGCCTATTACAAGTGTTACTCTTTATACAAGAAGGTATCTACCATACTTCGGCACGCAGGCCGGCCACACATGAGTTCTTATACAAGGTACAAAAATAGCCTTCGAGGGCTAGCACTCAGCAGCAGCAGCTTAGGGTCTTCCACCCTCATCCCTGCTTGGCCCTTCTTGACCTGCACGCAAAAGATCCACCAAGCAGTGGTAAACAAAGCAACGGTCAGCATTTGGCTGACCATTTATAACGACCCTGTCCCTAGCGCGGGACAGCGGAATTCCTTCCCTGCATAGCACTTATAAACAATCAAAAGAGTATGCTTTAGCACATCACACTTGTACGCCCGTACAAGTCATCATCCACCACAAACATCGGCACGACGGCCCGACATTCCGTGCTCTCAGGGCACATTATCGGTGTACCGGAAAACCAGGGTCCCACCACCGTTCAGTGGTCCCAAACATGACGACAATTCGTGAGCATTCCAATCCTCCATGGCTCAAATAGCCAGAGCGACTCTCATTCTGTGATCCTAATAGGGCCTTAAGCACCCCACGGTTAGACAACAAGAACGCGGGTACAGGTCAGCCTTTCCCGTAGCTCACATACGTTAGACATCAATCAGGACTGACACGGGTACAGCTTCACCTTGCCCGTTCGCCACACATGCTTTTCCACAGTTGCAGCCCCACCGGCTCAACAAGTAGCATTCACAACTACAAGGGTTGATATCACACAGCATCAACCCCCAAAAGTAGCACTCACAGCTACATGGGCTGAGATCACACAACATCAACCCATCCACATAATATCCTGCTGCACCAAGCTGCAGGTGTCCACCAAGAACATCACACGCATCACAATTATACAGAGTCTTGCTCTGATATGCATACAATCATCACCAATCCGGACTAACGTATCCAGATGGGATACAGTATGCCTACCCGTACTTCTCGTCTCCGGGACTACTCTAACAAGAATCATGAGATGGAGTTCAACATCCCAAGAGAATTCAACTCTACCTTTGTAGAGGATTCATGCATATGCAAAAAAGAAGGATTTCACATATCCATGGAGGAAGTCGTTACCCTTGGAGGACGTTTTGGAGCCATAGCAAGCACTGCTTGGAGCTCTGCCTTCCCGAATATGGCCTCCGATCGCGAATCCGAGCTTGGACTAGCTGGATCTCCCTCTCCTTCTTCCTTCTTCTTCCTCCTTCCTTCTTCCATCTTCCTTCTCTCACTTAAGAACATAAAGTGAGGATAAGTTTGCTGGTTCGGGGTCTTAAAGGGGCTGGGAAAACTGAAGACCACCAGATCTGGAAAGAGGGAAACAAAGGCCGAGATTTGTAGAAAAAGTCAATTTCGGCCCTGACACGCCCTGTGACACGCCTGTGTGACAGGCCGTGTCCCTTAAGAGGCCCTTAAGCGGCAAAGAACTGCCTCACCACACGGGTTGCACACGCCCGTGACCACAACCTACCCTAACACGGCCTGAGACACGCCCGTGTCTCTGGCCGTGTCGCCTCTCTCGATGAATCTCGTCAATCGCGGAGATTATACTCGCCGATTATCGACACGATCTCGCCGATCGTCGAGAAGGACACGCCCTGTTACACGCCCGTGTCACAGGCTGTGTCGCCTCTTCTCGTCGATCGTCGATCACAATGCTCAACGATCGTCGAACGCGCGACCTGTAGCAACCCGAGGATGACACGCCCTGGGACACGCCCGTGTCTCAGGCCGTGTCACTCCAAAAACACCCAAAACCCAATTTTGAAACTTACTCGAGACCAGCTCGAGTATTTGCTTGACACGCCCTGGGACACGCCCGTGTCCCAGGCCGTGTCACTTGGCCTGAAAACCAAAACTGGGTTTTGGGGTATTACAATCCTCCCCTCCTTGCAGAAAATTTCGTCCCGAAATTTGAATGACGGAAAACTCAATACAATCCATATTTATTGATTATTACAATGTCTACTACATAACCAATTACAAAAATAACTCAGGAAATTTTGTCCGCATGGTTTGCTCACGCTCCCAAGTAAGCTCTTCTCAGCCACAATTGTCCAACCGGACTTTGACCATCCCGATTGTTTTGTTCCTCAATTGCTTCTCGGCGGCATCTTCAATCCGAATGGGCCTAACCTTTGTAGTTAGCCCACTATCGACCGATACTCGATCTGCAACTATCACTTGCTATGGCTCTTTTATTGCTCTCCGCAGCACCGATACATGAAACACATCATGTAAACTACTTAATTCAGGCGGTAGCAGTAACTGATAGGCTGCTTCACCGATGCATTCAATCACCTCAAAAGGTCCTAGATACCGCGGGCTCAACTTTTTTAGACGCCGTATCCTGAACACACCTTTAAAAGACTTGATTTTAAAATATGCCCAATCACCCACCGCAAACTTTACGTCTCGGTGCTTGGCATTATAATATTTGGCCTATCTATCTTGAGCAATTAACAACCTTTCACGAATTGTACGTACCGTTTCATGCATATCAGTCACATCTTGTCGCTTGTAAAGCTTCGTTTCACCCGTCTTCGCCCAAGATAACGGTGTGCGGCACTTCCTGCCGTACAAAGCTTCGAAAGGGGCCATCTGAATGCTGGCCTGGTAACTGTTGTTATAGGCAAATTCAATCATGAACAAATGATCTTCCCAGCGACTTCCACACTCTAGCGTACACATGCGGAGCATATCTTCCAACGTCCTGTTGGTTCTTTCAGTTTGACCGTCCGTCTGGGGATGAAAGGCCGTACTGAAATTCCACTTTGTGCCCAACAGCTGATGAATTAGCCTACAATCTCCTGATGTGAAGCGTCCATCTCGATCGCTAATAATGCTACGGGGAATCCCGTGCAATCGTACGATCGAATCTACGTACATTTTAGCCAATTTGTCAACTGGATCATCTCTTTGATTTGGAATAAAATGAGCAACTTTTGTTAACCGATCCACAATCACCCAAACCGCATCATTACCCCGCTGAGATCTCGGCAATCCATGCACGAAGTCCATGGAAATATCATCAAATTTCCACACTGGGACCGGTAATGACTTCAGGAATCCTCCTGGCCTTTGGCATTCCGCTTTCACCAGAGCACATGTATGGCACTTAGCAACATAACATGCTATATATTTCTTCATACCCGGCCACCAGAAGTTCTTTTTCTGATCCTTATACATTTTTGAACTCCCAGGATGAATCAAATACCTTGAAAAATGGGCTTCGTACATGATTTCTTCACGAAGATTTCTCTGACAAGGAACACATACTCGATCGTCTTTTCTCCAAAGTCCATTGTCACAAGAAAACCGAGAGCTCTTATCTTCCGCTGCATAGCACTGCAAACTGTCATCCAATTCCGTCGCTTGGCGGACCCTATCCATTAGGTCATACTGTACCTCTATCCAATTCAAACACATGGTCGCAGCAGTGTTATTCTCCACACAAGTAATATCCATCCGTTCTAGCTCGTGGATCAACCGTTCATCAAGGTATGACAAACAATTCGCCCTTGCCGGAGTCCTACGACTCAGGGCATCTGCGACTACATTCCCTTTACCAGGGGTGTAATGAATTTGGAAGGTATAATCACCAAGAAATTCCATCCACCTTCTCTGTCGCATATTTAAGTCTTTTTGATCTAAAAGATATTTCAGACTCTTGTGGTCTGTATAAATGTAACACCCCTATCCATCGCATAGCATATAGCAGTAGGTCTGGCCGGGGCCCGACGCCATATACTACAGACAGACCGGTTGGTTACGCGTTGAAACCATTCAACCAATTGCACGTCCTACACAACACCTAGCGGAAGCATTAAAACTAAGTTGCAAGAGGAAAGAACCCAACCTTAAGCATGAATGTCCACTACAATAACACCCGTAGGAATGTTTCAATACACAGAAATAGAAATGGCCTTAAGGCCTTACACAGTTTGCTTGATATAAAAGTGTTTTTATACTTCGGCTCGCAGGCCGGCCACACATGATTACAATGAAACACTCAAAATTAGGCCTTCGAGGGCCGGCTCAGCAACTTGGGCTTTAGCCCGCTATTTCCCGCTCGGCTCCGCAGTACCTGCAAGCAACAAACCACCGCTCGGTGACAAACAAAAGCAACGGTCAGCTATGCTGACCAAATTATAACGACCCCGCCCCCAGAATTGAGGCGACGATGCTCTTTCCCTGCACTTTATTAGTATAGGCAATAGTTAATAGTGTAATCACACTACATCACAGGCATAGGATCGCACGGCCACACACCCCGTGCACTCAGGGCACATACTCGGTGAATCCGGTCAAATCCGTGGCTTCACCACCACC
This sequence comes from Platanthera zijinensis, assembly GCA_039513925.1. Classification (NCBI taxonomy): domain Eukaryota; kingdom Viridiplantae; phylum Streptophyta; class Magnoliopsida; order Asparagales; family Orchidaceae; genus Platanthera; species Platanthera zijinensis. The sequence continues at coordinate 83,518,837 of CM077079.1, forward strand.
CCTTAGATGGCAAAACTCGTGAGCAATCTAGTCTTTCCAGTCCATACCTAAGACTCGCACAACCATGCCAATGGCCAGTCTCTTTTTCAGATGTCTGTCGCCAAACCGCATAGCCTCGGGTCCGCGTCCACTTGCCCGTTGCTCACACCGCATAGTCACATTAAGACGTACGCGCGGCCCAAGCTTCTCCCGGATCCCAAAATTCGATCACACAAGCACATAACCCAGTTATGTTCAAGTTGGCTCCCCGGCCACCATGTTGGGAAAACCCGCTTTTACCCTATTTTCCGGGTGCACCTTGGAGTTAGTCTCCAAGGCTCCCTTTTGCAATCTACCACGTAGAAAACCCGAAAAACGCCCAAACACCCGGAGTCTTCCCCGGTTCATATGCAATGCAACATCACCGATCCGGCTCTAGTTGTTCGGATAGGCTTCACACACAATGCCTATGCCCATTTTCGCATACGGACTCTATACAAGGGGGACTTCACATATCTACCCCAAGGAACGCTCGAACTCTTCGCTCACTCACGAGAGCGGGCTTCCTATGCAAAGGAAAAGAGGGCTTCACATGCCCTAGGATGAGAAATCGTTACCCTTGCGTTCTTCCGCGGCGCCATGAAAATCTACGCAGATGAAAAACACCGCAATCTCCTTGCCTCCGCGAATCCGAAGACGGCTTGCGATTTGGAGCTTTGAAGCTCCGCCGGTGACCGGATCTAGCTTCTCCTTCTTCCTCCAAGCTCTCTCCTCTCTCTAACTTTAGAAAGAGAGTCAACCAAGAGAAGTGATGGATTATAAACCCTATTCCAGGACTTAAGCCCCTGAGGACCAATCCCAGCCATTGGATCCCAAGACAAGAAAACAGACGACAACGATTAGGCCTAAAATTACAAAATCTGGGGCCGAACACGGGTTGCAACACGGCCGTGTGCCTGGCCGTGTCACCAATTCGCCGTCCCGACCGACTCGAAAACCAGCACACAGCATTCGACATGGCCTCCGACACGCCCATGTCACCTGTGACACGCCCGTGTCGAGACCCGTGTCACGCCCCCCGTTTGCAATCGGCCAGCTTTCCCAACCCGAGAAGGACACGGCCTGCGACACGACACCCTACACGCCCGTGTCGCATGTGACACGCCCGTGTCTGGGCCCGTGTCATGGCCCGTGTGCATGACTCAGAAAACTGCCTAAAGTGACACGCCCTGGGACACGCCCGTGTCCCAGGCCATGTTCCTGAACTCGACGATCTCCGATCGTCAAAACGTCGACAATATGACCCGTGGCCAAACACGGCCGTGACACGCCCGTGTCACGCCCGTGACACGCCCGTGTCACGCCCGTGACACGCCCGTGTCACGCCCGTGACACCTGCTCCAAAACCCAGACTAGGCTTAAAACATCACCCGTCCCTCCTTTGAGTTTCGGGGTGTTACAACTCTCTCCCCCTTAAAAGAATTTCGCCCACGAAATTAACTAAAGGATAGCAATAAGAACTTAAAACTTTTAGCGTTACCTGAGCGGAATAACTCCGGGTACTCCTCCAGTATAGTTTGTTCCCGCTCCCAAGAGAGTTCCTCTCGACCACAATTATCCCACCGGACCTTAACCATCCGGATCTCCTTGTTACGGAGCCTCTTGACGTCAGAGTCTTCAATACAAACGGGCTTGACCCTAGTGTCAACCCTTCGTCCACCAGCACTTGATCCCCTGCGATCACTAGCGAAGGCTCTTGCACCGCCTTCTGCAACACAGAGATGTGGAAAACATCGTGTAGCCTACTCAACTCCACCGATAGCTTCAAACGGTATGCTGCTTCGCCGACTCGCTCCAGAACCTCAAAAGGTCCAAGGTATCTTGGGCTCAGCTTCTTCAAGCGTCTCACCCGCGAAACCCCCTTGAACGGCTTCACTTTCAAATATACCTAATCGCCTACCGCAAACTCCACGTTCTGGTGCTTGGCATTGTAATACTTCGCCTGCCTGTCCTGAGCGATCAACAAGCGCTCCCGAATGATCCGCACCAACGAGGTAGCACTCTCCACATCCTGCTTCTTGTACAACCTGTCCTCACCCATTTCTACCCAAGACAACGGCGTGCGACATTTTCTACCATATAAGGTCTCAAAGGGCGCCATTTGGATACTCGCCTGGTAGCTATTGTTGTACGCGAACTCCACCAAATACAGGTGGTCCTCCCAATGCTTCCCGAAGTCTAGAACACACATGCGGAGCATGTCCTCCATCGTCCTATTGACTCTCTCGGTCTGCCCATCCGTCTGCGGATGGAAGGCTGTGCTGAACTTCAACTTTGTCACCAGCATCTGTTGCACCAACCTCCAATCATTGGACGTGAAACGCCCATCGCGATTACTCGCAATGCTGCGAGGCACACCATGCAGTCTAACTATATTGTCCACATATAGCTTTGCCAACTTCTCCACCGAGTCGTCCTTCCTATGCGGAATGAAATGCGACACCTTAGTTAACCGATCTACGATCACCCAGATGGCGTTCCCCTTCTGCGACCTTGGCAACCAATGCACAATGTCCATAGATATGTCGTCGAACTTCCACTCCGGTATAGGCAAGGACTTCAGAAATCCTCCCAGCATTTGGCACTCCGCCTTCACCATGGCGCACGTTTGGCACTTAGCCACAAACAATGCTATGTCTTTCTTAAGCCCCGGCCACCAAAACAGCTTCTTGAGGTCACGGTACATCTTTTTGCTCCCTGGGTGGATCGAGTACTTGGTATGATGAGCCTCGTACATCAACTCCGCCCATAGGTTACTCCCGCTTGGGATGCACAACTGATGATCCTTCCATAACAACCCATCTTCCACTGAAAATTGGGAAGACCCATCCAACGTTGCCTCCATAAGCTCCTTCATGGAGTCATCTAACTCCAATGCCTGCCGAACCCGGTCAGCCAGGTAATACTGGACCTCTGTACAGTTCAACATTGCTTTGGAGCTCGTCTTCTTGTCAACGCAACAGATCTCAAGCTCCTCCAACTCCCGTATCAGCCGCTCATCATGCACCGACAACCAGTTGGCTTGGGCGGGAGCCCTGCGACTCAACGCATCAGCAACTGCATTGCCCTTCCCGGGTACATAATGAATCTTGAAGGTGTAGTCCCCCAGGAACTCCATCCACCTCCTCTGCCTCATGTTAAGATCCTTCTGATCCAACAGGTACTTCAGGCTCTTGTGATCGGTGTAAATATCGACCCTTACGCCAAATAGGTAGTGCCTCCACAGCTTAAGTGCAAATATCACGGCCGCCAACTCCAAGTCATGGACCGGATAGTTCCTTTCATGCACTCTTAGCTGACGTGATCCATAAGCTATCACGCTCCCATACTGCAATAGCACACAGCCCAACCCACTACCCGAGGCATCACTATAAACCTCGAAGCCCTCGGTCCCACTCGGTGAACTAAGCACTGGCGCCGTGGTCAACCGTCTCTTCAGCTCCTCAAAAGCTTGCACGCACTCCTACGTCCACAAGAATCTCTGATCTTTCCTTGTCAACTTCGTGAGAGGTAGCGCTATCTGCGAGAAGTTCTCTACGAAGCGCCTGTAATATCCGGCAAGCCCGAGAAAACTATGGACTTCCGCGACAGAAGACAACGCAGGCCACTCCCGTATCACAACGATTTTCGTCGGATCCACCGCTATACCTTCCCCACTAACAATGTGACCAAGGAACGCTACTGTGGGTAGCCAAAATTCGCACTTGGAGAATTTTGCATACAGCTCATTCCTCCTCAAAGTCTCCAACACCAGATGTAAGTGCTTGAAGTGATCTTCTTCGCACTGCGAGTACACCAATATATCGTCAATAAAGACGATCACAAAGTGGTACAGGAAATCTCGGAACGTCCTGTTCATCAAGTCCATAAACACTGATGGCGCATTCGTCAGTCCAAACGGCATGACCGTGAACTCGAAATGCCCATACCTTGTGCTGAACACCGTCTTCGGGATATCACATTCCCTTATCCTCAACTGATAGTACCCCGACTTCAAGTCCAACTTAGAATATACCGACGATCCGACTAACTGATCGAACAGATCATCAATCCTCGGGATCGGGTACTTGTTCTTCTCCGTCAGCATGTTCAACTCTCTGTAGTCGATACACAACCGCATACCCCCATCCTTCTTCTTAACGAAGAGGATCGGTGCGCTCCAAGGCGACGAGCTTGGACGCACATAACCTTGCTCCATCAGCTCCTCTAGCTGAACTTTCAACTCTGCCATCTCCTTAGGCGCCATCCTATACGGAGCACGTGACACCGGTTTGGCCCCCGGTATGAGCTCGATGGTGAAATCAATCTCCCGCTGCGGTGGGGCTCCGGGAAGACTATTCGGGAACACATCGGGGTATTCACAAACCACTGGGATGCTATCCAACGTGGACTTTGGCTCCACAGCCCCCACTATTGCGAAGAACAGCTCTGCACCAGCATGAACTGCCTTTACCACCTGAAGAGCAGACATCAGCGTCTTGCTCGACCCCTTGAGTCCCTCGAATGTTGTCTCCCATCCAACACCCAGCTTGACCTCCTTCCGGTCACAATCAATCCAAGCCTTCTGCTCCGAAAGCCAATCCATCCCAAAGATAATGTCGAACTCTACTAGCGGCAGCAATGACGCTAGCAAGTCGAACTCTTGGTTCCCTATGTGAACCTTTACGACACACACTCTGTCCGCACGCATCGAGCACCCATTCAGTAGCAGCACATCCAACTTGTCCTTCGCCATCGAAGAAAGTACTCCGATGCGCGATATAAAATTTTTGGACAAGAAGGAGTGTGAAGCTCCCGTATCGAACAGTGCCCGTGCCGGACTATCGCTAATCACAACAAAGCCTATGCAAACCATATTAGGCTAACAAGCAATAAACAACCGTATCTAAGTTAACTTGCTATAAATTAACTCGTACTTGTCACCACATCCGCTTGTTTAATGGCCTCCTGCTGCCCCAAGTTGTAGACTCTAGGCTGAGTCGGAGCATAGTGGGATGCGGTTGACTCCACCGCCTTACCCTTCTCTTCGTAAGTAGCTCCTTGCTTTCTCTCGGACTATGGGCGTCCGCTCCAGCAATCGCGGGCAAAGTTCCCCGTCTTTCCACACGTGAAACAAGCTCCCGGGGTTCGGTTTGTAGTTGCCCCCGAGGCACCTGCAGAAGAAGCTGGACCTGACGTCCTAGCCTTCTTGTTCCACCTTCGAAAGCCAGACTTTGAAGTCGGCACTTTAAACTCCGGTTTCTTCCCACCGGATTCCTTCTTAGCTTATACATTTCTCATGTCCTTCTCCAAGGACCGGGCCGAGTTGACCAGGGTCATGAAACCCTGCCCCATGGGCCCCGACAGTAGCAATCTCAGCTCATCTCTTAACCCTTCAAAGAAGCGGTTAGTCTTTCGCTCCTCATCGGCAAAGGTAGCGCTAGCATATCTCCCCAATCGAGTAAACTCGTGGAGGTACTCGTCTACAGTGCTATCTCCTTACACCAACTTTTGGAACTCGTTCTCTAGTGCGATCCTCTGCGCTGAGGGGAGGTATCGAGCCATGAACAGTCTCGAAAATTCCTCCATAGATACTTCGGCCAATGGCCTTCCCCTCAACTGGTGTAGCTCTAGACCTTCCCACCATAACCTTGCGTCCCCATCCAATAGGAACGTCGCTATTATGGTCTTCTGCCACTCTTCCGTTTCAGTTGCTGTCATCACCATATTGACTCTTGAGAGCCAATCTTCAGCCTGGGTCGGGGTTCCCGTTCCCGAGAACACCGGGGGGTGGAAGCCCATCACATGCTTAAGCTGTCTCTCAGTTGCTCTTCGAGGCAATTCCGGCTCTACCGCCACCTGCTCAACCCTTCTAGGCTCCGCCGCTTGGAGCGGCACTTGCTCCTCCGCAGGAGCAGGCTGCTATACCTGTCTTGCAGGTTGCGCATTAATCATCGCCATGACAGCTTCTTCCACCAACCTAATGGTCTCGGCAAACGGAAGTGTTGCAGGCGCTTCACTTGGCGCACTGCTTGCCTCAGAACCTGGCCGTTCTGACGGCCCAGCACCACTTCTGGTCAGCTATAATCGTGCAAAACACCGATAAGCGACCAAATACTATTTCAAACAGCAATTATAGGAACACGCAGGTTCCTCAAACATGTGTATTTTCATTCCTAAGTGGACATTGATGGGTTCTTGTCATGTTATAACGATGACGCACACACATGTGCTCACCACCCCTTAAATTGAATTCGCCCACGAATTCATTTAAGTTTGACCGAAACCAATAGTCTGATACCAATTTGTAACACCCCTATCCGTCGCTTAGCATATAGCAGTAGGTCCGGCCGGGGCCTGACGTCATATACTACGGACAGACCAGTTGGTTACGCGTTGAAACCATTCAACCAATTGCACGTCCTACACAATACCTAGCGGAAGCATTAAAATTAAGTTGCAAGAGGAAAGAACCCAGCCTTAAGCATGAATGTCCACTACAATAACACCCGTAGGAATGTTTCAATACACGGAAATAGAAATGGCCTTAAGGCCTTACACAGTTTGCTTGATATAAAAGTGTTTTCATACTTCCGCTCGCAGGCCGGCCACACATGATTACAATGAAACACTCAAAATTAGGCCTTCGAGGGCCAGCTCAGCAACTTGGGCTTTAGCCCGCTATTTCCCGCTCGGCTCCGCAGCACCTGCAAGCAACAAACCACCGCCCAGTGGCAAACAAAAGCAACGATCAGCTATGCTGACCAAATTATAACGACCCCGCCCCCAGAATTGAGGCGGCGATGCTCTTTCCATACACTTTATTAGTATAGGCAATAGTTAATAGTGTAATCACACTACATCACAGGCATAGGCTCGCACGACCACACACCCCGTGCACTCAGGGCACATACTCGGTGAATCCGGTCAAATCCGTGGCTTCACCACCACCCCTTGGATGGCAAAACTCGTGAGCAATCTAGTATTTCCGGTCCATGCCTAAGACTCGCACAACCATGCCAATGGCCAGTCTCTTTTTCAGATGTCTGTCACCAAACCGCATAGCCTCGGGTCCGCGTCCACTTGCCCGTTGCTCACACCGCATAGTCACATTAAGACGTACGCGCGGGCCAAGCTTCTCCAGGATCCCAAAATTCGATCACACAAGCACATAACCCAGTTATGTTCAAGTTGGCTCCCCGGCCACCATAGTGGAAAAACCCGCTTTTGCCCAATTTTCCGGGTGCACCTTAGAGTTAGTCTCCAAGGCTCCCTGTTGCAATCTACCACGTAGAAAACCCGAAAAATGCCCAAACACCCGGAGTCTTCCCCGGTTCATATGCAATGCAACATCACCGATCCGGCTCTACTTGTTCGGATAGGCTTCACACACAATGCCTATGCCCGTTTTCGCATACGGACTCTATACAAGGGGGACTTCACATATCTACCCCAAGGAACGCTCCAACTCTTCGCTCACTCGCGAGAGCGGGCTTCCTATGCAAAGGAAAAGAGGGCTTAGCATGCCCTAGGATGAGAAATCGTTACCCTTGCATTCTTCCGCAGCGCCATGAAAATCTACGCCGATGAAAAGCACCGCAATCTCCTTGCCTCCGCGAATCCGAAGACGGCTCGCGATTTGGAGCTCCGAAGCTCCGTCGGTGACCGAATCTAGCTTCTCCTTCTTCCTCCAAGCTCTCTCCTCTCTCTAACTTTAGAAAGAGAGTCAACCAAGGGAAGTGAGGGATTCTAAACCCTATTCCTGGACTTAAGCCCCTCAGGACCAATCCCAGCCATCAGATCCCAAGACAAGAAAACGGACGGCCACGATTAGGCCTAAAATTAAAAAATTTGGGGCCGAACACGGGTTGCAACACGGCCATGTGCCTGGCCGTGTCACCCATTCGCCATCCCGACCGACTCGAAAACCAGCACACGACATTCGACATGGCCTTCGACACGCCCGTGTCACCTGTGACATGCCCGTGTTGAGACCCGTATCACACCCCCGTGTGCAATCGACAAGCTTTCCCAACCCGAGAAGGACACGACCTGCGACACGACACCCGACACGCCCGTGTCGTATGTGACACGCCCGTGTCTGGGCCCGTGTCATGGCCCGTATGCATGACTTGGAAAACTGCCCAAAGTGACACGTCCTGGGACACGCCCGTGTTCCTCAACTCGACGATCTCCGATCGTCAAAACGTCGACCACATGACCCGTGGCCAAACACGCCCGTGACACGCCCGTGTCACGCCCGTGACACGCCCGTGTCATGCCCGTGTCACGCCCGTGACACCTGCTCCAAAACCCAGACTGGGCTTAAAACGTCAGCCGTCCCTTCTTTGAGTTTCGGGGTGTTACAATAGATATCCACCTTTACACCATATAAATAATTACGCCACAACTTAAGTGCAAAGATGACTGCGGCCAATTCCAAATCATGGACTGGATAGTTCCGCTCATGGGCTTTCAATTGGCGCGAACCATATGCTATAACCTTACCACGCTGAAGGAGAATGCAGCCTTAGCCGCTACCCAATGCATCACTGTACACCTCAAAATCATTTATGCCACAAGGTGTTGTCAAAATTTGGGCCGTAGTCAACCGACTCTTTAACGCTTCAAAAGCTCGTGCACACTCGGGCGACCAAACGAACCTTTGTTCTTTCTGGGTAGTGAGAGGCAATGCTATTCTTGAGAAATTTTCCACAAAACGCCTGTAATAGCCCGCAAGTCCAAGGAAACTCCTGACTTCGGCTACCGACAAAGGAACAGGCCACTCCTGCACAACAACAATTTTGGCAGGATCAACTGCAATGCCTTCTCCACTAACTACATGGCCCAGAAAAGCCACGGATGACCACCAGAAATGACACTTAGTAAACTTAGCATAGAGTTTCTTTTCCCTCAGGGTTTTCAATACCATCTTCAAATGATTTGCATGCTCTTCTCTGGATCGGGAATACACCAGGATATCGTCAATAAAGACGATCACAAAGAGATCCAAATATTGCTTAAACGTTCGGTGCATCAAATCCATAAACACCGAAGGTGCATTAGACAATCCAAAGGGCATCACCGTGAACTCATAATGCCCGTAGGGTGTGCCAAACGCCGTTTTGGGTATGTCACTTTCCCGAACCCTCAGCTGATAATAACCTGATTTCAAATCCAACTTAGAATACACCGAAGAGCCCACTAGCTGATCAATCAAATCATCGATCTGTGGGATCGGATACTTATTCTTCTCTGTCAGCTTGTTCAGTTCTCGATAATCGATGCATAGACGCAAGCTGCCGTCCTTCTTTTTCACAAAGAGAACCGGCGCACACCAAGGTGACTGATTTGGCCTTATAAAACCTTGATCTAGCAATTCTTGCAACTGAACCTTCAGCTCCGCCATTTCCTTTGGCGCTACACGATAGGGGGAACGGGCCACAGGTTTTGCACCCGGTACCAGTTCTATCTTGAAGTCGATTTCTCTTTGGGGTGGTAACCCCAGAAGGTCTTTTGGAAACACATCCAGGAATTTCGACACAACAGGTACCTCATTAACACTAGCCTTTGGCTCTACCGCTGCTACTAGCGTGAAGAACAACTCGACACCCTTTCTAACGGCTTTCCGAACTTGCTGATCGGATATCAACATCTCATTTATCCCCTGCATGCCGCTAAACCTTATTTCTTGTTCAGTGTTCTGCCCCAACACAACTTCCTTAGAATTACAATCAATGCGAGCATGCTGCTCTGACAACCAATCAATACCGAAGATTATGTCGAATTCCGAAATCGGCAGCACAAGTGCTTCCAATCTGAAGTCCCAACTTCCTATTTTTCCTTCTACACACCCGGACTGATCCACGCACAAAACACATCCGTTAGGTAAGAGTACCTTCAAACTTTCTATCGTGCCTCGTATCAGCGCGCCAATGCGCAATACGAAATCCTTTGACAGAAACGAATGTGACGCACCAGTATCAAATAGTGCTCGTGCCGGATGCTCCCAAATTAGGACGAAGCCTAACATTGCAACAACACAATAAACACCAAACACATAGCAGCACTACACAAATGGAAAAGAACTCAGAGATCACGCGCACTTGTGACGACGTCGGCCTGCTTAATGGCCTCCTGTTGTCGCAGATTGAAAACTCGAGGGTGCACTTGCGAAGCAGAAGACTCCGCCACCGCCTTCCCTTTTTCCGCATAGGACGCTCCCAGCTTCTTGTCACCTTTCGGAGGACCAACCCGACAGTCCCGAGCAAGATGTCCCGGCTTGCCACACGTATAGCAAGTGCGTGATCATAGCTCAACGACACTTCCGAAGTAACTGATGAAGGAGCTTGCCCAGAACTTCTGGACTTCTCACCCCATTTCTTTCGAAATCCACTTCTCTCCGGACGCGGTAGTTTGAACTCCGGTTTTGCAACAACCAAAGGTCCTTTAGATTGTCCTCGCTTCAAATCTGCTTCCAATGCCCTTGCAGTGCAGACCAGAGCTTGAAATCCCTGATTCACGGAACTCGAGAGTAAATGCCGCAACTCATCCTGCAGTCCCGCATAAAACTGACTGGTCTTGCGCTCTTCCTCATCAAAGATAGCGCCCGCATAATGCCCCAACCGCGTGAACTCATGCAGATACTCATCCACGCTGCTCTCCTTTTGAGTCAACCGCTGAAACTCCATTCCAAAGCAATCCGTTGCTACAATGGCAAATTCTTGCCCAAAAACAATCGAGAGAACTCGTCCATAGAGACTCCCGTCAACTGTCTGCCTGCCAAGTGGTGCAGTTCTACCTCATCCCACCACAGCCGAGCTTCTCCTTCAAGAAGAAAAGTGGCTAACGTGACTATCTGTTCCTCCTCAACCCGAAGGGCGGTCAAGATGCGCTTGATCCGAGCAAGCCAATCCTCTATTTGAGCTGGGGAACCCGCCCCGGTAAACATCGGAGGATGAAAGCTCATTAACCGCTTCAGCTGCTGATCTGCGGCATGCTGATGAACCGCTATGCCCACCAGTTCTTGACGCACTGCCACAGGCACGGGAGCCTCAGGCCGAGCATGCCCTGTCTGCTGAGCATTCATCACCGCAAGTACCGTTTCTATAATCAAACGTACAGTTTCAGCTGATGGAGGAGGGGTGGGCACCTCTGCCGGTGCCGCACTCTCAACAGAATGCTGAGGTTCTGATTGACCCGCAACACTTCGCGTCACCTATATGTGTCAAACCACACAATTCAGCGACAAGCCACACAATAAACAGTCAAAACAAACACACAAGTGTAACACACCAGTGCATTGCAATCCTATATGGACATGTTTGAGTTCAATTTTATACACTCACACACGAGCTCGCCACCCCACAAAAGAATTCGTCCACGAATTCAGAGGAGGGAACCAATGAATCTGATACCAAATTGTAAAACCCCTACCCGTTACGTGCAACATAGTAGAAGGTTCGGCCGGGGCCCCACACCATGTCTTACAAACAGGCGGCGACGTTACGAAGTAATACCAAAAACGCATCCTATCACAGAGAATTCTAGCGCAAGTTTAAAGGGTTGCAAGAATGAACTCAAACATCAACACAAAAGTCCACAGCTAAACCAAACATGCCATAATATAAAACCACAAGTACGGCCTTATGGCCTATTATAAGTGTTACTCTTTATACAAGAAGGTATCTTCCATACTTCGGCACGCAGGCTGGCCACACAAGAGTTCTTACACAAGGTACAAAAATAGCCTTCGAGGGCTAGCACTCAGCAGCAGTAGCTTAGGGTCTTCCACCCTCATCCCTGCTTGGCCCTTCTTGACCTGCACGCAAAAGATCCAACAAGCAGTGGTAAACAAAGCAACGGTCAGCATTTGGCTGACCATTTATAATGACCCTGTCCCTGGCACGGGACAGCGGAATTCCTTCCCTGCATAGCACTTATAAACAATCAAAAGAGTATGCTTTAACACATCACACTTGTACGCCCGTATAAGTCATCATCCACCACAAACATCGGCACGACGGCCCGACGTTCCGTGCTCTCAGGGCACATTATCGGTGTACCGGAAAACCAGGGTCCCACCACCGTTCAGAGGTCCCAGACATGACGGTAATTCGTGAGCATTCCAATCCTCCATGGCTCAAATAGCCGAAGCGATTCTCATTCTGTGATCCTAACAGGGCCTTAAGCACCCCACGGTTAGACAACCAGAACGCGGGTACAGTTCAGCCTTTCCCGTAGCTCATATACGTCAGACGTCCATCAGGACTGACACGGGTACAGCTTCACCTTGCCCGTTCGCCACACAGGCTTTTCCACAGTTGCAGCCCCACCGGCTCAACAAGTAGCATTCATAACTATATGGTTTGAGATCACACAACATCAACCCCCAAAAGTAGCACTCACAGCTACATGGGCTGAGATCACACAACATCAACCCATCCACATAATATCCTACTGCACCAAGCTGCAGGTGTCCACCAAGAACATCACACGCATCACAATAATACAGAGTCTTGCTCTGATATGCATACAATCATCACCAATCCGGACTAACCTATCCAGATGGGCTTCACACAGCATGCCTACCCGTACTTCTCGTTTCCGGGACTACTCCAACAAGAATCAAGGGATGGAATTCAACATCCCAAGAGAATTCAACTCTACCTTTGTAGAGGATTCATGCATATGCAAAAAGGAAGGATTTCACATATCCAAGGAGGAAGTCGTTACCCTTGGAGGACGTTTTGGAGCCATGACAAGCACTGCTTGGAGCTCTGCCTTCCCGAATATGGCCTCCGATCGCGAATCCGAGCTTGGACTAGCTAGATCTCCCTCTCCTTCCTCCTTCTTCTTCCTCCTTCCTTCTTCCTCCTTCCTTCTCTCACTTAAGAAGATAAAGTGAGGATAAGTTTGCTGGTTCGGGGTCTTAAAGGGTCTGGAAAAACTGAAGACCACCAGATCTGGAAAGAGGGAAACAAACAACCGAGATCTGTAGAAAAAGTCAATTTCGGCCCCGACATGCCCTGTGACACGCCCGTGTCACAGGCCGTGTCCCTAAAGCGGCCCTTAAGCGGCAAAGAACCGCCTCACCACACGGGTTGCACACGCCTGTGACCACCGCCTACCCTGACACGGCCTGAGACACGCCCGTGTCTCTGGCTGTGTCGCCTCTCTCGACGAATCTCGTCGATCGCCGAGATTATACTCTCCAATCGTCGACACAATCTCGCCGATCATCGAGAAGGACACGCCCTGTGAAAATCCCGTGTCACAGGCCGTGTCTCCTCTTCTCGTCGATCTTCGATCACAATGCTCAACGATCGTCGAACGTGTGACCTGTAGCAACCCGAGGATGACACGCCCTGGGACACACCCGTGTCTCAGGCCATGTAACTCCAAAAACACCCGAAACCCAACTTTGAAACTTACTCGAGACCAGCTCGAGTATTTGCTTGACACGCCCTGGGACACGCCCGTGTCCCAGACCGTGTCACTTGGCCTGAAAACCAAAACTTGGTTTTGGGGTATTACAAGCAGAGCCGTTGAAGAGCGAACCAATTTAGTAACTCAAAATCATCTATTCCGATTGGGGTAATGAAATTTCTACCTTTGAGCGTTTCCCTCTTAGATTAACTCTTATGGTGGTCATCTTTGCCGTTGCTTGCGAAACTTAGATTTCATCATGGTTTTTTGATCCGAACGATTTTTGTGTTTTCTTTTGATCTATTTAAGTTTGTGAGGATTGACAGACCTCATTTTCTTTTTGTTGGGAGAGATCTACCATTTTTGAATCGATTATTTTCTGTGGATCTCTTTTGGTACAACACACGCTCAAACGGATCGGGTCGGTCCATTTTGCTTGAGAGAATATTGGTTCATCGCCTCTATTTGTTCTCTAAGGGTGTAGCAAACCCGTGTGTTATCATTAGATTGATATTATTGTGACTCGGGTGTGCTGCGTTTAAATTGTGCGATCGTAGAATTAGAACGAGTGAGAACAATCCAGTGTCATTTGTCCGTTGTAGTTCGTCGGGAGATGTAGCTTGCATTAATTTGATATCAGAGGGAAGTTTGCGTCAATTTCGTAATTGGCACCCAACCCCTTTTCTTAGGACGTCGACACACACTTGTCTTAAACGTTAATTTGTATAAAAAAGACAAGAATTTTTTTTCTTCTTGTCTGCCAATAGTGGCCTAAATTTTTATTTTTCTACAAAAAAAAATTTAAAACAATTATTTAATAATCTTCTATTTATTTTCAGGAAGAAAATATACATTTTTTTTGTATTGTCTTAGTTGTTTAGCGGGAACAATTCCATCTATTACAATTTTATAGGATCAGAGTCATTATTTTATTGCATGTCCAACAAATTTGAGTAGAATTTTCTGTCTCGTCACCGCTACAAAATGGCCCATGATGTTTATGCATACCGATTAGACTATTGGTTTGCTAAGGTTATGGCTCATCACACCCCAGCCATGCCTACATATCAGAGGAATACTAACCGTCCCCACACTTTTCCTCCCACTAGGAACAAGGTACCCACTTATGACGGTTATGGGAGTCCTCAAATTTTTAGAGAATGGCTTAAGGGGATAGAAATTTTTTTTGATTGCAACGTATGAGACAACCACAAAAGGTTGTTGTCGCCCGAGAGCGGTTATTAGGTCAAGCCTGCGTGTTTTGGTTAAACGAAGAGCGTCGTGTTGGTACTTATCAATATTCTTGGACGCACATGCGTAGCTTACTTGCGGATCAATTTGATCCCGACTACCTTCGTACTAATAGCACCACAACCGTTAGCAAAAATAGTTATGGCACTAGATCCCCACCTAACCAGAGGAGTGAAATTTTCCATCAGGATAGACCCTTTCCAAAGGTTGGTAGAACTACCCAAAGCATACCTGCACCCACCTATGGAGGAAATGAAAAGGTGAGGTCCCCTATCCCGATTTCTGTACAAGTGACTTCTAGGACTGCCATGAGCCCGTTGGGTGAGAATAGTCCTATATGTAAGAGCAGACAGATGATTATGACATGTGAGCTTACTGGCGTATTTGATCATGGTTCTATTGTGCGTCTTATTCTGAATAAGCCCGTAGTCCCTTTTGAGTCTCCACCTAAGCTTCCTGATCTAGTCATTGACTCTCCTGATGAGTATGAGGCAATGTCTAGGACTGAGCCTTCCACTGAGGGAGAGGTCGATTTAACTGATGATTTTAGTGACGTTGAGGACCTTGGATATCCTAGTGATTTGGAAGATGATGTATGGGATCATGTAATTCCGATCTGTGAGAGTATCTCGTTGCCTATTATGTACCCTTCTTGCATTGTGTTTGATCACCCTAGTATTGAGTGCCCTCTCCAGGCTACGATCCTCATCGTTAGAGATCCTACGATTACACCAGCTGAGATTGTATCCGAGTCATCTGAGGAGCCTAAGAGTGAGGATTTCCCTAGTTTTATTATGGATGATTTACCTTATCAGGGAAGGTTAATTTTGGATGACTTTAGCGCTGAGAACTCGAAGGATATTTCTTTGATGTTATCACCATTGCCTGAAGCTACATGTAAATTAGAAATTTTGTCCATTTCTGAGACCTTTACTGATTTTGATTTGGATAATGCGACCATTGTGTTTGAAGAATTTCCAAGTGAGAGAGTTGTACTTTTGGATGACGATATTGAAGTAGACCCAGATGAGCATCACTTGATGCTGTCTCCGTTGCGTGAAATTGAAGATGATTTTGATTCTCTCCCAGGTTTAGTTTTACTGACTTTCCCTCCTGATCCGTTGACTCGACTAGTGGACCCTTTAGGATACGAGTTAGGTATGTCTGATCTGAGTTGTTTTATTTTTCAAACCTTGCTGTCCCCTCCATTGGATATGTCTCGTCATACAATTTCTAGTGAGTTGTTAGAGTTGTTAGATTTGGTAGCAGGTTTTTTCACCGCGCCTCCCGGATCTAACTACGCGACACCTTTGAATGTTTATTTTTCTGCATGTCCATCTAAAGTTTTGTCCTCGATTGCAATCGATTCTTATTCTGTGGAGACTGTTCATCTTATCTTTGCTTTATCACGATGTGCTTAGTCCTTCGGTAAGGTTGCACATATTTCCCCACTTGCTTATTATGTTGGTTTTCCCGTGACTACGACGATAGCTGAGATAGGTATTAGTGAGTTGATAGAATTTGTGTTCAGTCTCGTCACTAATTTTTGTAGTTTTGTATCCTCCAGACATCCTATGAATAACCAATTCTCTGATTTTACGTTTATGATGAGGTCGTCTATTGTGCCCATTTCAGATTTCGTGACGGGTGTGCCCATTGGTTTGCGTCCTCTAAACTTTCAATATTAATTAAATCGATTAAACCATTTAGCATTGGTTCCACCTGACTTAGTTCTATTACCTCCAACGTATAAATCAAGTGATTTTGCACAAGAATTCGCTCTCCAAATTCACAATTTACATAAGCATATTCATGAAACGTTAGTCGCCCAACATGCGTTTTATAAATCTCATGATAACGTACATAGAAGAGTGTCTAACTTTAATGCTGATGATTTTGTCTTGGTGCGTCTCATCCCTGAAAGGTTGCCTTCGGGCTCCATAAAAAAGTTAGCAAATCGGCGAGCCAGTTATTTTCGAATTTTAAAGATGTTAGGAGAAAATGCATATTTTTTGGAGATACCCACTGATTGGGGTGTATACCCCATTTTTCAATGTTTCGGATTTAACACCTTATGTTTATCCAGCACTTGAATTATCTGCCTCTCTGTTTATTCCGTCCACTATGTTTTCTAATGGGTTGAGGGGTGAGCTGGGTCCTGGATCGCTCTCTCTTACGGTTTCCACTGGAGGTATGTTGAATGTTGATGTTGAAACTTTTTCACCTTCTTTGACTAATGCTTTTCTAAGGTTCCCCAAGAACTTCTTTTTGCCTGACAGGTTCTATTTGATGTTGCATGATCACGATACTACAACTTGGATTGTGGGGCAAGATTTTCCCCATGTTGCTGCTGCTTTCTACTGTTCTCGCCTCACGAACCACTCATCAGTGATGAGTAATTTTTAGTGGGGGAGGATTGATGGCGACGTTGTCCCGCCACTTGCTCGTGATGATCGTGACCATTTGATTGGTGACGATGATGTCCCTCCATTTTTTCGTGATGATATTACAGATGGTGTTGACGAGTTCTTTGGCGAGCTCTATGGAGACACAGGGTCCATGCATTATGTTGATCGCCGCCACAATCGTACGTTTTTATACTCGAGTGGACGATGCCGCAATAATAATTTCGATGCACGACATCACCACTACGCCATCGTCGTGACAATTATTTTGCTAAACACCATCGCCGCTACAATGACATCGCATCGACAATAATTTCCCTACAACGCCATCACCGCTACAACGCCATCGCCGCGACAATAATCTAATAATTATAATATTTTATTATATTTATTTATTTCCATGTTGCATTATTTTAATTTAGGAGTTTTGATTTCTTGCATTTATTTTTTGTATTTGTGATGTCATGTTTATGTTGAGTGCATATAACCATCATGTGTTTATTTTATTTGAATGGAGGATATTGAGTGGTGTAGGTTATAAAAGACCATGCTTATAAAGGAGTTAGTAAATTGATGAATGAAAATTGAAACCTTAATCTTGAATTGAGATTTCCCTCTTCTTCTCCTCCTTGGTCGCCCCCTCCCTTCTCCCCTCGTTGTGGATTTCGGCCACAATTCTTCTCCCCTCTTCCCTCTTATCTTCTCTACCTTAACAACCCTTCTCCTCTCCAATCCTTCACAAGGATTCGAAGGCTCACCCCCCTTAATGAATTCGGCCATCTCTTGGATTCTCTCATAGATTTCGACCGATCTAATTCAGCCCTTCTTGGGTGAGTTTCAGCTAAGGGCAAGATCAACGACGACGACGAACCTTCTCCAGCGTGAAACAAGGATGGCGGACGAGTTTCTCTCCATTCAGCATGACTCTTACGGAGCCGTTGAAGAGCGAACTAATTTAGTAACTCAGAATCATCGATTCCGATTGGGGTAACAAAATTTTTACCTTTGAGCATTTCCCTCTTAGATTAACTCTTGTGGTGGTTTTCTTTGGCGTTGCTTGCGAAACTTTGATTTCATCGTGGTTTTTTGATCCGAACAATTTTTGTGTTTTCTTTTGATCTATTTAAGTTTGTGAGGATTGACGGAACTCATTTTCTTTTTGTTGGGAGAGATCTACCATTTCCGAATCATTTATTTTCGGTGGATATCTTTTGGTACAACACACACTCAAATGGATCGGGTCGGTCCATTTCGCTTGAGAGAATATTGGTTCATAACCTCTATTTGATCTCTAAGGGTGTAGCGATCCCGTGCGTTAGCATTAGATTGATATTATTACGACTCGGGTGTGCTGCGTTTAAATTGTGCGATCGTAGAATTGGAACGAGTGAGAACAATTAAGTGTCGTTCGTCCGTTGCGGTTCAGCGGGAGACGTAGCCTGCATCAAATACCCAACAATCTCCCCTATTTGAAGAAGCCAAATTCCTACAAGCTAAGGTGAACTGCACATACAAATTAAAATTAAATTAAGACTTGAAAGGATAATAAAAATGAAATGACACGCATTCTACGACAATAGATAAATCATATATATATAAAGTGTTTTAGATTTGGGAGGGCAGCCCACAACACACAACAATGAAAAATATATAAGAATTTATATTTTCTTGTTCTTTCTCTTCAGAAGCTGTCTCTTAAAATATTCCCTTGGCTTCAGAGAGTACTTTGGAGGAGGAGGAGGCATCATTGTTCTTCCTGAAATGAATCCTCCTTCTTATGCAGGGTTCTTTGTATCTGTTCCAATCTTCTGAACTATAGTGATCCTGATGCTTCTCCACTCCGAGCTCGTATAAGGAAAAGGTGTGCAAGATAATTCCTTTTGAAGTAGGGCTCCAAACTTCATCCATTTCACGGTTAGGCCCTTCTCTGACTTGAGCTTGCCGGGCCTTTTCTGGTCTGACTTCGTAAGTACCTTCTCCAAATTTCCTTTTCTTGAGAACCTGGGCCTCTAAGAATGCAACAATAGCAGCATTAGTAGCATCTTGAACATCTGGAGTCACAACAGTAGCATAGGAGAAGTCCTATGAGTCTGTCCAATATTGAGTGTAGTCCGGAGCCTGATGAACATCAACATGAACAGGCTCAGCAACGACTTGAGATGGGAATAGCTGTCCATGCAACCATACGATGTTGTCATAGATATAATAATTGGTTTGTTTGAATTGATCGAACATAGACTTTTCAACATCAGAAACCTTAGCTGTAAGGGATTCCTCTGCCTTTTTTTGCTTTTGCAGCAATGACATTGGAATACGATTCCAAAGAAGAGTCATAATGTTCCATAGATCTGTAGGACTCTGTAACCATGGTACTAGTATTTTTGTCAAGTGTTTCCAGACCATCTTTGTTGGTCTTAAGTCCACTCATCATAAGAGTGACTACAGTAACAGCTTTGTCATACTTTTCATCAAACCTGGCCTCTAGCTTATCAAATTTTTCTTTAACTTTAGCAATCCCATCTAGCAAAAACTTCTCGGATTATTTAACACTTTTTACGACTTTCTCCAACAAGGCATCGAACTGTTCCTATTGCTTTGCTAGCATAGCTTCAACAGCTTTCAGGATCTGATCACCTGAACTTGGGCTTGGAAAATTTGGCAGCACTGGAATAGAAATATTTGTAGAAATAAAACTTGGTTCCTTAGAACCTAGGACAGGTGCATGCATATCTGCAGCTCCTTCCTCATCAGAAAGATCAACTACCTCCTCCTAATAACTGGAGAGGCACCTGGCAGCTTACCAATCTAGTCTCCAGGTTGCGCATCAATCTGTCAACCTGAGTGGAAATAGATATCCGGGTCTGAGTTCCCTCCCCCTCAGACACTACAGATGTTATCATCTCAGGGATAGGAACTTTCAGATTGTCCACTAACATCGACACTGAAATAACTATGGCATCACTGGCCACATCAACGATAACAGACTTATTAGGGACCAGCATATTCTCATCAATAGCATTTTCTAACTCATAATCAACAGATGTTAGATCATCATTAGCAGCATCATCATCAAATACCTCAACATCCTCATCATGCTCCAAAGGAGCTGAATCCTCTTCCTCAGGATGCACTTCTGTATCCTCAACTGGACGAACCTTAGCAGCAGCACCAACACCAATAGTAGCAACCTCTGATAAAAGATCCACTGACTCTGAGTCCGGAAGCACTGTATCCGGAGTCACTGAAACTGAAACTGTATCTGGAACTAGAACTAAAATAGTAACTGTCTCCCCCTCAATTTATGCACTCATGCAAGCAGGAATCTCACTGGGGGTGGAGTAGGGATCTTGCCATCAGGTACTTACTCTTCCTCCACCACTAGCACTCCTGGGGCTCCCCCTAGCCTGATGATCTGCCATTCCCCAGAGAGAAGATTGATGAGTCGATCTTCTTTAGATGATGAATAGGAACTCCTTTGGTCATATCGAACCTATCATCATCTAGTTGATTCAGGTATAGGCTGATAATCCTCCAAAAGTTGGGAGTGCGTAGGCTATCCTTTATCTTGTCAAACAGCAAAGCACCCCAGTCCAATCTCTTCCTGTAGATGTTTGCGACCAGGATCCTGAACATATCTACAGACATGTAATCTTGGGATCCAGTCTTGCAAATCAATACTTTGCCAACGATGTCAGACAAGACTTTTCCTTCATCATTCATCCCCTTGCGCTTGATGGCCTTGGTGCCTCTGGACAGGCCATAGAAAGATATGGTTCTGGAAAAATCAGCCTCCTCTTGGTAGTCGTCCTGATCACAGATTGGAAGCCGCAAGTACTTAGATACAAGGGATGCTTTCACTTTCACTTTGAATTTCTGAACTTTGCTCTTTATCACTGACTATTCGTGGCATAGTTTGGTATTATGGAAAAAGTCTAGAACTTCTTTGTCCAACACCTTGCCCCATTCAAGGATGAAGGAGAGTCCAGGTGTCTCCAGCATGAGAATGATATTCCAAAATTCATCGGAAGCATGAGCAAACCCTGTGCGGACCAACTCACCTCCCCCTAGCAAGCAACTAGTGTTTCTAGGAGCCATTGAAAAATAGGAAAACTGAAATCTGGAAAGCAAACTTCTTGAAAAGAAAAGGTTGAATCGCTGAGGAACAAAGTTTCTGAAAACTGAAGCTTCTGTAAATCTAGAACACTACACTGCACTGTGCTGATGACTTGCTGGATGGTGGCAAGAAACTATACCAATGCACTCTACATAAGAAACGACGATAGTCGACTATAACTTCTGTCGGAAAGAGTGGACTGGAGGCGGTGGTAGAGAATGCAGTCGGCAAGCGCGAAGCTGATGGTAGGGCACGCTGGCGATCACTTCCACTATCGATGGCTAGGAAGGTTGAAACTAGGGCATGGGAGGAGGTGGCAAATCGGCCGGTTTCGACGATTCGGCGAGGCGGGAGCCGAAGGGTCGGGAAAAGGTGTCGGCGTATGTCGGCAGTTCGTCGAGTGCCCTCTCATTCTATTTATAAATATATATATATATATATATATATATATATATATATGATTTTGAAATTGCACTAAGAAGGCACGTGCCTCAAATTTGGTCATTGATTCTTGAGATTCAATAAAGACATTTGAAATTTTACCCTAAGCAGAATTCAACGAAATTCACTAGAGGAGGTGTCCGATTCGGTGTGTATGACATGAATAATCGACGAATCAGACGATATTCACCGAATTTTACTTTGCAAAATTAATACTTTGTTGAAGTAGACCCCGAGACAATTACAGCTTGCTTGACCTTCTTTATGAGTCCTTATTCAGCATACCTAGTTCCGTTTTGAAAAATGAGAACTTGGTCTGGTCCAGCGAATTCGTAAAAATATCTGCAACCTTTTTGTCCATCAGGACATTGTAGAGGGCTATGTCCTTTTTCTCCACATGCTCTCGGATGATGTGGTAGCGTACCTCGATGTGCTTGGTCCGACTTTGGGAAACTGCATTGTTTGCGATTGCAATTGCGCTGGAGGAGTCGCAAAATTTTGGAATCTTTCTGAACTTCAAGTTATAATCTTCGAGTTGATTTCTTATCTAAAGAATTTGTGCGCAACAAATACCCGTTGAGATATACCTTAACTCGGCAGTGGAAGTTGCCACACAATTCTTCTTCTTACTGCTCCATGAAATAAGCCGTCTTCTGAGGAATTGGAACGTCTCGTAAGTGCATTTCCTATCGTCCCTGCTTCCTGCAAAATCAGCATCTAAAAAGCCAATTAGCTCGACATCATTACTTCTTGGGTACCATAAGCCAAGATTGGCTATACCCTAAAGGTATATTTAATTTCGCTTTGCATCAACGTAATGAGATTCCTTAGTGTTCAACTTATATCTAGCGCAGACATATGTTGAAAACATTATATCGGGTCTACTGGCAGTCAGGTAGAGCAAGGATCCAATTATGGTTCTATACTTGGTTTTATCAAAAGGTTTCCCTTTCTCATCCTTGTCTAGAACCACAGTTGATCCCATTGGAGTCCTCATGGAGGATGCACTCTCCATTCCAAATTTCTTAAGATGCTCTTTGGTGAACTTCGTCTGAGAGATGAAAATTCCATCTTTAGATTGCTTCACCTGAAGTCCTAAGAAATACTTCAGTTCTCCTATACTACTATTTTCAAACTTCCCTTGCATAAGTTTGGAAAACTTTTTGCAAAGGTTGTCTTCTGTAGAGCCAAATATGATGTCATCGACATAGATTTGCACTAGTAGAATCTTGCCTTTAACTTCCCTAAGAAATAATTTCTTGTCTATCTTTCCCCTTGTGAACTTGTTCTCAAGAAGAAAGCTAGATAACATCTCATACCAAGCTCGAGGAGCTTGCTTTAACCTGTATAAAGCTTTATTTAAAAAATAAACATGTTCAGGGAGTTGAGAATTAACAAAACCTGGGGGTTGCACAACGTATACTTCCTCTTTCAGATTCCCGTTGAGGAATGTTGACTTCACGTCCATTTGGTAGACAATGAAGACTTTGAGTGCAGCATACGCAAGAAACAACCTGATTGCTTCGAGCCTGGCCACTTGAGCAAAGGTCTTGTCAAAGTTAATCCCCTCTTCTTTGTCTATAGCCTTGAGCTACAAGCCTGGCTTTATTCTTTATAATTACTCTGTTCTCGTCCAGCTTGTTTCTGAATATCCATTTGGTGTCTATCACATTCTGTCACTTTGTCCAGGGCACTAGCTCCCAGACTTTGCAATATTCAAATTGATTGAGCTCCTCTTGTATTTCCAATATCCAAGAAGCATCCTTATTTTCCTCTTCGAATTTCTTTGGCTCAACCTGCGATAAAAAACTTAGATGCATAACCTCATTAGTTGTACCTCTTCTGGTTCTCACACCGTCGCATGGCTCTCTAATGATTTGATCAGCTGGGTGATCTCTTAGGTGTTGGAACCCTAGATTCCTTGCCCTCCCTCCAGTAGACTCTACAAAATCTTATGAAGCCTCTATGGGTTGAGGAAATTCTTCCTCTAGAGGTTCTTAATCCACCAGGACTGGATCGACGAACTTGACTGAGCTTGGAGCTTCCTCCTTGAAAGCTTCATCAAAGCTTAGATCCTTGAACCTGGTACCTGCATCTGCACTAATAACACTAGACGAGCTGCTATGGAGCATGCTAGTCTCATCAAATACAACATTTATCGACTCTTCTACCACTAGAGTTTTCTTATTGAAAATCCTATATGCCTTACTATAGCTATTATATCCTACAAAAAATACCTTCAAAACACTTTTCACTAAACTTTGTACGGTAATACTTCCCATTATTCAGTACAAAGCATTTACTTCCAAAGATTCTAAAGTATGATAGCTCTTGTTGATCAATGCTTTATTTTGAATGTGACAAGAGATGTTGACTGCTTCAGCCTAGAAGTATTCCGTAAGTGAGGCATCATTCAACATCGTAGTACATGCTTCAATAAGGGTTCTCTTCCTTCTCCCTGCTACTCCATTTTGTTTGGAGTGTGTGGGGAGGAAAACTTATGAAAGATACCTTGACTTTCACAGAACTCTGTCTTGGCACCAGACTCAAACTCTGTTTGGTGGTCACTTCTGATTTTGACCACTGAGTTGCTCAGTTCATTCTGAATTTGCCGGACAAAACTGGTGAAAGACTCGAAGGTGTCTGACTTGTGTTTCAGAAAGAGCACCCAGGTAAAACGCGAGTAGTCATCAACAATTACTAATGTGTAGACCTTACCTCCTAAGATGTGAATTGTAATAGGACCGAATAAGTGCATATGAAGCAAGTATAAGCTTCGTGAAGAATTTTTTTCAGCAATACCCTTGAAGGTAGCCCAAGTCTGCTTTCCCATTTGACATGAGTGACATGGACTCTCTTTAAGGAACTTAATGTTATAGGCATCGCGCACTAAGTTGTGAGAAAATAACATATTTAAGATTTTGAAATTTAGATGTGTTAATCTCTTGTTCCATTGGTCCCAAAGAGACGCACTATCTTTTGCAATAAAACACAATGGTGTAGAATTGTCTAAGCAAAGGAATTTAAACAAAAAATTTTTCTTCTCCGAGTGCCGGTTAAAACCGTCTCCGGATTTGTAAATGACTTTATCAAACACCTTTCCTTGCAGAACTCAACGATGTAGCCTTTCTCACATAGTTGACTTATGCTTATGAGATTATGGTGTAATCCTTCAACATAAGCCACATTTTTGAAAGAGACTATGCCGTTAGAAATCATACCATAACCTTTTGTTGTTCCCCTGTATGAACCTCAAAAGATGACTTTTGTTTCGTCTTTGATTGGGGTGTTATCACGCAAAAGGAATCTTGTCCCAGTCATGTACCGCGAGCATCCACTGTCCAAATACCAGATCAGAGTTCTATTAGCATTTGGACATTGGTGAAAAAATAGATCATTTTACCTTAGTAACCCAAACGTATTTGGGTCCTTGGTTCCTGGTTAGCTTACAACCACTTGGAACATTAACTTTATGAGTGGTCTGTCTCACATATCTAACCCATGGGGTTACAAAGTTAGCAGGGTTGTACCAGCAATCTACACCAAAGTGATCCACTTTGCCGCAACACAAACAGTCAAATATGTTGTACCTCCTTTTGTACTCCTACTTTACCTTTTGGAGCTGAGGTCTAGCAGGGGCATCATTCTTTGAGGTGGAAGCCTCTTGGTTGCAGCATACACAGGAGCTCCCCATCTCTTTAGTCTTAGGCACATCCATTTTGGTTATTGGTTCCTTCTTATTATTATGGCCATGAACATATGGACCATGATTTTTCAACTAAATTTCTTCGTAAGGTGCTTTGAACACACTCTCACCATAGTTCCGGGGATGAGTCAATCCTTGATAGGGCGACTTAGGCTTTACATAAGTAGGTCGAGTATAGTGCCCATAGGACGAATTAAAATCAAACTTGTTCATTGGGAAGATTACCTTCTTAAACAAGGTTTGACCAAGAGGGGCCTTCCCTTTCTCTTTGGCAGAGGATTTCTTAGCAACCTTACCTTTTTCAACCTTGTGGCCAAGACCACTACCCTTTTTTGGAGCGGAAAACTAATCAATGAGAGGGAGGATAGTCTTTGGCTTGGAGTAGCTCTCAACGAGTTTCCTCTCTACCAAAAGTTTTTCTTCCAGCTCATCAAGATATTTCTCCTTTAGACTTAACATCTCAGCAGAGCCCTTAAGTTCCTCTTTCAAGGAGTGGACTTCATATCTGAGATGA
This sequence comes from Platanthera zijinensis, assembly GCA_039513925.1. Taxonomy (NCBI): domain Eukaryota; kingdom Viridiplantae; phylum Streptophyta; class Magnoliopsida; order Asparagales; family Orchidaceae; genus Platanthera; species Platanthera zijinensis. The sequence goes on from CM077079.1 coordinate 83,544,714, forward strand.
AGCAATTTTTAAATTTCCTCCTTCAGATTTGTTTCCACTGACTTTAGAGAGGCAATCTCGTTTAATTGCTTTTTGACTACATCACGACATTTGTCAAAAGCCTTTAAAAGGTTCTCGTGCTGAGCCATCAACTATGAATCACCTTCCTCTTCAAAAGATTATCCATCATAAACATCCAAGGACGTTTCATATTCAGAGAGTATCATATGTGATTTTACCTTACTGCGATACTCAGAGTCGCCAACTTCCTCGTCTGTAAGAGCAAGGAGCCCGAAGTAGGCTTCTTCATTCTCAGATCTCAACACAATCGAGTCACTATAACTAAGAGTCTTCGACTTTTTGGCGACGAAGATCTTTTATTCTTTCTTCTTCCGTTTAAAGGATCTCTTCTCATACTTCCTGGAGCTATCCTTCTTCTTATAAGGACAATCCGCAATCATGTGACCTGATTTATTACAGAAGTAGCAAACAACGTCAGAGGAAAACTATTTGTTAGGTTTGGACTTATACCTGTCCTCCTTATTATAGATTTTCTTGGTACGATCACCGTCATGATGTGATATCCTGTAGTCAAAGGAGGATGATGGATTCCTAATCTGCATTCTCTTGCTGAGCAGTTTCTTGAACTGCTTGTAGATAAGGGAGAACTCTCCGTTAGATAGCTCGGAGCCCGAAGTGCTGGGCTCAGAGTCTTCAGGAGTGTTTGGAGCTCGTGTCCTTATGGGTGACACAACCTTAGACTTCCTAGAACCTTTAGCTTTTATGGCTAATGACTTCTCTTTGCTTGTAGTTTTGTTGACTTGCTCCTTCTTTCTGGTGTTCATTTGGAGTTTGTAGGAAAGCAATTTTCTGAACAGGTTCTAGGGGTCTATCTCCGGCAGCTTCCAAAATTCTCTAATGGCGATGACCTTTGTGTCCCAGTCCTTTGTGAGGGATCTAAAGAACTTGTCATTCATTTCACCATGTGTGAAGATGCGGCTGTAGTTTCTAAGTCTGTTGACAATCTTAAAGAATTTTTCGAAGTTGTCTGCAATGGTATCACTTGATGCTTGCTTGAAAACATCATACTCTCTATTAAATAGACATCTGTGATCATCTCACACTTCTTTTGTACCTTGCATGAGTACAAACAGGCAATCCCACATCTCCTTGGCAAATTTGCAGTGGAATAAGTTCTGAAGCATTTAATCATCCACTGCACTTGCTATTATATTCTTTGCCTTCTTGTCTAAGGAGACAAGGGCAATCTCATCATTTGTGAGATCCATCATCTTCTTGTGAATCATAATCGCTGGATTTATTGTTGAAACCTTAGTAGGAATGTGCGGTCCTTGTTCCACTATCTAAAAAATCCTCGGATAAGCAGCTTCTATGAAGAACTGTACTCGTTCTTTCCACATGGGAAAGTTTTCCTTGTTGCACACCTGTAGATTCATGGATGACATACCTTTTCTTCTATCCATGGCGACTATATGGAACCTCTTAACGCTAGATCAGGGATCTTGATCAAGGTGTTAACCTTATCAACCAAAATGCCCCTCTGATACCAATTGAAAGTATCAAGCATCTACCTTAATCACCTAAAGGGGGTGAATAAGTGATGTATGTGTCTTTTTGCGGAATAAAAATAATCTAAAAATCAAGCACACAAACGCAGAGCTTTTATAGTGGTTCCCCAAGTTAGGTACGTCCACTATCCCGCATTGCCTATCTCCCACAAAGGGCAGATTCAACTACTTCACCAAACTCAAATTTAGTTAAATCTTATACCTCAGAGCCACAACTCCTACTACTCAGAGACGACGCTCCTACAATTCGGAGAACAAACTCTTCTATAACTCGATCTGCAAACCGGATCTACACCCTCGATCCACAACTGAATCTACTCTCTCGATCCACAACCGGATTTACTCTCTCGATCCACAAATGGATCTACAAATCTCAGAGAAAAAGCACCTACAATATTTAAAATGATATTACAAAATAACAAACGATTACAAGTCTTGATCCAACGTTATTGAAAGGATGAACTTGAATCTTGGAGAACTCGGCTTCAAGGAAACTTGAAATCTTTTGATCTTGAATCTTTAACCTTGGATCTTCAACCAACTTGGACTGGTGAAGAATAGATCTTGAGAGAAGACATGATCCAGTCGAAGAAGTCGTTGAAGAAGATGATCGAACAAAGTCGTGGTCGATCAGAAGAGAATTCGCAAAAAATGGCGTGAGGAGCGGCCGACAGGTTCGATTTCTTTAAAAGCTTTTGAAATTAGGAATTAATTAGGGCAAGATCCTTGATTTCGAAATTCACCCTATCATATATATAGGAAGATTCAAAATAACAGCCATAAAAGATTTTCTAAAAACGAACCCTAGTAATTAAAGTATAAGGCCGACGGATTCCAAAATAGAGAAAAAAATCGGAAAAATCGACAAGTCATTTTCGGCGAGATTCATCGAATATCGAATTGATACTTGCCGAATATGATGATGATATACGCTGAATATGCCTTAGACAGAATTCCAGAGTGGTTGACATTCGGCTCGATACACTTGGCGAGTATCGCCTTGGATACTCGTCGAATTCGGCGAGTATTGCTAGTGATACTCGATGAATTCTGCGAGTATCACTAGTGATATTCGACAAATTTTCCTTGGTCAAATTCTGGAATTCCAGAGAATTTTCCCTAAGTATATACGATGAATTCGACGGGTATCGGGAAGCATACATGACGAATTCGGGTAGTATCGAGGGGATACTCGACGAATTCGACGTGTATGACTCATCAAACTCGTCGATTTTTTACTTTGGTAAAATTCTTCATTTCTAAGTCCTGGACTTTGGCCATCCTTGATCCTTCTCCTATACTTAGGATAGAAGTACACCCCAATAGAGAGATTACACATGAGTCAACACATTGTCCTACACAATGAAGGATTACATTATATAGTCCCGTGTTTACTGACCCACTATAACCTGACATTGTTGTGTACTTAGCAAGGTAAACCTGCAAATACATAACTAAAATGCAATATCAAATACAAACTCAATTCATCTTAGCTTGACTGGACCCTTCTTTAAATCAGGTTATTGTGGATACAATAGCCAACACATTGTATGATTTTGTCATGATATGTCGAATCTATAGGTGCTTAGCTGCTGAGTGAGACTAGGCATGATAGTGTATGTTGAATATGCCTCTAGGTATGTGTGAGTATTTAGGTAGTATAATGACTTTACACTATTCACACATCCCTAAACAATACACTCATGTAGAAATTCTATGCTTACATGTTATAACTCGTGATATTGTGTCTAACAAAATAGAAATAACTTGAATAATCAATATCACGATGTCCATGTTCTTATATATAAAGGTTAGAACTTTGGGCCAAATCTCTAGTGATCATGTCTTCTATATACAAGTTAAAGTGCATCTATCTATGTTGGTAGATTTCTATTGTTTTAAGGACCTTGAAATAATGATTTATTTAATAAAGAGAAGTCCACAGACATTCTCCATCTCCTATCCCTTTTTTTACCATTACCACATTGGAGACCCAACTTGGATACTAGATCTCGAAGACAAAATATGCTTCCAGAAGCTTTTTGACTTCCTCGCGGATGGGCTCCTCCAGCTTGGTGGTGATGGTCCTCATATTCTGGCGGATGGGACGCGTCTTGGGGTCCAAATTCATATGGTGGCATGCAATATCCGCATCGATGCCCGACATGTCCTCCGCACTCCAAGCAAAGATGTCGACGTTCCTTTTGATACACTCTTGCATCCTTTCCTGATCTTCAGGGCTCAAGCCGTCGCTGATCCGCACCCTCTCTGCCTTTCCCGCCCTTGTGAAGATCTCCATCTCCACGACCTCCTCCGCTAGCTCAAACCTGGACTGCTCTCCACTGATCCTAAGCTCCTCCTGCCCGAACTCTTCCTCCCCGCCTACTTCCTCAACCTCCATCACCTCCAACGGGCTCTCATATGGCTCTGCTCCTCCGCCTCCCTGGCCCTCCACCCCTGCTTCTCTTTCTCCCCACTCCTTCTCCGCAGCCTTCTTGTTGGGTACGCTGAAAAATGTACCATATTTGGAGAAGCCTCTTCTTACTCAATGATATACATCAATTTGTATTTGATGGATGTTTTAGTTTCATTGTGCAGGTGTAAGGTTTGCAAGAAATTTTTCTAAGTACAAGTGTCGACACTTGTGAAGAATTGTGTCGACACCCTGAAGTTGTGTCGACACTAGAAGCAAGGCCTGTGTCGACACCCAGGCATTGTGTCGACACCTGAAGAAGAAGGTGCGTCGACACCTATAATTGTGTCGACACCTAAGGCAGGAATTATGTCGACACCTAAAGCAGAAGTTTTGTCGACACCCAGGATTTTTGTCGACACCACAAGAAAGGCATGTGTCGACACTCAATAATTGTGTCGACACCTGAAGAAGGTTTGTGTCGACATACAGGACTTGTGTCGACACACACTCAATTGCCATTTGTCTACAACTAAGTCAAGACCAGAAGTAGTTGTGTGAACACACAGGACTTATGTCGACACACACTCAATGACATTTGGATGACACTCAATTCCATCTTACAGCAACAGCTATACTGGATCTAAAGACTTATGTCGACACACAGGACTTGTGTCGACACACACTCAACGACAGCTGGATATACACTCAACGCCATCTGCCAGTATGAGTTATGTCAAGACCATGAGCAGTTGTGTCGACACACAGGACTTGTGTCGACACATACAAATAGAATCTGTGCCGAGTAGCTAAAGAATGACTATGTTAACACATGGAGTGTTATGTCGACATCATCAAGACTTGTGTTGTCACTAAGTCTATTTGTGTCGAAACATGTGAAGTAGTTTGCTGAGTGGTTATGCTGAGTTGTAAATTCTACAAGGAATCAGCTGTCATGACGGATGACTCGACAGCTGTCATAACCAGCAGGTCTGACACCTTTGTCAGAACTATCAGAAGGTTGTTACAAATCGGATAAACCGGTAACCATGAGGAAACTCTATATAAGGGACTAATCCTTGACAACCACAACAACAACAGAACTAAGAAAATACTCAAGCTATTTCAGGAAAGAGAATCTGATAATAAGAAAAGGGGAAACCTTAAGAAGGCAGATCCAGAGCAGTCTGCAAGGGAAGATTCAGATCTTATTCTTAATCCAAGGAAGGAGCTGACAGGAGATCAACTTCGACATCAAGAAGAGTTCAACCTTACTTTGTTCATTCAAGAAGCTTTGAAACAGCTAAGTCAGGTTGAATATGAAGATTCAGTTTATTCAAGAACTGATCAAGAAGCTCACACCTATAGAGAGATCTATCTGGTGATATCTTTGTATCTCTTAAACAATTAATTTCTTGTAGGATCTTTTGTAAGATCTGAGTTGTAAGCCTATAATTATAAAGGTTGAGGTAGGGCTGAGGTACTGATGTGTAGGACTTGTGATAGTCTGAGTTGTAAGCGTAGTGATAAAGGCTGAGGTAGGGCTGAGGCCTGAGGTAGGATTCTTGGGAAGAATCTGAGGTAAGAATTGTATAATTCTGAGCTGTAGGAACCAATCTGGTTCTGAGTTATAAGATCTGTGGATCTGAGCTAGTGGAAGGAAGTTAGGCTTAATCCAGTTTTCTACATGATAGGCAAAGGGGGAAAGTGGATGTACCCATACCTTGGGGAACCACTATAAATCTGCTGTTTGCTGTGCTGTGATTTCTGTTCTATAGAGTGTATTTCCTGTGTTGTGTTAATACTAGTTAATTGAAATTATAAAAGATAATTAAAACCTATGTAACATCTCATGTTACTTCTAGGCCCCTTAACTTAGATTGGGTTAGGCATAGGGTGGGTGTTAGGGAAATTAGCAAGGTTTGACCCTAGGTAGTGGGTTGTAGTCATGTGGGGCCCACTATAGGACAAAAGTCAAACTAGGTCAAACTGGCCTAAATAGGGACCCTTGCCACACCATGACCCCACCACATTACCCTAACCCTAAAAACAATCTATGTGGACCCTAGGGCATGTCACTAGGTATACACTTTGACCCTGGTTGACCCAAGTCAACATTGGGCCTAAAGTTGTCAAACCCATACTCAAAGGCCCAATTTGCCTAAGTAGGGCACCCCCTTGACCCGACCCAAGTTGGGTGGTGCCATTAGGCTCATGGCCAACATGTGGGGTTAGCCCACTCATCATGTTGACTAGGTCAACCCAAAAAGTCAACCAAGTAAACATTTTGACCTAAAGAAGGAATATAATGGCCAAGCCATTTCCCTTGGGCCAAGCCCACCAAATGAGGCCCATTAGCAGCCCAAGGCACCAATGACATCCCCTATCCCTCTAGTTGTGGAGAGAGAATGCATACAAGGGGGTATTTTGGAGATTTCATCCAAAGGAAGAGAGAGAAATGGCATTAAGAGGAAGGGGGCCACATGGACTTCATTCCATCAGCCCCAAAGCCTGCTGGATGACCTCCCAAAGAATTACAGGGAATTTAAGGGGCTGGGATGGCTAGATGGCAGTAATGGTGAAGCATCCAAGGTGAGCCGAGCTCACCTTGGAGTTAACTCCTTATACAACCCACCCCAGCTCAAAATAACCCCACCAGTAGCTTCAGAAGAAGGAAACGACTGGAGTTTGATAGCTGGAGCAAGGAATTTTGTGGAGAATCAAGGAATCGGGAAGTATATCGCCAGAGCAGCTCAGCCATGGAAAACCGCCGCCGCAACTGCCGCCAAGGCCTTGAACAGGTTTGTTTCGCCGCCCCTCTCTCTGTACTAGCCATCTAGATCACTTAAGGGAGATATAAGGCTCAACTGAGCCCGATGCCATGAGAGAAGAGTGTGATTTTCTGAGCTTTTGAATTTTGCTCGGGATTGCCGGAGGAGTAAACTCTAGCGGCCTCACCGCCGGGAAACGCTAGCCCCCACCTTAGTGAAGGTTGTGGCGACATCCGCCGGCGGTGGTAGCGGCTCAGCTGGCAGGAAACTGCCAGCAAAAGAGGCCCAAGAAGAAGGAATCTGGGCCATTGATCCATCGGGAACGATGACTGGATGCCTTTTATCTATGCTTTAAGATTTGTGCAGTTAATGATAGAATCGATTTCAAGATAACCCAAACACCTAGAGGGGGGGGGGGTGAATAGGTTCTTTCCTTTTTTTACTTAAGGCATAATAAGAATTCAGTTCTTTAAAGAGAATCTAAGTATTCTACAGCTATCACAGCAACCACAGCACATAATTCACAATCACACACACATCACAGATTGCACACTTGTTTATAGTGGTTCCCCAAGGTCTGGGTACATCCACTTTCCCCCTTCGCCTATCCAGTAGTGTGCTAGATTCGGCCTTACTTATTCCTTCTTCTCAGATCCACAGATCTTACAACTCAGAACTCTGAAAGGTTCCTACAACTCAGAACCCTGAAAGGTTCCTATAACTCAGAGTGTATCCACACTCCTACATCTCAGGCTAACAGCCCTACCTCAGCATTGTCACAAGGCCTACAACTCAGAGATCTATATCTCCTACACTCAGCCTTTATATTATAGGCTTACAACTCAGATCTTGAAAGATCCTACAGAATTTGAAAAATCTTATAGATTGACTCTTACCCTTGTTGAGAGAGAAGGGATAAAAGGCTTCTTGATCAGCTTTTGATAAAACTAATTGCTGAGATCAACCTGTTCTTAGCTTTCTTCAAAGCTTCTTGAATCTGAACTCAGTAGGGTTGATCTTCTTTGAAGTTGACTGGCTGACAGCTTCCTTCTTAGATTTCAGAAATAGTTCTGAATTCTTCTTAGCAGATTTATTCAGGATCTGCTTCTTAAGAGACTTGTAAATGTCTCCTTCTTTACTTCAAACAACTGGAGCTCTCTCTCACTCTCCAAAACTTCTGAAGTTTCTTCTGAATTCTTGTTTGAATTCTCCTTAGACAAATTCTGAGTAGACTACCACTTCAGAATATCTTCTTAGATCTTCTCACAAAAATCTTCTTCTATGTGACGTGCTCTTTCTTGATCAATGATAATTCTTCATTAGTTGTTCGTGCTTTTTTGATTTGAAAGAATCCGTCTTTATATAGACTTCATCCATGGTAACCGGCTGATCCGGTTTCTAACCAACTTCTGAATGTTCTGATAGCTTCAACAAACTTGTTGGAATTCACAGCTGTCGAGTCTTCAGTCATTTCTTGAACATTTGTCTTTGTCAGCAAAGTGTCGAGACTGATCTTCATTATATGTCGACACAAGTAGATTAAATGTCGACGCAAGCTTTGGTGATGTCGACACAACTCCTTTGGTGTCGACACTGCTTCTTGACACTGCATTTGTAGAATGTGTCGACACTGCTTCTTTATGTTGACACAGTCACTTCTTCACTTCACAGCAATCAACTTTGTTGAAACTCTGCTGTGTGTTGACACAAGTCCTATGTGTTGACATAATTGATATAGTCTAAGAATTCTGTGTGTCGACACTGCCTCCAGGTGTCGACACAGTTGATGTCGACTAACAATTCTGTGTGTCGACATAGTTGCTTCTGGTGTCCACACTGCTTTTCCAAGTGTCGACACAGGCTTTCTTAAGTGTCAACACATGAACTTAGAAACTTTTTTTCTGCATTTTAGCATATTCTTAACCTGCACATATAAACACAAAATAACATCAAATACACCTTGATGTATATCATTAAACTAAGTGAGGCTTCTTCAAATCAGGTACACATTTTCCTATGTACCCAACAATCTACCCCGATTTGGAGAAGTCATAACCCTTTAGTCAATGATATACACCACTTATAATAAACAAACATTATGATGTATATAAGCATTATATGACAGGGTAACTTATAAACAAAACATATACAAAAACGACATTACAAAATCATGATGCAAACTTAATGAACATGAAACATTGTTTTGTTTATACTATCAAAAAGTTTCTTAATAATTATTTTCATTGATTTCTTTAATACTAAAGATTACATTGTTATTGTAAAATATAGTAAATCTATACTAAGGCTGATCAGGCTCCCTAATGACTATGCCTTTTCCTGGCTTAATCTGAGCCTGCATAGTAGGTTCTGCATCATCAATGGGCTTCTTTCCTTTCAACTCTGCCTTCTTCTGTGCTTCAGCCCTAATTCTCTGCCTCTCAAAATAATGAAAAGGCTTAGGGAAGTATTTGCTAGGATCCTGAGCATTAGGAGGTAGCTTCCAAATTTTAGCCTTTCTTCTATATTGCAGAATGGCTTCTTGCCTTGCTTCATATTTCTGCCATTCTTGTTCAGTATACCATTTGCCCCTTTCATGGATCTGTTCTTTCACAGCTTTCCAGGCAGTCAAAATGATATTCCTGGAAGTGGGGCTCCACTGCTCAAAATCAGGCTTTAACTCAGCCTGTTCTCTGAACCTTTTCTTTGACAGTTGAGCTTCCTGCTAAGCTTTCAAGGCAGCATCTGACATTTCTACTTTCTCAATATTAACATTATCAACTTCCTATGGAGGACTGTACATTGACTGAACCTGTTGCTGAATCATATCAAAATCTGCTGGAGGGTAGATGACCTGAGCAACTTCAAGTTGATCACCTTCAAGATAAGCAGGTTGCACACCTGACTCAGCAACATTATCATCATCACAAAGGGGTCGATATCCCAGAGTGGCTCTGATGCTATTGGATATCCATTTGGCATGATCTGAGCCTGCTTTGAAGAACACTCTCTCCCCCTTTATGACTTCTTTTTCAATATGGTCTCGTAAGTCATCTTTCTGAAATCTCACTTGTCCATCAAGAAAATTAACACCATCTTGATAAAATGATTTTAACTTGAGAAGCTTATCAGAGATTAAATTCTGAGAAGTAGTAATGGCTTTCTGAAATGAGTCGAAGACAGCCTGTAGCTTCTTATCAAACTCCTCTTTCTCTTTAGCCCTTGCTTCAGTCATTAAAGTGACTGTATTCTTTATTTTAGTTACTATCTCATTGTGAGATTCAGTTAGATTGTCATTCATCCTAATCTGATTCTCAAGGACATAGCCTTGTTTAAAAATAATGTCATCCACTTGAGCCTTTACTACTGCTTGCTGCTTTGTAAGAAATACTACAGCATTGCCCCATTTATGGAAGCAATCTGTCATCTCTTTCTTATGTAGATTCACTTCAAACCCGATGGATTTGATATCCTGAGCCAGATCAAATTGAAGTGACTTATGGCTTTCATCCACATGCTTCTCTAGAGCCACTCTCTGCTAATCTAATTTCACTTGCAAGGCTACCAATAAAGAGATGTAATCAGCCTCTGGGGCTGGTTGTGGAGCAGCAGTTTGCATTGCTTTCTTGTAGCTTTGGCTCCTTCTCTTGAAAACCATAAGTTTTCTCGTTTTGGCACTTGTGATTTCTTCATCTTCTGAAGCAGATGTACTGGCAATATCTACTCTTTCCTTATGACTAGGAGGGAGCTCCTTTTCAGTCCTAATCTGCTCCCCCTCAAAGTCAGCCTGCTCCCCCTCAATCCTTATTTGCACCCCCTTATTTGTTGCTCCCTCTATATCAGGAAACAACTCTTCAAGAGTAAACTCCTGTTGAGTGTGGACTGGTGGTACTTCTTTCTCAGGAGCATCAACAACTACAGATGTATCCTCTATGATAACATCTTGTGCTGGAATGTTGACATGAGGTCTCTCAAGAATTGTTTGTGAAGCCATTTCGCTTGCCAAGTGTGTTGTCTCTTCCCCCTGCACCTGTGCATTATTTGGCTCCCCCTACTTCTGTGCATTATTAGTAATGTCATGTGCCTTTGTATTATCAGTAATGTCCTGTGCCTGTGCATTATCTGGCTCCCCCTGCACCTATGCATTATCAGTTATGTCATGTGCAGGTGATTTCTCAGCAGCTTCTGGTCTTTCTATATCAGGTATGTCCTTTGTTAGGACCCTATCCCATCTGGAGATAATCCTGATGTCCATTTTTCTCATATGGTTGATTTTAGAACCAGGAATCTGGTGCATTACTTCTGGAATTGCTCCAGCCAAGTATAAACTCATTAGTCTAGCCAAATTATGCTTCTTTATGCCTTCCTTAATCTTCTAAAAAATTACTGTAGACCAATCTGTGTTTAGTCTAAAAATAATCCTTGTCAGTAGGCTGAATATATAGGCTGAAATCCTATCATGTCCCCCCTGGTTTACATAGAATTACCTTTCTAACCACTTCAGAGAGGAATTTCCCTTGCTGATTCATCCCTTTCCTGTTTATAGCAGATCCATTCTTCAAGGTGGGATCCAATCCACACCATTGTTGTGCTTCTCTTGTCTTAGAGACAGGTACTTCTTCTTCATCATGAGTCCTTGGAAGATTAAGAATTTTCCTCAAACTCTTCAAGGTCAATTTGACTCTAGCGCCATGAACCGTTGATTTAATCTTAAGGCCAGTTGAATCTACTGTAGCTGTGCCATAAAACTCAAGTATCTCTTTCTTCCATATCTTGGTTGGTTCGGATACCAAAAACACCAAACCATTTTCAGCAATTAGGTAAATTAACCCTTTAATCTCAGATTCTACATCATCAAAGGCGTGGCGAACCAACTCATATCCTTCATTGATGTTATCTTCTACCTTTGGCGCCATTGGGATGGTGAGAAAGCTTGGATTGAGAGGAGAGAGTTTGTCGACACAAGGTTTTGGTCTCGAAAACCTAGAGAGTGTGTCGACAGAGTTTGTTCTTGACCTATTTATACCCTTCTAAACAAAGAAGGTCAAAAGGCGGGCAAAAACTGTCTTAATGTGTTGACACTGTTGAAATGTGTCGACACATACTTCTAATGTCTCGATAACGGTAATGAATTCTATGTGTCAACACCAATTGATGATGTGTCGACACCACTACTCTGGACGTGTCGACACCACTTTCTGAAGTGCTGACATCAACTTCTCTGGATGTGTCGACACTGTTTTACTTAGCCAATTTTGTTAAACTAATCTATGTTCAACATTCCTAATTCAATTTTAAATTTACTGAATTTAGTTTCATTCAGAGGCTTAGTAAACACATCTGCAATTTGATAATCTGTTTTGATAAATTCTAGTGAGATGTCCTTTTTCTCTACATGTTTTCTAAGAAAATGGTATCTAATTTCTATATTCTTTGTCCTTCTATGTGAAAAAGGTATTATTAGCAATAGAAATAGCACTAGTAGAATCACAAAACAAAGGTGTTCTACTTACCTGAATACCATAGTCTTCTAGCTGGTGCTGAATCCACAATAGTTGTGCACAACAACTTCCTGCTGCCACATATTCAGACTCAGCTGTGGAAATTGCCACACTAGTCTACTTCTTACTACTCCAAGACACTAATCTTCCTCCAAGAAATTGACAGGTACCTATTATGCTTTTCTATCTTCTTTGCAACCTGCAAAGACTGCATCTGAATAGCCTGTCAGTAGAAAATCTCCATTCCTAGGGTACCAATGGCCTAGATTAGGTGTGCCCTTTAGATATCTCAAAATCCTTTTTAGTACAGTGTAATGAGATTATTTATGGCATGATTGGTACCTAACATAGACACATGTTGCATACATAATGTCTGGTCTACTAGCAGTCAGATAAAGAAGAGAGCCAATAATTCCTCTGTACAAAGACTCAGCTACAGGCTTATCTGCATCATCTTTGCATATAGGCATACTTGTTCCCATAGGAGTTTTCATGGTGGAGGATGATTCCATACCATACTTCTTAATTAACTCCTTGGTGAACTTAGTCTGGGATATGGACAAGCCATCATCAGTCTGTCTTACTTAAAGTCCCAAGAAGAACTTAAGTTCTCCCATGTTGCTCATCTCAAACTTCTCTTGTATAAGTTTAGCAAACTTCTTGCAAAGGTTGTTTTCTGTAGACCCAAATTTTATGTCATTTACATAAATCTGGACTAAGATTATCTTTCCTTTGGACCCCTTAGGAATAGAGTTTTGTCTATTTTCCCACTTGAGAATTTGTTCTCAATAAGGAAAGTAGACAGGGTTTCATACAGAGACCTTGGGGCTTGCTTTAACCCATACAAATCTTTCCTAAGTCTATAAACATAATCAGGTTTGAGAGAATCAACAAAACCTGAGGGTTGCTCTGCATATACTTCTTCTTTTATATTTCCATTTAGGAATGCTGATTTTACATCCATTTGGAATACCTTGAAGCCTTGATATGTTGTATAGGCAAGGACTAATTGCTTCAAGTCTTGCTACTGGGGCAAAGGTTTGATCAAATTCAATACCCTCTTCCTGCCTGTATCCTTTTGCAACAAGTCTTGCTTTGTTCTTCACAATGATCCCACTCTCATCCAGTTTGTTCCTAAAGATCCACTATGTTCCAATGATGTTATGGTCTTTTGGTTTAGGAACTAACTCCCAAACCTTGCACCTTCTGAACTGATTCAGCTCCTCTTGCATGGCATCAATCCAATGTGGGTCTAGAATAGTTTCTTCAAATCTCTTTGGCTCCAGTTGATATTGGAAGCTTAAGCAAAGAACTGTGTTCAAGTTCCTGCTTCTGATTTGCACTCCATGTCTTGGATCACCAATTATCTGATTTGCTGGATGATCTTTTAAGTGTCTAACAGCTGGAGGTAGACTATATTCAGGTTGAACACCTCCAGTCTCTTCAATATGCTGCACCTCTTGGTTTTTATCAGCATCAAGAGAGTCCTGTACTCCCCCTGGACAGTAGCCACCATTTTCCACTTCTTGCTCTGCAGTTGACTCTTCTGTAATGGTAAGCTTGTCCATTCTCTCATTTATACCTGTAGAACTGCATGAGCTACAAGGCAACTCACTATTAATCAATCTTGTTTCTTCAAAGACAACATGTACACACTCTTCTACAACTTGAGTAATCAAGTTGTAGACCCTATAAGCCTTACTATTGTTGTTGTACCGAAGAAATATCCCATCCTGAGATTTGGCAGCAAACTTAGTTAGATAAGACTTGCCATTGTTAAGGACATAACACTTGCAACCAAAGATCCTAAGATAGGATAAGTTTTGTTTTCTACCCTTCATGATCTCATAAGGAGTCTTTTTGTGGCTTTTGGTGATAGAAGCCCTATTGATCACATGACATGCAGTATTTACTACCTCAATTCAGAAATATTCTGGGAGAGAAGTGTCACTCAATAGAGTTCTACCAGCCTCAATCAGTGTTATATTCTTCCTTTCAGCAATACCATTTTGCTGTGGTGTTCTAGGTGAGGAGAATTCTTGAAAAATCCTAAATTCTTCACACAGTCTTGTCATACTCTCAGATTGAAATTCCGGGCCATGGTCACTTCTGATTTTGACCACTGTACTGTCAAGTTCATTCTGAATTTGCTTGACAAAACTCTATAAAACACTTGGGTTTCTGATTTTTGTCTCAGAAAGAACACCCAGGAATATCTAGAATAGTCATCTACCACCACAAAAGTGTAGACCTTCCTACCTAGACTATGAACTGGCATAGGACCAAATAGATCCATATGCAAGAGGTATAGAAACCTCACTGAATCCTTGTTTTCAAGGCTATGAAAGGAGGATTTTGTCTGCTTGCCTTTTTGACAAGCTGAGCATATCCCATCCTTTATACACTTAACTTTAGGACCATTCCTCACTAACTCTTTGCTAAAGAGTTGGCCAATTGTTTTGTAGTTAAGATGGTCCAGCCTCTTGTGCCATTTGACATAATGAGAGGCTCTCTCATCAGCTACAAGACAAATAGGAGAATATTTTTTCTCACACTCAAAGTTAAGACAATACACATTTCTTTTTCAATATCCTGTCAATATGACCTTTTGATCACTTGAACTTTTGATATGACATCCATTCTTAATAAATGAAATGTCATATCCTAAATCACTAAGCTGACTTATGATTATAAGGTTGTGTTTCAAACCCTTCACATAGGCCACTTGAGTGATAGTAATCTAAGTTATTAGAAACGTTACCAAATCCTTTGATGATTCCTTTTTAAGAACCACCAAAGATTACTTTAGACCCATTTATGATAGGTAAGTACTCCTTCAGCAACCCCCTTGTTCCAGTTATGTGCCTGGAACATCCACTGTCCAAGTAACATATAGGGGCATGGTAACTTGGACTCACCTGTAATAAAGAATTACCTCCCCTTAGATCCCAAGTAAGTCTTGGGTCCTTGGTTCAAGTTTGCTTCATACTTAACAAATCTACCTGCTGTTTTCTTAACATGTAGACTATTGTTCTTCCTGACACTAATGTTATGCCAGTAATCTAAGGCATAATGGCCTGTCTTGCCACAACACCAGCATTCATACTTTTTTTATCTATTTTTAAATACATTCTTGGCAGTCTGGTTGACAGCAAATCTTTTGTTTTGTGCTGGTACTACTGCAGCTACACCGGCTATTTTCTTTAGAACATGGGGTTTATGGACATGGGCTGCCTTATTTACATAAACAACCTTGTCATTCAGAACTTTAATCTTACTATGACCATGGGTATTCTCAAGGTCATACTTGTTAGAAGGCACTTGTACCTTTCTAAAAACTACAGGGACTTTAAAGTTCAGTGGCTGGACAGAGGCTTTGCCCTTTCTTTTAAATTGGACAGCCCTGGTGTCACCTTTTAAGCCTATTCCAGCCTTACCCTTTTGAGCCACAAACTCATCTATTAAGGGTAAAACTGATTTTGGCTTGGAATAACTAGCCACCAAAACTTTTCTTTTTGAAGTCTGGCTTCGAGAATTTTTATTAGATCATTTTTATATGTGATTGTGCCCATCCGAATAACAGCTATAGTTTTCAGTTTAGCAATCTCATTCATTTTTTGATCCAACTCTTTCACTAAATCAGATGCAACCATCTTAAGATCTGCAATTTCCTTAGCCTGAGTTTTGGCCAAGTTTTTGCATTTCTTTAGTGCCTGCAACAAGTCCCCATATTCATCTATCAGCTGATGAATATCACCTTCAGACTCAGACCCATCCACATCACTTGATGCAGATGTAGCTGACTCTGAACCAGTACTACAATCTGAATTTCTAGAAAAACATTGTACCTTACTAGGACCAGGCTGATTCTGGCACTTATCTTCTTCAGACACAGCCATCAGTCCCATGCAATGATGGTCTTCTTGTTCATAGATAGAGTTTAGCACTTGCATAAACTCATCTTCTTCATCTGCTGCATATAGACCAATGTATGCCTCAGCTTCAGATTCAGACTCTGATGATGATTGGTCTGTCAACCTCTTCTCCTTCTTAGCAACAAAGGATTTATCCTTCTTGCTCTTTTGTTGAGTCTTCCTTTTATATGCAGACTCCTTTCTTTTTTCTGTACACTCAGCCATAACATGTCCAGGCCAATTACAGTAGTAGCAAACTATCTTTGATGTTGTAGATTTGCTGGGCTTAGACCTGCTCTTGTCCTTCCTAGATGACTTCCTCTTTGGATAATAGTCATCCATAGGCTGAGATGTGGAGGGCCTAGACTTCCACTGCTTCTTCTTCATGAATCTCTGAAACTTCCTTGTGAAGGAAGTAAAGTCTTTATCTGAGTCACTACTATCTGAACTTTGGTTGTCTGAATTATCTGAAGTAATTTCAGCAACTATCTTAGGAGGTGATGGAGAAATCCTCCTATTCTTCCTTGTGGCTTCCACCTTGAAGTCCACAGACTTTTCTCTATGCTTCCCTTTTGCACTTTTCTCTTCCTCTTTCCTAGTACTCAGCTGCATCTCATATGACAGCAATTTTCCAAACAAAGTTGGAGGAGAGATATCTGTAAGTATGGTCACTTCCTTAATGGCACAAATCTTAGTGTCCCAAACCTTTATCAAGGATCTTAGGAATTTATCATTAAGTTCATATGTACTGAAGATCCTTCCATAGGACATCAGTTCATTTACTATTCTATAGAACTTTTATAACACTCAGTTATACCATCTGATTTTCCTTGTTCGAAACTCTCATATTCCTGGTTCAGCATTGATTTTCTATCTTGTCCGACTTCCTCAGAACCCTCCATGTAGACTATCAAAGTGTCCCACATTTCCTTAGAGGTCTTGCAGTGAATCAAATTTTGAAAGGTTGAATCATCTATGGCACTTACTATGATATTCTGGGCTCTTTTATCCATAGTTGCCAGGATTATCTCTTCCTTAGTCATCTCTGAAAAATCCTTTGGAATTCTTTGATTTGCATCTAGAACTGACAACTTCATTAGAATATAAGGACCTTCCATTACTGTAATGTAGATCCTTGGATCAGAAGCCTCTATAAAAAGTCTGACCCTTTCTTTCCATATTCCAAATATCTCTTTCCTACATATGGGTAATTTCATTGAACCTTGTTCCTTATGATTTTCTCCTAAACCCATTTTCTTGATCTTGAATCTGCCTTATGGATCTAACTCAGACTGTTAAGTCCTTCTTTGAGCAACCTCCCTCTAATACCACTTGATAGAATCAATTTCAAGATAACCCAAACACCTAGAGGGGGGGGGGGTGGTGAATTGGTTCTTTCCTTTTTTTTACTTAAGGATGAATAAGAATTCAGTTCTTTAAAGAGAATCTAACTATTCTACAGCTATCACAGCAACCACATCACATAATTCACAATCACACACACATCACAGATTGCACACTTGGTTATAGTGGTTCCCCAAGGTCTGGGTACATCCACTTTCCCCCTTCGCCTATCCAGCAGTGTGCTAGATTCGGCCTAACTTCTTCCTTCTTCTCAGATCCACAGATCTTACAGCTCAGAACCCTGAAAGGTTCCTACAACTCAGAACCCTGAAAGGTTCCTACAACTCAGAGTGTATCCACACTCCTACAGCTCAGGCTAACAACCCTTCCTCAGCCTTGTCACAAGGCCTATAACCTAGAGATCTATATCTCCTACACTCAGCCTTTATATTTTAGGCTTATAACTCAGATCTTGAAAGATCCTACAGAATTTGAAAAATCTTATAGATTGACTCTTACCCTTGTTGAGAGAGAAGGGATAAAAGGTTTTTTCATCTGCTCTTGATAAAACTGATTGTTGAGATCAACCTGTTCTTAGCTTTCTTCAAAGCTTCTTGAATCTGAACTCAGTAGTGTTGATCTTCTTTGAAGTTGACTGGCTGGCAGCTTCCTTCTTAGATTTAAGAAATAGATTTGAATTCTTCTTAACAGATTTGTTCAGGATCTGCTTCTTAAGAGACTTGTAAATGTCTCCTTCTTTACTTCAAACAGCTAGAGCTCTCTCTCACTCTCCAAAACTTCTGAAGTTTCTTCTGAATTCTTGTTTGAATTCTCCTTAGAAAAATTCTGAGTAGATTACCACTTCAGACTGTCTTCTTAGATCTTCTCATGAAAATCTTCTTCTGTGTGACGTGCTCTTTCTTGATCAATGATCAATTCTTCATTAGTTGTTCGTGCTTTTTTGATTTGACAGAATCCGTCTTTATATAGACTTCATCCATGGTAACCGGCTGATCCGGTTTCTAACCATCTTCTGACAGTTCTGATAGGTTCAGCAAACGTGTTGGAATTCACAGCTGTCAAGTCTTCAGTCATTTCTTGAACCTTTGTCTTTGTCAGCAAAGTGTCGAGACGTATATTTATTATGTGTCGACACAAGTAGATTAAGTGTCGACACAAGCTTTGTTTATGTCGATACTGCTTCTTGACACTGCATCTATAGAATGTGTCGACACTGCTTCTTGGTGTCGACACAGTCACTTCTTTACTTTACAACAATCAACTTTGTTGAAACACTGCTGTGTGTCGACACAAGTCCTGTGTATCGACACAGTTGATATAGTCTAAGAATTCTTTGTGTCGACACTGCCTCTAGGTGTCGACACAGTTGATGTCAACTAAAATTTTTGTGTCGACACAGTTGCTTCTGGTGTCGACACTGCTTTTCCAAGTGTCGACAGAAGCTTTCTTAAGTGTCGACACATGGACTTAGAAACTTTTTTCTGCAATTTAGCATATTATTAACCTGCACATATAAACTCAAAATAACATCAAATACACCTTGATGTATATCATTGAGCTAAGTGAGGCTTCTTCAAATCAGGTACACATTTTCCTATGTATCCAACAGTTAATATATAAATGATATAATTTTAAATGATTGAAATGAAATAATCTGTCACACTTATACAGTAGGATTTCATGCTAATTTTAGGGCTCTTAAAGCCATCTCCTGAAATTATGATCAACATATAAAATGTAGCCAGTAGTGTTATCTTTAATTTTCCACCCTTAACTTGAGTTTTGGTCCAGTGGTCGGACCTGTAGGGCCATTTTGCTAGCGCTGGTCCTAGGCTAGGGCAGAAAGTAAAAATTAAGCACATGCAAAACCAAGAAGTCCACATGTCCCAAAATTTGGGCATGTGCTTGACTAGGGCATATCAAGCCCCTGCAAAAAATTGGAAATTTTTGGGACAGATTTTTCTATAGTTTTGGTCATAATATCAAAAAGTAAATAAATGAAATATTTGGAGTTATATGCCTCCAAATGGCCCCAAATTTTGGTGTCTGGTCCTTGGGGACATCATTGGTCCATTATAATAATTTTGGCACATTTGGATCACTACATGTTGGGTTAATCCACTTGCATGTGTTGGCTAAATATGGCCTTGAGTGCAAATATCAAAAATGATATGTTGTGTATTCAGCCTAATTGAGGCACCCAAAAATCATGGAAAGGAATACAGAGGTCCATTAGGGTAAAGTTAACCCCTCAATTTAATTATGGGATTTTTGGGATCAAAAATCTCATTTTTTTGAATTTTGAAATATTAGGCCTTTTGATAAATAAATTGGGAAATTGATTTAGCATGGAGATAAATCCCCAAATCTTGTCATGATCAAAAAGAGGACATAGTTAATTCCTAGAAATTTTATTTATTTATTTTATGAATTTTGTAACAGGAATTATGTGGATTTACCATTTTGCCCTGATTTACATTTAATTGGAAATTGATAGAAATATGTGATAGAAAATTTTTGGAAAATTTCTAGAGTTTTATAACTGCATAAAGAACCTTGTATAATTATCTAAATATTTTTGGAGGTCTTAGTAATGCTTAAAACCCCATAATGGCATTTTGGTAAATTACTTATAAATGGAATTAATAGGCCCTTACACTATAGAGGTTAATGAAACTCTGCCTTTAGTCTTAAATTAATGATATATTTGCTCTGTAATTTTCCTGGAATTTTGGCCAATGTATTTCATATACTTCATTTGGAAAATGGTAATTATGTTGATTTTGTATGAATTAAGGAATAAATATAAATAATCAAAGGAAAAATATGAAACTCTGTAGACAGCAATATTTTATCAATATACAACCCAAGAAAAATTCCTTAGGTCTGTGGATTATAAATTGTACTACTTCATGTGTAAAGTGACCTAGGGAATTAATTTAAATAATTTAATTAGAAGCCTTAATGACCTAGGAAAGTTATGAAAATCAACAGGCTCATTTCAATAGTCCATACCACACTAGGATAAATAATTTGGGGTTGGTGGCCCAAGGAATTGGAAGTTCGACTTCGGGGTGGTATTAGGTCATGGGCTGCGCATAGTAAAAATAGGTTATACCATAAGGCCCACCGGGGGATAGATCGACAATTGAGCTATAGATTATGATTGGAAGTATAACCCTGGTTGGTAGTGTTGACTTAGTGACGAGAGTAAAGTGCAAGTTGTTGGGTAACAATTGGAGTGGAGGTCGGCGGAAGACCGTCGCCCTCCCCGATAATAACTTAAGTCATTAGGATCGCCCAAGAGTAATAAGGAGAGTTGAGTGTGGATCATGGGTAGACATCAACTAAAAGTAATTATCCTTGCGAAAGGGAACTTTGGATGTTTAATTCCATCTTGGTTCCTAGTGCCCCCGAGACCCCTTCATTGGGCATAACCTGGGCAGTCCTAGGATTAACCCTAATTTACTAAGTATAATAACTAGTAGGCAAGAGTAGTCTAATAGGCTAGGTAAACTGTACATGTTCTCACTCGTGCCGGGTTGGAGGGACTTGGAGTCTGTTTACTACTTGCTCACCCGTGCAGAGTTGGATGGAATTTATGGGTTATATGCTCACCCGTGTCGGGTTGGAGGGACTTGGAGTCTGTTGACTACTTGCTCACCCGGGCAGGGTTAGAGGGAATCAGGACAGGTTGGTCCTACGAGCTGGAGGCTCGAGATGAAATACTTGCATGTGCATAAATTAGTGGCGGATCATGCGGTACTGGGCTAGTCGTCACACCGATGGTAGTACGGTGACTCTGGCGAGGTGTACGGGTGGAAAGGCCAGTGTGTTGTTTATTATAGCGGTCAGGAAGACAATCCCTGAAGACATATACCCGACCTAAAAGTCTACCAGGCAGCTAGCATTTAGTACGCAGAGACTCTAGAGTGCACTTGGTACGTGTACAGAGGCGTACAAGAGACGTCTAGGCCTAGTAGTTTGTATACCCACCTAGAAAGCGGAGAAGCCCGATCCGCTGCTGCCGTAGCCACAACGGTGGTACCTGAGAGTGATGCAAACTCTCGAAATGTGGGAACTAAAGGTCTGGGATCTCAAAGTCACGTGTGTGTTTGTAACGGTCCAGGCCCGCCAACCTGCGGGACCCAGCTGGCACCGCCGGCCCACTAGTAGTCCAGACCCGGGCCCACTACTGGTAGTAAGCCTATCACATTCAATCCTGCAGGCCATGCACCCGAACCCCTCTCCCTCCACAGGCGGGTTGTTGGTGGCCGTAGCCCCCCTTAGATGAGTCAAACTCGATAGTCAAGCCCACACTACGGGGACTTCCCAGGAGGTCACCCATCCCGGTACTACTCCAGCCCGAGCACGCTTAACTATGGAGTTCTTTCAACCTTCATCACCAATTGAGCTGCAGCTCAATTGGTGATGAAGGTTGAAAGAACTCCATAGTTAAGCGTGCTTGGGCGAGAGTAGTACTGGGATGGGTGACCTCCTGGGAAGTCCCCGTACGGCCCAACTTAACTATCGAGTTCGCTCATCAAAGGGAGGCTGTGGCCACCAACAACCCGCCTGTGGAGGGAGAGGGGTTGGGGTGCTTGGGCTGCAGCCCGGTAGCGACGCCTAGAGCGGAGCCGTGGCACTGCCACGTTGGATCGGCTAGGGTCGTTACAACAAAAAGTGCACTTTTTGTAACGGTCCAGGCCCGCCAACCTGCGGGACCCAGCTGGCACCGCCGGCCCACCAGTAGTCCAGACCCGGGCCCACTACTGGCAGTAAGCCTATCACATTCAAGCCTGCAGGCCATGCACCCCAACCCCTCTCCATCCACAGGCGGGTTGTTGGTGGCCGTAGCCCCCATTAGATGAGTCAAACTCGATAGTCAAGCGCGCACCACGGGGACTTCCCAGGAGGTCACCCATCCCAGTACTACTCCAGCCCGAGCACGCTTAACAATGAAGTTCTTTCAACTCTCATCACAAATTGAGCTTGGTGATGAGAGTTGAAAGAACTTCATAGTTAAGCGTGCTCGGGCTGGAGTAGTACTGGGATGGGTGACCTCCTGGGAAGTCCCCGTGGTGCGCGCTTGACTATCGAGTTTGACTCATCTAAGGGGGGCTACGGCCACCAACAACCCGCCTGTGGATGGAGAGGGGTTGGGGTGCATGGCCTGCAGGCTTGAATGTGATAGGCTTACTGCCAGTAGTGGGCCCGGGTCTGGACTACTGGCGGGCCGGCGGTGCCAGCTGGGTCCCGCAGGTTGGCGGGCCTGGACCGTTACAAAATCCTATAAACAAAACAAATAATTTCGTCCCCGAAATTTAAGTTCGGGTCTACGGGGTTCTAGTTGCAAGAATTAGAAGAATCTTAAATCATAAATTAAAATGTACCTGATGTAAATAGCTCCGGGTATTGCTCCAACATCGGATCCCTCGGCTCCCAGGTGTGCTCCTCCCATCCGTGGTTGGACCACAACACCTTCACGAGAGGAACTTTTTTTTTTCTTCCGCAACACTCGATCCTCTATATCATCAATCTGGATCGGCTCCAATCAAACTGATCGATCAGGTGCTACCAGGCCTGCTGTAACGGTAATGTGATGCTCTGGCCGAAGGAGAGCTCTTCGTAATGAAGATACATGAAAGACATCTTGCAAGGTCCTTAACTCCGGTGGCAGCTACAGTCGGTAAGCCAAGGGACCGATCCGCTCCAGGATCAAGTCTGGTCCCATATATCGTGGACTGAACTTCATATGTCTCCTCACCCGAGAAACACCATGCACCGGACGTATCTACAAAAATACCTTGTCCCCTACCTGGAACTCTACCTTCCGATGTCGCGCATCATAATACTTGGCCTGTCTACCCCGAGCCTCCAGCATCCGGTCCCTGATCAGTCAAATCTGAGCCTCCGTATCATCTATGTGCTCTGGTCTAAGTGCCACAGGGGTCCACATCCTGAACCTAAGAAAGAGGTGTCCGACACTTCTTCCTGTGATAAGCCTCATGGCTATTATTATGAGAAATTTATTAGAGATAACAATCCTCTTCCAAATGTACTTTCATTATATTTCAGACAATTCTTCTTTCAAACTGTGAGGACTCATTTCCAAGCCCTCTGTCATTTAACAATCAAAATATCTCCCAATCGCACATTAGGTTGTAGTTCCTTACGACCAACGATCATTCAAAATATGTATAGTTGCTAACAAATCTTCCGAGATCATGGTGTGATGGAAATTTATCATTTTACTTTTCCCCAAATTCAAGACTTATCACAACTCAACCTAAACAGTAATACCTAGTTCATAGTGTGTTCACCCTTTCGAGGATGCATTAAGCTATCATTATTGATATTGATGTTCGTACAAATGACTTCCAATTGCTTTTCACGCATAGTCTAATTCATAACTTTATAAGCGTATCTTTTCAGAAATAGTGAGGTCTAGCACAAATCGACTTCGGCATGAAGTGAATCTTATTAATCACTAACTACTTCTCGTGTGATTTCACCGTATACGCCTTTGATAGTCAAGAACTATATATCATTGTCATGAATCCTCCTAATAGTGATTATAATGGTATCATCGTATGTATCCCGGTTCTTAACGCTATCATAATTAAGGGGTCATATATATGTGTACAACTTTAACTCATCATCCACCCCTTTTCAATTTATTGAGTCCTTACATTTCAAATGTCATGTCATAAGAAATTAATCTTATTTACCAAAATGTTACTTTATTTCAATTCTTAAGTCCCAATATAATGACTTTTGCTTAATTGAGTCATTCAAGGTTATAATTCCTCATTATGATCAAATGATTGACTATATCATGTAAACGTGGATAGTACTGATATTTCATCATTGTGTTTAATTCTCCAAATCTTAGCCCCTTTTAGGATCAAACAAGGTAGTACTAAATCGTGCACAACCATAGTAAACTTAATCATTATATCCCAAATGCAAGACATTATCTTATCAAGATTTCTGATTATAACTTAAACTATTTCTCAAATATAATGGTAAGTAGACCATTCAAATTGAAAAGGATTGAATCTTTGAGAGAACACACCATCTGTAAATCATCGTCGAACACTTTTGTTTTAATTCTTGTGATCATCAGAGTCACATCCACAAGATTATTCTCAGAGTATACATCCTCCAATTTAGTATGATTCTTCACTTGATTCTATGTTTGTTGGGGATACGATACTCTCATTGTTATAGGCGAAATCGTTTAGATATTCTTGCATTTTTACTTCATGGACTCTCATCTTATAATAGTTAAGACTTGCGATCATTCCTTCATATTAACATGAAGTTACCTTGTCCTAGTATTTATGTTTTCCACCTAATGACTTGTGTATGTCAAGTAGGCACGGGTAGCAACGATCGATTGTTGTGTTTACATCTTCCAACATGTGACTGTCAGAGTCACTTTCCTAAAGGCCCTAACTATGCAAGACCCTTTTCAGTTAATCTTCTGACTTGAAACGAATCCTCTATTCGTATTGATTCTCCCTCGTGATACATCTGAGTTCCTTAATTATGTGTTACATTGATCGGTTCAAGGTGTTAGAGCATCTTGGAACATGCTAGTTGGGGCGCTAATCAAACAACCCTTAATTGTGTGTAAATCTGTCTAAAACTTATACTGATCCAAATTTGATCTTTTGAACACAATTTCTTTGGTTTCACGTGTATATGTAAATGACTTATACCGTGTCGGTATTAAGGAAATCACGAGTGCTCATTAGACTGTGGACTAAGTAGTTACTTACTTCCTTAAAACTCGGAATTGCGAAACTTCTTGAAGTCTTAATGGTCTTCCCTAGTTTCAAGGTCATATATACACATAACTAAGCCACTCTTTATATATCTTTCAAGAAATTAAACTTATAGTTCTCCTTGTTCACTTAATCATATGGTCTTGGAGTAATTATGAGAGTGAAAAGCCATTCTCGAAACATTCTACTTTCCTATTTCACTCGTGAATTTATTGTGCTCACAACTTGTCATTAGTAGTCTATGTTGCTTAAATAAATAGTGTTAAATTCTTCGAGAGTCCTAACCTTCTAGGAAGGATTGATCATCATACCGGTCATGTATATACAAACCCTCAATTTTACTTAAGCGATCTTTGAATGAGCCACGTTTTTAGATCACTATGCTTGCGACACATGCTTAATGAGAAAGGCTTAGAAAAATTCGAGTTGTTATCAATGTAGCCCTATAAACAAAAAGGTTAAGCCCTCATATATTTCAGTTAATTTTTCCTTTGACATTCACAATGTATTCATCCTGTACATGCCATAATCCTTAGGGCTAACAATCCTTGGCATGGTTTTCTACTTCAATTGATATGTTATCTATCTTAGGCCTTCAAGGTTTTCGTATGACAATTTGCTCAAGGTCAACATGTGACCAAACCAGGAAGTGTCTCTTCTAACATCTGAACTCTTATTCGACCTTTGATATTTATCATCGTAGTTGTCTTGACGTAATCAAGTCATCGGTACTAGGATTAAGCTTATGAGTACCCTACTCATCCATTATAAAACTTATGCATCAAATTCTTCTCGAGGAGGTCCTTATCAGTTTGAGTAAGAATTGGTAATATCATTCGATGTGCGAAGTAGGGACATCGAGGTTAAGCCTTAAGTAGGGACTCTGGAATTAAGATCTTTCTTTAATCAATTTGGTTATCCTCGTACCATAACTAATCTACATCTGAAGTCGATCTTTGGCCTAAGGTACGACGCAAAATCCTCTTGGTAAGTCAAACTAGGGTGGTGTCCTAGTTGGATTGGCCTAACTCATTGCTTAAAATGGACTGTTTTATGTGGCTTTTTACACATGGGCACACCATTGCTTCCGCTGCATAGTTTGTCCGCAAGCTAATGCTCGAGCGGGTTGACCTAGTATTGTGGACTTCTTTCGCATATGATCGTTTGTTCAAGTGATACCAGTTTGTAAGATCCTGTTCCCCTTTCTGAGGCTAACCCGGATCTTATGCCCAGAACCGCCGCCTTATGGTGACACTAACGTACGGGTTAGTCGACACCGCAAGACGCCGATTCTGCCGGCTAGTACGATCATAATCTGTCGGCCAATATGAGAATAAAAGTACAGAAATAGAGCAAAATGGAGAAATCCACAGCCACAGTACTAAACATATATATATATAACAAATGAAAAGTACAGGGTACAGTCCACAATGAGTGCAAAATAATAAGAGTAAAACGGGCTTATGCCCAGTACATCATGATCAAATCTCTCTCAACTAACAGCAGCGGAAAACTAAAATCTCTCACATCACACCTGTAGTCGTGCTCCAGTAGTAGTAGTAGAAGGTGCCGGTATCTGCTCCTCAAGTCCTGCCTCCTCGACGTGCTGGTCCATCTCCTTGAGCTCCTAAAAATAATATGGTCACCGACCATTAGTCAAAAAGACTAAGTCGTTTCCTCCACACCTCGCCCCGCAACTCCTAGGCACCGTGCGGGAGGACGAAGCGGAGGACATCAAGGGGTGACAAAGGTGGAAGCAGGTGACAGGAACTAAGCAGAATATGTAGCAATATAAGTAATGAAAAGTAACCTTCACTTATGCGAGTACGCATAAGCAAGGGGTCTTCTGCAAGGCTCCCATCGTATAAAATGTCTCATACCATTTTATACGATGGGGTGTCAGGTGTCACAAGCAATATATATATAAAAAGGAAAAATAACCTCAACCTATAAACTTGGCCACTCAAGCTTATAGGCTAAGGGATCGTTTAGCAGGTCCTAATGTATAAGCGTCCCATACCACTTATACATTAGGTGTCATAGGTTGTTATGAAGTTAATGATATGCATCTATATGGTGGGTATGATATGAACATGCAGTGCAACACACACACACGACTCCGTGATCACAGACCTTTAGTTCCCACTTTTTGAGAGCTAGCATCACTCTCAGGTACCACCGTTGTGGCTACGGCAGCAGTGGAGCGGGCGTCTCCACCTTCTAGGCGGGTATACACACTACCAGGCCTAGACCTCTCTTGTACGCCTCTGTATATAAAACAAGTGTACTCTAGAGTCTCTGCGTACCACTTTGCTGACTACCTGTCAGTCTTGTTGGGTCGGGTGCGCGTTATCGGGAAAAGTCCTCCAGACCTCAGTATAAACAACCTACTGGTCCCTCTAACCCTCGCACCCGCCTGGTCCACCGTACTGCCGTCGGTGTGACGACTGGCCAGTACAGCATGGCCCGCCACTAATTTATGCACGTGCAAGTATTTTATCTCGAGTCTCCAGCTCGCAGGACCATCCTGTTCCAATTTCCTCCAACCCATCACGGGTGAGTATATATATATCAGCCACTTTCCTCCTACTCTGCACGGGTGAGCAAGTAGTCAACAGACTCCAAGTCCCTCCAACCCGGCACGAGTGAGGACAAGTTCAGTTCACCTATTCTATTAAACTACTCTTGCCTACCGGTTATTATACTTAGTAACTTTAGGTTAATCCCAAGACTGCCCAAGGTATTCCCGGTGAAGGGCTCTCAAGGGCACTAGGAGCTACGATGGGCTGAGTCCCAAAGCTCCCTTTTTCAAGGATATTTACTTTAGTTAGTGTCTACCCAGGATTCCCTTTTCTCTCACTGTTACCTAGAGTGGCTTAGTGACTTAAAGTGTTAATTAAGGAACGACGGTCTTCCGTCGGCCTCCTCCAAGTTAAGACTAAGGTTTGCACTCTTACTCTCGTTTCTAGTACACAAATGCCACACAAGGTGTACTTCCAATCTTAGACTCTAGCTCAATTGTCGATCAATTCCCCGGAGGCCCTAAGGTATAACCTACTTTTACTATGCGCTGCCCATGGCCTAATATCACCCCGAAATCGAACTTTCAATTCCTTGGGCCACCAACCCCCAAATATTTATCATAGGGTGGTATGAACTAATAAAATGAGTATGATAGTTTTCACAATTTTCCCAATTATTTATATAATTAATTTAATTTCTCCAAATATTTTCCAAAGTCATTTAACATGTGAAATATATCTTTGCATGGCCCTAATGATGCAAAACAATTATCCTGACCTTTAACATGATGAAATATTACTATCTCCCAAAGTTTATAATTTTCATTAAAATATTTGTATTTATTTGTTGATTAATCTAAAACCATCATAATTACACTTTTCAAAGGAAGTATGAGATATTTATTCACAAAAATTCTAAGAAAATTACAGGGAATCTAAATCATCAAAATAAGACTACTGGAAAAAGTTTCATCAACCTTAACAGTGTAATGGCCTTGCAATTCAATTTCTTGGATATTTACCAAAATGCCATTATGATGATTTAAAAATTGTATGCACATCCAAAAATTCTGAAATAAATATGCCAGCTAACTAATACCTATATACACCACTAGGAATATTTCCAAATTTTTCTGTCTTATTTATTCATTAATTCATGAATTGAAGCAATAAGGGTAAAATGGTCTTTACATGATATTTTACTCCAAAAGATCTCAAACAGAGAAAATAAAATTACCCCAAGTCAAATATGACCAAAAATTGAACAGGACCAAATCTGAGGATTTTTGCTTGATTAAATCTATTTTCCAACTTTATTTTCCAATATGGCTATAATTTTCAAAAATCCAAATAATGGGATTTTTGTTCCCAAAAATCCCATAATAAATTTGAGTGGTTGAATTTGTCCTAAGGATCCTTTGGAATTAATTTCAAGGTTTTTAGAGGTCCCAAAATGGATAAATACACATCATAGCAAAATTTGCTAAATGCACACCAAGGCTAAATCTAGCCTACACATGCAAGTGGTTTAACCCAACATGCAGTGGTTCAAATGGGCTGAAATTTTTGTCAGACCCTAACCATGTCCCAGAGGACTTGCCACCAAAATTTGGGGCCATTTGGAGGCTTAACACTCCAATTATTCCAATTATTTAATTTTTGACATTTTGAACAAAACTATAGGAAAACGTATTCCAAAAATTCCTAATTTTTGGCATGGGCTATATATGCCCTAGACATGCATATTCCCAAAATTTCAGGCCATGTGGATCACTGGTTCAGCATGGGTACTCAAATTAAGATCTGCCCTAGCCTAGGACCAGTCCTAGGAGAATTACCCTACAGGCCAGACCAATAGGTCAAAATCCATGTTTAGGGTGGCATTTTAAAGGTAAGACATAGGGCTACATTTTTCATACTAACCACCAGTCCTGAAAATGATCCTAAGGGCCCTTAATTTAACATGCAAGTGACTGTATAAACAGGGACAGAACACTATACATCATAACAACACTAATCTCAAAGCAAAATAAAGGGCATCTGTTCATCTTCTCCAAACAGCCAAAGGCCGAGATTTGCCCGACCTGGAGCTCCTTCCAAGGTCATTTCCCGGACACTCGGCCACCTCCCTGGCCGGCCACCACCACCTCCGTTGAGGTGAGGGCTAACGTTTGGCGGTGACTTCGCCGCCGGAGGCGGCGGTTTCCGGCGAACTTGCACCTCATTAAAAATCCGAAATTTCAAGCTTTGCTCCCATGGAATCGGCCTCAATTGAGCCCGATATCTCACCTAATGGATCTAAGAAGCTAGTACAGAGAGAGGGGCGGCGAAACGGACCTTGATCGGAGCCGGACGGCGGTGGTGGCGGTGGTTGGCCATGGAATTTCTCCTCTCCGGCGAGCTTGCTCCCGAACCCGATTCTCCACCAAAAGCTTTGATCTAGGTATCGAATTCCACTCCTTTGGACCTTCTGAGGCTAATGGGAGGGTTAAAATGAGCTGATATTGCCTGTATAGTGATTTGCCATTAAGTGGATTTCGGCCTCTACATTGGATGCTCCTCCTAGATGCCATGTGGCATGAAGCTTGCTGGAAATGGATGGTAAATGCTGCTGGAGCTTAGAGGAGGGTTTGGGAAGAGAGGAGGAGGGCCACATGGCCTCCATCCCTTCATTTCCTCCTTTCTCTCTCTTCCTTTTCACCAAAATTCCAAAACTACCCCCATGCATGTAATCTCTCTCCAAATTCAGAGGGGTAGTGGCTGCCAATAGTCATTTGGGCTTGTCATGGTCCTTGGCTCATGGGCTTTGCCCATTGGAAATGGGCTTGGCCTTCACTTTTCTTCCTTTAGGCCATTTGTTGACTTGTTGACTTTTTAGGTTGACTTGGTCAACTTGATGAGTGGACTGACTCCACTTGATGGTCATGGACCTCAAGTCATCACCCAACATGGGTTGGGCCATGGTGAAGGTCTTAGCCCATTAGGAATGGGCTTGGTCTTCAATTATCCTTATTTAAGCTTAAGGTTGACCAAGTTTGACCTTAGGGTTGACTTGGTCAAATGGGTGAGTGGGCTGGCCCCACTTAGTGATCATGAGGCCTAAGTCATCACCCAACATGGTTTGGGCCATGGTGATGCCCCACTTGATCAAATTAGGCTTATTTGTGCGGATTTGACCAAATTAGGGTTATGGTTGACTTGGGTCAACTTGAGTGTTGACCTAGTGACATGCCCTAGGGTCCACTTAGATTGTTTTTAGGGTTAGGGCAATGTGGTGGGGTCATGGTGTGGCTAGGGTCCCTATTTAGGCTAGTTTGACCTAGTTTGACTTTGGTCCTATAGTGGGCCCCACATGGCTACAACCCACTACCTAGGGTCAAACCTAGCTAATTTCCCTAACACCCACCTTATGCCTAACTCAATCTAAGTTAAGGGGCCTAGAAGTAACATGGGATGTTACAGTGTTGCACTTGCATGTTGCATAACCATAACATAATCATTCATACTCATTAGGTCATACGCTACATGGATCCTTATCATATAAACTAGTATGGGCTCTTTTATATGATAAGTTAATTTGGAAACTCTAACTTATAAGTTTGTATGGGCATTCATATAAGTTAGAGTACTTCTGTGATGGTAGAATAGTGGTAGTATAGTTTTCTTGCTATTCATACTTCAGCTGCTGTACTTACTTCTTACTGTTATTTTCTACCGCACTTACTTCATGTATAGAACTGCTAGAATAGAATCGTTTATACTCTTTACATACTGCTAGTTAGTGCAACTGTCACCTTTTTTTACATTGATACCCCTTGTTATCCTCCGATTCGTCCTCCCGCACGGTACCTAGGAGTTGCGGGGCGAGGTGCGGAGGAAACGACTTAGTCTTTTTGACTAATGGTCGGTGACCATATCATTTTAGGAGCTCGAGGAGATGGAGCACCAGCACGAGGAGCAGATACTGTTACCACCGGGTACTACTACTACTACTGCGCGTCCTCAGGTAGGACGAGACCAGATGATGATATAGATAGCTTCCGCTTATGTTTTGAGAGAGTTAGATATTCAGATATTCATGTATCGGGCATAAGCCCTTACTTCTCTATTATTGTACTCATTGTGGACTATGTTTTGTACCTTAATTTTATATATGATATGTACTCTGTGGCTGTGGACTATAGTTGTTTCTCTTACTGCTATACATTACTTCTATTTCTCGATTGGCCAAAAGGTTTATGATCGTTCTAGCCGGCAGGATTGGCGTCCCGCGGTGTCGACTAACCCGTGAGTTAGTGTCATCGCAAGACGACGGTTCTAGGCATAAGATCCGGGTTAACTCCTCGGAAGGGGGAGTAGGAGCTTACAACCTATTCTCCCCCCTCTAGGTGTCTAGGCTCTTGAAATAAGTCTTTCAAGTGGTATCAGAGGGAGGTTGCTCAAAGAATGACCTAACAGTCTGAGTGAATCTCCAAGGCAATAAACAGATTTCATGAATGGGTTCAAAGGAGAATCAAAAGGAGTTTGGATCTATGAAACTGCCTATCTGCAGGAAAGAATGCTTTGGCATTTGAAAAGAAAGGGTCAGATTGTTTATGGAAGCTTCTGATACCAGAATCAACATTACAGTACAAGAAGGACCCTTCATTCAAATGAAGGTATCAGCTCTAAATGCAAATGTTAGAACCCCTAAGAACTATTCTGAAATGACAAAGGATGAGATCATTCTGGCAACACCAGACAATAGAGCACAGAACATTATTGTAAGTGCTATTGATGATTCCACATTTCAGAATCTGGTGTATTGTAAAACCTCCAAAGAAATGTGGGACACCCTGATTGTCTAAATGAGGGGATAGAAGAAGTTAGAGAGGATAGGAAATCTATGTTGAATAGAGAATATGAGAGCTTTAGACAAGCCAAGAATGACAGCATAGCTGAATGCTACAAATAGTTCTTCAGGATAGTTAATGAGATGATGACATATGGAAGAGGCTTTAGCACATATAAACTGAATGACAAGTTTCTCAGGTCTCTGACAAAGGACTGGGAAACAAAGATTTGAGCCATCAGAGAGGTGACCAAGATTGCTGATACACCTCCTCCCATATTGTTTGGAAAGCTGATATCATATGAAATGCAACTTACTGGAAAGAAGGAGGAAGAGAAGAGCAGCAGGTCTGAGTACAAGGACAAATCAGTAGCCTTCAAGGCTGAAGGCACAAGAAAGGGCAAGAGAAAATCTCCTTCTCCACCCAGAAGGAGTGCTGAGGCAGAAGAAGGAATTCTTGATACAACCCCATCAGGCAACCACATCTCTGATAAGGACTTTGATACCTTTACAAGGTAGTTCCAAAGGTTCATGAAAAAGAAGAAGTGGAGATCCAGACCATCATCATCCTTTTCCAAGGATGAGTACTACAAGAAAAAGAAGAATCCCAAGGAGGACAGGTATGCCTCAAAACCTAGTAAACAAACTAACTCTAAGATTGTTTGCTATTGTTACAACAGGCTAGGATATGTCATAGCTGTCTGTCTAGACAAGAGGACTGAATCTAAGGACAAGAATAAGCATCAACTGAAGGGCAAGAAGGATAAATTTTTTGTTGCTAAGAAACCAAAGAGTTGGACATACTCTTCATCTTCAGGATCAGGAGAAGAAGATGATGCAAAAGCATATATTGGGATTTTCTCAAAAGAAGAGGATTCTAGGGAACTAGAATTCCTACAAATGCAGGACTCCATAAATGGAGTGGAAGACCATTGCTGTAGAGGGCTGATGTCTCTGTAAGAAAATGATCAGTGCCAGGATCAGCCTGGTCCAAGCAAGGTATAAAATTCTCCCTTAGAGTCTGATTATTTTACTGGATCAAAATCAGAAGCATCTGCATCAAGAGATGTGGATGGTTCTGAGTCTAAAGGGGATGTACACCAACTCATTGATGAGTATGGTGGGTTGTTGCAAGCTCTAAAGAGAAGCAAGCTTCTTGTCAAGGAGCAGGCCAAGGAGATTGAATCTCTTAAGCAGACAGCATCAGAATCAGCCAAGCTGATTGATTTGAAACTGAATGAGGTTGCCAAACTGAAGAACATAACTATCATTTAGATGGGCACAATCTCTTTCAAGGAAAATCATATCAAGAATCTGGAGGCAAGACTTCAAAAAGAAAAAGAGTTAGTGGCTAAATTCTCTAAGCCAAAATCAGTCTTGCCTTTAATAGATAACTTCATTTCTCAAAAAGGTAAGACTGGTCTAGGCTCTAAGGGAAGAACAAGGGCCACCAATTCACATGGAAAAGGTAAGGCCCCAGTTCAGGCACTAGCCTCTAAGCCCCCTATTTTTTTTAGGAAGGTGATGCAACCTACAAATAGGTATGATCTTGAATTTACTCATGGTCACTATGGGTATGGAGATCACATTCGCAAATGTGCAAATGTAAGTAGGCCAATATATAGGCAAGCCCATCAGGTTCAAAAGGAATTTTTAGGGTTTGTTGCTCCAACACCTACACTCAAAATAACTGCAGGCAATAAGGTTGTGAAGTCTGTACCTAAGAGAAGGTACAACAGTTTTGAGTGTTGTTGTTTTGGCAAGGTAGGGCACTTTGCTATGGATTCCTGGTTTAACACAAGTGTTAAAACCAAGAATAGTTTACCTTTCAGAAAAGCTATAGGTAAACATGATAGTTTTCAAACTAACAAGAACCTAGGACCCAAAACTAATTTGGGTTCTAAGGATGAGTGATTCTTTATTTGATGCAGGTGAATCCAAGTGGCCATACCCCTATATGGTACTTGGATAGTGGATGTTCCAGACACATTACTGGAACAAGAAGAATGTTGAGGGACTATGTACCCATAGAGAATGGACCCAAAGTTATCTTTGGTGGATCTAAAAAAGGAATCATCAAAGGATTTGGTAACATCTCTAGTCATTCAATTACCATCACTAAAGTGGCTTATGTAAAGAGGCTACAACATAACCTGATTAGCATTAGTCAACTTAGTGATCTAGGTTATGTCATCTCTTTCCTCAAAGGGGAGTGCCAAATAAGGAGGTTAAGTGATCAAGAGATCATTTTGAATGGTACTAGGAAAGGGAATGTATATTGTCTTAACTTAGATTGTGAGTTTAATAACTCACCCATTTCCCTATTTGCAGGTGAGAAAGCTTCACTATGTGTCAAATGACACAAGAGGCTTGCTCATCTGAATTACAAGTCTATAGGACAGCTGTTCAGCATGGGATTAGTGAGGAATGGTCCTCAAGTCAAGTGCATTAAAGAGGGTGTGTGTTCAGCTTGCCAAAAGGGAAAAAAGACTAAGTCCTCTTTTCATGCACTAGATACCAAAGATTCAATGAGATGTTTATATCTCTTGCATATGGATTTGTTTGGTCTTATGCCAATTAATAGTCTTGGTAGGAAAGTATACACTTTTGTTATTATGGATGACTATTCCAGATTTACATGGGTTTTCTTCTTGAGATAGAAATCTTAAACTCCTACTATTTTCCAGACCTTTGTTAGACAAATTCAGAATGAATTTAACAATTCAGTGGTCAAAATTAGAAGTGACCATGGAACTGAATTTCAGTCTGAATGTATGACAAAGTTCTGTGAAAAACCTGGGATCCATCAGGAGTTCTCCTCACCTAGAACACCCCAGCAAAATGGTGTTGCTGAAAGGAAGATTTAGACTCTTATTGAGGCTAATAGAACACTACTTAGTGACACTACTCTCCCTAAATACTTCTGGGTAGAGGCAGTAAATACTGCATGTCATGTACTCAATAGAGCCTCC
The DNA here is from genome assembly GCA_039513925.1 of Platanthera zijinensis. Taxonomy (NCBI): domain Eukaryota; kingdom Viridiplantae; phylum Streptophyta; class Magnoliopsida; order Asparagales; family Orchidaceae; genus Platanthera; species Platanthera zijinensis. The sequence continues at coordinate 83,580,361 of CM077079.1, forward strand.
ATCAATAAGAAAACTTAAGATGACTCCCTATCAGATTTTGAAAGGTAGAAAACCAAACATTTCCTTCTTCAGAATCTTTGGTAGTAAGTGTTATGTCCTAGTTAATGGTAAGAACTACCAAACTAAGTTTTCTGCCAAATCCCTAGAAGGGATATTTGTTGGGTACAATAATAATAGTAGGGAATACAGGATCTACAACTTGACCACTCAAGTTGTAGAAGAATCAGTTCATGTTGTATTTGATGAGTCTATATTTATTAATAGTGAATTGTCTCATTCTTCAGTTAGTTCTACAGGTTTAACAGACGGGCTGGACAAGTTGACCATCAATGATGAAGCTCCTGCTAGGATGGATGGAGAAAAAGATGCATGCTATCCAGGGGGAGAACAAGACTCACTTAATGATGAAGACAATGAGGAGCATCAGGTTGAGGAAAATGAAGAAGGCAATGAGATTGAAAGGTTTTCTCCAGCTAGAAGACTCTTGAAGGATCATCTAGCTCACCAAATCATTGGTGATGCAAGTCAAGGTGTTCTAACAAGGAGCAAGAATATGAACACAGTGTTATATTCAAGTTTCTTGTCACAGATATAACCCAAAACTTTTGAAAAAGCCATGCAAGACACAAACTGGATATATGTTATGCAAGAAGAGCTAAATCAATTCAGATGGTGTAAAGTCTGGGAACTGGTTCCTAAACTAAAGGATCAGAACATTATAAGAACCTAGTGGATCTACAGAAACAAACTTGATGACAATGGCACTATAATTAAGAACAAGGACAGGTTGGTAGCAAAAGGCTACAAGCAAGAGGAAGGGATTGACTTTGATCAAACCTTTGCCCCAGTAGCAAGGCTAGAGTCTATAAGGATGTTCTTGGCCTATGCTGCCTATCAAGGGTTCAAGGTATATCAGATTGATCTAAAGTCAGCATTTCTGAATGGTAACTTAAAAGTGGAAGTCTATGTTAAACAACCATCAGGTTTTGTAGATTCCCATTATCCTGATTATGTATATAGGCTAAGAAAAGCTCTCTATGGTTTGAAACAAGCCCCTAGAGCTTGGTATGAAACCTTGTCTACTTTTCTTATTGAGAATAAATTCTCTAGAGGAAGATAGACAAAACTCTATTCTTTAGGGAATCTAAAGGCAAGATAATCCTAGTCCAGATATATGTTGATGACATTATCTTTGGATCTACTGAAAACAACCTTTGTAGAAAGTTTGCCAAACTTATTGTTGGAACACCCTATTACTATTTGGATCAGGTTGACTATATTTCTATAGGGATTTTGTGTTGTGACCTCCTTGTTGTTATAAAGGTCACATAGGCTAGTTAGAGTAACCTTCAGCTCGACGCAGAGTCGACTTCAGCTCGACGCAGAGTCGATCTCAGCTCGACGCAGAGTCGACCTTAGCTCGACGCAGAGTCGATCTCAGCTCAACGCAGAGTCGACCTCAGCTCGACGTGGAGTCGACCTCAGCTCGACGTTCCGTCGAACCCAGTTCTGCTTACAGAAAACACTCTCTGGCCGACGTGTGTCGTGCTCAGATCGACGTTTTACTGTGAGCTCGACGTTTTCCAGACTTCCGTCAGTTTTGAATAGGAATTCAAATTCCTTCTGTCAGACAATTAATGCTGAAGATTTATTGGCCGTTACAGCATATCTGGTGCATGGCTCAAGGAATTTTCTAAGGAATGTCTGCCTGACATTTCCTTTGAGGCATGGACATTTAAGGAAAACATTTAATGCTGACTGCCAACGGCTATCAAAGAAAAAGGAAGAAGAAGACTCAGATATATTATTTCATTCAGCTAGACAGAGATATATAGAACAACAATACAGGGCTTCAGCTGCTATCTCTCTGTGATATTGTTTTGAAAGCTCACTCACAGGAATTCTGATTGCTTCAGACACAACCATCCAACTTTCTTGGATCATCCCTTGCTGGAGCAAATCAGATCTTTGAAGACCTGTCACCCTTGTGCAGAGCTCTCCTTCCTGAACTACTTCTTGATCTCAGGGGGAGCTTTGACAACATCTACAGATCCACTTTTCTTCTCTCTACTTGTTGATAGAGAAGACAACATCACCCCTTTTTCTTTTTCTTTCTGTACAGGGTTTTAACTCCCTTCAAAAGTTACCTTTGGTTTTGCTGAAACCTGGTCAAAATCAGCTCCTTTGGTTTGTGAGAACCTGGTCAAAAACTCTCTGGTGCTCAAGACACCTGATCAACTCATCTTGAAGTGGATTCCTATCAAGGGTGATAGAAGAGTGGACTACCCAGGATTTTGGGGAACCACTATAGCTCCTTGTGTCGTCTGGATTGCTTGTTTCTTTGTGTTTTGCTTTGTGCTGTGAATTTCTTTTTACTCTGATTATTTGCTATAGCACCATACACTAAGTAAATCTAAACTTTCTCTCCACTCAAGTTTTTATTTGCAAAACTATTTTAAATAACTCTATTCACCCCCCTCTAGAGTTAGGATTGATCTTATCCTGCACTTTCAATTGGTATCAGAGGGAGGTTGATCATTCATACAGGCTAACACCTGGATCAAAAGATCTCTGATAAGATCATTTCTCTCAAAAGGGTTATTTCTTTTTGTTTTACTTATCTTTAAAACTCATGGCACAAAACAAGGACTTTGCTAGCACCAGACCTCCTATGTGCAATCTCTCTAAGTTTGCACTATGGAAAGCAAGGATTAAATTTTACATGAATTCATTTGATGAGGACATCTTTAATTCTGTGTTGACAGATTGTCCAAGGCCTCCCACAGAAACAAGTACATCAGCTATTCCTCCTCCTTCAGGAACTGATGCTGACATAAAGAAGTGGAAGGCAGCAGATGCTAAAGCCATGAACATCTTGGCTCAAACCATGTCAGATGACATTTTCCAGAAAGTAGCTGAATGCAATACTGCCAAAGAGATCTGGGAAAAACTTTCAGAAATTGTATCAGGTTCTGCAGATGAAAGAAAGGATAGGAGATCCTACCTCATCACCCAGTATGAGAACTTCAAAAAGGCAGAGTCTGAGTCAGTTGCTGACATGTACAACAGACTGAGCCTAATCATCAGTGAGCTTAGATCACTAGAAAAGGACATATCTCTCACTGAGATAAATGACAAGATACTGACTTGTTTCCCTAGCTCTTGGGACTCAAGAATCTGGTCGATTAAAGATGGAAGAAATGTCTGTGAGTTATCCACAGAAGCTCTTCTAGGAAAGCTCAAGAGTTATGAGCAATTCATTAAGAAGAGAGAAGAAGAGCAGAAGACATCCACACCAACAGAAAAGGTTGAGAAAACCATTGCCTTCAAAGCACAGGAAGAAGAACCTAAAGAAAAGGTGTTGGGAAATGAAGAGCTTATGAGCCTACTGGTCAAAAGGTTCAATAAGCTGAATAAAAGGAACTTCAGAAGATGGTCATCCAAAGACAAAGACAAGCCAAGGTATGACATATCTACTAATAAAGATATTATCTGCTTTGGCTGCAGGAAACCAGGACACATTTTCCCCAACTGTCCAGAAAATCAAGATAAAGACAGAAGGGACAAGAAGGAAAGAAAAGATAAAAGGAAGGATAAGGAGTCAAGGAAGTACCATGACAAGCCTTCCTCCAGCAATAGCAAGCACACCAGAAAAGGATTTGTGGCTAAATCCTGGAGTGACTCTGATGAGTCTGATTCATCATCCAGCTCTAGTGATGATGAGGATGATGCAGAAGAAAAAGGATTCTGCATGATGGCCATCAGTGCATCTCAAAAGAACACTGATTCAGAGCCTGATGCTGACTACCTATCTGATCAGGAACTTACTGAGGATCAGGTAATAGATTCATTTGATTTTACTTCTGATGAATTTAAATCTGAGTTCAAATCTATGTGCATTGACTTGATTGAATCTCAAAAGTTGATTAAAACTCTCAGAGAACAATTAATTGAATGCAAATCCATTAACTCAGATAATCTTAGACTCTTAGAAGAGTTGAAGCAGTGTGGGGAGGAGATAGCTTCACTGAAAGGTGAGCTATCTAAGGCCAAACAATTTGAAGAAACCCTTAATGGGAGAAGTATCAAATTAATGGACATCACAAGTACAGTGAACTCAAGATTGAATGGTACACTGGGCTTGGGTGCTTCATCCAGCCAACCCATAGTGCTGACAACTCCAATCAAATTTACCAGTGACAAAGGTAAAGGAGTCTTGATAGTGGCTAGGAAGAATGCTGACTTAACCCAGGAAACTGGACAAAAAGCGTCGACCGAAGCTCGACGGACGTCGACCAGAGCTCGACGTAATCGCAAGAAAACGTCGAACTCAGGTCGACGCCTTCTACCCTCTGAACAAAGCAAGACTTCGCCGTCGAATGGAGCTTGACGCACTCACCTGAGTCCGTCGACCGAAGCTCGACGTGCGTCGAGCCGAGTTCAGAGCAAAACTCAGTTCTCAAGGGTTAATTCAAAATTCAATTCCAGCTCCACATCTCATCACTTTAACCCTTATGCTGAATGGATCATACCTCCTAGGAGATATCATCCTGTAGGCTATAAGAGTCAACCTGAGATGTCTTTTATTTCAGAATTTAGAGGATATCAAAAAGGGCCCAAGGTAAACTGGGTCAAAAACAATTGATTTGTTGTATGTGCAGATAAAGACCTGTCCAATTGAGAACCAGCAGTGGTACTTGGACAGTGGGTGCTCAAAGCACATGACTGGCAACAAGGAGAACCTTGTGTCCTTCAAAGCTAAACATGGACCCAAAGTAATCTTTGGAGATTCAAACTTTGGACAAACAAAAGGCTATGGCCAAGTCAAGATAGGGTCAATCACATTTAAGAAAGTGGCCTATGTGGAAGGACTAAAGCACAACTTAATCAGCATCAGCCAGCTATGTGATGCTGGTTATCAGGTTTGGTTTACCAACTCAGCATGCAATATTGCATTAAACAACAACATTGTTTTAATTGGTAATAGACAAGATAACATATACCTAGTTGATTTCAATTCATCTAAAGTAGATATATGTTTATTTAACTCCCTTAGCAAACCTAATGAACTTTGGCATAAAAGACTAGGACATGTGAACCTTAGAACCATTGCTAAGTTATCCAAAGACAACCTTGTTAGAGGACTACCTTCTGGTCCCTACAAGAAGGAAGGACTTTGCAAGGCCTATCAGTTAGGCAAGCAAACTAAAAACCGTTTCAAGTCACTTAATAAGAGTGACTCACCTAGAATTTTGTACTTATTGCACATGGACCTTTTTGGACCAATTAATGTACAAAGCCTAGGAGGGAAATCTTATGCTTTAGTAGTTGTAGATGACTTCTCAAGATTCACTTGGGTGTTCTTCCTGAGGAAGAAGTCTGATAACTTCAAGATTTTGACAGATTTTCTCAAAGGCATACAGATTGAGTTCAATACTCACATTGCCCTGATCAGAAGTGATCATGGGACAGAGTTTGATTCTCTTCTTATGCTAGAGTTCTGCCAGAAGGAAGGTATCAGGCACACTTTCTCAGCTCCAAGGACTCCTCAACAAAATGGGGTAGTTGAAAGGAAAAACAGAACCCTTATTGAATCTGCCACAACATTGTTGACAGATGCTCACCTTCCTCTAATCTTTTGGGCAGAGGCTGTAAACACCTCCAACTATGTTTTGAATAGAAGACTGATACATAAACTAAAGGGTCCTATGAGTTACTCAAAGGGAAGAAACCTAAAGTAAATTATTTCAAAATCTTTGGTTGCATTTGTTTCATTCACAATAATGACAAGAAATACCTAGCTAAATTTGAAGCCAAAGCTGATGAAGGAGTGTTTCTGGGATACTCCATGACTAGCAAGGCTTATAGGGTTTTTAACAAGTGCTCAAATAAAATTGAAGAATCCATGCATGTTACATTTGATGAAACTAACATGTCTTATAAGGAGAAGGAGACTTCTACCATAAGCAATTTGCAGGAACATTCAATTTCAAAAAATCTGAAGCAGCTTACCATCACAGACAAAGGGTCATTACCTTCAACAATTCAGCAAGACACTGAACTTAGTGACAATGAAGAGGAATCTCAGGTTCTGGAAAGCTCAAAAGGCCAACAAAGTGAAGAACCAGTTGTTGTTCCACAAGAGGAAACAATAACACAGGTTGGTGCATCATCAACACCCCTTGTTGACTTTGCAACAACAAGAGATCACCCAATGTCTCAAGTAATTGGAGATATCTCAGTAGGTGTGCAAACAAGGAATCAAGTTAATCAAAATATTATGCACACTTGCTTTCTTTCTCAAATTGAGCCTCAAACCATACAAGATGCAGAGCAAGATCCAAACTGGATCATTGCAATGCAAGAAGAGTTGAATCAATTTGAAAGGAATAAAGTTTGGGAATTAGTACCAAGACCAAGGAACCAGCAAATTGTTGGAACCAAATGGGTATTCAGGAACAAGTTGGATGATCAAGGAATAATTGTGAGAAACAAGGCAAGACTTGTTGCACAAGGATATTGCCAAGAAGAAGGAATTGATTATGAACAAACCTTTGCACCAGTTGCAAGGTTGGAGGCCATAAGAATCTTTCTTGCATATGCAGCTCACAAGAGATTCAAGGTATATCAGATGGATGTCAAGAGTGCATTTCTCAATGGAGACATCAAGGAAGAAGTTTATGTAAAGCAACCTCCAGGTTTTATCTCTCCAACCTTTCCTGATCATGTTTTTAAACTGCATAAAGCTTTATATGGTCTCAAGCAAGCCCCTAGAGCATGGTATGAGACCTTAGCTTGTTTTTTGTTGGAAAATGATTTTAAAAGGGGTAGAGTAGACCAAACTCTCTTTGTTAGAACCCATAGGTCCCATACTCTACTAGTACAAGTTTATGTAGACGATATCATATTTGGGTCTACTGATTCAAACTTATGCAAAAAGTTCTCACAACTTATGCACTCAAAGTTTAAAATGAGTAGCATGGGTGAGCTTGCTTTCTTTCTAGGATTGCAAGTTAAACAACATGTGGATGGCATTTTCATTTCTCAAACCAAGTATGCAAGAGAACTGGTTAAGAAATTTGGAATGTCTGAAGCATCCTCTATGAAAACACCTATGCCTACAAATGCTGTTTTAGATGCTGATGAATCTGGAAAACCAGTTGATCCGACAAGCTATAGAGCAATCATTGGCTCATTACTTTATCTAACAGCTACTAGACCAGATATAATGTTTGCCACATGCATTTGTGCTAGATTCCAAGTAAGCCCTAGAGAGTCCCACCTCACATTAGTTAAGAGGATTCTTAGGTATGTAAAAAGTTGTCCTAATCTAGGTCTCTGGTATCCACATGACTCAGAATTTGATCTAACTGGATTTTCAGATTCTGATTATGCTGGATGTAGAGTAGACAGGAAAAGCACCAGTGGAACTTGTCAATTCCTTGGTGATAGACTTGTCTCCTGGTTCTGTAAGAAACAAACTTCTGTGTCCACATCAACTGCTGAAGCTGAATACATGGCTGCAGGCAGTTGTTGCTCACAGATTTTGTGGATTCAAAACCAACTCCTAGACTATGGCTACAACTTAGAGATGTCTAAAATCTTTTGTTATAATTCCAGTGCAATATCAATTGCTCAAAATCCAGTTCTCCATAGTAGGACCAAGCACATAGAGATCAGACATCACTTCTTAAGGGATAATGTAGAAAAGAAGAAAATTGCACTAGAATACATTTCCACTGAACTACAAAGAGGAGATATTTTCACCAAGCCCTTGGATGAAAAGAAGCACTTCTTCTTCCTCAATCAGTTGGGAATGCTAGATGGAGACAGCATAAATTAAAACTCCAAGATTTTGAAACCCATAATTAACAGGAATAAGAAAAATTTCATTTCAAAATTTCCCTGTCTGAGTGGTTTTTCTGAGCTCTGAACTAAGCTCGACGCTGCGTCGAACAGAGATCGACGGTCCGTCGCCCTCAAAAGTGTCGAACGTCGAACTCAACTTCTAGCGTCGAACTAAGTTCACAGCTCCCTAGCTTCTTGAGTTTCTCTCTCTCCGGTCGACATTTTCGTTCAACGTCGACCTGAGCTCGACGTATAGCATCAGCCCAAGCGTCGAACGTCGACCTAAGCTGCACGCTGTTGAGTCGTTTCAGTTCTCCTAGAGCCTTAGAGCGTCGAATTGAGCTCGACGTTCTTTCCATTTCTACGTCGAACCCTAAGTATAAAATCATTTTTCTCCGTCGTTCGCAGTTGCGCTTTCATATTTTCTGCTCAAGCTTTCTCCCTCCAAATACTTTACTCTTGATCTTGGAAGGTATTTTTTTTGCAGGAAAATGGCAATCACTGCAGGTGCTTTGGCGGCCATGAAGTTCGATTCAGGCTTCGACATCGACTTCGACTCATTTGATGGATCACCACAGTACTTTCTGGATATTCTGGAACTTCTCAAGGAGCAGCACCTGGTCAACTTTATGACAACCAGGATCCCTCTTCCAGAGTCGGAAATCAAAGAATGGACTCTTACAGCAGTTAACTCAGATAACAATACATTGACCGGGAAAATTTCAGGGAATGAGGTAGCCATCTCACCTCAAATCATCTCAGAAGTTTTCAGTTTTGCTGCTGGAGATGATGGAATAGAACTCTCTATGGAAGAGTATGCTTTGATGCTGGACAGGATGGGGCATGCTGCTGGTAACCCCTCTAAACTCCTAAAAGTTAACCTAGCTATTGAGTATAGGTTGTTAGCAGACATCACAGGCAAAGTAATCTGTGCAAAGAGGACTGCACATGATGCCATTACTAGGCATCAGTTTTGCCTTATGGCTGCAATCTTGGATAAGAAACATCCCAACTGGGGATTGATTGTTTTTGAAATGATTAAGAAGAAATTGGATAAGAACTCTGTCCACTTTGGAAGGGTTCTTGGGTTGATTCTGAACCACTGCTGCCCCCAGCTGCTTGTGTCCTCAAAGAAGCACATCAATGCTTCCAAGAGGCTCACTTGTGCACTGATTGGCAAGTGGGACAGAAAAATTGTGAATCCCAGGACAGCAGCAGCAATGAGGACTTCTGCAGACACCAGGACTGTAGAGGTCACTCTCCCTCAGTCCACTGGTCCAGAAGCAGGGATTTTGCCATCTCCCTCCCTCTCCCTCCCATCCACCTTCATCCCCTCAACAACAATCCTCTCATCCACTCAACCCATCCCTTCATCCATTTCCACTATTGCATCCTCCCTTCCACCACACACAACTTTCCTTCCCATAAGCTTGGATTCCTCATCTCATGAGGACCTCTTCTCCTTTGACATTCATGAAGACTCCTTCATGGATGCCTCTACCTCATCTCCTCATGACTTCCACCATTCATCTACTTTTTCAGAACTGCTCTTTTCCTCCATCCATGAACCAGTTACCCTTCCCTTATCTGCACCACCCACAACATCTTCTACATTTACATTTTCTGCTACTCCCTCTACCTCTACTCAAGTCCCACTTGAGCAAGTAACTCTCCTGCCTTTGGCCAATCAGATTTTTGACCTTTTGGCTCCTAGGCTCTCCTCCCTCTTGGATGCCAAGCTGGCTCCTCTCCTCCTTTCCCTGAGAACTCTCTCTGCCTCTGTCTCCTCCCTCTCCTCTCATCTGGCATGCCCTTCTTCTGGGGGCCTGGAGTCAGCTGCCACTGATTCTAGGCAGGGGGAGATGTCACCAGAAGAAGAGCTGCATCCTTCAACAGTTCAGTTTATACAGACTTGTTCAGAGACAGTCTCAACAGCAGAAGTTCAGATAGCATCTGAGGCTCCTCCTCAAAATTCAGAACAGCTTCAAGAAGACCTGTCTAGGGCTATTATCCCTTTTCAGAAGACCATGATCCCTGATGTAGCAGTGGTAGCAGTGGCTTCTGCTAGTGATGAAGTTGAAATAATAGTAGCTGCTGAAACTTCAGGTGAAGTAATTGAGACACCTGATGCAGTTGAGACCCATGTCTCCCAAGGCCCTCAGGAACCAGGCCTTCAGGAACCAGCCTCTTCAGTCTCTATGGCTCCTGAGGCTATTCCCTCTCCTGCAGTGGTAGACTCCTCCTCCCCTCTGACAGCAGATCTTCCTCCAGTCACCTCCTCAGCAGCTCCAGCCTCCATCACTTTTCCGATCTCCAAAAGAAAGTACATAGATCCCTATGATGAATCTCAGAGTTCAGAAGATGAGTTTGCTACTGATTCTGATGACTCCTCTGCAACCATTGCAAGGAAGAGGAAAGCAAGATCAAAAGCTATGAAAAGAGTTCCAATGGGTAGAGCCACAGACCATGACATCCCCTACTACATCAAATACAACTGTGAAATTACAGAGCCATGGATGCAGTATTCTCAAAATCAAAGAAAGGCAATGAAACAGAAAAGAAAATTCAATGAAGGACCCACCAAGCCTGTCCATCAGCCTCCACCTCCACCTCCTCCAGATGCAGGTGCCGGTGCAAGTCTATCTTCTAATCCAGCCCCATCATCTCTACATGGAAAGACCTATCAATCAAGAAGATCCCAAGGAGATAGTCAGCAAAGGGGAAATCAGCAAAGAGGACACAACAGAGGCAGGCAGTCCAGAGGAAGATCAGGTTCTCAACCTTATCAAAGGGGAAGATCCATTGATCCAACCTCTGGTCCCTATCCTTACAGACCTAGAGCTGACCTCACCCCAAGAACTACTCAAGAACTCTCCTCCAACAGATTTGAACCAGCAGTACCTTTTGAAGATCCCACCAAAACTCCAGCTTACTGGAAAGCTAGAATGACTGAGATGGCTACTCTAAATGAGATTAACAAAGCTAGGGAAAGAGGTCTGGACACCTCTCACATCAGCACAATGTCAGACCAAAGGAGAGAGGAATTGGAGAAATATAATTCAAAGAAGTTCTTTGACTCAGACAGATATATGCAACTCCATCCTGCAGCTGTACCACCTAGTGCAAGAGATCAGAAATCCTTAGGTGCAGCTGATGATTACAGATCCAAGAAGGAGGCTTCAAATCCTAATAGAGAAATTATCTTCAAGAAAGGTGATCAAGACAAAGCCCCACAGGAAAAGTAAAGTAAGGTGTTTTAATTCTTTCTATCTGCTGGACACAGGACATTTAAACATTACTGCTGCTATATAGTGTTATATATATGCTGCTTTTTATTCTATCATATGTCTGGTTGTATTGTATTTTTGCTTTACTTCTCTTTGAATCCCTAAATTCATGTAAATAGTAATCCTAATCCAAATAGGGGGAGATTGTTGGAACACCCTATTACTATTTGGATCAGGTTGACTATATTTCTATAGGGATTTTGTGTTGTGACCTCCTTGTTGTTATAAAGGTCACATAGGCTAGTTAGAGTAACCTTCAGCTCGACGAAGAGTCGACTTCAGCTCGACACAGAGTCGATCTCAGCTCGACGCAGAGTCGACCTCAGCTCGACGCAGAGTCGATCTCAGCTCGACGCAGAGTCGACCTCAGCTCGACGTGGAGTCGACCTCAGCTCGACGTTCCGTCGAACCCAGTTCTGGTTACAGAAAACACTCTCTGGCCGACGTGTGTCATGCTCAGATCGACGTTTTACTGTGAGCTCGACGTTTTCCAGACTTCCGTCAGTTTTGAATAGGAATTCAAATTCCTTCTGTCAGACAATTAATGCTGAAGATTTATTGGCCGTTACAGCATATCTGGTGCATGGCTCAAGGAATTTTCTAAGGAATATCTGCCTGACATTTCCTTTGAGGCATGGATATTTAAGGAAAGCATTTAATGCTGACTGCCAACGGCTATCAAAGAAAAAGGAAGAAGAAGACTCAGATATATTATTTCATTCAGCTAGACAGAGATATATAGAACAACAATACAGGGCTTCAGCTGCTATCTCTCTGTGATATTGTTTTGAAAGCTCACTCACAGGAATTCTGATTGCTTCAGACACAACCATCCAACTTTCTTGGATCATCCCTTGCTGGAGCAAATCAGATCTTTGAAGACCTGTCACCCTTGTGCAGAGCTCTCCTTCCTGAACTACTTCTTGATCTCAGGGGGAGCTTTGACAACATCTACAGATCCACTTTGCTTCTCTCTACTTGTTGATAGAGAAGACAACATCACCCCTTTTTCTTTTTCTTTCTGTACAGGGTTTTAACTCCCTTCAAAAGTTACCTTTGGTTTTGCTGAAACCTGGTCAAAATCAGCTCCTTTGGTTTGTGAGAACCTGGTCAAAAACTCTCTGGTGCTCAAGACACCTGATCAACTCATCTTGAAGTGGATTCCTATCAAGGGTGATAGAAGAGTGGACTACCCAGGATTTTGGGGAACCACTATAGCTCCTTGTGTCGTCTGGATTGCTTGTTTCTTTGTGTTTTGCTTTGTGCTGTGAATTTCTTTTTACTCTGATTATTTGCTATAGCACCATACACTAAGTAAATCTAAACTTTCTCTCCACTCAAGTTTTTATTTGCAAAACTATTTTAAATAACTCTATTCACCCCCTCTAGAGTTAGGATTGATCTTATCCTGCACTTTCACTTATGCAAGGGAAGTTTGAGATGAGAAGTATGGGTGAGCTGAAGTTCTTCTTGGGACGTCAAGTAAGACAGACTGATGATGGATTGTCCATATCCCAGTCTAAGTTCACCAAGGAGTTGATTAAAAATATGGTATGGACTCAGCCTACATCATGAAAACTCCAATGAGAACAAGTATGCCTATAGGCAAAGATGAGAAAGGGAAACCTGTTGATGAGTCTTTGTATAGAGGGATAATTGGCTCCCTACTATACTTGACTACTAGTAGACCAGACATCATGTATGCTACATGTGTCTGTGCTAGGTACCAAGCTTGCCCAAAGGAATCTCATTATACTGCAGTTAAAAGAATTTTGAGATATCTTAAGGGCACACCTAATCTAGGCCTTTGGTATCCTAAGAATAGAGATTTTATACTAACAGGTTTCTCAGATGCAAACTTTGCAGGATGCAAAGAAGAAAGGAAGAGTACTACAGGAACCTTTCAATTCCTAGGTGGAAGGCTGGTGTCATGGTGCAGCAAGAAGCAGATCAGTGTAGCTATATCAACAGCTGAGTCTGAATATGTTGCTGTAGGCAGTTACTGTGCATAATTATTATGGATAAAGCACCAACTTGAAGATTATGACATCAAGGTAAGTAGAATTCCACTGTTTTGTGATTCTACAAGTGATATTTCTATTACTAAGAATCCTGTATCTCACAGTAGAACCAAACATATAGAAATTAAGTTCCATTTTATAATAGAACATGTGGAGAAGGAAGATATTAATCTAGAATTTGTAAGCAAAAATAGTCAAATTGCTGATATTTTTACAAAACCTCTGGATGAAACTAAATTCGGTCATTTTAAAATTGAATTAGGTATGTTGAACCTAGAGTAGGTCAGCATAAGCATTCCTAAGTAGATTATGTGAGCACAATTTTCCTCAGGAAATTTGTCTATGTACAAAGTTTGTGTCGACACAAACAAATTGTGTCGACACACTCAGTATGTTGTGTCGACAAAGAAAAAAGGATATGTCGACACAGAAACAGTATCTGTGTCGACAGATGTATGGGTGTCGACACATCTATGTCAAGACTTTAAGTTAGCTGATTTTTGTGTCGACGCAAAAAAATCAATGTCGACACTCTGTGTTGAGACATGCCAAGTCCATGTCGACACTTACATAAGTATGTCGACACATAGACGTGTCGACTAAACCTAAGTATTGTCGAAACCTAGTATTATTACTAAGGAGCGTCTTTTGAACTCCCATTTACACCTAGACTATAAATAGGTGAAGCAACAATCTTGTCGACTACGCTTTCAGATTTCTCGACTCTATAACTTGTGTCGACTTCGATATTCTCTTCTCTTCTCTCTCTCTCTCTCCCTTTCATCAATGGCACCCATCAAAGACGACAAGGTGAATGAAGGGTATGACTGGTTCGTGATGGATTCACGACAGCGTCTCTAGAAATCCAGGGTATAATTACCATAATTTCAGAGAATGGTTTGGAATTCTTGGTCTCAGAACTGACCAAGATCTAGAAGAAGGAAGTCCTAGAATTCTATTCATCAGCCACCGTGGACATAGAAAGGAAGAAGATTCAAGCCATAATACAAGATTACCGGGTGAAACATACTCTGAAGACGATTAGGAAATCACTCCACCTTCCTAAGGTAAAGGATGACGATGACATCATTCCATCAATGACAAAAGATTCCTTAAGCTGGTGTGGGCTAAGCCCTAATATCAAAGTTGGATCATCCATTACCAGGAAAGGGATGAATTCACATGGAAAGTTTCTGTCTGAAATCATAAGCAAGGTAACACTGTGTAAGACAGGAGGACATGACAAAGTTTCAGTCTCCATGTTCAATCTAATGACAAGGGTCATCTTCACTGTAAAAACAGACTGGGCATCAGTAGTATTTGACAAAATACAAGAAGGAATAAAGAAACAAAATCTGGGAAGGATCCTAAGTTTATGTTTATCTTCAGCAATAGCAGATGTAATGAGAAAACTTCCAGGAACAAAAATCAACCATATAAGGATGAAAGATGTAAGAATTCTGCCTTGGTGGGATAGAGTATTAACCAAGGAGGTTTCTACTCCACAAAAACAGACAAAGAAAGAAAAGAAGAAGAAGGAAGTTGTTCAGCAAGAAGAATCTTTTAGTGATTCTGAAGAGGAAGTGGTCTTTAGTTCAGATTAAGACAGGCCACAAAAAGTTGCTTAAGATCAAGTAGAGAGCAGTGTGCTCCCAGAGAAACAGGTAGTCACTACTCTAGGGGGAGAAAATCCTAAATCAACAACACAAGATACTATACTTTCTAAGCTACCTGCTAAAGGAGAAGGAATAGATGCTGCTACTCTAGAGAGTGAGTATGCAGCAGATACAGTACTGAATATTATATCAGATATCAATAAAGAAGCACTGGACATTGCTGAGAAGGAGGCACGCGATGTGCAGAATAAGCAAGTAAGTATCTTCTTTATAGAACATGCCCTGGACAAAAATCTAGATGTCCAGGGAGAACCTTTTGTTTTCAAAACTAACCTTATTCCTCCTATACAGATACAATAAGAGGTAACAATGGAAGAGTTGTTTCCTGATTTACCTGCTGCAAGGACTGAGGGGGAGCAATCCAAGGTAGAAAAGGACCTGCCAAAAACTGAGGGGGAGGAGCTACTTCATGACCCATCTAATAAAGACACGGTAGACATAGAAAGCTCATCACAACCCTCTGATGATGAGGAAGCCTCTATGGCTAAGAAGAGAAAAATGGTTGAAATCAAGAAAATGAGCTCATGCTACAAGAAAGCCTTGCACACAGTCACACAACCACCTGCTCAAAGCATGGACTTCAGTTCATTACTGGTCCAAATGCAAGTAAAATTGGATGAACAAAGGAAATCTCTAGAGAAGTATATGGATGAGTCAAATAAGGAACAATAGTTTCAGCTGGCTCAGGACATAAAGTAAATCAGATTTGTAGTCAATCTGCACAAGAAAGAGATGACAGTTTGCTTTCATAAAGGAGATAATGTTGTAGTATATTTGGCTGAGCAATAACAGCTGCTAGAAAACTGAGGTTTAGGACATTGCAACAAAGCAAGGGTATGTTTTGGAAAATCAATTTAGGTCCAATGAAAACCTCAAAGACTCCCATGAAGAAATCATCTAGAAACTGGGCAGTATTTCAACAGATTTGAAAACTGAAATATCAAAGCAATTACAAGAAGATCTTGCTGCTATCCATATAGCTATTGGAGCCTCTCAAAATACCATTTCTGAGTACATAACTAAGTTCAAGGCTTACTATCAAGATGGTACAGAATATCTGGCTGATCAGATAAGATTTCAAAAGATTGATTTGAGAGATCATTTCACTAGAGAAGTCATAAAGGGGGAGAGGTTGTTAGTCAAAGCTAGCTCTGATCATGCAAAATGGATCTCTAATTCCATTAGAGCTACACTTGGCTTGCCTCCTTTGTGTGATAATGACAATATTGCTGAGTCTGGAGTGCAACCTGCAAATATTGAAGGAGATCAGCCTGAAGTGGCATAGGTTATTTACCCTCCTACTAACTTTGACATGGTTCAAAAAGAAGTGCAGAAAATGTATAGCCCTCCATAGGAGGCACAAAATGTGATTATTAAAAAAGTAGACATGTAAGAGGCTACCAAGGAAGCTCAGAAGGAAGCACAGCTATCAAAGAAAAGGTTCAGAGAACAAGCTGAGTTGAAGACAGATTTGGAGCAATGGAGCCCCACTTCCAGGAATATTATTTTGACTGCCAGGAAGGCTGTAAAGGATAAGACCTATGATAGGGGTAAGTGGTATTCTGAGCAAGAATGGAATAAGTATCAAGCTAGGCAAGAAGTCATTCTTCAATACAGAATAAGTGCAAAAGCTGGGAAGTTAGCTCCTAATACTCTAGAGCCTAGCAGATACTTCCCCAAGACTTTTCACTATTTTGAAAGGCAAAGGATAAAGGTTGAAGAACTGAAGAAGATGGATCTCAAAGGGAAGAAACCTGCTAATGATACAGAACCTACTGTGCAGGCAAAGATTAGGTCTGGGAAAGGCATTGTAATTAAGGAGCCTAGTCAATCATAGGATAGATAGTCTTATGAGTAAAATAATGTAAATTTTTGTTTTTGTTCTAAGGAAAAATATGTAAACCAAGAACTTTCTGATTAATACATAAAATCAGCTTCACTATTAATTTGAGTTGTTTACATTGTTTATATGTTATCTTGCACTGAAATAAATGTACATTTATTCTTATGTGTTTTATTATGCGAGATGTATATCTTTGACTAAGAGTTATGACTTCTCCAAATAGGGGGAGATTGTTTGGTACACTGAAAAATATGTACCATATTTAGAGAAGCCTCATCTTACTCAATGATATACATCAATTTGTATTTGATGGATGTTTGAGTTTCATTGTGCAGGTGTAAGGTTTGCAAGAAATTTTTATAAGTACAAGTGTCGATACTTGTGAAGATTTGTGTCGACACCCAGAAGATTTGTCGACACTAGATGTAAGGCCTGTGTCGACACCCAGGCATTGTGTCGACACCTTAAAAAAAGCTGTGTCGACACCCATAATTATGTCAACACCTAAGGCAGGAATTGTGACGACACCTAAAGCAGAAGTTGTGTCGACACCCAGGAGTTATGTCGACACCAGAAGAAAGACATGTGTCATCACTCAGGAATTGTGTCGACACCTGAAGAAGGTTTGTGTCGACACACAGGACTTGTGTCGACACACACTCAACACTATTTGTCTACAGCTAAGTCAAGACCAGAAGCAGTTGTGTCGACACACAGGACTTGTGTCAACACACACTCAATGACATCTTGATGACAATCAATGCCATATTACAGCAACAACAATACTGGATCTGAAGACTTGTGTTGACACACAGGACTTATGTCGACACTCACTCAACAATAGCTGGATATAAACTCAACACCATCTGCCAGCATCAGTTATATAAAGACCAGGAGCAGTTGTGTCGACACACAGGACTTGTGTCTATACATACAAACAGAACCTGTGTTGAGTAGCTGAATTATGACTATTTCAACACATGCACTGTTATGTAGACATCATCAAGACTTGTGTCGACACTAAGTCTATTTGTGTCGACACATGTGAAGCAGTTTGCTGAGTGGTTATGCTGAGTTATATAGTCTTTAAGGAATAACCTTTCATGACTGATGACTCGACAGCTATCATAACCAATAGGTTTGACACTTTTGTAAGAACTGTCAGAAGGTTATTACAAAACAGATCAGCCGGTAACCAAGAGGAAACTCTATATAAGAGACTGATCCTTGACAACCACAACAACAACAGAACTAAGGAAATACTCAAGCTATTTCAGGAAAGAGAATCTGACAACAAGAAAAGGGAAAACCCTTAAGAAGGCAGATCTAGAGTAGTCTACAAGGGAAGATTCAGATCTTATTCTTAATCAATGGAAGGAGCTGACAGGAGATCAACTTCTACATCAAGAAGAGTTCAACCTTATTTTGTTCTATCAAGAAGCTTTTAAACAGCTAAGTCAGGTGTAATATGAAGATTCAGTTTATTCAAGAACTGATCAAGAAGCTCACACCTCTAGAGAGATCTATCTAGTGATATCTTTGTATCTCTTAAAAAATTTATTTTTTGTAGGATCTTTTGTAAGATCTGAGTTGTAAGCCTATCATTATAAAGGCTGAGGTAGGGCTGAGGGCCTGAGGTATAGGACATGTGATAGTCTAAGTTGTAAGACTAGTGATAAAGGCTGAGGTAGGGCTGAGGCCTGAGGTAGGATTCTTGGGAAGAATCTGAGGTAAGACTTATATAAGTCTGAGCTGTAGGAACCAATCTGGTTCTGAGTTGTAAGATCTGTGGATCTGAGCTAGTGGAAGGAAGTTGGTCTGAATCCAGTTCTCTATTGGATAGGTGAAGGGGTAAAGTGGATGTACCGATACCTTGGGGAACCACTATAAATTTGCTATTTGCTGTGCTGTGATTTCTATTCTGTAGATTGTATTTCATGTGTTGTGTTAATACTAGTTAATTGCCAAAATTATAAAAGATAAATAGAACCTACTCACCCCCTAGGTGTCTAGGCTCTTGAAATAAGTCTTTCACTTCTCTCCAGCCTCACTTAAGCTCACTTCCCCAGCCTCTGCAACCTCCTCCTGCATCACCATCTCCTTCTCCAACTCCTCTGCCACTGCCATCCAGGATATTTTGTTGACGGCAGTCACATTGCACTGCCTTGCCAACTTTGGATCCCCACTGATCTTGACCTTGACTCCTCCACTGACAAACTTTAGACATTGATGGAATGAGGAGGGGACGCAGTGGAAGGAGCTGATGAGAGGGTGCCCAAAGATGGCATTATAGCTGCTCAGAGCATCAACAATGACAAATCGACAGTTCCTTAACACCCCCACAAGCGTCACATGTAGTCCCACCCTCCCTCAACTTTCTTCCTCTCCCCTGAGAACCTGAACAATGGTCCATCCGACGCCAAAATCCTTCGGGTCTCTACCTTCATATCATCGAACACTTTCTTGAAGATTACATTTACGGAGCTCCCATTGTCCACCAGAATCCTGTAGACTTTGAAGTTCTCCATGGTCGTCTGATCACCAAGGAATCACAGAATGGGTCTTCATAGTCGGGCATGTACTTTGACGAGAAGGTGATTTTTTCCTCCTGGGTGGGGGGAGTTAGGGAGGTTGAGGCGACGCTCCTCCTATACATGGTTTAGAAGCTCCCCTCGCGGGTGGACTCAATTCCCACTCCCCCGTGGATCATTACGTTCCCAACTCAGGATCACACATCTGCCCGGTCCTCGCACCTATCTTCTCTTCCTCATGGCGGAACTTCCTCGATCCTTATGGGCGACTGCTGCTGAACTTGCCCCATGGCTTCTCTCATCTCCAAAAACTCAAGGCAGGTGGCCGTCGCGTGACCCTCCTCCTGATGAAATTCACAGAAAGGCAATGCCACCCTACCTTCTCATCTCCTTCCTCCTCCCCTAGCTCCTCTTCTCTCTCTAATTGCTCGGGCGATCGCCATCGCCTCATACTACTATGGGAGAGAGGCCCTCTTCCCTAGCCTCCAAGCCGGCAGATAAAACCTTCCCTGACCACGGAAGTTCTCCCCACCTTAGAATCCTCCCCCTACCCCGGGCCGGGGGGACCTTCTTGAGGCCTCCAGGCCAACCGGATGTTCGTATCCCTATGCCTCCAACCTTGGTGCTGCCCCTGGGGTCCCTGACCTCAGGGGTTTTCTCTCCTCCTCTCCTCTCTCTTCTCTCTCTTCTCTCTCTGCTTCCATTCTCCTGGCTCCTTCACATCATCGTCCTCAAACTTCACAAGCTTCTAGACGAATGATGGGTTGGCCGCTTTAATCTCTATCTCCTTCGCTGACCTCTCCATATACTCTTCAAAAGAGTGGGGGGCCACTCTTTTTAGCTCCACGATGAAGAACCCAGATCTCAATCCCAGAGTAAACATGAGCATCAGTGTGTACCCCGGGACCTCTTGAACAAGAAGGATCTCCTCCTAGAACTGATCGACATAGTATGCTTGCGTCTTCTCTAGCTTCTACTTGATGGCAGCTCTCTGCCCCTTTTTTTCCTCTTCTTTGACGTAGAGAACCTCAGCAGGAACCCATAATGCATATATTCAAAGTAGAAGATTGAAATCACGAGCAACTAGTGAAACCAGTCCCTGGCCTTCTTCTTCAGGGTACTGGCAAAAAGCCTGCACTTGAAGGCATCTGACATCTGCCTTATGGAAACGACATCTTCAAACCATTGCACATGCTGCATGGGGTTGTCCCTACCCGTATAATATGACATATCTGGCTCTCTAAACACGTCCGGGATCGGGGCAGAGATAATCAACTCACTGAAAGGGATCCTTCCCATAACCTGGCGAGAGGACACATCCCGCAGCCTCGCCTCACTAACCCTATCAGCACTGGCTTGCCCAGGGAAGAGTTCCCACCCGGCAATATCCCTCTAGACACTCTAACCTGGAATCTCCTTCCCGGGATGTTGTCCGGGAGTGTTCTCGCCTAAATAAGGAGCTGTAACCACTAGAACCGAAGGTGTAGCCCAGTCGCTTCTCGCTGCGAAAGGCATCTTGATGGTTTTAAATACTTCCCGCCTAAAATCTTCAAACATCCCCATCATCACCCCACTCGTCGGAGGCTGAGAACCTCTTGAGCCTGCTCCTTCATCATTGCCTATAGCCATGAGACTTAGCCTGAGATTTTCTTGTATCATCTATGGTCCACGCTCATCGCACCAAAAATGTTTGAACAAAAAACTTGCGCCAACAAGAGTTCAGACCCTA
The DNA here is from genome assembly GCA_039513925.1 of Platanthera zijinensis. Lineage (NCBI taxonomy): Eukaryota > Viridiplantae > Streptophyta > Magnoliopsida > Asparagales > Orchidaceae > Platanthera > Platanthera zijinensis. The sequence continues at coordinate 83,601,296 of CM077079.1, forward strand.
GGGTGTAGCCGACACCTACTTCTCCCAAAATTAAACCCTTGACCAGTTCTTGAGAACTAAATAACTTACCCTAGGCTTCAACACGGAGGCCCCTCAACTAACTCGGAAGATCTCAGAGAGCTTCCCCTCCTTATCTAAGTTCTAAGCAAAGGATACCTCAGAAAATGCTATAAGACTTAGGAAAATAAGATAGCTTGCATTCTGAGGTATCATGTGGGCCTATTTATAGATTCCCAGTATTTGTTCTGCCAACAGCGTAGCTATTCAAAGGGGCTAAATGCAACCCAAAGTTGTCTGCTAACAGCTAAACTCCGCTGTTTTAAGGAGCTAAATGCAGAACTCTAGTGGAAACCAGGTAAATTTACCTCTGAACCAAACTGGGCGGGAGGTTTATCGCACACCTAGGCGGAAGCCCTTCCGCATGCCCTATCAAAAGGCTTATTTTTGGCCAGGCACGGGTTTTCCTACCCCACTCGCCTGCTCTTATAAGAGATATGGCCAAGTCGAAAAGCATCGGGAGTGTTAAGTGGAAATTCTTCACTCAAGGCCCGAGGCGAAAAGGCATTGGGAGCATTGAGTGGAACGACCTCAATGCCAGAGGCGAAAAGGCATCAGGAGCATTGAGTAGAAAGGCTTCACTCAACGCAAGAGGCAAAAAGGAATCGTGAGCATTGAGTGGAAAGGCCTCACTCAACACTAGAGGCGAAAAGGTTTCGGGAGCATTGAGTGGAAAGGCCTCAACGCTAGAGGCAAAAAGGCGTCGGGAGCGTTGAGTGGAAAGGCTTCACTCAACGCTAGAGGCAAAAAGGAGTCGGGAGCGTTGAGTGGAAAGACCTCACTCAATGCCATAGGAAAAAAGGCATCGGGAGCATTCTGTGGAAAGGCTTCACTCCACGCTATAGGCAAAAAGGCGCCGGGAGCATTAAGTGGAAAGGCATCACTCAACACCAGAGGCTAAAATGCGTAGAGTGAAGGAGCTTTTACTTAGAGCCTTCAATAAGGACTCTGCCGACCCTAGGGGCTTCTCGCTTACCCAGGCTCAAGCCTTTTCACATGTCTTTGCAAGAGCCCATTCACCGCATGACTCGCCTGAACTGACCTGTAAGAACCTCCCCTCCCGATCATTGTTCACGACTCAGGGGAAGTTCTTATGCCGGGGGCAATTGCCATATAGTGGTATTAGCACTTTAGCTAAACACTACCATATGTCATTTTCCTTTGAGGCAGTAATCATTACAGCACAGTTTTCCAACCATAAATAGAAGACAAAAAAATGAAAGTCAAACTATATATATATATCCAAAAGATGACAAGAATCTGAGTAAGATTACAATAAGGGGTCTACTAGAAAATAGGTACCACCACAAAAGGGGACTAAAGCAGCATACTGCTTTAGAAAAAAAAAGAGCAAAGCAAAAACCTACTAAGGTGACAGAGTGCCTCAGCCAAAAAGGGGCTACTAGGCACCCAAACTACTATACTATAAAGAGTTATACCCAGGAGAGGGCTATATTGCACAAGCAACTACTTACTTCTCTTGCGATCTCCTCTGTTACGGGTACTTGATCAGGGATAGGGTCCATGACTGCAGGTATCTCCATGTCCACTTCCGGGATTCCTTGCAAGGGTTGGAACTGGGGCTGGATGGGGTATTGCGAGGCTTGCTGCTATTGGGGAACCTGGATGGTTTTATAGAAAACCATTAGTCATTAAGATTTAGTCAGATTACCTCTCTTTCCTCAACACACCCATGATTAAAATATAGCATTAGTAGAAACATTTTAGATACAGTAGGGTTTTATAAGTTAAACGACAAGTAAGAAAGAGGAGAGGGAAAATGGAAATAACTCAGCTTATAAGAATGCCCATACATCCTTATAAGTTGAGGATCTTTGTTTCAATTCATTTATAAAGTATAAGTACAAGGCAGATATAGTTTCAAAGCTATAACTTAACTTATATGAATGCCTATACAAACATATAAGTTAAGTGTCTCACGAATTTCTTATTTTACAAGAATTCCCATACAAACTTGTATTATAAGTAATTTAAAGATGCAATGTATGCTAAGACTGATATGTTTAATTAGATTATTTATGTCTAAGTCCTTACCCAGTCCACTTGTTAAGTGGGTAGCTAACCACACATGCCTTATCATCGTGGCGGATGATAACAGTAGATCAGACTTCTCCGCTCCTAGTTAGGTGCACACCACTACCATAGGCCTCACGTACAACACAAGACCGTATTTTGTACTCCACCCCTTGTTCCTAACAAACCATAGGGACAATGACACAGACTAAGTGGATTTGTCCACCGTGATTTTAACCACAGGACAGATTGCCCCTTCGCAATCCAAAGAATCTAATACGCTAGTCTCTCCGATAGTGTGCTGTACGGTAGAGTTTTTAAACCCGCCACAGAGTTTATTAATTATTTTATTTAAGAAATCCATGTACCGGGATTACCACCCAGACTTTACAACCTGTTATTGTGATGAAATGAACTTAAATGAAAACAACCCTTAACTGGAGGAAATCAAGAGTTTGCCTTAAGATACTTTCAGGGTGCCTGATTTAAATTACATATTGGCCAGGTAAGAATAAGGTTGGTGGTCGCACTATGTACCGTTATACAGCACCTTTCTTGCGGGGGACACTGGTTCACCCATAACTCCTTTCCTAGACACCAATTAGGTAATTTAAAACAAATCACTTTAATGTATATAAGGATGTACTCGTAGTTTTACCAGTTAGGATCTACTGTAATTAAGTGAATAATGATGCAAAAAGTGTAAGGACCATGGTATACTACTTGCGTGTAGCCGCATAAGAATCATTCTATGCTTTATCAAACATATTACTCGTAGGCGAGAAGTGATAAGGATTGAATATCCTAAACATTAAAGAAAGCATAAGCATGGAGTTATAACAAGTTAAGAAGGATTCATAAACATTTTCCAACTTCATTTGGTGACCTAAATAAGAATAATATTTAAAGGTGATGATTGTTGGGATGCAAGTTGGTGTTTCCTACATTTACTAGGTTAAGGGTTTTCTTATAAAAGTACGAGATTATTGATGGCCGCAGAACAGAGACCGACTGTGGGTGGTTCGAAATGGTCAGATTCCGCGGGCCGAGTTAGAAGATCGAGTTTTCTAACGAGAGGAGGCAAGTGCACCTATCGCATAGTACTCGGTATTCGGGAGAATACCGAGGTCATATTGTTCTCGGGGGCGCGTTGATTATATTTACTCTTCCAGGAAGACTATTATCTTACTATCAGTAAGGTGAGATTTTTAGTTAATTAAGGAGAAAAGAGAAGAGAACAGAAATTTACTAAGTTTGTTTTTTGACAGGTTAACGCTCGACATCGAATCAGATTAAGACTAAAATAATTCTTAACAATTATTGAACTTTGTTTTTAAATTAAAAAAGGCACTTGGACATGGAGGTTCTAAAGATATGAGCTCACCTGGGTCTAGGGATATCGCTCACCTTGACGCTAAGGCTATTCGACCGAACGTTTGTCCGACGAAGGATTCCCCTTAACGCCCGCATTACGCTAAGAACCCCGCTATTGGGTGGGGAACCCAATCCGACAGAACTACGCTTCTCCTCTTTCGAGGGGGCGTACGCAGTTATCTATACCCAAGGGGGATCGGTCCATACGTGCAGCCTCTCGGCGTTGCGTATGGATAACGAAAATAGAGCCCAAACATCAATTATTTGGTGCTATGCATCGTTAACCCGGGGCAAACCTTAAGCCCTTAAATAAAAGTAAAAATAAAGTTCTTTAATTATTTCAAATCATTTTATATGTCCCAATGCTCTTCGATGCCGAAGGCTAATAGAGATTAGCCACTCATCGGTATGGGGACGGCTTTATGGTATTTAATGAAGCGTGAGTTGAATTTAAGAACTAAATAGTTATAAGAGAAAACATAAAAAACAGGACATTTAGATAAATTGAAGGAAAGCTAATTGATGCAGGCACTCACGCACACTTCAAAACCATAAAGAAATTAAATAAAGAAGGTCCTACTCGAATGAGTAGGGGGGAAATAAATGCAAGTACAAGTCCTACTCAAAAATGAGTAGGCGGTAAATTAAAGCAATGCGCCATTTAACTCTTAACGAGTAGGCGGAAATAAATACATAAATAAAAAGAAACTAACTTACAAAAAATGAAAATTACAAGTCCCACTCAAATGTGTGGGCGAAAAATTAAAGCAGAGCGCCGTTTAACTCTTAACGATTAGGTGGAAATAAATACACACACGCACACTCTCTACATAATTGAGAAAGTGATAAACAAAGCATGAAAAGTTATCACCTACACTCACACACTCTACATAAATGAATAAAGCAGTAAAATAGCGAGTCCCTACTCAAATGAGTGGGCGGGAGAATGAAAGCAATAAAACTATCCTCATACACTCACACACACATAGAAATAACACAAAATGAAAGTTACCTAAAAATTAAAACTACAACTTTTCTACCGTTACAACTTGTAAAAAACGATAAAAAAGATGAAATAAAAATTAAAAGAGCAAATGGTTTTTTGAAATTAAAACAAAAGTACAAGGACTTGAAAATTTTTAATGATAACATTTTCATTCTTAAGGTCTTACAAAAGTGAGGAAAAAGTGATAATAAACAGAAAATGACGAAAAAGTTTTACATTCCTAAAAAGCTAAGTATGAAAGAAAAATCAAACTCACTCTTAGCTCACTTTTGTAAAATTCTAAGGATGAAAACATTGAACCCCAAATCCTAATACATTAAGGAAATAAAATATAAACTACCTTAACTTGGCTAAAATCAAAGTTATTAAAAATAAAAATTATAACTTTTCTATTCTTAAGAGTTCATAAAAGTGATTAAAAAGTGAAAATAAAATTTAAAGGAACAAAAAGTTTTACAACCTAAACAAAAACTAAGTTAAAGAAAAGTAAAATCACCTTTATAAAACCTCTTTTACAAAACTCCCAAAGATGCAAGGGTTATAATTTGAAAGTGATATAAAGCTTAAGAAAAGAGGGTAGAACTATCCTTATAACATAACATATATATATTTTTTTCATAACAAAGAAACATAAAACTTGAAATCAAAACTTAAAACATAAAAGCTATCCTAACACTTTTGCATAATGAAGATAAAATAAGAGAAATGAAAACATCACTCCTGAACACACACACACTTTTCCATAAAGAGAAAAACTAGGAAAAATATGAGAATAAAAAGGGAGAATAAAGTGGGCACACATGTTCATTCCAAAGCCAATTAACAAGAGAAAAGTTAACATTTTTTATTGAATGAAAATAACTATTACAAAGCTAATACAAAGCTAAGATAAAGCAATACAAAACATAAAAGGAAGGGGGGATAAAGTTCTCCTTACATGGCAATAGAGTCCACAAGGGCAGCCTACACAACACACTAAATTTGGCTCAAAAAAGTGTACCCTTGGGCATTAAAGAAAATTTTTATTTATAGGCAAAATTTCGGGTGTGACACGCCCTGGTCACGGGCGTGTCAGGGGGTGTATCACAGCTACCATGTTTGACTTGGCATCTTCTGTCGAGCTGGCGCCATTCTAGAAGGTTCGGGAAGGGCCACGTTGCGGTCACGGGCGTGACATGATTGTCACGGGCATGTCAAGCAGTGGTCGACGATCTTCGAGCGCCGATCGACGATCAGGAAGCTTTTGGAAGGAACACATGGCGGTCACGGGCGTAACAAACATGTCACGGGCGTGTTGGGGGGCGTGATATGATGGCGTTGGGTGTCGACTAGCCGAAGGCTTTGAGTGTAGACTGGCCGAAGGCATTGAGTGCCTGACACGGGCATGTCAAGTTAATGTCACGGGCGTGTCAAGTAAAATTTTGACTTTTTTCTGAATTTTTCTGGAAAATAAAAATAACTAAGTTAGAAATTTTTTTTACAAAATATGAACAATTTATTGAAAAAAAGAAACAAAAAAAGCAAAAATAAAGTAAAATATCATAATAACAATACTATAAAAGTAGGTACAATTACAACTTATCAAATACCCCCACACTTAAGCTTTTGCTATTCCAGAGCAAAAGTTTGAGGTGAACTTATAAGGAATAATAAAAAACTCTAAGTTCTGCTACCGCTTGAATTAATTATCAGAGAGATCTAAATAAATATACGGGGTATAAGAGTTAAGTCCTAAAATTATGTAGATGATTTAAACAAGGCAAAAGTTTTGGCCAAAAGAGTTCTTGATGTAATCAAATAGAAAGCAATAATTGTATTGGTTAGATTAAAAGAAAATAGTTTGGAATTATATGAACTTTAGCTTTATAGAAGTTTTACCGGAAATAATGCAATTTACGAATTATGCTCTCAAAAAGATTTTTGAATTAATTCTAGAGTCATGAAATTGGCTAAGGGGGTTGATGGTTGTTTATGAAGATGCTTGGATTTTAAGGCGAGTTAATTTTTTTCTCGAACCTCCAATTTTTTGGATTTGGATTTGGATGTTGGATGTTATAGGAAAACGAAATATTATTTTCCTTAACATGAATTTTTCTTTCTTCATAATAAGAATTAACCCAATGTATATGTGTAGGAGTAATGAATTTTATCCTCTTACTCCGTAACATATAATCTTTTAATTTATTGGGTGCCTATGTTTACGGAACGAAATCTTATTCCCATGGACATAGGATCTTTTTTTTGGGGGGGGGGAATTTTTATCATACCAAATAGGTTATGATAAGTAAGGGGAGAAAAGAGAACTAGATTTTTAATTAAAAAATTTTTGAGAGCAACATTTATAAATTGTACGATCCAATTTTTCAGAAAGCTAAAATTAAGCATAATTGAATTTTATAGTCGTTATTTTCTAACATAGTACACGTGCTCCAATCTATGAAAAATTAGAAGTAGTTCCTAAAGCGAGTCCCCTATTTTTAACAAAGTATAATATATTCTTTAAAACTTAACCCCGACGATTTAGATTTTTCAATCTATAATTAACAAACGAATAGTGAACAAAGAATTGATCAAATTCACATATAAATAAACTAAGAACAAAAGTTTTGGATAGTACGAAACTTAATAATGATATATTTGATTTATTTATTTCATAAATTATATATATATATTAATTTTTTTGAATTTTTGAAGTTATTATTTTTTTTGTATGTTTGTATTTATTCCTTTAATATATACATACTAAAGAAAGAAAATGCGAAAATAAAATTTTTTGGATTTTTAAGTTTTGCGATTTTTTTGTATTTTTAAGTTTTGTAAAAAATTTTTGTATTTTTAAGAAAATTTTCATTCTATTTACAAAAATTTGGGAGAAAAAGAGAAATTATTTACAAGGATGAGAAGGAAAAAAGGAGAGGGGAAAGAGAAAGAATATTTACAAAAAGTACTTACAAAAATTATTTACAAAAAATATTTACAAAAATATTTACAAAATATAAACTAGGTTGCCGTGAGATGACTCGTTATGTGGATGGCTCGATGAGCCGGATCTCGCGGACCGAGTTAAAAAGAAATCAAAGTTTCAAAAGTTTTATATATTTTTTTATTTTTGAAGTTTTGTTTTTAAGTTTTAATTTTTGTTTTTGTAAGTGAAAAAGAAAGTACGAAAATATGAAAACACCCCCATACTTAGTTCTAACATTGTCCCTAATGTTGTATGCTAAGCATGAGGAACAAAATAGCAACTATATATACAAAAAAGAAGAGGGGGGCAGAAAACGTCTCTGATCCGCGCTCGGGGAAGCCCATTAAAAACCCTGCAGTTATTAGAAAAATAGAAAAAATGATAAATAAAGATGTAAAAAAGATAAGTGTGGGGTGCCTCCCAGGAGCACTTTGTTTATAGTCGCGTAGCTTGACAATATTGGCGAGGATTATATATGGAGAAGGGTTATGGTTTCGTTCCTACCGATCACAGGGTCGCCCGCTATATAAGACTTTAACCGATGACCGTTCACCTTAAAAGTGCCTTTTTCGGGGTGGGAACGAGTACGGTCCCGTATGGAAAAACTTCTTCAACCTTGAAGGGGCCGAACCATCGTGATTTTAGTTTACCCGGGAAAATCCTAAGACGTGAATTGTACAGAAGGACTAGATCGCCCGGAGAAAAAAATGTTGGGTCTTTAATTTTTCGATCGTGGTATAACTTAGAACGCTCCTTATAGAATTTATTGCTCTCGTAAGCGTTCGCACGCCATTCATCGAGCTCGTTTAGTTGTAGTTTTCTATTCTTAGCGGCTAAGTCAGCGCCGAGGTTTAAAAGTTTTAATGACAAAAGTGCGCGGTGCTCTAGTTCTACGGGTAAATGGCACGCTTTTGCCATAGACTAATCGAAATGGAGTACAACCAGTAGCGGTTTTGTACGCTGTATGATACGCCCATAACGCGTCGTCAAGCTTAACGGACCAATTTTTCCTATTAAGTGAAACGGTTTTTTCAAATATGCGTTTTATATCTCGATTTACTACCTCAACTTGGTCACTTGTTTGCGGGTGTAGGGGGTTGCAAGTTTGTGCGTGACTCCATATTTAGCTAACGTCTTAGCCATTAGAGCGTTATAGAAATGCGTTCTCCTATCACTAATAATAGCGTGAGGCGTGTCGAAGTGAGAGAATCATTTTTTTAGAAATGTAATGACGACTCGCGCATCGTTGGTGGGGAGAGCTTGCGCTTCTGTCCACCTTGATACGTAGTCGACCGCTAGTAAAAGATACGTATTTTTATAAGAAGGACTTCGCATTCTAAAAACTTGCATTCTAAAATCTATGCCCCACAAATCGAAGACTTCACATTCTAAAAACATTTTTTTGGGCATCTCATCTCGACATGAGATGTTACACGACCACTGACAGCTATTGCATGAGCACACAAAATTGTGCGCGTCTTTGAAGAGAGTGGGCAAAAAGTAGCCCGCCTCTAGCGCCTTCCTAGCAATCCGGTTTGCTTGATAGTGCCCCCGCCTGGACCCTCATGGCAGTGCCTCAATATTTGCGTGCACTCCACACCCGCAACGGACCTTCGGACCGTTTGGTCCGCGCAGATAGGGAAAAGAAATGGGTCCTCCCAAAAGAAATTTTTCAAGTCGGAAAAGAATTTCTTCTTTTGATGACTTGAAAAATCTTTTGGAATTACCCGCGTGACTAAGTAGTTCGCATAATCTGTGAACCAAGGCGAAGATGATGAAGACGAATGAATGGCAAGAAGGCGTTCCTCAGGGAATCTGTCATTTATTTCAGATTCGACGAGTGCTTCTGCACCCGGATTTTCTAAACGGGAGAGGTGGTCTGCCGCTAGATTTTTCGCGCCCTTCTTATCTTGGATCTCCAAGTAAAATTCTTGAAGGAGGAGAATCCATCGAAGAAAGCGGGGTTTCGCGTCGGTTTTGGCTAGTAAATACTTAAGGGCGGAGTGATCGGTAAAAACGAAAACTTTAGATAGCGTTAAATACAAGCGAAATTTTTCGAAAGCGAAAACGACGACTAAGAGTTCCTTTTCCATCGTCGTGTAATTCACTTGTGCTGAAGTGAGCGTCTTGCTAGCGTAATAAATAGGATTAAAATGTTTTTCTACGTGTTGGCCAAGAACGGTGCCTAAGGCAATATCACTAGCTTCGCACATGATTTCGAACGGAAGGGACCAATTAGGGGCCACTAGAATTGGAGAATTGATAAGTTTTTGTTTTATAAAATTAAAGGCAGACTCGCAATCGCTACTAAAGACAAAAGGTGATTCCTTTTCCAAGAGTTGAGTAAGCGGCTTTGTTATTTTTGAAAAATCTTGAATGAAACGCCTGTAAAAGCCCGCATGGCCTAAGAAACTCCTAATGGATTTTATGTTAGTCGACTGAGGATGCTTTTCTATGATTTATACTTTGGCCTTATCGACCCCTATCCCCTTAATCAAAATCTTATGGCCAAGGACCAAACCTCCTTGAACCATAAAGTTGCACTTCTCCCAATTTAAAACAAGATGCGTGTCCTCGCATCGCTGGAGGACACGATCGAGATTACGAAGACAATCCGGGAATGAGCATCCAAATACAGAAAAGTCATCCATAAATACTTCCATAATATCTTCTACTAGATCGCCAAAGATTGCTAGCATAAATCTTTGGAATTTAGTTGGCGCATTGCAGAGGCCAAATGGCATTCTTCGGTAGGCGAAGGTGCCAAACGGGCAAGTAAAAGTTGTTTTTTCTTGGTCCTCGGGGGAAATGGGGATTTGGAAAAACCCCGATAAACCGTCGAGAAAACAATAAAATGGATGACCGGAAAGACGCTCGAGAATCTGGTCAAGGAATAGTAGTGGGAAATGGTCCTTGCAGGTGGCATCATTAAGTTTGCGATAATCGATGCACAAACGCCAACCCATAGCAGTACAAGTTGGGGCAAGCTCATTGTGCTCATTCGCCACTACGGTCAGACCGCCCTTCTTGGGCTTGACATGAATGGGACTAACCCATGCACTATCAGAAATGGGATAAATAATCCCCGCATCTAATAATTTAATTATCTCAGTTTTCATGACGTCTTTCATGTTTTTGTTAAGACGTCTCTACGGCTGAATGGTTTTGCAGCAATTATCGTTTAAGAAAATTTTATGAGTGCAGAAAGAAGGGTTAATCCCCTTAAGGTAAGAAATTTGCCATGCAATTGCGTGGCGATGTTTAAGCAAAACCTCCAATAAATCGGAGGTCTTCGAATCACTTAAATGCAAAGAAATGATTACCGGGAGTGTAACATTTTTCCCCAAAAAGGTGTATTTGAGGGATTCGGGTAAAGGTTTGAGATCTAGGGCGGGCGATTCTTCTAGCGAGGTTTTAGTGCTAATGTCTTTTGAACCAATTGGTTCAAAAGGCATGTCCGTAGACTTGTCCTCATCGCAATAAAAATTTTCGAGTGAAAAAATATCTTCGTTTAAAAACTCGGACTCGAAAACCGAAGAAGAACAATCTCCATAAAAAGAATCTATAGAGTAGCAGAAATCGTCGCTCGGCGACGAGTCTTCCATTGAGGGGTTAATAGAAAAAGTAACTTTGTCATCTCCTACCCGAAGGAGAAGATGACCGTTACTTACATCGATTAACATACGTGAGGTTGCGAGGAAAGGCGACCGAGTATTATTGGTACCTCGGCGTCTTCCTCGATGTCTAAGATTACGAAGTCCACTGGGAAGGTGAACTTGTCTACTCGGACAAGGACATCCTCAACTACCTCGTTGGGGAACCTAACCAAGCGATCCGCTAGTTAGATGCGCATATTGGTAGGAGCAGGAGCACCCAAACCTAAATGCAGGAAAAGCGAGAATGGCATCAAATTAATGCTCGCGGCTAAGTCTGCCAAAGCATATTTTACTAATACATCGCCAAAAAGGCACGGGATGGAAAACCGTCCCGGGTCGTTTTGTTTTAAAGGCAACTTATTAGTAAGAGCCGCCGAGCAGACAGCGTTAAGAGAAATATGCGAAATATCTTTATGTTTTCGTTTGTTAAAAAGAAGTTCTTTTAAAAAAATTTCATACTTAGGCATTTGCGAGATGGCCTCGCAAAAAGGAACATTAATATGAATTTGTTTAAGTAATAAAATAAATTTTTCATATTGCGTGTTCACTCGCTCGTTATCTAATTTATGCGGGTAGGGCAACACCTTGTTTAAAATAGTTTTGTCATTTAAAATCGGTAAGGGCTGCGTAATCGAAGAAGAGGGAAGAGGGGTCGGAGGTGAAATATGTACTTGAGGATCGATCCGTTTTGGATCGACCACATCCTTACCGCTATGGAGGGTTATACCGTTGGCATTCTCCCTTGGATTGGGCTCCGTATTCCTTGGTAGTGCCCCCAGAGCGCGTTCTGACATAAGTCGCGCCAGCTGTCCAACCTGTATTTCTAAATTTTTAAGCGATCCGGTGATGTTCCGGATATTGGACTCGTTGGACGCGACATATCAATTAAAATTTTCCTCCACCGGAAGAGTCTTTGAAGGAGGGGACGAAAAAGAGAGCACAAAAGGAGGGGGAGGAGGGCGCTGCGCATTATTCGGGTTACTATATGAGAAATTTGGGTGGTTCCTCAAACCCGGATTATAGTGACTACTATAAGGGTTGTTTTGAAAGGAGGGACGCACCAGATTCCCCATGTAGTCCACGAACTCGTCAACCACGCAGGAATTAGGGGGGGAGAAAATAAGGCGGAGTGGAGGAGGCAACAGACATCTCCGCCACCTGCTTAGTTAGCCTTTCGACTTGAAGGGCTAGCTGAGCAGTGGCATCCACTTCATAAAGGCCCGCCTGCTTTTGGCGCGCCCACGGGACATTCCATTGATAGGCATTCATAGCCATTTCCTCGAAAAGAGCTTGGGCGGCCTCGAGGGTCTTATTATTCAGAGTGCCCCCGGCAGGCGCGTCAATCATTTGACGCGTCTGACTGTTCAGTCCATTGTAAAAAATCTGTACCTACAACCACGTTGGCAAAGCGTGGTGCGGGCACCGATGGAGAAATTCCTTAAAATGCTCCCAAGTCTCATAAAGAGACTCGGAGTCGTTTTGCACAAAGGAGGATATGTCCGCTCGCAATCTAGCAGTTTTTGCGGGTGGAAAATATTTAGTAATGAATTTCTCTGCCAACTCCGCCCAGGTCATGTTGGATCCCCGCAGGATGGGGACCAACCACTCCTTGGCCTTGGACTTAAGAGAGAAGGGAAAGAGGTGCAAACAAATGGCGTCATCAGTGACGCCATTTATCTTGAAAGTATCGCAAATTTCTAAAAAATTAGACAAGTGGTTATTTGGGTCCTCATCCGGCTGTCCGTCGAACTGCACGACATTTTAGATCATTTGTATAACACTTGACTTAATTTCAAAATTATTGTTCTCCACAGCAGGCCGAACAATACTCGACCCTGTATCATCCAAGTTAAGTCGAGCGTAGTAAGACATCATACACTCGGCCGCTTGGGCATTATTTGGGTCGGCCATAGAAGAGAAAGAGGGTTCTCCGGTGGATTCTGCGGGGTCTAAAAAGGGAATTCAACGTAGAGATACGATACGCGCAAGAGAGCGGTCGATCTTTGGGTCGAATTCAAGATTTTCAGAACTCGAAGGTTGTCCACGGGTCATGCACCCTAGAAAAAAAAACAACGAAGGGGGAAGGATTTTTTTTATATAAAAATTATTATTTGAAAATAAAGTAAAATTAATAGAGTCCTGGATTAAATATAACAACCATGCTCCCCGACAACAGCGCCAAAAACTTGATGGCCGTAGAATAGAGACCGACTGTGGGTGGTTCGAAATGGTCAAATTCCACGGGCCGAGTTAGAAGATCGAGTTTTCTAACGAGAGGAGGAAAGTACACCTATCGCATAGTACTCGGTATTTGGGAGAATACCGAGGTCGTATAGTTCTTGGAGGTACGTTGATTATATTTACTCTTTCAGGAAGACTATTATCTTACTATCAGTAAGGTGGGATTTTTAGTTAATTAAGGCGAAAAGAGAAGAGAGCAGAAATTTATGAAGTTAGTTCAATGACGAGTTAACGCTCGGCATCGAATCGGATTAAGACTAAAATAATTCTTTACAATTATTGAACTTTGTTTTTAAATTAATAAAAGGCACTTGGCTGTGGAGGTTCCAAAGAGATGAGCTCACCTGGGTCTAGGGATATCGTTCACCTAGACGCTAAGGCTATTCGACCGAACGTTAGTCCAACGAAGGATTCCCCTTAACGCCTGCATTACGCTAAGAACCCCGCTATTGGGTGGGGAACCCAATCTGACAGAACAATGCTTCTCCTATTTCGAGGGGGCATACGCAGTTCTCTTTACCCAAGGGGGATCGGTCCATACGTGCAGCCTCTCGGCGTTGCGTATGGATAACGGAAATAGAGCCTACATATCGATTATGTGGTCTTATGCGTCGTTAACCCGGGGCAAACCTTAAGTCCTTAAATTAAAAAAAAAAAAAAGTTCTTTAATTATTTCAAATCATTTTATATGTCCCAATGCTCTTCGATGCCGAAGGCTAATAGAGATTTGCCACTCATCGGTATGGGGACGGCTTTATGGTTTTTAGTTAAGCGTGAGTTGAATTTAAGAACTAAACAGTTATAAAAGAAAACATAAAAAAAGGACATTTAGATAAATTGAAAGAAAGCTAATTGATGTAGGCACTCACACACACTTCAAAACCATAAAAAATTTAAGAAAGCAAGTCCTACTTGAATGAGTAGGGGGGAAATAAATGCAAGTACAAGTCCTACTCAAAAATGAGTAAGCGGTAAATTAAAGCAATGCGCCATTATCTCTTAACGAGTAGGCGGAAATAAATGCATAAATAAAAAGAAACTAAGTTACAAAAAATGAAAATTACAAGTCCCACTCAAATGAGTGGGCGGAAAATTAGAGCAGAGCGCCGTTTAACTCTTAACGAGTAGGCAGAAATAAATGCACACACGCACACACTCTACATAATTGAGAAAGCGATAAACAAAGCATTAAAAGTTATCATCTACACTCACACACTCTACATAAATGAATAAAGCAGTAAAATAGCGAGTCCCGTCTCAAATGAGTGGGCGGGAGAATGAAAGCAATAAAACTATTTTCATACAATCACACACACATAGAAATAACACAGAATGAAAGTTACCTAAAAATTAAAACTAAAACTTTTCTACCGTTACAACTTGTCAAAAATGATAAAAAAGATGAAATAAAAATTAAAAGAGTAAATGGTTTTTTAAAATTAAAACAAAAGTACAAGGACTTGAAAAATTTAAATGATAACATTTTCATTCTTAGGGTCTTACAAAAGTGAGGAAAAAGTGATAATAAACTTAAAATGACGAAAAAGTTTTACATTCCTAAAAAGCTAAGTAAGAAAGAAAAATCAAACTCACTCTTAGCTCACTTTTGTAAAATCCTAAGGATGAAAACATTGAACCCCAAATCCTAATTCATAAAGTAAATAAAATATAAACTACCTTAACTTGGCTAAAATCAAAGTTATTAAAAATCAAAATTATAACTTTTCCATTCTAAAGAGTTCATAAAAGTGATTAAAAAGTGAAAATAAAATTTAAAGGATCAAAAAGTTTTACAACTTAAACAAAAACAAAGTTAAAGAAAAGTAAAATCACCTTTATAAAACATCATTTACAAAACTCCCAAAGAAGCAAGGGTTATAATTTGAAAGTGACATAAAGCTTAAGAAAAGAGGGGAGAACGATCCTTATAACATAACATATATATATATATTTTTCATAACAAAGAAACATAAAACTTGAAATTAAAACTTAAAACATAAAAGCTATCCTAAAACTTTTGCATAATGAAGATAAAATAAAAGAAATGAAAACATCACTCCTAAACACACACACACTTTTCCATAAAGAGAAAAACTAGGAAAAACATGAGAATAAAAAGGGAGAATAAAGTGGGCACACATGTTCATTCCAAAGCCAATTAAGAAGAGAAAAGTTAACATTTTTTATTGAATGAAAATAACTATTACAAAGCTAATACAAAGCTAAGCTAAATCAATACCAAACCTAAAAGCAAGGGGGGAGAATGTTCTCCTTACATGGCAATATAGTCCACAAGGGCAGCCCACACAACACACTAAATTTGGCTCAAAAAAGTGATCCCTTGGGCATTACAGAAAATTTTTATTTATAGGCAAAATTTCGGGTGTGACATGCCCTTGTCACGGGCGTGTCAGGGGGTGTGTCACAGTTGCCGTGTTTGACTTGCCATCTTCTTGCGAGCTGGCGCCGTTCTGGAAGGTTCAGGAAGGGCCACGTTGCGGTCACGGGCGTGACATGATTGTCATGGGCGTGTCAAGCAGTGGTCGACGATCTTCGAGTGCCGATCGACGATCAGGATGCTTTTGGAAGGAACACGTGGCGGTCACGGGCGTGACAAACATATCACGGGTGTGTCGGGGGGCGTGATATGATGGCGTTGAGTGTTGACTAGCCGAAGGCGTTGAGTTCCTGATACGGGCGTGTCCAGTCAATGTCACAAGCGTGTCAAGTCAAATTTTGACTTTTTTCTGAATTTTTCTAGAAAATAAAAATAACTAAGTTAGAAATAAAATTTACAAAATATGAACAATTTGTTGAATAAAACAAACAAAAAAAAGCAAAAAAAAAAGTAAAATATCATAATAACAATACTATAAAAGTAGGAACAATTACAACTTATCAATTATAAAATCACACGACACTCCATCATCCATCCAAAATATTTTCCAAGGTCATTAGTGAGTACAAGATATATAAAGAAAAGGGTGATGATATTTGGGGTGTGAAAATAGGTAATTTCTATTTTATGAGTTTAAGGGTTTAATAATATAAATAAGATGCAGATTGAAGTTACCCGACCCACAAAAGGGTTTCACTATTCACCTAAAACTTTTCCCAACGTCTATAGTGACCTAAATAGGTGTGTGATGAAGGGTGATAAGCTCGGGGGTGCAAATAGATATTTTTGGTAATTATGATAAAGGATTAGAGTTTAAGTAAATAAATAAGAGCTAGGGTCCAAATATTTTTCCAAGGTTGGTTATGACCTAATTAGTGCTATGAAAAAGTTTGGTATTTATCGGAGTTCATTTAGGCAATATTATAAATTTTTTATAAGGAAACAATTTTTTTATTAAGAAAATATGTTAGGATAAATAAATAAATTATATAATAAAAGAAGGAGGATCCAAGGTGCTGCTCCTGAGTTAGGAACATTTAGAGAAACATGCCATAATTATTTTAGGAGATTTGGAGGTCATGAGAGGGGTCTTCAACATTTTTCAATTTAAAGGAATTAATAATAAAGAAGGAAACTTTGAAAGGAGATTCCAGGAGTTATAGACTACCCCTGAAAATGGGTGACCACTTTTTGAAAACTGCAGACCAAGCCCTTTAACTTTCATGTTGGTCACTTGGCCTGGGTCAGCCTCTATGGTGCTTATTTTTGAGCAAACAAGTTCTCTTAATGGGCTCTAAATAGCCATTTAATTGAATTAAATTAAATAAAAGAAAAGGCGGAGCACGGATCTTGGCGCAAATTCAACACTCTAGAAACACGGTAGATGATAAAATGACCTTCCCCCACAGCGGATCCGCTATTCATTTTGTTGTGGGGGTCAGCCAATCATTATCGAGGTTAATCAACGACGCTGATTTCGTCTTCAACCTCCAGCAACAGATGAGATTGATCCCCTTAGAGAAAAACTTGCAGGGCTTCTCCACCGCCGCCCGGTGATCTCTGACCACTTCTGGTCCACTAGAAAGTTTCCAAGGGGCCAGGGCAATATTTTGGCGGTGGTGGGGTCGTCGTAAACTGCCGGTGGTAGCTGAACTCAAGTTGAGTTTCACTTGAAACCCGCCACTGCAATAGGCCAAAACGATGCCCAATTGGGCTTGATTTTGGTTCGAAAACTTTTGCGGGGATGAGGGGAAGAAGAAGGAAGAAGAATCTCACCTCATAGGGACGAGCTCGCCTGGTTCGGGGTCGGTTGTCCATGGCTTTTCACGGATTGAGTAGGGGGTGTTTGTATGGGGCTTCTACTCAATTTATCTGCACAGGGGGAAAGGTGGGGACTGGTGTGAGCTATTCAATGGCCTTGGGGTCTCTTTTATAGGCCGTGGGTGAGTTTTGGTTTTGAGCTCTTAAGCTCATTATGGCCGGTCATGGCTATGGTGTAGGGGTACTTCAAGCCACCTTGCAGTCTACATGAGTTCAAGATAAGGTTGCTTAGGTGATGGGTCAGCATTCTAAATGGGGAAAGGGGCTTAGGTTAGGAGAATTTTGGATTTGCCTCTTTAGGCTAATTTTTCTTAAGTTAAGATTTAGTCTAGGTTTAGGCCTAAGCTCTTGTTGACTTTTTGAGTTGACCAAAAATAACATTTTTGTGGTAGGGTTGGCCAGTGTATTGTCTTGATGTGGGTCCAATCCATGGGTAAAAAGAGTAAGGGAAGGGTATTTTGTGTCAAAAATACTAAGTGCACACCACTTAGCCTTATGGGCTTTCCAAGGGGTGTGGTTCATGGTTTATAGTGCCATCATGAGGGTTATGGTCTTGGAGTTATGTCGGAAGGTTTGGGTTGAATCAAGGGCTCAAGGGTGGCTATGTGCACACCTTCTCTCTTAAGAGTAGGGTGGTGGATCAACTTGGCTCTTAGGTGTACTAATGGGTCCACTCAAGTCAAGGGGAGGGGTGGGGCCAAGGTACTTTGTTGGTTAGCAAAACTCCTTGGTCCCCTAAGTAACATGGGGATGTTACATGTCCAACATGGTCCCAAGGTCCCACTCAGCGAATATGGGGTTCTACAACCAGTGGCAGAGGTACCGCGGCACGGTAGCTCAAAAATATATAAGCGGTAGTTCAGGTCCAATTCTTTTTTATTATTTGTCCACTCTCTCACTTCCGCGTAGAGTGCTTCCGCCGGCGCTTCAAAGATCTAGGTAATCACCTCCCCATTTTCTCCTTAGTTTTATGTGTGATGAGATTAAAAGTATAATTTGTGGAGTCTTAGTCATTTTGGGCATGATCCATGGTGGTTTCACAAAGTTTTTGAGTTGGAGTTGAGATTTTTTTGCCACGGATCTTCCTCGATTTCACGAATCTAGTTTCTATGACCTTGGATCTCCTTTCCCTCAATGTTTAAAGTGGAATTTATGGAAAAATGGATTTTTTGGGGAGATCCGAAGAAAGGCGATAGAGTGCAGTCCTCCATGCTACCGTGCGGTGGTAGCAGATTACCACGCTGCGGTAGCCCCCATAAACTATTTTCTTAGGCTTTTAAAAAGTGGATTTTTCATGCTTTGCAAATTATGGCTTCTTCCAGCTCCCAACCATCATGAAAGAGTTTCTCCAAGAGCTTTTTGAGTACCCATATCAACATTTCCAGCTATAGACGAGGCCACTGTATGTATGTCGATGGTCATCGACATTGATGATCATTATGCTCACAATTATAGTTACCTAGATCATTCAGGGGTTCTATCCGCGATTTTGACCAGCAGTCCATTATCCTCAGTGTTTTTTCCTTTGTTCTATAATAACCTCAGGGATCCAGCTCACACACAGCTAGACAGAGGAGTGCAATCACGTATCGGTACTGAGATTGTGATGATACTCTACGAGGATATTGAACGGAAGTATATCTAGTTCCTCAATGGGGAATGACTCAACATCATTAAGTCCTTTAGATCTACGCAGGACTAGAGAGATTAATAAGGTTCTCCATGATGTGGATGGGCATCGAGATCTCATCACCACCGTGGAAATGCTCAAGTCGGTTGCCCGCATCATCCAGGACGTTCTGCGCCACTCCCTAATGTTCAAGGCTGGGGACACCAAGAATATCACGGTCTAGCTTTCTATGGTGATGTTCTGTATCATAGCTGGAAGGCACTTCAACATATCTGATCTTATCTTATTGATGATGCGCTACACCTCTCAGCTTAAATATCTCTAACGCCTGTGGATGAACACTCTGCCGTTGGGCGGAGTGATCCAAAGTATCCTCATAGAGAAGTACCCTGCCATCTACTGGTCGGTGTACCGTACTGACATCACCCCCAAAATCTACAGAGTAGGTGAGATTCCTACTACATCATGAGCACGGTCATCTGCTGTACAACCTCCGTTACCTCGCGTAGGATCCCTTAGGGAAACTAGCTGGGACATCTATGGTATTGTGGAGGAGCAGGGGCAGGAGATTAGGAAGAAAACAAAATAGGCGAAGGGCATGAAGAAGATGTTCAAGAAAATGATGAGCAAGCACAACAATTCTCAACCTTCTTCAGAAGAATAGCATTTGCGCTTTACCACTTTGTCTTTTTGTGTTCGACTGTGTTTCCCCCTTTTATTATTATTATTATTATTATTCATGTTTGTAATAAGACAGGTTAAAACACTTTTCCTGATAGTTATTCTACTCGTACTATCAATCATGCACTAAGTTTTATTACTATTGATTAGCTTTGTGATGCTACCCAGCTTAGCAATAATTTTTTTTCTCATTCTTCTTCTTATTATGGATGTATGTATCGCACTAGTTAAAATATATAACAAAAACAATAAAAAAAATAGTAGAAAAAATAACAATAAAAACTAGTGATCATATTGTGAGGTAAGATATAGTGCAGTTCGTTTTGAGCTTACTTCACGCAATGAGTGGTTGTTATATGAGAGGAGATTTAGGTATCCAAGTGAGTTCGTGTGTGGCGACTCTCCTGGTACCCAAACACTATGTGTCAGCTTATAGGTAGGTAATGATGAATATGCCATTTCGAGAAGTATAAGTGCATCATTCTTAACTACGAGCCTCCATTCATACTTCGTATTAAGTTTCTGTTTATAATGCAATTTTCCATTAAGTTTCCTACGAGTATTTTTGTGGTGATTTTCAATTGAATAATATTTTGTTGGAGGTTTAGATAAATTGAAGTTAATTTCCAAGTTAGAAGTCTTTGTCTTAGCATAGGGACTCATAGTGTAGTGATCGTTTAAAGGAAATCTACATTCATTTGCTTTTAGGTAAGGAGTAGTTTGTTTTTTTCCCATGAGGATAATTTCTATAATTAGATATTTTACTAAATTTTGCTAGAGGTTTCATACTCCCTTTGAGTGACCTAGTAATTGCATGACGATTCATATTCAACATGCTCTCAGGTTTTGCGTCAAGCGTGGAATTTAACTATGTATCCTTTGTCAACGTGGAATTAAACTATGTATCCTTTATCGCATAATTGGCTTATGCTTATAGGATTGTGTTCCAATCCCTCAACATAAGCTACATCCGAAAAGGATACACTACCGTTGGTGATCAAACCGTAGCCTTTGGTTATCCCTCGGTCTTAACCTCCAAAGATGACCTTTGGTCCGTTCAACACTAGAGAATAATTTTGAAGTAGGCTTCTTGTCCCGGTCATGTGCCGAGAGCATCCACTGTCCAAATACAAGATTGGCATTTTGGTGGCCTTTGGACATTCTTGCAATCATAAAAAGTTTGCCTTAGGAACCCAAACATGTTTGGGTCCTTGGTCAAGTGTTAGAATACTCCCCCTATGAGGATTAGCATCATAAGCTGTCATTCTCATGTTGCCAACTTGAGGAGTTGGAAAATTTCTTGGATTAAACCAACAATAGATGGCAAAATGACAAATTCTGCCACATCACCAACAATCGAACCTATTGTATCTTTGCCTTTGGTACTCCTGCTTGACCATTTGGGATACTGCTCCTGCAGGGGTAGCATTCTTGGAGGAAGAAGCTTCATGATGATGGCAATCATATGATTTCTTCTCCATCACAGGCTTTTCTACATTAGATTTTACTTTTAGTGCTTTGTTGAAGTTATGACCATGATCATAAGGTCCATAGTCCTGAAGAATGACTTATTCATAAGGTGCCTTAAAGACACTCTCACCAATGTTTCTGGGGCGAGTCCATCCTTGGTAACGAGACTTTGGCTCTACATAAGAAGGCCTAGTCAAGTGACCGTAGGACGAGTCAAGATCAAACTTATTTGTTGGAAAGATGGCTTTCTTAAAAATAGTCTGATCTAGAGGAGCTTTCCCTTTTTCTTCGGCTAAGGCCTTCTTGGCGGCCGTATTCTTTCTCTTAGCCTTATTTCTCCTGGAAGATTTACTAGGAACTCCTACATGACCTAGCCCAGCACCCTTGGCCTGAGCAGAGAACTCAGCAATAAGAGGAAGAACTACCTTTTGTTTAGAGAAACCTTCAAAAAGTTTCATTTCGGCTTATAGTAAGTCTTCCAACTCCTTAATGATTTCATCCTAAATATCAAGGTGCTTGATAGCCTTGTTGAACTCATTAACAGCAGTATCTAAGTCTTCTCTGAGTGAGTCCATCTTAACGACTTCCTCTCTTAGAGAGCTTTCTATGGCCTTTAGAGACTTAATCTCTTTTGCCTGAGTTTTCATGACTTTTCGACATTTGTCGTAAGCCATGATCAACTCCTTATACTGGGCCATGAGTTCAGACTCATCGTCAGAGGAGTCGTCCTCATGATCATGCTAAGAAACTTCAGATTTTGAAAGAGGGGTGTGAGATTTTACCTCCCTAGTGAACTGGGGCTTTTGTTCATCATCTGATTGAGCCATAAGTTCAAAGTAGGCTTACTCTTCTTCACTTGACTCAGATGAGTCAGAGTCACTAAGAGTCTTGTCTTTCTTGGCTATCAGGCTCTTCTCTGTCGTCTTCTTGCTGTACGGGACTTCTTTTCTTCTCTCCTGCCACCCTCCTTCTTCTTGTGGGGGCAGTCAGCTATGACGGGACTTGGCTTGTTACAACAATAACAAACTATGTCAGTCGAAATATGTTTGTTCTGTTTAGAACCATACCTGTCGTGGATGCTTGAGCCTTTTCTGTGCCGATCACCGTCATATCGTGATCTTCTGTGAGAGGCATACTTGCCTTTCCATTGCTTTTTCTTGTTCAAGAATTTTTTGAACTGCCGTGAGAGTAAGGAGAACTCTCCTTCAAATAGTTTAGATCCCGAGGTACTTGTCTCTGAGTTTTCTTCTTCACTAACTTCTTGTGCTGGGGTTGGAGAGGTAGCCTTTGTTTTCCTGGAGGTGTCTGCCTTTAAAGCAACAGACTTCTCTTTGGATACATACCTTCTCTTCTCTTCTTCAGCTTTCCTTATGTTGAGTTGAAGCTCATATGACATCCGCTTCCCGAAGAGATTTTGAGGATCTGTCTCATCTAGCTTTAAAAATTCCCTGATGGCACAGATCTTGTTGTCCCATTCCTTGGTTAAAGATCTTAGGAACTTGTCATTCAGTTCTCTATTGGTGAAGACTCTGCCATATACTCTGAGGCCGTTAAGTATCTTGAAAAAGTTCTCAAAAGTATCTACAATGGTATCTTTGTGCCCTTGTCGGAAGTCTTCATATTTCTGATTCAACAGGGATCTTCTGTCATCCCTTACTTCTTTTGTACCTTCCATCAAGGTGACGAGGGACTGCCTCATCTCCTTAGCAGACAAGCAGTGGATAAGGTTTTGTAGCATAGAGTCATCGACTGCACTTGCAATTATATTTTTGGCTTTCTTGTCCAAGGAGACAAGTGAACTCTCGTCTTTATCTAGATCCATTAGCTTCTTTGGTACATTCTTTTTTGGATCTATAGTTGAGACCGTCATAGGAATGTGGGGACCTTCTTCAACAATCATGAAGATCTGGGGATCCATAGCTTCCATGAAAAATTTAATTCTCTCTTTCCACATGGGAAAATTCTTCTTTGTGCACAGGGAAGCTTGGCAAAATCTTTAGCCTTGTCCATTGCTTGAAAATTCTCAAGAGACAACTTAGAGAGGAAATTTATCAAGGTGTAAAACTTTTAACGACCAACCTCCCTGGGATACCAATTGAAAGTGCAAGTTATCTACCTAAATCACCTAGAGGGGGGGGGGGTGAATAGGTGAATTATGCATTTATTTGTGAAATAAAAAATTTAACGAACTTTCACAAAAACAATCAAGCAATCACAGAGGACAAGAAGATTTATAGTGGTTCCCTAACCTTGGGTACGTCCACTTTTCCTCACCGATCTAGTAAATCAATAGACACAGCTACTCCACTATCTCGGATTGAAAACCAATCCTATGTATCAGAACCAAGTTCCTATAATCTTGTTCCAAAGGGATTTACACTCGGAATATGAAAACTTCCTACAACTCGGAGAACAATGCTCCTACACTCGGAGAATAATCTCCTACAAAATTACAAAGAGATATGAAATACAAAGAAAGATTTGTCTCAGATCTGGAAAACTTTAACTCTAGGTCTTCCTCTGAACTTGGCGGCTTTTTCAGAATTTGTTGAAGAAGAACCTCTGTAGATCTGATCTGAGAAACTTAGGACCTACTTGATGAAGGAGAAGATGAAGATTCCTTTAACAACAAGTCTAACTTGATCAAAAACAGTCATGTAGATCTTCAACCTGAGCGGCAACGATAACTTCTGTAAGTACATTCTTGGAGAGAGACGGTCGATAAGAAAATTATAAAAATGTATAGTTCACCGCTTAGGGTTAGTCTTGATGAAAATACATTATATAGGATTTCCTCTAACGGTTAGAATTGACATTAATGATGACACGTGGACACATCACGTCAAGTCATTTTAAAATTCCGTCGATTTGGACTTAAGTAAATTTTCTGAAAAATGAACTGCAATTCTCGAGAAGTATGAATGACTTCTCGAGAACAAGGCTGATTTCTCGAGAGCTATGCTTTCTGGACTTAAGATAGTACTCAAGAGATAAGCGTTGAGTCAACTCAAGAACTAAATTTCGCTTCTCGAGAACTAAAATAACATTACACGAGAGCTAAAACTTGTACTCGAAAACTAAGCCGACTTCTCGAGAACTAAAAGCTATGTTCTCGAGAACTATAATCAGCTTCTCGAGAGGTGGACTTAGAATATTTTTCACGGCTGTTTCTGGCTACTCAAGAAGTATAAGCTGTGACTTCTCGAGAACTTACACTAAGCTTCTCGAGAACTATAATGATGTTTCTCGAGAAATAGTCTAGGCTTTTCAAGAACTAAGTGAACTTCTCTAATACTGCTAACTCTACTTCTCGAGAACTAAAATGGACATCTCGAGAAGTGGACTTAGAGAAATTTTTAGAACTTAGAAACTTTTTCTCTTCAAGAATCCAATCTTCATACCATGGTACAAGTACTTGAACATGAAGTGTATCCCAATAGAGAGGCTACACATGAGTCAACACGTTGGATCACACAGTGAGGGATTACACTGTATGGTCCTGTATTCATGACCCACTGTAGACTGACATTAGTCTACACTTAGCAATGATGGTCTGCAAACACACAACTAAACAAAGATATCAAATAAAACTTAATTAATCTTAGTTTAAGGGTGACTTCATACAAATCTGGGTTATTGTGGATGCAACACCTAAAAAGGCAGGGGACAAAAAGAATAAAACTTCTCATTCTGGAGCTGGACAGAAATTGTCGCCCTAAGAACGGAATTCGTTGACCTGAGATCCAAGATCGTTGACCTGAGAATTCTAGTTCGTCGACCTGAGCTCTGCGAACTGCATACTGAGAATGACTTGCCAAATCTGCACTCTCAGTTCGTCGAGCTGAGAATCTGTCAGAAGAAAACTAATCGTCGACCTGAGCTCGAATATTGTCGAGGTTAGCTCAGATAAATAACTCTGAGTTCGTCGATCTGAGATCGACGATCGTCGAGCTGAGTTCGAAGAACTTCGAACTGAATAATCTGTTCTCTAAATCTTCTATGTCTGACTCTGCTGAGGTCCTCTGATGGATAGTCTATGAAGGTTGTACCTTAAGACTTGGCCTAAACACTAGGACTACTAGACTTGTCCCTGGCTATACAAGATGGGTAAGACATAACGTAATTTAGTGAACCTTGCCCAAATCCAACTAGGGATCCAACATGGTGAGTACTAAACAATGGGGGCAAGTCGAGAATTAGGGAAAGAGAAATGTCCCTCTATGAGGATGAAGATCGTTGAGTGTTTCTTATAAGACAAGTTCAAAGCTTCAGAAGGAAACCTAGGGGAGCTTGAGATCTGCGTCGCTAGACACCCTTTTCCTCCCGGTGTTACAACGAGACTTCCGTCTCCTAGCGAAAAAATCAACGATCCTCTCGAGGGCGAAGTCATTACCCCTTTGATGCCTTCAACTTTGGCCTTCTACTCCCGTTATGGACAGAACTCCCTGAAGTGTTCGATCATTACAGGATCGTCCCAACTCGAGTTTTTTCTAATCTCTAATGGTCCAAATAGCATTCACATGCAGAAGGTTTCATGTATAATGAATGTCTTCCAAAACCTATTCTTGGCGAGGTCTAGAAAGAACATACCATCTTTTTGGGGGGGGGGCTAAATAAAATTACTTGTTGGATTCAACACTTTACTTCTTCAAGGGAGTTCTCACCCTCTTATCTTCAAGCCTTCAGAGAGAGCCTTCAGAGAGAACCAAAAAGATGCCCGTGACTACTTTCTCAAATAAATTTGAAAAATAATAGACAATATCAATTAAAAATTAACTAAAACACCACAGTTATGTAATCACTGATAACAAAGTTACGTACATTTAATTCTGCCCATATTTGATCTTTAATTTGTTTATCAACTTCCTTCCATGCAACATATGTAATTTGCACATAAGACCTCACAAGAGATCCCATAAAACTCATCAATATGTTTATTTCAGGCCCAGGAATAATGTTTTCATCATCACTCACAGAAATAATAAGCTTCTTCCCCTCTAGCCTAAGCTTATTCAATTCATTCATTTTAGTGAAGCCTCTTGTTGACTTTGATGAAGATATTTTAACAGCCATATTCCAGTAATAAGAAAACCCTAAAGAAAACCCTGAACCTTCCAAATACCCTAAAAAATTCATAAAATACCGCAATGATATTGAGTTACTATGTTAGTTCTAAATACTAATATAGAACTATAGAGTAAGGTGATTTAGATAGGTACAATAAGGGTCAAATTGCAATAATTAGGCTAATATATAGAGTCAATGTGTTTTTAGGCTATCAAATACAAAAATGCACATTGTGTTCTTTATAAACATTTAGCATAGCCAATACGTGAGATTGGAAGATTCAGTGGGTGCATGCTAGGCTGTTATACAAATAACACAATGTTTATACTACTACTACAATATTACTCCTAATAATAAATACATTAGTATAAAGCTCAAAACTGAGAAAGTTCTTAAGAAATAATATACCTAAGTGAGAATATGAGATTTGTTGAAGAAGAATAGTCAAATCGAAGCAAAGGAGAACAAAAAGCTAGAAACTTTCACAAAATCGCCTTTAGAGTTTATCGTAAAGAGCAGTGACTGTAAGAACCAAAAAGTCAGAGTAAAAACTAGAATTTATGGCTCACAATTTAAAATAGATAGTATAGACTGCTGTTTTTATAAAAACTGTTGTCTATTCTAGGGTTCATGGTAGAATAGACATCAGTAATTGTAAAAATCATTGTCTATTCTAGGGTTCAGAATAAACAACGGTTATTATAAAAATCAATGTCTATTCATGGAAGAATAGACATAGGTTTATATATAAACCACTGTTTATTCTAAGGATCAAGAATAGATTGCGGTTTATATATAAACCACTATCTATTGTAGAATAGACAACGGTTTATATATTAACCACTATCTATTCTATAGATTAAGAATAGACAGCAGTTTATATATAAACTGCTGTCTATTCTAGGGTTCAAGAAATAGACAACGGTTTATATATAAATCGCTGTCTATTCCCATATTTTTTACAAAAATTAGGTGGCCAACGCCTTGTTTCCAATTTGGCACAGGGATGCTTAGGCGACGATGCCTAGGCGACGCCATGATAAGAATGAAATCGACAAACTGGAAGATCCCCGACAGATTTGCGAACTCGAAAGCACGGCGGGGTTGCAAACTCGGGAGCGAGGAAATAGGGATGTGAATTCGGTAAATTGGGGACGAGCAGAGAAATAATACAAAACACACGACAAAGAAAAGCTTGATTTGTGCTCAAGAATGACTTTCCAAAAAGTCCCGTAAAATTCCTTTTGGGCTTCTGCGTTTTTAACCAACAGAGAAAACAAACGGTTTGGTTTTGACGGTGGCGTTTTTCAAAAAATGAAAAGAAAATAAAAACCCTCCTAAACAAGCCCTAAATATATATAATACAAGCAGTCATGCACGGGGGACCCCGTGCGGGCAACATTAGTCATTGGGGAGACAATTGTTGAGTGGGGCAACATTTATTGCGGGGGGCGACATTTTTTGCAGTGGGCAACATTGGTTGGGGGCAGCAACATTGGTCATGGGGGGCAAAATTGGGCATGGGGGCGACATTGGTCATGGGGGGCGACATTGATCGTGGGTGATGACATTGGTTAAGGGAGTAGACATTGGTCGTGGACGGTAACATTGATCATGGATGGCGACATTGGCCCTAGGGGGCGATATAGGTCGTGGGCGACGTCATTGGTCGTGGGCGGTGACATGGGTTATGGCTGGCGACATCGGTCGTGGGCTGCGACATCGGTCATGAAAGGCAGCATCGGTAGCGGGCGGGAACATCGATTGCGGGCGGGCACATAGGTTTTTTCTCTTAGAATGTCATGCGATCTAATCAATTTTTTAATTTTTTTTGTTTGAAGAAGTACCACTTGGAAATCATTAATTACTTATAGAAAATTATATCTCCATAGAAAATTATATCGCCAAATATATCAACATATACAAATTCTGAGCTTACATCTTAAATTGGTAGAAAATTATAAACTTACAGCATCAAACAGAACTGATATTATTTGTAAGGTGCTATATGATAATTATAAACCCCGATTGAGAGGAGCATACATACAATGAATCAAACCGAGCAAACATATAATAATTTCACATTTAAGATAGAGAGGAGGACAATGAGTTCTCTGTTATAATTAGCTATTTAGCTTTCTCCATTGGAGTTTTTTTAACCTACCATAAAAGAAAGAACACAGAAATAAATGTTAAGATGTACAAATATGCACTACAAACTAACCACTTGCATTTTTATTTTCCCTCTCTTTTTCATTACATAGATAACTCACGCAATTGCGTAAATCAACCGTTCACTTGAAGCAAATCATTAAGTAGACAAACCAGTAGAGTTTTTGCTATAAAGAATAATTTTACTGTGAGTTAATTACTGATATCCTTTAGAAGCCCTGCAAAGCACTCGTGCAATTGAAGCAAAACATAAATTAGACAAACCAAGAGAACCGCAAGCTCCTTAAATTTGACTGAGTTTATTATTTATCTAGAGGTTGAAAAATATACTTGTTAGAATGTAAGTTGAAGAAGATGCAGTAATTTTAATCTTTCCTTCCTGTAAGGATTATAGTTGTTGCACAGGAAATATAAACAACATAGTTTTATTAGCTAAAATAAGAGAGAAACTCAATGATATTTGATTTAAATTTTCCTGTTTCTGATTTATCTCAAATCAGACTGAAATTGAAATGCTATTCACCTGAGAAGAAGGAAAAGTAGAGGCAATCATCTTCATAGGGTGGTGTTAAAGGCACACAATTTTCGGCTATGTGCACACCCATCAAAAAAATAACCCTTAATATTTTAGGTTTCTAAACCCCACCCATAAACAAAAGCCAAAGAATTGAGCCCGCCTCCTTTTTCTCGATATTCGGCGCACCTCTTCCCGATTTTGGAGGGTTTTTGGTTGCGACGGATTTTTGTTGCTTGACGATTCGCCGACCATGATCGGGGAGAAGCTGTCTCTGTCGAACATCAGCTCGTTGATGTCTTACGAGGTGATTAATGAGGCGAAGGAGGAGCTGGACAACGTTTGTCCGGGAATTGTTTCCTGCGCCGACACCATCATCATGGCATCAAGGGATACGGTGGCGCTGGTGAGTAAAAAAAGGCGATTGTTATCCGCACTACAGTTTTTGCTAGTCGTACATGTTTTTTTCCTAATTTTGCGCTTCTTTTGGAAATACACCTTGTACATGCATTTTTAAGAAAAGTGTTCCACACCAAAGTTGTAGATCTCGAGATCTACAACTTTGGTGTGGAACACTTTTCCTAAAAATGCATGTACAAGGCGTATTTCCAAAAAATGCGAAATTTGGGTGAATTTCCAAAGTTCGTCTTGTACATGCATTTTTAAGAAAAGTGTTCAACACGAAAGTTGTAGATCTCATCGAGATCTACAACTTTTGTGTTGAACACTTTTCCTAAAAATGCATGTACAAGACGTATTTCCAAAAGGCGCGAAAAATTAGGAGAAAACGTAGTGCGAATAACCAAAACTCTAATGCGAATAAGAATTGCCAAAAAAAAATCCTCCTCGATCCTTAACGAATGAATTTGTCAAATCAACCACCCAGATTCTTCAAGGCAAGTTTTCAGGATTTGGGATATACGCATAAATTAATTTCAGTAGAATCAAAAACCAGTGTGAAATTATGAATTGAATTGTTAAACCAAACGCACGCTCATCTTCTTTGAAGTGTGGAGGTCCTGACATATTTTATTATTTAAATTTTATGTTATGAATTGTGAAAGGAAATACGAATATTGTAATTAAAAAATTGAAAAGGTGTACTGGGTGAACATAGCATTGGTGTGCACAAAAAATTCTAATGGGTGCACATAGTATTGGTGTGCACAAAGTCGAAGATGGTGTGCCTTAAACACCACCCTCTTTATATCGCACATGTAAAAGTGGAATTATGTTGTCGAAGCCGATGATGCTATGAAAATCCGTTAATGATTTGGATGCAGTCGAAGCCAGCAATAATCCATTGTAGTTATTAGTAAGAGTGGATGCTTTCTGTTTTCTTATTACACACATGCCCGATTGACATCAAAATCATAGAACAAATCCTCCGTATTAAAAAAATTATGATTAGAACCAAATTGTACTCCAAAATCCCTAATGAGTGAATAATACAACTATAAAAAGAAAAAGAGAAAAACAGTGAATAAGAAGATTTTTTGGCCAAGTGAGAAAAAGAATGTAAAAAAAGAGTGCATTTAATTCAGATAATATGCAACAAAGAAATAAGTTAATTACCAATTCAGAGGCATTTTGGAGGTGGAGGTTGGATGATAAGGCACTGAGTGTGGCAATATTAGAGCAAAAAATAGCGGGAATGGAGAAGGCCAAGGTATCAGGCTCATACCTTTGCTTCAAAAAACATTATAGGGTGAGTAGGCATTTGATAACAGCAGCAGATCAGAGCATGAGTAGAAGATGTTAGTTTATGTGGATTTGCAGCAGCTGAGTGAAAATGGAGAAGATGATGAAGCGTTCCGACTTTTATCGGTGCTCTCTACAAACAAAAAATGTTGGGGATCGAGGATCGGGAGGGATCTAAGTAGCGAGTAGAGAGAAGCCGTCTTTGAAAGTCGATGCCAGATTTAACGAAAGTAGTAGAATTGTGAAGAGGCGAGACGATGTTATGGAGGAAAGGAATTTGTCACATATGGGTAAAATCGTTGAGGACGGAGGTGCCGCCAAAGCATAGTTCGGCATGGACTGTGTTGCGGAGGTGCTGTGGAGGAAATCGCCATTGCAGTTGCGCTGGTCTGAGAAGGATACGAGGGAGGCAGCTTGATTTCTTCTATGCGGGAGGATGTTTTTTGAGGAGATGTCGTGAGGAGGAGGATTTTTGAGGAGATGTCGTGAGGAGTAAGATATAGTCCTGCATCAAAGAAGATATCATGCCTGGGACTGCGCAAGCTGGTTGCTTGTAGCAGTGGGAAAATGGTTTTCGGGAGGTGGTTCCGATTTGATTGGTCGTCTGAAAAAGGGAAAGGGTGAGAGTTTTTTGTGGGAGAAGCAAAATTACTATAAAACCATTTGTTTTGAAATAAAGAAGAGTTGAAAGGGGATTTTTTGGGATTAAAATGTTACAACATGAGGTCTTTGCTCTTTGCTTATATAATAAAGTTAATACATATAGATGAAACATATAATGCTAATATATTAAAAAAAGTTAATATACTTAAAAGTCATGTCAGCCAATTTATCGAAAAAAACAGATATACCATCTTTTATTTTAGAAAGTCAGTATTTTTTAGAAAAAATGTTGTTTTGCTCTCAAAAGCGACTTGCTGTCGGTCTTGTCAGACATGTCAGGGGACTCTTAAAATGTTGAATAAGAATACTAAATTCCTTACGAATCGACATTGTGATGAAGCTAAATTGTTACATCTTTAGTCCTCAGGAGTGGTTTTTGGACTCGACCATGATTGAATGGCTTGGACCCTTTCTTGATCCACTTTGATGCCTTCAGATGATGTTGTGTACCCTAAAAAGGTTTAACTATCGGTGATAATTCTACTTCTTAAGTTTACATATAACTTATTTTTTTGGAGGATCTGTGAACCTGCAGAAGGTTGCCAAAATGCTGGTAATAGTCTGTGCTACATACCAAATATCATCGAAATATACTACAACACAAACTCTTATCATGGGTCTAAGGACTTGATTCATTAATCACATAAAATTGCTAAGTACACTAAAGATGGCAAAGCAATCACTAACCGCTCATATAATCCATGTTTTTGAAATCAGTCTTCCATTCATCTCCAGAGATCTAGATTTGGTGGTAGAAACTTTTATGTCTATTATTGAAAAAAATAATTGAACACCGAGTATATCGACCATATCATCCAATATGGGGATTGCAAAACATTATTTAATAGTGATTTTATTTATTGCTTTGCCGTCAACACATACTTGTGTCGCGCTCCATCTTTTTTTGAACTATGAGTGTTGGAACTACGCGAGCTTATATTAAAGAGCACAAATGAACTGGTTAGTGTATTCTCCCTCAACTTCGAGTTTGACTTGGGAGTCATTCAAAAAGACTCCATGCTCGAGTCGATGGTAGTATTCAGGTTCTATGACCGCTACAAAATGCCTACAAAGGCATTCAGAAGATTTGTGTATCAATTTCATTCATTTGCAACAACAAAAGTCTCTTGAGACAGAAGGAGCGGAGACCATAGGGGGGTCTCAAGCGATGCGTGAGAAAGAGGTGAGTTGAAGCGAGAGTCGGCTAATGGAAAATAGGAGAGTTCCGTTGGGTCGGACCTCCTCTATTCCAATTTAAAATCCAAACGTACTATAATAGTTCTCATATCTCCCTTATATAGGGAGAGACCCACAAAGGTTGATCGTCGTACACAAAAAATAGATGCTATAGAATAAAATGCAAAAAGATAAATAGGTGCAAGGCTCGCCAAGAACTCTACGGGCTCATGCCGCATCTGTTCCATTCGCGCGTCTACTGTAGACACGCTTTAAATGCCTTCCTTCGATCGGATCCACTCCATTCATATCAACTACCCCGGGGTTCTCCACAACCTTGTCCTCAAGGTAAAAATTAGGAAACCGGGTCTTTACATCCTCCGCAAAAATCCATGTCGCCTCGTCCTTATCTTGTCCCTTCAACTGAATGAGGACTTACCTCCTGGATTGGCCCAGAACCTGCTCAGTGCGGCTGCCAAACAAAGCTTCGGGCTTGTAGCATTGGGTGACTTCGCTATCCAAGTCCTCGGGCAAGGCATCATGGACGGGGTGGTTTCCTAATGTCCGCTTCAGCTGCGACACTTGTAATACCATATGGATTTGACTGTCTGGCGGGAGATGCTAGCGGTATGCCACCTTACCTATCTTCTCAACGACTAGGAGGGGGACAAAGTACCGTTCAAAGA
The DNA here is from genome assembly GCA_039513925.1 of Platanthera zijinensis. Classification (NCBI taxonomy): domain Eukaryota; kingdom Viridiplantae; phylum Streptophyta; class Magnoliopsida; order Asparagales; family Orchidaceae; genus Platanthera; species Platanthera zijinensis. Next base: position 83,634,608 of record CM077079.1, read on the forward strand.
GCTTGGGGTGGAGGAGGCCGGTCAAAGAACTTTGATGATGTGGTTGTATCTTGACGAAAATGTGCTTGCTGGGTGAGAAATGGACCTCACAGTGGTGTCAGTTTGCCTGCTGGGCCATTCACTCCTTGGAAGGATAGAGATGATGCTTCAATTGTCATAGGGCCTCATCCCGATCCTGTAAATCCTCAGCAAACGGTTGAACCTGAAATTCTCCGGACGAGTCCGACCGGTATAGTCGGGGGAGGCCACCCATAAACTATCTGGAAGGGGGTGATGCCTGCCGACCACTGGTAGGAGGTGTTGAACCAAAGTTTTGCCCATGCCAACCACTGAGTCCACTAGAGGGGTTGCTCGGTAGCAAAGCATCGAAGGTAGGTTCCGACACAACGGTTGAGCACCTTCTTCTGTCTATTAGATTTAGTATGATATATCGTAATGAATCGCAGATTCGTCCCCTATATGAGGAACAACCCTTGTCAGAAGATGTTCATTAACACCGAGTCACGATCACTGATGATGGAGGGGGAAACCCATGCAAGCGAATGACTTAACCAATGAAGACCCATGCTACTTAGCTCACCGTGTAGGGGTGCTTGACGGTTATGAAGTGCTCGTACTTAGAGAGGCGGTCGAACAACACCAAAATACAGTCGTATCCCTTGGAGCATGGAAGTAGGGTAATGAAATCCATCTCAATATCCTCTTAAACTTGATCGGGCACCGACAGAGGCTGTAGTAGGTCGAAGGGGCGAGGATCTGTTATTTGACCCTTTGACCGACCAAATAGTTGGCCACAAACTGTTGTACCGTCTCATCATTCCCCGCCAGTAGAGGGTGGTTGTCAATCATCGGTAGGTCGGATAGGCTCCGGAGTGCCTGGTTGTCGGTGTAAAATGGGAATCCTCGAGTATCCATGGTGAAGATGCTGGGAGGACCAGGCGGTCGTGGTAGTAAAGGCTGCCGCCCACTAGTCAAAAAGGATGGTGGGTATCTGGCGCACTCCACAACTCGTTGATCATGAAAATATAACGGGGATCTGACCTTTTCCTTCTATTGAAGGACTCCATGTCTTGCCACTTTCAAAGTGAGATCGCCGCCAAGGTGCTGCCCAGCTCGCGGTGGGATAAGGCATCCACAGCCGAGTTTATATGCCCGGTCTTGTACTCGATCGAAAACTGGTAAGCTTAAGAGATTGTCTATCCAGAGTTGCTACGCCGGGGTGGAGACCTTCCGGCTCCATAGGTTCTTCAAGGTGCGGTGGTCGGTCCTGAAGGTTAAGGTCCTCCTAAGTAAATATGGTCGCCAATGTTGTACTGCTAGCACAAGAGCATGTAGCTTTCTGTCATAGGCAGAAGCAACCTTCTGCGGTCGACAAAAGCCTTGCTATAATAAGAAATGGGGCAGCCTTCTTGTATGAGAAATGCGCCGATCCCTCTCCCGGAAGCATCACACTCCACGACAAATGGCTGGAAAAAATTAGGAAAACTCAAGACCAGTGCCGCCACGGGAGCACGATGAAAGTTGTAGAAGGCATCCTTGGTGGTTGGATCCCACACTTAGTTATTAAAGGCACACCAAGACGCAAAGAGGTCTTGGAGCCTAGGCGCAAGGCCCAAGGTGCAGGTGCATGACTGACGATGACAAGATACAATATCATCCATTTTAAACAATCCGCATAATGCATCATTTCAACTTCTTGATCAAATTTTTAATCTAATCAGCTAATTAATCATTTCTTATTATCTTTCACATCTCTTAAAAAATATAATCAATATGATCACATGCATCATATCTAAGTCTCAACGATTATTTTTCACAAATACTAAATCAATAATGTTCTTACATTATTATTTCTTAACTTTTTATACAAAAAAACTACAATAAAAATATCACTTAAGTACCCCTTGTATATTATAAAGGTTCATAGAGGAAAACCTCTTAGTCTGGTGATCCTTAAGCCTTAGGCACGCCTGAAGCGTACCTTCAATAACATAGATCCCACAGGAAGTGCACCTCCTTCTTCAAGAGGTCTTTCAGTGATCATGTCATGACCCCTTACCGCGGATGAAGTGGCGGTAGTAGCCAGTGAGTACCAAAAAACCACGTATGGCCCAATGGCTCGTGGGCGTCGACTAGTGCAGGACAACCTTGATTTTTTACGGGTTCATGGGCAAGCCCTTGGTGGAGATAATGTGACCCAGGTAATTGACATGAGCCTAGACGAAGGTACATTTCTTTTAATGGGCCACGAGCTGGTGGGAGGCCCGGAGGCATAGGACTGTGGCGAGGTTGTCCAAGTAAAGATGTCAAGAAGAACTATAAACTAAAATGTCGTCAAAGAAAACCAGGAATAACTTACGTAGGTGCTTCCAGAAGATGTCATTCATGATTAGGTGGTTGGGGCATTTGTCAAGCCAAATGTCATAACGAGGAACTCATAGTGGCCATCATGTGTCTGAAAGGCCGTCTTGGGCGCGTCTTCTGCTCGCACGTAGATCTAGTGGTAGACCAGGCGTAAGTTCAGCTTGGAAAAATTGTGAGCACCCCGTAGCTCAAACAACAGCTCCTGGATGATGGGGATGGGTCACTTGTCCGACACTGTGATCTTGTTCAACTCCCTTTAGTCAACGCAAAACCGCCAACTGTCGTTCCTTTCGCACGAGCAAAATCGGCATTACACTCGGCTGGATAATGCCTACACTCAGTATCTCAGCCACCATGGCCTCCATGGAGTTCTTCTGGTCATGATGGCCATATCAATAAGGATGAACCAAAACTACCATCACACCGGGCTGTAGTGTGATGTTGTGGTCGAACGCCTGCAACGGTTGTAGCCCATGTAGAACAGAGAAAACTGTCAGATAGTCATTGAGGAGGTGCTGGACGTTTAGATGTACTGGTGGCGGTGTCGGGTCAAAACCCAGTTCCACAAGCCAAAAGAGGACGTTGAGATTCGGGTTGAGTGTGTGAATAATGGATCAGAGGCCGGCTGGGGAACGAGCTAGGGAGGGATTGTCACAACTTGCATTTTCCCTGAGGTTAAGAAGTATCAGAGTACGGGAAAACACGCGTTGTGATGCCACGTCCAGCAGGGGATAACTACTGACGCTAAGTCAACGCACTAAGATTTCAAATCACTAGTTTAGAAATAGAAGAAACTAGTTTATTAAAAGGCCGTATCCCTCGACACAGTGGATAAGTTAGTCCACGATAGGAAACAATATATTTGTTTGCAATGGAAAATACTTTGATTTAGTTGATTTGACATCCTAAATGAGTATAAGGGCCCTCAAGGGACCACTTATAGTATGCACGACTCCTAAGGTGAGTATAGTATTTATATACAAAGATATTCTTTACGCATAAAGAAGATAGTGCTTTAGTTTTGCAAATATAATATGCATGAGGTACATATAATAGTTTAGGGTTATAAAATACCTAACAAGCAACCTAGCATAAAACTTTTCCAGAAGCAAGTAAGCAACCCCAAGGGGGCAAAAAAAATGGCAGTTTTAATTCATATCCAGTAAAACAAGTAAGCCACCAGTGGGCGTCGAAAACCCGACACGAACCCACCTGTGAGTGTGCATGTCTATACAGAAAAGGAGAATAACTACCTTACCAGTTGAAAGATATGCAACTCAGCTACCCTGGAGGCTACCAGCAAAACCCACTAAAAGGAATCAGCCGATCTATCGGCTACAACCTGGACCTGGGGCCTTCAAAAAAGAACACCTCAGCAAAGACGTAATCAACAGAAAAGGAGCATTAGATTAAATAATAAAGAAGGGTTTACCAACCCGTCAACAAAGTGCTAACAGTAAAAGAAAAGACATGCCGATAAGAGGGAAAAAAACCATATTTTCAAAAAGAACAATAAAGGTAAATCACACCAAGTGTGAGCACAAAAGCTACCTGCTCTATAGAAAGAACCAACCTGCAGCAGTAAAGCATCAGTATACTAATAGGAAAAGCCAAAAGTAAGCAAAGGGAGAGCTAACAATCCTAACTTTGCGGGCAAATGACCGGGGTGTAAATAATAAGGGGCTGGAGCGTTTGGCAGTACCAACAGCAATAACAAGACCCCAAAATAAATACTCAAGGGTGAAACACAACCGGTGGCAGCCTTAGGGTCCACACACCTAAACAAGTTGGCCCCATTGTCCAAACTTAGTGGTGTCCGTAGCTCAGAACACACATCTCACCCCTCCAGAGTTGAGAAAACACCCCCTCCGGTCATAGTCCACGAGTCGGCATGCAAAAAGAACTAGCCGAACAGCCCAACATCCCCCTTAGGAAGGAAAAAAAACTCGTCTAACAGTCCTAAAGAAGCACACACCTCAAGGCAAAAGAATTAGCCGAAAAAAACGACCCTGGCATTGAGTGAGTGCACCACACTGAACGACATAAGCCTAACAGTCTAGGCATTGAGTGACGTACACTCACTCAACGCTTTTGACTTAGCATAATCCTCAGCTATACCAACCCCAGCCCACTCAACGCCACTCATCCAGAGAGTTGGAAATCTATTCAAACACTCTCCTACCCCCTTCTACCCGACCACAGCAGCCTAATAATTTAGACTATAACCTAAATAAGCCCAAACTCTACTTCCAGTTACCCACTGGACACAAATCGAGAGCAAGGAAAGAGAAGAAGAGAAGTTAAGCTAAACTCTACTTCCTGAAGCCAAACATGGCTGAAACAGGAAAAAGAAAAAAATTTGCTGGGCTAGCTATTAGGAAGCAAAACAGAGCTATAACAGGATTATTAGCAAGCAATGATTCAGATAGCACGGGCAAAAGAGCAACTTACCTCACCACCAGGCTCCAGCAGCAGCCTTCACTTAATGGCTCAGCACCGGCAGCAAGCCTACCTAGAGCGAAATAAAAGCCTGGATATTTTAGAGAAGAGGAAGAGGAGAAGACCAAAAAAACCTAGCTCCTAATGGCGGCCCTCTATCAAGAAAAACATACCTAGGATGGAAGATCTGGACGAGAGCAAGCCGGATCTGCCTTTTCCCGAGCAATCCGAGCACTAGAGCCACAGGAAACCACCGGCCAAGGCTGCAGCTCCACCGCCACCATCCTTCCGCTGAAAGCCAGCAAGCTCTCGGGAAAGGGGAGAAATGGGGAGGAGGAGAACAGCTGGAGCTTTTAATGCAACCTCCACTTACTTATCCTACAGCTAAATAAAGATAACCTAGCCTAAGCACTAGCTGGCTACATAAAATATAGCAATCAGCCACTAGCTGACACTTAAAGAAACAAAATTAGCCACACAAACCGAGCACTCAGCTGAGCCTTTGCTCATCCAACACAGTCCAACTATAGCTAAAAGCTTATATATATCTATATATATATATACAGACATACACTAATATATATATATATATATATATATATATATATATATGCACACACACACACACATAAATATATTTATATCTATATACATACACACCTATATATATATATATACACATGCATACAAGCTAGCATCAACAAGAATATAAATAATTAGCTAAACAACTTAGCCTAAAAACAAGGCACCAGCCCTTCCAAGCTCGACCACGCAAGGCCATGCACAACAAAAACCACTACCACTAGCTAACAGAAAAACGTCGAAACGATCCAAAAAACAAATTTTCTCGGATTCTGAAAAAACTCGCACCGTAGAAAAACCACCAAGCTGTGAAAACAACGACGAAGTCGAAAACAACATCCGACGATCAAAACTCAGGCTATCACTCCCCGAAGCCAAAACACAAGCATTCCCTAAGAGGCTCAGCCGAGTCCCCACAACGGGCTCCGGCTAGCTGGGAAATCTTACAAACAGGCTACTAACAGGTCACTAAAGGAACCTAAAGAGCTAAGACCACGCTCTAACGACGGAAAAAGGTCGGAAACGCATCATCGTAACGCCAAACAATGATCAAACAAAATACAGAAAAATCGGGGGCGTTACAGGGATCGCCCTGTTGATGATGAACCACGCTTGTTGCCTTAAAGACCATCGTCAGCTGTCTCCAGTTGTGCTTACAATCGCCAAGTGTGCGCAGCTAGGACACGCCCAGTATCATGTTAAACCCGCCATGATGGAATACATAAAAATTCGCAGAACCCGAGTATGTGCTAATAGAAAATCGTAGGCCGAGCACCGGCCGTCTTGCAGCCATGGTGACCAACGCCGAGGGAGACATAGAAGCCTGATGTTGGAGTCACCAGAAGGCGGAAAGCATTTGGAGGCCTCTATATATCATAAGTACAATTGGTGTCTGAAATAGGGTTGCCGCAAGCTTCATGGTGCACAAGACGGTGATTCCGTACACTGAGTAACATGAGACCTCCAAGCGATGGAAGGTGGAGCCTGGCCCGGCAAAATTCGGCCCATAATCACCGAGCTCGAGGGCCTCAAAGTCGGCTATGACATTCTCTTCTTCCTCTGCGCTGAAGAGCATCCGGAGGTCCTTGTTGGAACACTCATGGGTAGTCTAGTACGTTCCCTTGTAGCGAAAATAGAGACCCTTCCCCTAAAGGTCAAGGTACTCTTGATGAGAAATATGATAGGGAGGGGGCGAGCCTGTGGTGGCGGCGGCTGTAACTGTGGCGGGGGGTAGCCTACAGTGGGGGCACTATCTGTAGTTGTTTGAGCAAGTGGGGGCGGCGACCGCGGAGCAGCGAGCCGGGAGGGGTCGAAAGAGTCGGTGTGAACTGGGAAGCGGGTGCTGCTGTCACAACCCGCATTTTCTCCAAATTAAAGAAGCATCAGAGTATGAGAAAACACGCATCGTGATTGCCACGTCGAGCAGGGGATAACTATTGACGCTCAGGCAAAACTATCTACTTTACTTTATAAAATTCATAAGTTATATGATTAGAAAATCAGTTATATTTTTAAAGGCCGTATCCCTCGGCACAGTGGATCAACTAGTCCACAATTTAAAAACTATACTTATACGCTGCGGAAAATACTTTATTCAGGTTCGAAATCCTAAAATACTGCATAAGTGCCCCAGAGGACAGCTTATACTATGCAGGACCTACATTTAATTTATACTATATATATAGGAAAACGATCTTTTTACGTTATTTGGAAAATAGTGATGAGTTTTATAAAACATGTTGATCATGAGGTATACTTATAATAGTGTTTTTAGGTTTAAAAGTAACTAGCAACCTAGCATAAATCATCCAAAGAGCAAGTAGACTATCTCCAGAAAAAGGTAGCAGCAGAAAGTTAACATATTCAGTATCAAGGTAAAACTACCAGTGGGCGCCAACAAACAGACACGAACCCACTGGCAAGTATGTATGTCTGTAAGAAAGAAGCACAAAACTACCTCACAAGACCATGAAACTAATCTCCACAGTATGAGAGATCACTAGCAACAGCACAACACAACTAGCCGCCTAATCGGCTACTAACCCGAACCTGAGGCATTCAAAGAAGAAAAGAATACCTCAGCAAGCTAAACAATTAAGCTGTACGGAAATGTTGGGTTATAAGGTAAGCAAGAAGAGTAAGTAAACAGGAAACAAGCACCACTGTCCAAGGCAAGACAAAAAGAAAAGTACTAAGTGCGAGGAAACAGCAACAACCCTGCCCAAAAATAAATCCTGCAGAGTTTAACAGGCTACCATGAGCCCAAACGTTGCAAATTTACAAAGGAAGAAACGTCTAACACCCTAAGCTGTGAGAGATGGTAGTAGCAAAAACTTTACGGATTCGGGTTGGAGGCAAACTCATCCCCCAACCACCATTTCCAAGAAACAAAGCTCAGGGGTCTACATGCGAAAGCACTAGGGACCTCCCACCCCCTTTCCCAGCCCGTACCTGGAGCAAGATAAAAGAAAAAGGGTGGCCTAGGCTAAATTACACAACACCTCCCCCATTAAGAGCTTCAAACCACCACTACTAACCACGACCCACGATTCGGATTTTTGAAAAAAATATAGCCGATAAGGAACCTCAAAATCAAGGAATTCACTCGGGAGAGAATATCAAGGTAAGGGAAAAGCGTTGAGATGACTCAACACGGCATGACGATGAGTGAGCCCCACTCACTCAATGACGAAACAGATGGTGGCGTTGAGTGAGCTAACCTCACTCAATGCCAAAACAGCTATGGCGTTGAGTGTATCCACTACTCTAAACGATAAAAAAAAACTTTGGCGTTGAGTGAGGTCAACTCACTCAACGCCAAAGTACTTAGCCGCAAAAAAAACAAACTTCGGTGTTGAGTGTGTCCACAACTCTCAACGATAAAATACCTTTGGCGTTGAGTGAGGTCAAATCACTCAACGCCAAAGTACTTAGCTGCCAAAAACAAACTGCGGTGTTGAGTGTGTCCACCACTCTCAACGATAAAGTAGCTTTAGCATTGAGTGAGGTTGACTCACTCAACGCCAAAGTACTTAGCCGCCAAAAACAAACTGCGGCGTTGAGTGTGTCCACCACTCTTAATGATAAAGTAGCTTTGGCATTGAGTGAGGTCGACTCACTCAACGCCAAAGTAATTAGCCTCCAAAAACAAACTGCGACATTGAGTGTGTCCACCACTCTCAACGATAAAGTAGCTTTGGCGTTGTGTGAGGTCGACTCACTCAACGCCAAAGTACTTAGCCACCAAAAACAAACTGCGGCGTTGAGTGTGTCCACAATTCTCAACGATAAAACGGCTTTGGCATTGAGTGAGGTCGACTAACTTAACGCCAAAACACTTAGCCGCAAAAAAAAATTTCGTCTCCACCAAAACTCCAGCAAGTCTAAGTACGGGGAAGGCTTCTACTACACCCACTACATAGGCAAGCACACATACACCCCAACACGAGCCTAAGCAAGATAGGTTTTCATAAGAATTAAACTATAGCTTCTCTCCTCTACCCGGCTACAACTACTGAACAGGAAAGAAATTAACCCAATCCCTCAAGCCCTCACACATCCCGAGAAATAGACTTCTCTATTAACAGTTGGGTTTTGTACCCGATTTCAAGCAAGAATAGGGTTTCTAACCAAGGGCTAACAAGGTAACAAGGAGATAGATAAAAAAAATTACACGGCAAGGGCAAGAATACAACTTGCCTCAAATTTCCGGCGAAGCTTGGTCGGCCTCCTTTACTCTCAAGCGGTACCAGCAACAACAATACCGTAGGAATGAAGGTCTAGGCGAGAGCAATCCAAATCCGCTTTCGGAATCGAATTCCGTCCACAAACGCTCTCGCATTCAGCATCCGAAGGGGAGCAGTTCCGGCAGTTTCTCTGTTTTCCACAAACAGGTGCTGCGGACGGGGGAAGAAGGTGAACAGGAGCAGTTACCACTTAAGTCTAAACTATCATATATATATAGAACCCTTACTAATCTTAATTAGCTAATTAATTTATAATGAACAAAAGAAAAGGCACAACCGCCAAGTACCCGCACCCTTTCAAAACTAATAATATATAATATAATATTTATTAAATAGTTTTATTTTTCATAAAATACCAAAATGACGCGAAATCCGAACATCCTCGGAATTCGGCAAAATTTGCACCGTAGATAAATATCCACACTACGAACACAACAACGAAGTTAAAATTAATTTTCGATGAACAAAACTCGAGTTATACCCACCCGAAGTCAAAACACCAACATCCCCCAAGAGGCCACACCGGGTCACCCAAAACGACCTAGCTTGCTAGGGAGATCTTGCCAATAGACTACAAAATGGGCCACTCAGTTCTAAGGAGTTAAGACCACACTCCACAGATGATAAAAGCGAAAAAAATGCTTCGACGTAACGCCAAGCAAGAATTAAATAATCGCAAAAAAATCGGCGGCGTTACAGTCACTCCCCCTAAAAGAAAGTTTTGTTCTGAAACTTTGCGCACAACACCTCAACTATAGAAGGAAAGGTAACAAGCCAAACATTACAAGAAGAAAAAAAACCAATCTAATAAGGGAACAGTTGAGGGTGAGCCTCCCTCATAGCCGACTCTAACACCCAAGTGGTGCTTTCTAAACCATATTTTTCCATAGAACTTTGACCATCGAGATGGACTTCCTTCGCAGCACCCGATCTTGAGTATCCAAAATGCGGACCGGCACTTCACTAAAAGAGAGATTAGGCTCGAACTGGAGAACAACATCCAAGACTTGCCCACTACTGTGCACACACTTCCGTAATTGGCTTACATGAAATACATTATGAAGACCTGGAAAGTTTGCTTGCAAATCTAACCAATAAGCTGACACGCCAATCCGTTCAACAATCTTAAATGGGCCCACATACCTCAGGTCCAATTTCCGATTCTTACCGAACCTCTTAACACCAACCATCGGGGAAACCTTAAGAAACACAAGGTCCCCTACAGAAAACTCCAAGTCAGACCTACGCCGATTGCCGTTCTTCTCGTATCTCTCCTGAGCTATACGAAGCTTTTCTCGAATGACTTCACCGCGACTTCCATCTCCTCGAGCGCATCCAGACCCAACAAGGGTCCCTCACCTACCTCAGCCAAAAATAGGGGGGGTTCTGCAGCGCCTCCCATACAAAGCTTCAAATGGAGCCATTTGCAAACTTTCTTGATAACTGTTATTTTATGCAAACTCCATAAGTCACAACCGCTCATCCCACGCTCCACCGTGGTCTAGAATGTAGCATCTGATCATATCCTCAACTATTTCAGGTTCACCCGCTCCGTTTGCCCATTAGTCTGTGGGTGGTAAGCAGTAGAATACCTCAGATCTGTACCCAAACTCTCCTGCATACTCTGCAAAAAATGAGAAGTAAACCGGGAGTCTCGATCAGAAATGATGCTAACAGGCACACCGTGCAATCTGATGACCTCATTCAAGTACAACTCTTCTATCTTCTTCATCGAATAGTCAATCTTATACGGCACGAAGTGAGCACACTTCGTCAGTCTATCCACTGTGACACAAACAGAATCAAATCCCCTTGGAGATTTCGGTAAGCCCGTGATGAAGTCCATAGAAATACTTTCCCACTTCCAAGTCTGGATCTCTAGCGGAGTCAACTTGCCACCAGGCCTTCCGTGATCGGCCTTCACACGCTTGCAAGTGTGGCACTCAGCAACAAATCGGGCTATATCACTCTTCATCCTATACCACAAAGAATTTTTTTTCAAATCACGATACATCTTTGTAGATCCCGGATGGTAGGCAATACTGGATCCATGAGCCTCTCTGCATATCATACCCCTGATGTCTCCAACAGCAGGGATGCAAAATCTGTCGCGGTACTTCAAAATACCCGCATCATCGATAGATAAATCTGGCAGCTCCCCTCTCTCAGTCCTGAGGTATAAGTGAAGAAGGTCCGGATCATCCTACTGGTGCAACCTAGTAAGGGAAATCCAAGATGGCTCTGCCACTGCAAAACTACTCTACATAACGCAGCATCCTACCGAGATATGCATAAGGTGGAACTCCTCAACTAAACGATCGACGGAAAGATTAAAGATCTTCCCCGTCTTCCGGCTCAGGGCGTCGACCACAACATTGGCCTTGCCTGGATGATACTGGATCTCTACGTCATAATCGGCCACATAATCTAGCCACCGCCACTAGTGCAGATTAAACTCCTTTTGCGTGAACACGTACTTCAGAATCATGTGATCAGTGAAGATCTTGCACTGAGCGCCATAAAGTAGATGCCTCCACAGCTTCAACGCATAAATCACCGATGCAAACTCAAGGTCATGCGTAGGGTAATTCCTCTCATGAGTCAATAATTGCCATGACCCATACGTAATAACTTTTCCAACCTGCATTAACACGCAACCCAGACCAACATGCGAAGCATCCACGTACACATCATACTCCACACCCTAAGTAGGATGGGTCAGGATGGGAGCAGTATATAATCTGTTCTTTAGCTCCAGGAAGGCTTCCTCGCACTTCTCGCTCCAAACAAAGGCCGCGTTCTTCTGAGTCAACCTCGTCAAAGCTGCAGCCAGGGTAGAGAAACCCTCCACAAACCTCCTGTAGTAGCCGTCCAACCCTAGGAAGCTTCTGATCTCCTTGGGCGTGCCCGGCCTGCTCCAATCCATCACTGCTGTGATCTTTTCTGGGTCGACCGAGATCCCATCCTTGTTCACCACGTGGCCCTGAAACGAGACCTGAGGCAACAAAAATTCGCACTTGCTCAACTTGGCGAATAACTTGTGATTCCTCAACTCCGATAGAACCAAGCGCAGATGATGCTCATGCTCCTCAGCGCTGCGGGAATAGACCAACACATCATCGATGAAAACCACAACGAACTTGTCTAGGAAATCCTTGAACACCCGGTTCATCATATCCATGAAAGCTGATGGTGCGTTGGTCAGACCAAATGACATCACTAAGAACTCAAAATGTCCATTCCTCGATCTAAACGCGGTCCATGGTATATCTGCCTCACGGATCCTGAGCTGATGATAGCTAGAGCGAAGATCAATCTTGGAGAACACCATGCTACCACGCAATTGATCAAATAAGTCATCGATCCCCGACAGAGGGTACCTATTCTTAATAGTGACTTTATTCAACTCCCTATAGTTGATGCAAAGCCGCATCGACCCATCTTTCTTCTTTACAAACAAAACAGGAGCACCCCAAGGCGACGAACTCTGCCGGATAAACCCCTTTGCCAATAACTCATCCAACTAGACTCACAACTCCTCTAACTCACGAGGGGATATCTGGTACGATGCCTTAGCAATAGGCCGCGTACCTGGTTCCAAATGAATCACAAATTCGACATCCCGATCGGGAGGAAGACCGGGAAGTTCATCAGGAAACACATCAGCGAAACCATGAACAACGGGAATCTCCTCTAAGCGCGGTATACTAACAGCGGTCTCAACCACCGAGACTAAACAAGCAAAACAACCAGAAAGAAACAACCTTTTGAGCACATACCGCAAAAAAGACAGGAGAATCCTGGCACGGATCAGCATACATGCTTCCCGTCTGACCATTGTCCTTGATGAAGTCCAAGCGCTTCCCTTTGCACTGAATGACCGCATCATACTTAGACAGCCAGTCCATGCCCAGAATAACATCGAAGTCCTCCAAATCAATCATCTTCAAGTCTGCCTTCGCAAGAAAATCCCCTAACAAAACAGGGCAATCAAGAATGCCCAAATCTGATAACACAGATTCACCAGAAGGGAACTTGACGTGGAAGGTATCACGAACTCGATCTAGAGTTAACCGATGTCGCTCAACAAAGGCTCTAGCCACAAATGAGTGGGTAGCGCCGGAGTCAAACAGAACATGCGCCCAGCGGTTCTTCACCTTAAATTTCCCTATAGGAGTATATACAACTAAGGAACTACCAAAACAAAACTATAACCATTCTAACATATAAAACCTTCAGGTTGGAAGAACAACTAACCTGAGGTGATCTGAGTCGAAGCTTGAGCCTCCTCGAAAGAGATCACGTTCAGCTTTCCTTTACCCTTTTCCATATAGTGAGGCGGAGGTAGTGCCTGAAGTGGAACTACATGAAGAGCAGGCTTGACTTGATGTGACCCTTCTGCCTGCACTGATAGAAGACTTTATCCTTGGACTAGCACTAGGCAGCATCATGCCCGGGTCACTTGCAAACAAAACAGGAAACATCCCTCCTAGGAGCACCCTGAATAGCATGAACTTGCTCCTTCTTCTGAGCTGCTGCCTTTTTGAAACACCTCTCAACAGGGTGGCCTGACCGACCACAAAAGCTACACACAACCTTGCTCTTCTTTCCCAAAGCAGCACCGGGTACCTGAGGTTTCTTCTCCTCAACAGACTTCCGCTTGTCCTTCCTCATTTGCTGGCCTCTGCTCTTTGCGGTCTCGATAGCCTCCACCTTCAGAGCAGCCTCCACTACCCCTGCATAATTATTTGATCCATAAGCACTGGTCAACTGTTGCACCTCGCTCCTCAAGACACCAAGAAATCGCTTGACTCGTTCAGCCTCAACACTTACCAACCCAGGAGCCAACCGGCTTAACTTGCTGAACTCTTCCTCATACTCACCGACCGTGAGTTGCCTTTGCTTCAGGTGGAGGAAGTCATTCATAAGAAGGTCACGCTCGACCGATGGAAAGAACTTCCTCAGCAACATTTCCTTGAACACTTCCCAAGAGCAACTAGCTACCAAGCTCTCCTTTTCTCTAAGCCACCAACTCTTAGCCAAACCATTGAGCTGATAGGCAGCTATCATCACTCTCTGATCATCCGTAATACCGGAGTACGAGAACATATCCTACATGGAGATCAACCAATCGTCAATGACAATGAAATCTGCCTTCTCATCATAAGTAGGAGGGCTAAGTCTCTAAAACTGCGAGATGAAAGCCATCGCTGCTGGCACCACCACTGGAGGCCTGAGGGGTGCAGGAGGAGGAGGAACAGCTAACCCCCTTGTAGGGCCTTGCACTCCCTGTGTCTGTCCTGCCACAACTACCACCATAGACTGGATCTGGGCTCGCACCTCCACCATTTGCCATCTCAAGGAATCGCTACTATATCGCAAGCTCTCGATCACCGCATCATTCTGCGCTCCCAATGACTCACCCTCAGATAAGGGGGTTGATCTAGTCGAAGGGCGTCTCGCCATCCTAAAATCATAAAAACATTAGTATGATCCTAGTACAACAGCTGCAACTAACTACAAGTAAAGACAATACATACATAAATATGAACTTAAAGCTGCTAAACTTGCTCTGGGAGTTAATTTTTACAAGCATTAATGTTATGCCTTAACCTAGGATGGTTAACCACCACCATACTAAATCTTGTGCCTAGATCGGGAGTGTATGACTTTATATTTTTTTTGACTCGAAAACTTATGTGTGTACATATGTCATCCTGCCAGTCTTTAGCTTGGCACGTTGTGCTTATGCAATGTTATGCTATGCATGTTTGTGCTATGCATTCTAAAAAGAAAGGCCCTAATGCATGTTATGAGCGGCGTACACATTAAAATGTTATGCATCCCATACTATATAACATCCTAATGCAACGAAAAAGAAAACGAGCTAGTCGTAGCCATGTGGTGAGGTTATGCATCCCATACAACATAACCCTCACATGTTCGCCCTATGGTGGATCCATATACAAACACATATTATGCATCCCATACTACATAATATGCCTCGTATACTTCATGTTATGCTATGAGTGTAGTGTTCGTGTTTTTGCCAAGACGTTATGATGACATATCGGTGTGTGAATGACACGATGCTGAACTACTAATGCAGTAAAAAGGGAAGGTTGCTCGACTAACTTGTCAAGCAACCTCCCTCTGATACCAACTGTCACAACCCGCATTTTCTTCAAATTAAAGAAGCATAAGAGTATGATAAAACACGCATCATGATGCCACGTCGAGCAGGGGATAACTACTGATGCTCAAGAAAAACTATCTACTTTACTTTATAAAATTCATAAGTTATATGATTAGAAAATCAGTTATATTTTTAAAGGCCGTATCCCTCGGCAAAGTGGATCAACTAGTCCACAATTTAAAAACTATACTTATACACTGCGGAAAATACTTTATTCAAGTTAGACATCCTAAAAGAGTGCATAAGTGTCCCAAGAGGACAACTTATACTATACAGGACCATACATTTAATTTATACTATATATATAGGAAAACGATCTTTTTACGTTATTTGGAAAATAGTGATGAGTTTTATAAAACATGTTGATCATGAGGTATACTTATAATAGTGTTTTTAGGTTTAAACGTAACTAGCAACCTAGCATAAATCATCCCAAGAGCAAGTAGACTATCTCAAGAAAAAGGTAGCAGCAGAAAGTTAACATATCTAGTATTGATAGTTTTACTTTTAAGACTACCTAAACACCTAGAGGGGGTGAATAGGTACTTTTCCTTTATTTAACTTAAGACAGAAAATAACTACAGTTCTTTGAGTAAATCAGATATTTCTAAAGCTAACACAGCACAACAATCACAATCATACACACATCACAGATTGCACACAGATTTTTAGTGATTCCCCAAGGTCTGGGTACATCCACTTTCCCCATTCACCTATCTAGCAGTATGCAAGATTCGGCCTAACTTCTTCCTTTAGCTTAGAATCCACAAGGATTCCTAAAACTCAGAATGTCTCCACATTCCTACAACTCAAGCTAACAGGCCCTACCTCAGCCTTGCCACAAGGCCTACAACTCAGAAAATACCTTCTCCTACAACAAAGGCATAAACAGCCCTACCTCAGCCTTGCCACAAGGCCTAAACCTCAAAGAATACCTTCTCCTACAACTCAGGCATAAACAGCCCTACCACTCAGAGAATAAATCTCCTACACTCAGCCTTTATAAAATAGGCTTACAACTCAGATCTATAAATAGATCCTAATGAATTTGATAAGGAATTTTATAATCTCTTACCCCTGTTGAGAGAGAAGGGATAAGAACTTTCTTGATCAGCTTCTTGAAGAGGCTGATGGCATAAATCAACTTGATCTTAGCTTTCTTCAAAGCTTCTTGAATCTGAACTTAGTTAGGTTGATTTACTTTGAATATAACTGACTGAAAGCTTTCTTCTTAGACTCTAGAAATAGATCTGAATCTTCTTGACAGATTAGTTAAGTATCTGCTTCTTGAGAGACCTGTGAATGTCTCCTTATTGACTTTAAAAATAGCTGGATCTCTCTCTATCCAAACCTCTTGAAGATACTTCTGAATTCTTGATTGAATTCAACTTAGGCAGAATCTGAATAGAAAACTACTTCAAAACGTCTTCTTAGATATTCTCACGAAGATCTTCTTCTTTGTGACTTGTACTTTCTTGATCAGAGATCAATCTCACAATAGGCATGGATGTCACGGGTTTTCACGGGTTTCCACTTGGCACACGCTACTTTTGACTTGAAAGCTTATGTGTGTACATATGTCATCCTGCCAGTCTTTAGCTTGGCATGTTGTGTTTATGCAATGTTATGCTATGCATTCTAAAAAAAAGGCCCTAATGCATGTTATGAGCGGCATACACATGAAAATGTTATGCATCTCATACTACATAACATTCTCATGCAACGAAAAAGAAAACGAGCTAGCCTGTAGCCATGTGGTGAAGTTATGCATCTCATACTACATAACCCTCACATGTTGCCCCTATGGTGGATCCATATACGAACACAT
The DNA here is from genome assembly GCA_039513925.1 of Platanthera zijinensis. Taxonomy (NCBI): domain Eukaryota; kingdom Viridiplantae; phylum Streptophyta; class Magnoliopsida; order Asparagales; family Orchidaceae; genus Platanthera; species Platanthera zijinensis. Next base: position 83,651,763 of record CM077079.1, read on the forward strand.
ATTTTGCATCTCATACTACATAATATGCCCTTATGCTTCATGTTATGCTATGAGTGTAGTGTTCGTGCTTTTGCCAAGACGTGCTGATGATATATCAGTGTGTGATTGACATGATGCTGAACTACTAATGCAATCAAAGGAAGGTTGCATGTCTGACTTGTCAAGCAACCTCCCTCTGATACCAACTGTCACAACCCGTATTTTCTCCGAATTTAGGAATTATCAGAGTATGAGAAAACACGCGTCATGATGCCACGTCAAGCAGGGGATAACTGCTGACGCTCAGGAAAAACCATCTACTTTACTTTATGAAAGAAATTCATGAGTTTAATGATTAGAAAATCAGTTATATTTTAGAGGCCGTATCCCTCGGCTCGGTGGATCACCTAGTCCATAGTTTAAAACTATACTTATGCGCTGCGGAAAAATACTTTATTCAGGTTTGACATCCTAAGGAGTGCTTAAGTGCCTCAAGAGGACCACTTATGCTATGCAAGACTCTATTTTTAATTTATACTATATATAAGAAAACGATCTTTATACGTTATTTGTAAAATAGTGATTGAGTTTTATAAAACATGCTGATCATGAGCTATACTTATAATAATAATTGTAGTTCTAAAAGTAACTAGCAACCTAGCATAAATCCTTCCCAGAGCAAGTAGACTATCTCTAGAAAATGGTAGCAGCAAAAGTAATATATCTAGTACAAAGGTAAAAACTACCAGTGGGCGCCAACAACCTGACACAAACCCACTGGCAAATATGTATGTCTGTAAGAAAAGTACAGAAAACTACCTCACTAAACAAATACAGAAGGATCTCCAAAGTCCAAGAGACCACCAGCAACACCACAGCGACCTAGCCACCAAATTGACTACTACTCAGAACCTGAGACATTCAAAAGAAGAAAGAATACCTCAGCAAGCAAACAAGGAAAACTGCACGAAAGTGTCAATCAGATGATAAATGAAAGAGAAAAAAACAAAGTAGTAAAAGGTCACAACTGCCCAAGTAAAGACAAAAAGTAATGCACCAGGTGCGAGGAAACAACATCAACCCTGCCTAAAAACTACCTCCTGCAGATTCTACGAAGCTACCAAGAGCCCAAAATGCTGCAATCTACCAAGGAAGAAACGTCTAACACCCTAAACAGAGGGAGATGGTAGTAGAAAAACAAACAACGTGGATCTAAGTTGGAGGCAAACTCAGTCCCCCAGCCACCATTTCCAAGAAACAAAGCTCAAGGGTCTATATGTGAAAGCACTAGGGACCTCCCACCCCCTTGCCTAGCCCGTACCTGGGGCAAGATAAAAGAAAAAGGGTGGCCTTGGCAAAATTACACAATACCTCACCTCTTAAGAGCTCCAAACAACAAATACTAACCACGACCCACGATTCGGCCTTTAGGAAAGAAAAACATAGCCGACAAGGAACCTCAAAGAAAATCAAGGAATTCACTCGGGGGAAAAAATCAAGGTAGGGAAAAAAAGTGTTAAATGACTCAACACGGCTTGGCATTGAGTGGGATTCACTCAACGCCTAACCAGACCTTGGCGGTTAGTGAGTCAGCCTCACTCAGCACCAGAACAACAATGGCATTGAGTGAGGATCACTCACTCAACGCCCTACAGAAGAACAACTCTGGCGTTGAGTGAGCTAGCCTCACTAGATGCCAAAACAGGCATGGCGTTGAGTGAAGTTCACTCACTCAATGCCTCCTGCAAGAATTCTCTGGCATTGAGTGAGCTAACCTCACTCAAAACCAAAACAGTGATGGCGTTGAGTGAGGTACACTCACTCAACACCCTTGTACTTAACCACAATCAGAGAAAGTGGCATTGAGTGAGCTGGCCTCACTCAACGCCAAAATAGCAATGGCGTTGAGTGAAGCTCACTCACTCAATGCCCTGCCACTTAGCCGCAAAAGAAGACTGCAGCGTTGAGTGAGTCCACCTCACTCAACGCCAAAACAGCAATGGCGTTGAATGATGTTCACTCCCTCAATTCCCTGGCACTTAGCCGCAATAAGGCAAATCTGTGGCATTGAGTGAGCTTACCTCACTCAATGCCAAAATAGCAATGGCGTTGAGTGAATCTCACTCACTCAATTGCCCTTACACTCAGCCGCAAAAGAAGACTGCGGCGTTGAGTGAGTCCACCTCACTTAACGCCAAAACAGCAATGGCGTTGAGTGAGGTCGTCTCACTCAACGCCAGAAGTTCTGGCCGCGAAGAAGGGATGTGGCGTTGAGTGAGTCTACCTCACTCAACGCCAAAGAAGAAATGGCGTTGAGTGAGGTTCACTCACTCAATGCCATGGGACTTGGCCGCAAACATTCCTACGGCGTTTAGTGTGGTCACCTCACTCAATGCCAAAGCCGAAATGGCGTTGTGTGAGGTCGACTCACTAACCGGCAAAGTACTTAGACTCAGAAAAAGCTGTGGCATTTAGTGAGCACACCTCACTCAACGCCAAAGTACTTGGCTGCACAAAAAGCTATGGCGTTGAGTGAGTCCACCTCAATCAATGCCAAAACCGAAATGACATTCAGTGAGGTCGACTCACTCAATGTCAAAGTACTTAGCTTCTCGGAAAAACCACGGCGTTGAGTGAGCTTGCCTCACTAAACGTCAAAATAGAAATGACGTTGAGTGAGGTCGACTCACTCAACGCCAAAGTACTTAGCCGCTAGTAGGGGCTACGGCGTTGAGTGAGTCCACCTCACTAAATGCCCCAGTACTTAGCCAAAATCTCAAATCGACTACAGCTGCGGCGTTGAGTGTGTGCACCACACTTAATCCCAAACCCATAAAGGCTTTGAGTGTGTGGACCACACTCAATGCTGGAAAACCAAAGAGCCCAAATTTTGCTCTTTCAAAGATACACAGCAGGCACCCCCCTCCTACTCTCCCTCTCTCAGCTTCACCCGCAAGGCAACAACCAGACAGAAATCTGGAGTTTATGTTAGAGGCATAACACCGACGGGTTGGGCACCAACATCACAAAGAAGGGGGGGGGGCTCATTAGGAGAAACTAAGCCCTAAAATTCAGCAAGATAAAAGAAGAGCTTGGCCTCTACCCTAGGGCTAACAAGGATTTTTCAAATTCAGCAAGAGAATAAAAAATGGCAAGGGCAAGAATACCACTTTCCTCGATTTCCGGCGATGCTTGAACGACTTTCCCTCCTCTTTAATTTGAACTAGCAGCAGCAGCACCTAAAAGCACCTAACAAGCAGCTCGTACTTTAATGGCGAAAAACCACAAGACCCGAAAATCCAATTCTCCTAAAACTCCACGAAAATCGAATCTCTTACCGTCGAAATGTAGATCTGAGCGAGAGCAAGCCAACGCCGCTTTCGGAAACGAATTCCTTCCACGAAAGCTCCCGAAATCGCCGGCCAAAGGCTAGGGAAGTCCGCCTTTTCTCCGCCTCTGTTTTCCGCGAACTGGAGTAGACGGTTTCGGTCTAAGGAAGAAGGAGGAGAGTGGCCCACCAACTTCTAATTAAGGCTTTAAACAAGTCTTAACACGCCTAATCAGCCTAACCGCTGTCTGAAAATGCCGATTCACACAGCTAAAATCAAATTTCTAATTTGATTTTACTAATAGCACACCCAAAACGATGCGAAAACCAAACTACCTCGGAATTCGATGAAATTCGCACTGTAGCTAAATACCCACGCTACGAACACATCAGAGAAGTCGAAATTAACTTTTGACAAAAAGAACTCGAGTTATACCCACCTAAAGCCAAAACACAAGCATCCCCCAAGAGGCCACACTGGGTCACCCAAAACAACTCGGCTTGCTAGGGAGACCTTGCCCATAGGCTACAAAATAGGTCACTCAGTTCTAAGGAGCTAAACCACACTCCACAAATGGAAAAAGCCACGAAAATGCGTCACCGAAACGCCAAATGAGAATAAAATAGTCGCAGAAAAATCAGGGGCGTTACAGAGGTGCTCCTAAGATTTAGAACTATTAATCTAGTTTGACAGGAAAAATGTATACAATATGATAATGTATACCTTCTTAACTGGTTGATTATGATTATAGTTTGTTCTTTCAAAATCCGCAAGTTTAACTAAACATGCAACGGTATAATTGTCTTCATATTGTTAGTAATCTTGGGTAGAGTCATAGAGATGTGTGTGTTGGGGGTGTCAATTATGCAGTTGCATAAGAAAAATATGTTGCTGTTTAATTTTATGATATCGATAGACTTTGATTATGCAATATTAATATTTTGAAAAATCTTCAAATTTTTATATATATAAACATTTTCTGGAAAGTATGTCGTAGAAATTATGATCGACTTAGGTTTGGAAGTTAGAATATAGGTACGCTAACAGGGAAAATGATAAAAGTAGTTGATACAATGATTAGGAAAAGGATAAATATTTTATTTCTGCAAGAGACTAGATGGTTGGGTGAGTAAACTAAAATTTAAAATAATTCAGGTTTTAAATTATGGTACATAGGGAAAAAATAAATCAAGTAGTGGAGTAGGTATTATTGTGGATACTACTTGAAAGGATAAAGTTACTAGGGTAAGTAGAAAAGGTGATATAATCTTAGCTTTTAAATTGGTCATAGAAAAGGAAACTATTGATGTGATTAGTGCTTATGCGCTAGAAGTAGGATTAAGTGAAGTTATTAAAGTGCAATTTTGGGAAGACTGAGATGATTTAAGTAAGAGAAATCTCACAAAGAGAGAAGAGTTTGATAGGAGGAGAATTAAATGGATATATAGGAAAGGAAAATGTAGATTACAAAGTCGTTCATGGAGAATATGGATATGGAGAAAGAAATGAAGAAGGACGAACCATTTTAGAGTTTAACATAGCACATGATCTAATTGTATCAAATACACTTTTCAAAAAGAGGGAAGAACATTTTATTACATTTAAAAGCGGACCAAATAAATCACAAATTGATTATTTTATGATTAGCAAAATGAATAAAATGATTTGTAGGGATTGCAAAGTCATAGCAGGAGAAAGTTTGACAACACAACATATGTTAGTGATATTAGATGTACAAATTTAATATAATATATTTAAGACAAGAATAAAAATGTTGCGAAAAATTTGGTGGTGATATACCTAAAGATGGAAAAGTAGGTTGCTTTCAAGAAGGCAGTTATGGAACGACTAGTTGATGACCCTTATGTTGATCATAATGTCTCATGGAAAGTTATGTCCTCACATTTAAGGATAAGTGAAAAAAATGTACATGGAGTATCAAAAAGTCGTGCGCCACCAAAAAAAGAATCTTGGTAGTGAAAATAGAAACTGCAAGATAAAATGATGGCAAAGAGAGTCAGCTATAAATCACTCTACGCTTGTAGGAATGATGAAAATTTAGTCAAGTATTATGTCGTCAAAAAAGAAGCTAAACAAGTAGTTAGTAAAGCAAGAAGTCAAGCTTATGAAGAATTTTATAAGCGACTTGATTCCAATCAGTCATCAGGCTATGTTATTAAAGGCGCGCCTAAGGCTCCAGGCTCACCAGACTAGGAGGTTTGTGTTTCCGTGTGCCTTATTTGCGCCTTTAGAATACAAAAAACGTGTCTGAATGAGATTTTTGTTGTAATTTTTTTAAAAAAATTAAGAAAAAAATAATATAAAAACTGAATAATTTTTTATCAATTTAGTGTTTATGAAAGATAATTGTGCGTTGAGACTTAAAAATGATTCAAGTGACCACATTAATTATTTTTTTAAGAGATATAAACGATAGTAATGAATGATTAATTGATGGATCGGATGAAAAATTTGATTGAGAAGCTGAAATGATGTTTGATGCTGATTATTTAAAATGTACGTGGTTGCGCATTGCCTTCGTCAGGCACCCCCCTGTGTCTTGAGTTTTGCGCCTTTGTGCACCTTGTGCCTAATAACTAAGTATTAAAGCCCACAACACAGTTATTTTGTTAAATAATATACTCTCTTTCTATGTTCAAACATTACTAAAAAATAGATCTTTCAAACAGTTTTATTGTTTTTCTAAGCACTCTACCAAATAGCTGATTCTCTTACTGTTGCATCACACCACTACTTTTTCAGTCATTGCAGCTGAGTCAAACATACCCTAAATCTAATCCCTCATTGCTATTGCATCATTTTATAGTATCTATTATAATCCGTACCCCATATAAAGGAGGTCTTCATATTGCGTAATAATGAGTTCTTTTTAAGCTATAATACCAGGATGCATAGAAAAGAGGGATAGAGAAAATGATGCAGAAGAGGGAGAGCGCATTGGTGACACTGCATGAACAAATATACAATGTGAAAGGGAAACTCTTTCTTTGGTGCAACGAGGGTTCTCCTTCTACTCCATATTGTCTTTTTTATCTATAGAGATTGAGATAAAGAGTAGGTGGGTGAAGACCACGTGGTTTACTGGTGATTTAAATAACTATATAGACCACGTGGTCTACTGTTTATTTAAATAACTACTAGCATCTTCGCACGGCCTATCGGCCGTGCTCGATACTCCCGGTTGCCTTGGGTGCTCACAGTCTTCGCCCGTTCGCACCCAAGGAGTGTTTGTCAGTGTGTGTTCTATGTTCTCGGGCGGCCTTCGACCGCCTCCACCCGAGTGCCGCTCTGCAAAAATTTGTGTAGAGATGCATATATCGTTGTAATTTATCAGAAAGGCAAAATTATATGTACCTATTGCATCTCCAACTTTAATCTCAAATTTACAATCAATTGATTTGATAAAAAAAAATTGTTACCCCTTTTTTTACAACGATAGATATGGACCTGTATGTAATTCAAGAAGTTAGATTTGGAGGGGGCAAGATGATTGTACATATGAAAATGTTATACTTACTATGGTTGTGGTTGGTAGTTGAGTTTTGCGAAGATTTCCTTGTCACATTTTTAGTTTACACCCTCACAACCCATTGTCCCCCTTCTTTTTTAGTTTTTTTCAGAAACCCCACGCGAGAAAGTCACATATAATTGCCCAGGACAGAAGATATTTTCTGAAAGGTAAATTCCTATATTTTCAATTGTTTGTCATTGGGATTTGTTTATGGTAAGAGCAAAGCAAAGACGGACAGGGAAATGTTTTTCGAGTTAGCACAAATGGAATGTTTACGTCCTCAGAAGTCTGTAAAGGTATGCGGGGTAAGAAGACTCTTTTACAACTGTGCTGCCCTGTTAGCATTTCGGCTTCAATGATGTTTCTTCCAAATCAATGACAAAGTAGTCTCGTACCATTACAAAGTCCTATATTTGGAGCAATATTTCACAACAACATTATTGGTGATCCTACTTTCAGCGTAAGCTTGTGGGAGGCAAACTTCCAGGAGTCAGATAGTTCAAGAACTCAGGTAGGTATAAATTTCTCGTGTCATCAAGCACAGAGTCAAATGAGTAGTATGTATGTTCTTCTCTGGGGAAAAGAGCAAGGGTCATATCGTTCAACTTATGTACATCCTCATTCAAAGGGGTTATAATAGCCCGACATTTCATGTACTCCACAATATCAAAATTGCTTCTCAAGTCTCTAAAAACAAAATTTACCAAAGTAGAGACTGAATTCTCTCAATCCCACATAATAATCATAGAATCTGGAATTCTGATCATGTCATCGTCTAGTGTCGGTTAAGTGCCATCACCAACTCGAAGAATAAATTTGCAGAAATAAATATCACTGGCCGACCTCATATTGCTTGATAAGCGTAACACACGAACGTTTTCTCACAGATGTGACTGAATAATGCTCGAATTTATAATTTCAGTTCTTGCTCCATTTATGACAACTGGAGTTAACTATCGGAAGTCACCTCCCAGTATTACCACCTTCCCACCAAATGGTCTTTGAATGTCAAGCATGTCCTGAAATGTACGATCAACTGTTTCGAAGGCACGTCTATTAGTCAAAGGCGCCTTGTCCCATTTTATTGCAGACGCCTGATGTATAAGATTATTCAAATCGGATTGCTTACCAAATTTACAGATTATTGAAGCATTCAATTGTATTGTAATTTTAAATTTTGAATGAGCAGTTTGGCAACCAGATAGTAAAGTCGCATCAATCCCGGATGAGGCTGTTGCCAAAATAATGCAACCGTTGTTTCTAAATTTTGCAAGGATTGCCCGATAAAGGAAAGTCTTTCCTGTCCCCCCCGGTCCATCAACAAAGAAGGTAACACTGCAATTTTTTGTTATAGCCTGACTTATCATGTTGAATGTGTTTAATTGGACATTGTTTAGTGACTCAATAGCGAGGAGATTTTCATGTGGAGTTAGTATCGCTAATTCATGTTGTAGGATGGTTGAGGAATTTTGTAAATCTTCGAAATCAGAACTGATTGCAGGTAAATCAAACTCTTGTAGAGTGCGTTTGTGCTCATTGAAAATTCCTGTTATATTGTATAGTACCTTATGTTTTATGTAATCTGGATTGCTTGTTGATGCAAAATCTTCGGCCATGCTAATGTAATTTTCTTCCCATAGTGATCGTACGCTATAGGATTAGAGTACAGAAGAATAGTTGCAAATAATCTTCTAAGAGCAGAAGGCATGCGGAATAGTCTAGCCTCCATTAAGCATTCACGAATACTATTATCTTATTCAAGAAACCCGTAAGCCTCTGCCAACTGTTTGAAAGTGTTGTGTTAGACATTATTAAAAGTAGAAGATAGAAGATCGAAGGAAAAATCATTTGGTGAAAGATTTACCCACAACCTTTTGATTGGGCCTGGTACGTGTGTTAGAAGCAAGGCGAAGGAAAAATTGCTCTCCTTCATTTGGTGGAAACGGCATATAGCATACCCACAGCACCCTCTCCAACACCTTTGGTGAGTTGGGTTGGCTGAGGCTTTTGGTGCAGATGCGCTTGATCCTTCCTTTTCTTCCACTTTCGCTCGGGCTTTAGCCACCTGCAGTACTTAGGAAATTCCTTGTATAGGTACTTGTGCTCTTCTAGACCATTCATGTAAACTTGAAAGAATTCAGTCAGCATAGTTCGAGAGTTACGGTCATTGGCCAATATCGACGTTATGTTTTCATCATTACGAAATAACACCTTATGCTTGTTTGGTAAGTGCACTTGCAGCATTTCTACGGATGGATAAATTCGATTCATAAGGAATTTAAATATTTTCCACAATGATTCTGGTGCGCATAGCCATCTTCCTTCGACATACTTGTTGACCTCATCATAGTTCGGCGCTGAACGAATCTCGAACGCAATGTGATCTGGGCCTTTGTAAACATATTTGTACATGTATTTGATGCTTTTGATGCTACAACAAACTTCGACATTTAAATGACAGTTGTATTTTAGTAGTAACCATGAGTTATAAGGGACAACCCATCCATTATCAACAAAGGCTTCTTCATGTCTTTCTATTCTAACTGATTTGTTATCATTGCGGCGTCAGTACTGAGGGTAAGAGTCAAGACCTTGCACTGTTGTTGCAGCATAGGGTTTAGGATATCCCTTCCTGCATCGTTAATCACGCATGCATGGAGCATTTTTTTTGTAGGCCCCGCAAGAGCCATAGATCATATGTCGTAGCGCAACCGCATATAAAGCAGGCTCTGATTGTTGGTCTGGGAGTTCCACTCAAATAATTGTGTCGTAATCATCGGGTGAGTTTAATTTGTCAACCGTATCAGAAATAACTAACATGTAAAGTGTGGCAGTCCACGCTTCTGGAACTCAATTACATGAACGTGTGCAATAACCAAGCCTAGAACACCCTTGTGAAAAATATCTTCTTTAAGCTCCTCATATTTTGCTCGAAATATTCTTGTCAAAAAATCTGGACGATCATGCGGAGCCTGTCCCGGTAGAAGCTCTTAGGTGATTTCTTCCCAAGATGGTTTGCAGGTCATTGTTATAAATAAATCTGGTCTTCCATAATGTTGAACAATAGACATTGCATCTTGATATCAATTATACATATCTCTTGGGCTCCCAATGAAAGTGGAGGGTAAGATGGTTTTTCGCCCAATATTTTCTGAAAAAAGAGTGAATGTTTTAATTTGTTTTCGATGTAATTAAGTTAGCAAAGAAAATCCATAGATCTGTAGACAAACCTCCACTTATTTCGCCAGCATTGAAACAATCTTGTAGCCCTTCGTATAGTTCAGCACGAATGCCTTTTTGGTGGTGTCGAATCCAATTCAACTTATGAGTTTCGATTTTAGCATAGTTATCTACTACATATTGCTGGAGTAGACGACCACCAAGTAGAAGAAATGATGGAGAATGCTGATGTATCTTGATGTAAAGAGAACAAAATAAAATTGAATTTAATTGTTTGAAGATAAGAGATTCTTGAAAAAAAATTGTTCTAATACCTGTAATAAGTTGGAGTAGTTGTCACAGCAAGAAACCTTTCTTACTTGTGTTGTGTTTAGATTACATGACCACCCATATGTACCATGTGGCAATAACAATGGATACTGCAACGGATAATAATACCCAGAGTTGTCTTTGACATTGAGTAATTGACCTTCGGTCGTCTGCACAATTATATCTCTATCATTTGAACCCATGAAATCGTCTGCACCGACCAATACAACAGCGACTTGTGATGCAGTAGGTAGAGTGTATTGACGATCTGCCGCTAGACGTTCACGTATAAGTAACCTGCAATCTAGAATATCATGCCTCTGTGCAAGTTGTCTCAGTGTTTGGATGAAAGGATTGTATCTGTTTAGTATATGCTTAATTTTGTCAAGCATTTTAGTTTGTAGTGTTGCGTTCTCAGCAAGACGATTTTCCGTCTCATGCTCTGTGTCGTAGATGAACATTTGCAGAAATCTCGGGCGAGTTCCCTGTGGAGGTAGTAGGCTTCCTAGCCGGTGATATATAGCGCCATATGCTCTGAAAGTGTAAATTCCACTGTTTGGCCCTGGTATGTCTGAGTTTAGGTTGACTCCCATCGAGGTAAATGAGAAACAATGATTGTAGGAACATATATTTTGCCTAAAATGTCATCCCTGAGCAGTCTGATCTGTGAACATTGAGTAAAGTTCCTTCTGGCGCTGGTATTACTGAAATTTGTATTTTTCCATCTCGACAACATAAATTACTTGTTTCGCGCAAAAATAATTTTTGCATTACAATGTATATAGTACTTTGGTGGAAAGAGCTGCATTCATTGCACTCTAGTTATTTGGTAACTTTGTCGGGCTGACCTACGGGTTGTAGTTGTTGATGTTTGTGTAGTTGCTTATGGTGGTCGTCAATGTGGTAGTAGTGGTTTTTTATAGAAGTAGACGCCTCAATTTGATTAGCCGGTGGAAAGTTAAAGCGTATTGGAGTTTGAATGTTGGAGATAGTGATTCTTCCGATGACAGCAAAATTCAGTTATCTCATTAGAGTGAATAAACACATTGGTGAAATTGTGATTCAGAGCAGGTTAGAGTACCCAGAATAACTGTCTTGTTAGAATGGTTTTGTCGTATATGACGTCGACGTCTCATGTCAGTTAGTTTTTGAATTCTTGCGTGCCTAGCATTTTTATGGGCAATTAACAATGGGTCTCGACAGGGATGAATATGAAGACTGTGTGTTGGAGGTTGATTTCCATGGCTACCGTGAAGTACACACAGTTCTCTTAACTTTACCATTCAGGCTGCTCTTGCGGAACGCTGCATCGCCAGTTGCTGCGTTCTATTAGAATCCCCAGTAGTGGCTATCGAGTTTGAGAAGTCTATAAATATGAAGAAAGTAACATTATTTATTTTGTAGTTGTTGAACTAAATGTGGAGAAGCAGGGTATTTATGATTTGCAGGTTGTAAGGTTCCTTGGAAGGCCAAGTTATAAGTCACCGTAGATTTATTCGTTGTGTGTCGTCGCCTATGTTGAAGGTGTAAAAATCGAACCCTTCTTGCAATTTGTTGCTCATCATGTATAAGTATTCTTGTTGTAGCAGTTGTCGGTAAATGACCGGAAGAATTTGATGAGAGTTGGACATGATTGTGTAGATTTGAGATTTGCGTACGTAGATATCTACGCCTTGCATTTCTGTGCTTACATTGTTGTATAGTTAGTGGATGTCTTCGGGATGTGCCTTGCATATCCTGACTCTCACATGATGTTCGAATCGAAGCACTTGTACTCGGCATAATGAGTGAATTATTCTATAAAGTAGACACAACAATTTTTTTTTAATGAATAAATGTGGAGTAAAACAAATAAAAAATACCTAGAATCGAATTACTTCAACATAGCGTAAACTTAAAGCATCAACATAACATATAATTTAGATGGGGAAATAGGAGAATGAACACAACCTAACGCAACCAGTGAAATCAACAACAACAATTCCATGAAAAACTAACACAACAATTCCCTGAAAAACTGATTTTGTAAACTGGCCGGACACTTTTCCTGGCGTGAGAGAGCGACTGATGATGGTAGAGGGACGATGCGTAAAAATTAAGTAAATTTTAGTTTATTTACTTAATAGAGGCGAAAAAGATGGACGACAGGCGTGAGAACGACCGAGTAGATTTTGGTGCGGTTTATTTCCCCTGGAGTTGCTTCGTTTGGTAGAAATTTTTTTTACGTGTTGATTTGTTGTTGGCGATTTTATAATATATAAACGCTGTGGAGGACATCTGTGAAAGGGGCTTATTTTTTCTTCAGTTTTAATTTCTTCCGGGAAGACGACTCTCTGCAGATCCGCCATGGATTCCTGGTTTCCTGCTTCGCACAGTAAGATCCTTCTTTTCTTTCTCGCATCTTCTTACTGGGGATTTGAACTTTGAACCGTACTCTTTCCAAAATTTAAGAAATTTTGGTTTTCGTGGTTGTTTTTTTCTTTTGCATTGAGTAAAGTTGTTCTGAATTGAATGCGGGAATGAAGTAAGTTGAGATCTGAATCTTGCTTTTGGTTTTCAGGAAGATTTCTAACATAACCAGTTAATGTATTAAGTAATAATGAAATCAAAGTGACAGTGAAATGAAAGAGACAGTGAAATTAAGTAATAATGAAAGTAAAGAGATCACCCGCCAGAGAATCTAAAGAAGTGGGGGGTGATAAATTGGTCGGACACTTTTCCGGGCATGAGAGAGCGACTGATGATGGTAGAGGGACGATGCGTAAAAATGAGGGGAAGAACCTGTCGGGGAGAACATATTGCCAAAAATTAAATGAGGGGAAGAGCAGGGTGAAGGAGTCAAGAAGATATCTTGGGCATACCTCGATGAGAAAGATTTCTAGGGTGCTCGTCGTGGATACGTCGGAGACGGGGATGTAGTGGCTTCAGCGGGGATGCGGCGGCTTCAACGGGGATTCGGTCGGGGATGCAGAGGCTTTAGCGGGGATGAAGTCAGGGATGCAGCGGCTTCAGCGGGAATGGGCCGCAGGAAGATTTGTAAGGCAGTCCAGGATGCGGTCTTCAACTGAGAAGCGGCGGAGTCGGGGATGCGGCGGCTTTGGCGGTGGAGAGTGATGGGCCGCAGGAAGATTTGGCGGTCGGGGATGCGGTCTTCAGCGGCGGCTTCGGCGGTGGAGAGTGATGGGCCATGAGAGAGCGATGGAAATGTTAGGGTTTGGTGAGGTGGAGAGTGATATGGGTTGCGGGATTGGAAAAGAGGAGATGAGGAGAAAGGGAAGCGTGGGTAGTTAAAGATCAGAATTAATGCGACGTAGAATGAGGAGTTAACGCATCATTTTGATTGTGAGAAGTTTCAACAAATTTTTTTCAAATTTCGAAAACAGGACTTTTCAAAAACGGGACTCCTTTTGATTTTGGGATTTTCAGCCTTTTTTTGTTTTGTGGTTATTTTTTTGTTAGCATGATATGTGGCATTTTTCTGCCTTTTTTAAGTATTGTAGATATATATTATTTGTGTAATTTTTTGCAACCAACAGATTTTATTTGGCACTTCTAATTTTACAAATCCAGGCAACCCTTGAAATTTTATGAATTTTTATTTATTTACAGTAATGGAGGTTATTTAATTAAAAATAATGCAATATAGATGATGGGGCAAGTAAACCGTGAAAGACTGCCTGAATATCTTGTCGAGCTTCAAAGAAAAGAGGACACCAACGACAGGTATGTGGATGCTTTGAGAGGAGAGACGCTGATAAGAAAGCCCTACGAGAGACTTCAACTGATTCCCACTCCTACTGATAAAGATGTTGCTGCTGCCGAACAACCTAAGTAGGTCAGAACTATAACTTGTAACTAATGAACAATGTTATTATGCTTGCTGAAGGTTCCACTTGGCGCGATGTTTTCCCCTTTGACTCATTCGGTCGGACGGCCGTTTGAAGCGTGCCGTTTCGCACGTTGTCTTTCCGCTTCCCTAAAGTCGAAACGGTGTGTTTATAATGACCTCCCCAGCCCACGACTCGAAAGGACGGCCGCCGGCACCCCCAGCACCACGCTCGAAAGGGTTCAGCCTAACAAGGTCTGCAGACCATGCACCCCAACCCCTCCCCGCGCCTATTTTTAAGCAGCGGTAGGTTGTTGCCACTGGGGATCGAACCCAGGACCTTGATAAGAGACTCTTTACCACAGCTTCATCACTAACTGAGCTACAGCTGAAATCATACCGGTGCCTGCTCTGCTGTCCTTGGCATCTCCAGCATCTATAAAGGCTGGGGAGTCAGTACACCCTGACTCCTCTTCTCCTGCCAAAACTCCTGACGAGGCTGATCCCCATTCCTTCTCTCCCCAATAACCTTGCCCCGAGGACGGATCTCTACGACCTCCAAACACCGTATCATCAGCCGGTATCTTCCGGCTCTTCACTGTAAGCTGATCTGCTTCTCTCTTCTTAGCAATCTCAAGAATCCTTGCCTAACTCCCCTCTGAGACGAAAAGGAGGGCCTGTCTCATGTCGTCTTGCAGCCCCTTATAAAACCTCTGGGCATAGCCAGCATCGTCTAACTTGTAAGCGTCTGCGTATAGCGGGCCAAGTGAGTGAACTCCTGATAGTACTCCTCCACAGTCCTGTTCCCCTGCCTCAACCGCAGTAACCTATCCTCCAGGTCGTCCCTCGCCGACTAAGGTACAAAATGTCCCAAGAGCGCTGCTCTGAACTCCTCCCAAGTAATATCAGCGCAATCCATCCCCGCAAAGGTGGTGTCCAGCTGAGATTTCCACCACCTCTTTCCGTGTGACTCCAGGCAGGAGACCGCCAAAGCAACTGCCTCCTCAGTGGGGCATCAAATCCCCGCTAGCATCTCGTAAATGGTATCCAACAATTCCTCCGTACGTACTGCAGACTCCGTCCCCAGGTAGGATGGAGGGAAAGTCCTCGAAAGACAGTCATCCAATTTGTCCCGGGGTTTGGCTGTGGGGCCGGGGCTTGCTGAGCTCTAAAGGCCTCCAGAATGGCCGTCAGTGTTTGCCCCATCTCCGTCTGCTAGAACGGAGCTGGAGCCGACGGATGCGAGACCACATTCGGAGCCTGGGGTTTCCCCTGCTGTGATATTGGGTTCATCGCAGGCTACAAGGAAAAATTCCATTTGTTAGAGAGCGAATGAATGGAATTTAAGAAGGGGTAGGATGGACTTTCACATGTGATTTCCCTTATGGGCACACCACTGCTTCCGCTGCTAGTTTGTCCGCAAACTAAGCTCGCACGGGGGTGGCCCAAGGTTTTGTGGACTACTTCTCTTCCGATCGAGGTCTGCTCTGATACCACTTGTAAGACCCCCTTTTTTTCTTTTTCGAACACCGGGGTCTTAGCCTAGAATTGCTGCTTTGCGGTGGCACCGACTCACGGGAAGGTTGCCACTACAAAACGCCAATTCTGCCGACCCTTTTTGATCTCAAGAGAGAGAAGTAAGTATACATAAAATGTAAATAGGTCCACCGAAACATGTATGAATAGAAGATCACAACCAGTCCATCAATAAATAATAACAGAAAATAGAATTATAAGTACTGCAAAGATACAGTTCAGATGAAATATAGATAAACGGGCTCGAGCCCGGTACATCAGAGTCCACACTACAAATCACTCATCGCGAAAGCTATAAAACACTAATCACTCACGGAGCTGGTCGCAGGTGCGCACTGGTGCTAGACTGACCCACCTCCATGCGCACCGTACTCCGCTGGTGCTTGTCCCTGGATTGCTGGTCCCTGTCTCCCATCTGGAGCTTCTGTAATGTTTTGGTTCGAAAACCATTAGTCATAAAGACTAAGCCCTATCATCCCCTACTCCTCCCCCCCACGGCTCCTAATCACCGAGCAGAGAGGAGGAAAGGGAAGATACAAAGGTGGAGAGTAATCAAGCAGATGACAATGGAACTAATCTAACAACTATCATGGTGTATAAACAACTATCTAGAATAAAGTACATCTAGCAATTCTACGGTAGTGAGTAATAAAGTAAACATGTAGTAAGTGGCAAATATATAAGAAGGCAGACAGAGAACAAATAGGTAAATAAGTAAGTAACCTTTCCTTATATGAATGCCCATACAAACTTATAAGTTAAGGGGTCTTCTGCAAGGCTCCCATCGTATAAAAAGTCTCATACCGATTTATACGTTGGGGTGTCAGTTGTATGCAAATATGAGTGTAGTGATATGTTATGCCATGATTTCATGCAAGTGCAACTCACGCACACGACCCTATGCGCACAGACCTTTAGTTCCCCCTATTCGGGCAGCTAGCTTCACTCCCAGGAACCTCCGTAGTGGCAAACGGAGACAGTGGGTCGGGCCCCCCACTCCTAGGCGGGTATCCACACTACCGGGTCGAGCCCTTCCGTACGCCCCTAGAAGAACACAACCTAGAGTGTCCGCATACTAGTGCTGGCTATATCCACCATACTTTCTTTGGCTAAGTGTCCCACACCACCGAGTCAACGTACCGATGTCAGTGTGAACGACAATCAAATACCGAAGACCCACCACCTTTATTCTGTACTCAAACCCTCGAGCCCTCGGCTCCCCAGACTGTCCCGTCCGTGCATCTACCTTCAGAGCTACCGTCTGAATGGCAACACAAACCAACTTATTCTACCTTCCTAGCTATGGGGGTGTGTGTATGTGCAACCCTAATTATACTAGTTGCTCTTTTATCTTATTATTCCTACGGTTTACGTTAGCCCAGGACTGCCCCCGGTATTTCCCGTGAAGGGCTCTCAAAGGGCACTAGAGTCACAACCCCCATTTTTGTCCGAATTAAAAATTATCAGTATGAGAAAAACACGCGTCGTGATACCACGTCAAGCAGGGGATACCCGCTGACGCTCAGGCTAAACACTAACTACTCTATTTTTATAAAAATCCAAAAGTTGAATTATTGGAAATCTGGTTATATTTTTAAGGCCGTATCCCTCGGCTCTGTGGATCATCTAGTCCACACTTCAAAATTATACTTATACGCAGCGGAAAATACTTTATTTACATTTATGCATCCTAAGAGAGAACGCATAAGTGTCCCCAAGGGACACCTTATATTATGCAGGACCCTAGAATTAATTTATATATATATATATATATAAGAAAAACGATCTTTTTACGTCGTCTTGAAAGTAGTGTATGAGTTTGTAAAACATACAGATCATGAGTTATATATATACTTAATAGTGTTTTTAGGTTTTAAAAGTAACTATCATCCTAACATAAATCATCCCAAGAGCAAGTTTTATATAAGCAAAGCAGTAAAACTAACAGTATAAGCAAGTGCAAAGTATCTAAAAGAGAGACCACCAGTGGGCGTCAACAACTAACACGAACCCACTGGTGTGTAGGTGTATCCATACAACAAGTCTAAAGAAACTACCTCCCGAGAGAAAGACTCACTACAGCAGCAAAACACTTAGAATCTCTGGGGCACCCTAGCCGCACTGTCGGCTACAAACCTGTACCTGAGGTATTCAGAAAGAAAAGAATACCTCAGCAAACTATAATCAACAGGAAAAGAAAGTGCAGAAGTAAAGACAGGAATTAAAAATGGGAATTTAAAAGTACTCAACAACGGTGAAAGAGGTAAAAAAGGGTGTGCACCAAGTGCACGGATGAAGCCAAGCCTCGAGGGTCTCTGCAACAGGATTAGTATAATAATCATAACATGTAATAGGCTAAAATAGAAAGAGTCACCTAGTACTGGAGATGGATAAAAATTTAGTAACAAGTGGCCTAGACTGGTGGCCGCATGTCCAACCATGTCTATTCGGCCTAAATATCCTCATGGACTGTGGTGGTGGTATCCGTCCAACTCAACCCAAACAGCCCATATTGCCATAATAAGGCAAGAAAGAAAACCATGGTGGCGGCATCGGTCTGACCTACCCTAAAACCACATCCTACTCCAGTCCTAAGTGACCCGAGGAAAACTCGCACTGGTGGTCCCATGTATCCCCAAGCAAATCCAAGAGCCCTAAACTCACTAGAGTAACCCACCTAAGAGCCCTATATAAACACAATAGAAACTATGACTCGCTACTAGTTAAGTATAATCAGCTAAATACTAAACACCCGCAAGCGATAGGACCTTGAACATACGCCCCCAAAACTTGATCCCAAATTACACGTATAACATAATTACTTTAGTAACGCACCTACCCGATTAATTTGCTATCATCGCGCCTACCAATGAATTTTATATTATTATTATTTTTGACTAATTATGCCCGAGCAAAAAGGGCACTACACCTGCAGAACAAATTCGACTCATGCCCAACTGTGACTAAACGGCCTCATATTAAAACGAATTATGCTAAACGCGGACTACCCCGAGGGGAAATCACAAGCCATACATGCGATCGTTTCCATTTAGCGATAAGTTCTAACATGAGCAAAATTAGGGTTAACTCGTCTTAGGCAAAAAGTGAAATCCCTAAAACGATGAGCAAAATTTACAATTTATTTGCAAAAACTACATCCAAATCTTAAGATGACCTAGCCATGACATGAACGACTACAACAAGGGACGTGATAAAATCGCTATTAATAGGATTACGGATAGGGTTGCGGGTAGGATCCCGGTTAGGATAAATTTCGGGTGAGCGAATATCAAGGATTAAAACAACAAGAGTAGTATAATAAAATCAAAACGGCAAGAGCAAAGGGTGCACTTGCCTAGATCTCTTCACAAAAAAATTCGGCCAGCACAACCCTCCAACCGGCCGGCCTCAAGCAACAAAACCATGGAGAAAAACCTGGGAAGAACAAATCGATCAAAGCACAGAGAAAAAAAAGGCAAAACCGCACCCCCGACTCACAGAAAAATCATGGTGAAATCCCAAATAAAATACCCGGAAGGAAGATCTCGGAGAGGGGAGTTTGGATCTGGATTCGGAAGGGGATTTCGAGCTATACCGGCGAGGCGGCGGCGGTCGGAGCGGCACCAGGCATCCTCCCTCTTCCCTCTCCCGCATGGCTGCTACAGGGCTCGGTTCCTTCATTTTGAGAAGAAGAAGGAATATATATATATATATATATATATATATATATGCATATAATATATGTTTATTATAAACCTAACTTAGGACTTTAGGAATTTAAATCAAGGGGAAGGGAGATGGCTGCATTGGGCGATAATGGCGGGTGAAATTCGTTGAGTATGATTTTATTTTATTTTTACATTATGTATTATATATAGGTATTTATATATAATAATAATAACAATATTAATAACATAGGTGTAGCATTATTACGAAGGGTTAAACGCACACCGATTCAAACGAAATTCGTGTCATAGGCGAACACCGACACTACGAACCAAACGGCGAAGTCGGAATCAAAATCCAACGAACCAAACTTGGGAAAACACCTCCCGAAGCCAAAACACAAGCATTCTTCAAGAGCCTCCACTGAGTCACCAAGACAGACCCGGCTAGTAAACGACCGTCGGAACGACGCGAAAATTAACATTCTCGGATTTCGACCAAACTCGCACCATAGACAAATACTCGGGCTACGAAAACAACGGCGAAGTCAGAAACAACTTCTGACGATCACACACTTGAGCTAACCTCGCCCGAAGCCAAAGCACAAGAATTCCCTAAGAGGCTCAGCTGAGCCTCCAAAACAGACGCCAACTAGCTGGGGAACCCATACAACAGGCTATAACCTCTAAGAACACCTAACGAGGTACTCTAACAACGACACGAGCCGGAAAAAAATGCATCCACGTAACGCCCAAGGAGAATTAAATAAATACAAAAAAATAGGGGGCGTTACAGTCACCCCTCCTAAGAGAAAGTTTCGCAGCGAAACTTTACGCACAAGCTCCCAACAGGGAAGAAACAGGAATAGACTAATAAGAGCTAAAGAGGAGAAGACAAAACATACCTGACACAAACTCAAGGGAAGAGATGAGGGTGATCCTCCCTCATCGCCGACTCCAACTCCCAAGTGGCGCTTTCCACATCCTGGTTCCTCCACAAGACTTTAACCATGGGTATGGTCTTCCGCCGCAACACTCTATCCTGCGCATCCAGAATGCGGATCGGACTTTCCACAAAGGTCATATTCGGCTCCAACTGAGGCACCGCATCCAACACTTGCCTACTACTCCGCACGCACTTCCACAGCTGACTCACATGGAACACATTGTGCACGCTTGGGAAGGTCGCTGGCAAATCCAGTCTGTACCCTGCCACACCAATACGCTCTAAAATCCTGAACGGACCCTTATACCTCTGATCCAGTTTATGGTTCTTGCCGAACCTCTTCACCCCAGCCATCGGGGAGACCTTCAGGAACACCAAATCCTCCACTGAAAACTCCAAATTGGACCTACGTCGGTTAGCGTTCTTCTCGAACCTCTCCTGAGCCACCCGAAGCTTCTCCCGAATAAGCTTCACGGAAACCTCCATTTCTTCGAGTGCATCAGGACCCAACAGGGGCTTCTTACCAGCCTCAGCCCAAAACAACGGCGTCCTACAACACATCCTTTACAAGGCTTCAAAAGGAGCCATCTGCAGGCTCTCCTGATAGCTATTATTGTAAGCAAACTCCATCAGCCTCAAGCGCTCATCCCACGCTCCCCCGTGGTCCAGAATATAACAGCAGATCATATCCTCCACAATCTGGTTGACGCGCTCCGTCTGACCGTTGGTCTGCGGGTGGTATGCGGTAGAATACCTTAAGTCCGTGCCCAAACCCTCCTGCAAGCTCTTCCAGAAATGGGAAGTAAACCTGGAATCTCGATCAGATATAATGCTAACTGGAACCCCATGCAATCGGATGACTTCGCTCAAATACAGCTCCGCTATCTTACTCATCGGATAATCAACCTTATACGACACGAAGTGGGCACACTTCGTAAGTCTGTCCACAATCACCCAAACAGAGTCAAAGCCTCGCAGAGATCTCGGTAAGCCCGTAATAAAGTCCATCGAAATACTTTCCCACTTCCAAGTCAGGATCTCCAATGGGGTCAACTTGCCACCCGGCCTTCCATGATCGGCCTTCACCCGCTTGCAAGTGTAACATTCTGAAACATACCGAGCTATATCCCCCTTCATACCACCCCACCAGGCGATCTGCTTCAAATCATGGTACATCTTGGTAGCTCCGGGGTGGTAGGCAACACTGGATCCATGCGCCTCTTTGCATACCATACTCCTGATGCCTCCAACCGCGGGGATGCAAAACCTGCCGCGGTACTTCAAAGTACCTGAATCGTCAATGGAGAAATCCGGCAACTCCCCTCTCTCAGTCCTGAGGTACAGGTGCAAAAGATCTGGTTCCTCTTTCTGGTGCAACCTAGTAAGAGAAATCCAAGAAGGCTCATCTGCGACCAAACTACTCTGCAGGTTACCGCACCCCACCAAGATGTCCATCAAGAGGAACTCCTCCACCAAACGCTCTACCGAGAGGTTAAAGATCTTTCCCGTCCTACGGCTCAGGACGTCAGCCACCACGTTGGCCTTGCCCGGATGGTACTGGATCTCCACTTCGTAATCTGCAACATACTCCAACCAGCGCCGCTGCCACAAATTCAACTCCTTCTGGGTGAAAACATACTTCAGGCTTTCATGATCGGTGAAGATCTTGCACTGCGCCCCATAAAGTAAATGTCTTCACAACTTCAGGGCAAAGATCACCGCTGCGAACTCCAGATCATGCGTAGGGTAATTCCTCTCATGAGTCTTCAATTGCCGCGACCCATACGCAATCACCTTTCCCTCTTGCATCAACACACCTCCGAGCCCAACATGCGAGGCATCCACATACACATCATAATCCTTACCCTCCGTAGGCAAGGTTAACACCGGGGCAGAGCACAACCTGCTCTTTAGCTCCAGAAAAGCCTCCTCGCACTTCTCGTTCCAAATGAAGGACACATTCTTCTGCGTCAGCTTAGTCAACGATGCTGGCAAAGTAGAAAACCCCTCAACAAACCTTCTATAATAGCGGCCAAACCCAAGAAGCTCCTAATCTGCTTAGGTGTGCTCATTCTATGCCAATCCATCATTGCAGAAATCTTCTCTGGGTCAACTGAAATGCCATCCTTGTTCACCACATGGCCCAGGAAAGACACCTGGGACAACCAAAACTCACATTTATTCAGCTTGGCATATAACTGATGGTCTCTCAAGGCAGATAACACCAACCGTAAGTGCTGATCATGCTCCGCAGCATTCCGAGAATAAATCAGAACGTCGTCTATGAATACGACCACAAACTTGTCCAAAAAATCTTTGAACACCCGGTTCATCATGTCCATGAATGTTCACGGACGCGTTGGTCAACCCAAATGACATAACCAGGAACTCGAAGTGCCCATGCCTTGACTTGAAAGCAGTCTGCGGAATATCCGACTCACGGATCCTAAGCTGATGATAGCCTGAACGAATGTCAATCTTGGAGAAAATAGCGCTCCCACGCAACTGATCGAAGAGGTCGTTGATCCTAGACAGGGGATATCTGTTCTTGATGGTGACCTTGTTCAGCTCTCTATAATCGATGCAAAGCCGCATCGAACCATCCTTCTTCTTTACAAAGAGCACGAGAGCACCCCAGGGCGATGAACTCGTCCTAATGAAACCCTTCTCCAATAACTCATCCAGTTAAGTATGCAGCTCCTCCAGCTCTCGCGGGGCCATCCGATACGGCGCCTTAGCAATGGGACGCGTACCGGGCTCCAAGTAAATCACGAACTCAACGTCTCTGTCTGGAGGAAGACCAGGAAGATCGCTAGGAAAAACATCTGGAAACTCCCGCGCAACAGGAATCTCATCTAACAGCGGCCCACTGCTAACAGTCCCCAGCATCGAAACCAAGCAAGCAAAATAGTCAGAACTAAAAAGCCTCTGAGCACATACCACAGAGATCACCGGAGAAACCTGATGCGGATCACCATAAATACTCCCAGGCTGACCGTTATCTCTCCTAAAATCTAAACGCTTATCTCTGCACTGAATCACAGCATCGTAACGGGACAACCAATCCATGCCTAGGATGACATCGAAATCCTCCAAGTCAATAACCTTCAGATCTGCCTTGGCCAGAAAATGCCCCAAAAGAATAGGGCAATCCAGAATGCCCTGATCCGATACCACGGAGTCACCTGAGGGGAACTTGATGCAAAAGGCCTCACAGACACGGTCAAGAATAAACTGGAATCGCTCTACAAAGGCCCTAGCCACAAATGAGTGGGTAGCACCTGAGTCAAAGAGCACGCGTGCCCAGCGGTTTTTCACCTTAAAATTCCCTATATACATAAAAGAATTGCACCCGCATCTAAGAGAAGAAATTGCAATGCTAAAACTGCACTGAAATAAAAAGACAAGAGAGAGAGTCTACCTGAAATGACTTGCGTCGAAGTCTGAGCCTCCGCTGAAGAGATCACGTTCAGCCTTCCCTTGCCCTTCTCCGTAGACGGAGGCGGTGGCAAGGACTGAAGAGGAACAGGCCTGAGCACCGGCTGAAGCTGCGGGCACGTGGCCTTGGTATGGCCCTTTTGTCCGCACTGATAGCAGACCTTGTCCTTCAACCAGCAACGGGCAACGTCATGCCCCTCTTTCTTGCACAAGGAACACACCGTCTTCTGACTGGGGGCACCTTGAATGGCATGTACCTGCTCCTTCTGCGCTGCTAACCTCTTGAAACATCTCTCCGCCGGATGGCCCGGGTGGCCACAGAAACTACAAATCTCCTTGCTCTTCTTACCGGAAGGAGCACCGGTCACCTGAGAGCCCTTTGCTTCGACAGCCTTCCTCTTATCATTTCTTGCCTGCTTCCCTCTCTGCTTTGCATTCTCGATGGCCTCCACTTTCAAAGCAGCTTCAACTACACCGGCATAAGTCACCGCTCCATGGGCAACCACTAGCTGCTGGACGTCGCTCCTCATCCCACCAAGGAAGTGCTTCACTCTATCCTCCTCCGAGCTCACCAAACTGGGGGCAAACCGACTGAGCTTGCTAAAATCAATCTCATAACCGCTGACTGAGAGCTGCCTCTGCTTCAGATGCAAGAAATCGTTCATCAATCTGTCCCGCTCCACTCAAGGTAGAAACTTCCTCATCAAAATCCTTGAATGATGCCCAAGTGCATCCTCCTACCATTCCCTCCTTCTCCCTCATCCGCCAGCTCTTCGCTAACCCCTTCAGTTGATAGGCGGCTAGCATCACCTTCTGATCCTCAGACACTTTGGAATACTGAAACATCTCCTCAATAAAGATTACCCAGTCGTCGAGCACCATGAAATCTGCTCTGCCATCGTAAGTCGGGGGCTGCAACCGCTGAAACTGGGAGATGAAAGTCATCTCGGGGGCACCGCAACAGGAGGCACCACAGGGGCAGGAGGTACAAGAGGGGCTGGGTCAGCTGCACCCCCAGCCGGATCCTACGCTCTCGGAACTAGCCCTGCCACTATTGCAACCAAGGATTGAATCTGAGACTGGACCTCTACCAACTGCCTTGATAGGGACTCATTGCTCTGCCTCAGACTAGCCACTACTACATCGCTTTGAGCACCAGAAGACTCGCCCTCAGATTGGGGAGTCGACCTCGTAACTCTACGCTTAGGCGCCATGCTAAAAAGGAATAAACAAGCAATCATCAAAACCTGGTTCAACCACTAGGACAAAACCAAACATGTACAGACAAACCTACATAAGTACTTGCTTTCACTGCCAACTTGCTCTGGGATTTTATTATATATATACCTTTTTTTAAGTGAAGATAATGTCATACTTAACCTGAGATGGTTTACCATCATCACCCTAACTCTTGTGCCTAGATCGGGAATGCATGAATTTATATTCTTTTTGACCCAAAAATTATGTGTGTACACATGTCATCATGCAAGTCTTTAGCTTGGCACATTGTGCTTATGCAATGTTATGTCATGCATGTTTGTGCTATGCATTCTAGAAAAGGCCCTAATGCATGTTATGAGCGGCGTATGCATGAAAATGTTATGCATCCCATAATACATAACATTTTAATGCAACAAAAAAGAAAACGTGCTAGTCGCATCCACGTGGTGAGGTTATGCACCCCATAATACATAACCTCACATGTTGCCTCTTATGGTGGATCCATATACGAACACATATTATGCATCCCATAATACATAATATGCCCCGTATACTTCATGTTATGATATGAGTGTAGTGTTCGTGCTTCAGCCAAGACGTGCTGATGACATGTCGGTATGTGTATGATATGACTCTAAACATCTAATACTTACAGGGAAAGGTTGCCCGACAATTTGTCAAACAACCTCCCTCTGATACCAACTGTCACAACCCGCATTTTTCTCCGAATTAAAAATTATCAAAGTCTGAGAAAAACACGCGTCGTGATGCCACGTCAAGCAGGGGATAACCACTGACGCTCAGGCTAAACACTAACTACTCTATTTTTATAAAAATCCAAAAGTTGAATTAGTGGAAATCTGGTTATATTTTTAAGGCCGTATCCCTCGGCTCTGTGGATCATCTAGTCCACACTTCAAAATTATACTTATACGCAGCGGAAAATACTTTATTTACATTTATGCATCCTAAGAGAGAACGCATAAGTGTCCCCAGGGGACACCTTATATTATGCAGGATCCTAGATTATATATATATATATATATATATATATATATGAAAAACGATCTTTTTACGTCGTCTTGAAAGTAGTGTATGAGTTTGTAAAACATACAGATCATGAGTTATATATATACTTAATAGTGTTTTTAGGTTTTAAAAGTAACTATCATCTTAACATAAATCATCCCAAGAGCAAGTTTAATATAAGCAAAGCAGTAAAACTAACAGTATAAGCAGGTGCAAAGTATCTAAAAGAGAGACCACCAGTGGGCGTCAACAACTAACACGAACCCACTGGTGTGTAGGTGTATCCATACAACAAGTCTGAAGAAACTACCTCCCGAGAGAAAGACTCACTACAACAGCAAAACACTGAGAATCTCTGGGGCACCCTAGCCACGTTGTCGGCTACAAACCTGTACCTGAGGTATTCAGAAAGAAAAGAATACCTCAGCAAACTATAATCAACAGGAAAAGAAAGTGCAGAAGTAAAGATAGGAATTAAAAACGGGAATTTAAAAGTACTCAACAACGGTGAAAGAGGTAAAAAGGGGTGTGCACCAAGTGCAAGGATGAAGCCAAGCTTTGAGGGTCTCTGCATCTGGATTAGTATAATAATCATAACATGTAATAGGCTAAAACAAAAAGAGTCACCTAATACTGGAGATGGATAAAAATTTAGTAACAAGTGGCCTAGACTGGTGGCCGCATGTCCAACCATGTCTATTCGACCTAAATATCCTCATGGACTGTGGTGGTGGTATCCGTCCAACTCAACCCAAACAGCCCATATTGCCATAATAAGGCAAGAAAGAAAACCAGGGTGGCGGCATCGGTCCGACCTACCCTAAAACCACATCCTACTCCAGTCCTAAGTGACCCGAGGAAAACTCGCACTGGTGGTCCCATGTATCCCCAAGCAAATCCAAGAGCCCTAAACTCACTAGAGTAACACACCTAAGAGCCCTATATAAACACAATAGAAACCATGACTCGCTACTAGTTAAGTATAATCAGCTAAATACTAAACACCCGCAAGCGATAGGACCTTGAACATACGCCCCCAAAACTTGATCCCAAATTACACGTATAACATAATTACTTTAGTAACGCACCTACCCAATTAATTTGCTATCATCGCG